>JAJKFI010000031.1:7936935-8020137 GCA_029204185.1 Lerista edwardsae
GAGAGAGAGAGAGAGAGAGAGAGAGAGAGAGAGAGAGAGAGAGAGTGTACAGAGTTAAAAGCAGGTAATAGAGTTGATGTCTTCTGGCTGCGCTGAATTCTACACATGAGAAACTGGAATGAAGTCAGGGAAGTTATTCAGTATTGCATGTTTTCCAGAAGAGCAATTTTAAAAACATCTGTCCTCAAATATACTGTATGTCCTGTTAAGGGCAAATTCTGCTCTCAAGGCTACACGGAAGCTCTTAACTTTAATATTGGTTCTCCCTGTGCACTTCAGACTCCCATGTGCATGTCAACAGGAGCTCCATCTTCTGATTTCCGCACTTGTGTCAACTCCCATTGTCATGGAAGTGGGAGTCCGGAGCACATGGAAAGAGGAGAATATCAGTGTTGAGAACTGCTGTGTGGATAATAGAGGAAAATTTTGTCCTAAATTTTTAAACACAACTTTCTTCATAGAAAAAAACACACACCCTTAAAACACAATCTCCAACAGTTCATAACTGGGATTAATGGTTGCAATTTTCAGTCACTTAGACATGGGGTCTCCGATAGACAACTTTTTTTTTGTTGCTGAATATAATGTGGCTCTCTGTGGGATTAAAGAATTTTTTTCTCCTCTCCTTATCTCTTTCCTCCCATCTTTCACCTCTTTGTCTCATAAATGTTAGATCTGCGGTGTGCTCTTCCTTTTAGCTTATATAAAGCAGCCTTTCCCCCAAGCCTGGTGTTTCTCCCTAGCCCATTGATGCTCGGTACAAAGCAAAGAGGTCACACATGCATATTGTCTCAAGTGTGTAAAATTAGTGAGACGGCTTAAGATCCATCGTCCACAGGCCCATGTGCTGTGAATAGAGTATGTTCGTGTCGGGGCTTAATCAGTGGGGTTTGGGGTTGTTTTTTTTGTGCATCCCTGCTGCTTTTTCCTAAATTTATATCTTCATGGCCTCTTGAGAATCTTATTGTGCAGCAGACTGTATGGGCTGTGGGACCCCAAAGCAGGGCTGAGTGGGGAGTAATTCCCTGGTTTTATTTTGTATCTTCCACTTTAGTGCCTTCATTTTTTTTTAATTAAAAAATCATTGTGGTTGGAGTCCTGCGCACACATGAAAAGCTCTTTTCAATTGTGTCACACACGGCTGTATGGCTTTTCTAAACCCCAAACTGACCACATGTGACTTGGTGTTTTAAAAACGGAGCAAGGGGGTCTCATTAAAAGGCCTAAGCGACGATCCTGCATTGCAGCTCTCCTTTTGTTGGCTGTGCTAAAGATGTGTGCGCAACGGTCCATCTGCTGGAGTCAGCAAGAGGAGCCTTGCAAACGAGTAGCACTCTAGACAGCAGCCATACTCATTTTCAGTAGAGGAAGCACATCGCCCAGTGGGATAGTAACATCTATCCCAGTTAAGTAACATCTATCCCAGTGGGATAGTAACATCTATCCCAGTTAAGGGACTTGGAGCACTAGGCTACAAGACATCCAAGAGAAGTCACAGCAGTTTTATATCTTGCAGCATTTTGAATGAAAGAGCAGCTGTTTCCAACCAGTGTGCCGTGAATTGTCTGCAGATGTGCCGCAGGACTTTGGGAGAGGGTTAGGGTTAGGGGGTCATTTGTTAGTTAGGGTCATTGGGGGTTTGAGCCCTCCACCAGCAGCATGGTATGCCTTGCCCATTGTCCAAAATTGTTTGGAATGTTGTCACCAGTGGATTTTCCCAGATGCATCCATGAGCCTCCTCCATCTATGTCATGTGACACACTTCCTGGATCCAGTGCCAACCACCCTGGCAGTCATCCCACAAGGATTTGCCTGAACTGCTTAATGGCGTCTGATTCACAATACAGGAAACTCCATATTGGGCACTATAGGTCAACTTCAGCACATATGTGAATGGACACATGGCCATGTACCAAGTTGGCCCCGACCAAATGTGCCTTCAGGTATAGAGGTGCTGTTGAGAAACACAGATACGATTCCAATGCATCAGACAAAGCAAAATGTTCTTCTGTTAACACCAAGGGTGCCTAGACCAGTTAAAATAGTGACATGCTATTATTGTTGTCAAATGTCTTTTTTGGAGCCTAGCTAATGTATGTTTTTTCCTCCATGGCTGTACAATAAGTCCATGCCCCTTTCATTTTTGTTTTTTGTTTTCCTACAGAATCATACAATGACCCAACATAGCAGTTAGTGAAAGGCCGACTTCTTCAGGAGAGGATTCTTTGCGGGACAAAAAAAAAGGGAACATGTTTTACTCTTTGCACGAGACTTTCATCGTTAATGTATATTATTCAGAAACATTGTATTGTACCATAAAAACCTGTATTATCAAAACTGTTGGATGTTCATGTGTTTGAACTTTTGAGCACCGGAGAGACTTCCTGTATATAAAGTGTTGCACATGTATTATGTTGTCTGATACTAAAATGGTCTTATAAAGACAAGTGGACTTGGGCCCTATTCAAGCAAGATTAAAAGAGTAATAGTAATAACGTATAAGGAAAAAAAGGCTTAAGAAAAAAGTTATTTTGAAGGAAGAAAGAGGAAAAGAAAAAAAGGAAATAGCAGTGATACATTACAACCCTATTTGGCCTTCCTTTTGTTCAAGCTTATGTCTACAAGCTCTCTCTTTTCGTATACAAACAGATGAACTCAAGAGTATTTTTATTGCTGAAGATTCTTGCAAAAAAATTAAAATTAAAATGAACAGACTCTCTCCAAACAAATCCCCCAGCTGAATATGGCCTGTATATATATTTGTAAGCCTTGCGATATGACAGATAGCATTACCATATATGCAATAGTTGTTATGTAGATTGTCAAAGAAACTTTTTTTTTCCTGGATACCATTTGAAGCTTTTGAGTGTTCAAGACTTTCCTTAATGATGTCACATGGCCAAATTTTTGAATCAGTTGAACTAACCTGTATGTTACTGTTATTAATGTTTACTCTGCGGTCTGAACCTGGAGATTACTGGAATGGTTTTCCAAGAGGAAATAAATTCAGTTTACCATTACACACATCGTAGCTGTTTCTTTTGTCCCTGATAGGAGTCTCCCCGTGCCCTTTGCAGATGAACCCTGACTTGTAAATAAACAAGCTTTTCCCCCCCTCAATATCACACATGGGCAGTGCAATCCAAGGCCCACCATGGGCTGATGCAATTCCACTGTATCAGCCCAGTGCTGTCATGAACGTTTATATCAGCACAAGTGGCGCTGGGCCAACACAGGCAGCAGTGTTGGCCCAGGTGCACCAAGGATGGCAGCATATAAGCTGCTCCCACACTGGCCGAACCCAGCCGGCAGGGGGGAAGGCGGGAGGGGCAAATAGGGTGGAGGGAGGGTGGTCCCACGAGCGGGGTGACCTGGGTAGTATAGGGGGGTAGCTGAGATTTGGCAGTTATGCAGATGCTAACCCCCATCCCCTGGCTGCACGGCCCCAATCCAGGCTGTGGCATGACACTCAGACATGCGCCTGCTAAACTGGGGCTTACCCCAGGGCAAGGGGAAATACTCCCCTTGCCTCACAGTGACCTGCAGCTGGCTCCCAACTTGCGTTAGGAAAGCAGCAGCGGCCTGCCTTCTCCTGCCCAAGTTACCCTCCTTCATGTATGTCTGGTGGTTTGGCCTTTCATAGCTCAGACTTCGGTTGAAATTTCTTGTTTCAGATGAGCAACGTTGTCATGAACATTCCTTTTGCCATACGTATTACAGCGCTCAAAATTCATAGCAATAGAAGGATTCGTGAGGAAAGTGATCTGAGTGCAAGATTTGCAAATCTCAACCACCAGAATTGCTAGGGCTGCCGGCAGCTTGGTTTGAAGCTGGGTGTAGTTGTTTTTGCTTGAGCTTTCGCCTTTTTTTCACTTGAGAAGTTTCTCCTTACTTTGGCCTCAGCTGGAGCTGCGTGGGCCTAAATGAATTATCGTATGGAGAGGAGCAGCGCCTGGCTTTCCCCCGTCCTCTCGAGCAGAGGTGGCAACCCTGTTAAATTCCATCCACAGCGCTGACACGGTCTCCCTACCCTCTAGTCCCTTGTCCTCGCTGCTGACAGAGATGGCAGTAGAGGACATGGCCGGGGAGAGCGCTTCAGTGAGCACTCCAGCCTAACGGTTCCTGTGGGGGAACGTGCAAAGCCAGCAGAGAAGAGTTGCCGAGATGCGAATTAACCTGTTTGTCCCAAGTATGTGTCTAGCAAGGAGGCACCACAAAAAGGCCATTTTGGGATCCTCAGCTGCTTTCATCCGAACAGTCTAAATCTGTGCTCCACAATTGCTGCTAGTTCCACAGTATTTCCAAGCCCCTTCAGCAGTGGTTAGAACGGCACGTTGTATACCGCAAAGGACTGGAGTTGCCTGCCTTTTGCTGTCAGGGTAGGTTTTAAGTGTGATTTCCAGTTTGCTGAGTGTCACATTTTGAATCTCCACAGATGGGAGGGCTGGAAACAAAGTAAAAATACTTCTGCTTGCCAGAGATTTCAATGAAAAATGTGTCATGTCTCTTTCTTCAGCCTTGAGAATTTTATGCATATGTTGCCAATTGCAAAAAAAAAAAAAAAGCCCCCTTATTTTTATAAGGAAACTCATTTGTGCTGACAAAAGGATAAACACAGGCAATGGTACACACAGCATGTACAATGCCAAGTTCTATTTATAATAAGTCAAAAACCTGCTCCAGTTTCATTTCCATTAATATATTGCTCATCTCTGCCAAATTGGATCTGATGATATGTTCTCTCTTTGTGACAGATACCTTTAAGGAGTGCAGGCAGTTCAGCCTTCATGTGTGAAAGCGTGACATATTGGTTAAAACTGTAAATAGCGTGTTTCTTTTTGAGTTCAAGCATGTTAGAAATATTACACCCTACTGTGTTCGTGCCACGGAGTTGAGACAGATGGTAGCTGGGAAAGATGCAATCTTATAATCAAAAGCTAAAATATGTCAAAAATATGTTAGCAAGCAAAACATAGCATATTACTTGCTTCTTATGTCATGACAGCTTGCAAAACACGCAAGGTTGTTGAATTTCTGGTTATGTAAATACTGTAACACAGTAAACAGAGAACCAGCAAATGTGATGATAGCTTTGTGCCTCGATTAGTCCCACCATTTAGGGCTACCAGGGAATAGAAAGATCTTCTGGTCACATTCAGCTCCTGGTAGATTTGAAGAGCAAGTAGCGCTCCTAGCATCAAATGCTGGAATCCACTTACCTTTCTCATTAGTTGCCGGTTTCTCGGTGATACCCTAAAAAGCTGTTTAAATAGATTATGAAAGTCATTCAAACTTCCCAATGAGAATTGCCTTTTCCATGGGGGCTTATCAGAGCATTTAGCAAACAGAAGAGAAGATAGGGTATCAGCTTGCAGAGCAGAAAAAAAACACAGAGACTCTGTTTGTATGAGTGTGCTTAGTCTCTGGCATGCTATCCTCCCTTGTGGGTCGCCAAAGCTAAAATGAGCCACCCTGATGAGAAGGAGAAAAGTATAATTGAGCCAGCAGCAGAGAGACCAAGGGGAGTAGAAGAACAAGAGACATACATGCCGAGCAGGGTGTAAAAAGAGGCCACGGCATTATGAAATGAGAAGGCCACGATTTTGCACAAAGAGGACAGTACCATCTTATCCAATTGCTAGGTAACCTTGACAAAAAGTGTCATGAACAATGTAGGTCTTTCCCACAGCCCTCAATGGGAACAATCTGGCTATTTACACCACACTGTGCTCCTTAAAGTCCCCCCCCCCCAGGTGTTTGTGGAAAGCCTCCTTTCACTTAAAGAAGTGAAGGCTACTGTCCCACTTGTGGAAGTAAAGAATCAGTCCACCCATATCAAACAGATGGAAGCCCCAGGTATTTGCAAGGAAAGCAAAAAAAACCCATCCAGTTCCACCTTCTCCCAATCTGCAGGCAAGGTAAAAGGCCTTCCTGGCTCCATCAACCAGCGGCCGACTTAAGACTGTAGCAGCACAATGTGAGAACCAAGTTAGGGAAACGGGCTTTCAATGCAGCATTAAATTCAAGACAACCTGTGCAATGCAGCAGAATTCTAAAGCATGAGGCTAGAAGAATTATGAAACTGCTGAGACAGCATTAAACTCTGAAGACATTATGAATTATAATAAGATAATAATAGATAATAATTAGATAATAATCTAATTTGTAATTTTAATAAAGCTTAAAAATTCCTATTTAGCTTTCAGATTAATTGTGTTGCAAAAGGAGCTCAGCCATATTTCCAAGAGCCACACATTATATGTCAACGAGCTGCGTGTGGCTCACAAGCTTTGGTCCATCCCTGTTATATTGTCTGGAGGGATGAGCCAGAGCAGAGAAGCGCCTTCTCAGGTCTGTCCTAAGCATGTCCTGCCAGTACAAGGCTGACTGGCTGAGAGATCAGACAGGAAGTAGTGGCTGCCTTCTTACACGTGCAGGTTGCACCTAACCCCTGCCAAGGATTCTGGACTTGCCCACACAAATCAGGCAAAACTTGGACTCCATCTGAATGTAGAACTATCACTTTTAAAGATCATGCAAGACGGACTGAAAAATATCCTTTTAACGGCATGGTTTCTAGCTTTGCTTTAATTTCATGACAGGACACTTTTAAAAATCCAGCATTCACTCTGAATGGGACAAAGGGTCCATTTGGTGGCTAATTTCATGACATTCATTTACAAGTTGCTTTCTCTCAAGGCCCCTGTGTTATTACGGGGCTGATTCATCCCCATGTAGACTCCTGTATAGGTACGCGCCATGGTCCATGCCCTACAAATCTCACACGTGCCAAATGTATGAACTCCACAATCTGGTCCCAAAATATTATTTTCCTATCCCCAAGTTATCTTTAGCCCAAAAATATACCACCCCTTTTGTAGGTGGTATAACATTACAGTTCCTAACATGATGACCAGTTGTTGAAAAGGATCTTCAGATGCTCACAGACTGTTGAAAAGTGCCCGAACTGCTCCCCTTTCTACAGGGTAGGATCTGATTGTAATCTGGTCCTGGTCAATGACCTACCCTGTTGCTTGTGTTTACCTTATCATGGCCCTCCAGACAGGACAAAGGGAGAAAGAGTGTTTCTCACATACCAGCATGTGCCCCCCTCCCATTTGTAACAAAATTAATGATTAATTCACACCTTGATTGAATCCTTCCCTATTTAGATGTCATAACAGATTTTCACAGACTGCAAAAAGAAAGGCTTATAAATGTTAATATTGTGACAGGCAAGACTCCTAAAAGCAAATGAATCATAATTGGCGACAATTAGAAATAACTTAGGAGGAAAACAGACTATTACTTGCTGCAAGGAGCAGGGGCCTACATAGTGTCAGATGATGCTAAGGATTCCAAGGAAGGCTCTTGACCCTGCAGCCAGAAATATAATGTTGATTTCACTCTAAATGCCTTCATTCAAACAGTACTGCTCCATTATTATTCAAGTGGCCTTTACAGTTTACCAGCAAATGGAACATTCCCTTTGCAATGGCTCCTTCACTGAGTGCCTCTGTAACTGGCAGATGAGCAAGCAAAATCAGGCATTTAATCTTTTCTCCTTATAAGAGAAACACAAATGAAACACATTCTCATCCAAACCGTCTAAACTAGTGGTTCGCAAATTTTTGAGTACTGGGACCCACTTTTTAGAATAACAATCTGTCCGGGACCCACCAGAAGTGATGTCATGGCCGGAAGGGCCATCATTGTGATGCCAGAGCCTGCTGCTTTTCCGAGAATGCAGCAATAAGTTGGGTTATTTCTCAGCCATTTCCAATAGTAAAATGAATCAGAAAGAAAAAAAATTCTAGCACAACCCAGTGGTGGGTCCCGACCCACAGTTTCGGAACCACTTGTCTAAACATTCAGTTGCACTGAAGCTTGAATAAACCAAACAACAATTTGCATGTATAGCTGTCTCATTCTGAATTAGACAATTGGTCAGTTTCGTTCAGTATTGAACACAATCACCAGCAGCTTTTCTCCAGGATTTCAAGTAGGGTTTTCCCAGCCCTTCTTAAACCAAGAAGTTTCTGATGCAAAGCAGGTGCTCTCAAAGCAGGTGATTAGATAGCAAAGCAGGTGATTACAGCTGTCCCCTAATCTAGGTAAAGGTAAAGGTTTCCCCATGACCGAATGGACTAGTTGTGACCGACTATAGGGGGCGGTGCTCATCTCCGTTTCTAAGCCTGTAGAGGAGGCGTTTGTCTGAGGACAAGCTTCCGAGGTCATGTGGCCAGTATGACTCTACGCTGTAGTGCACGGAACGGCATTACCTTCCCACCAAAGTGATACTTATTTATCTACTCGCATTTTTACATGCGTTCAAACTAATAGGTTGGCAGGTGCTGGGACAAGCAACGGGAGCTCCCTCCATCACACAGTCTTGAACTCCCAACCTTCCAGTCAGAAAGCCCAGCAGCAGCGGTTTAACCCGCAGCGTCACCATGTCCCATTCCCCCTAATCTACAAAGCATTAAAATGGCAAGTTGGCATGGAAGAGCTATGATGTCATAAGATAGAACCATACAATTCAGTTTCAACTGATTATGACTATACCATATGATAGTATTCTTGAGCCCAGGCTTTTAGATATATCAGTGGATCTGAAAAATTCATTGGCGGGAACAGGTGGTTCTCAGAGCACACATCCTCTTGTGTATCTTTCATTTCAGTTGAGGTTTGCGCAGGAGAAATTCCAAGTGGCTTGTCTCCTCTATGCCTTCCCATTCACATGCCAATAACCCCTTCTTTATTTTTGCATTGGCATAATGAGATTTATTATTGAAAATTTTTTTATTATTTTTTTATTACTTATTCTAATAGCATGATCTAGTAATGGACTCCCCATGGAGACTGGTGGTGCAGTGCCGCTCACTCTTCCATGCAAATTTCCTTTGGTGTGTGTGTCACACAAAGCATGACAAGTTCTCACTCATGTTTCAAAGCTCGCTCGCTCTTTTCAGAGCTATTTGTTATTGTCTCCACCATCACAAGTTTAAAAAAGGAAAGTTAATTAAATATGGAACAAGACTGAGCAACATCTTTTAAACCATCATGTCATTAGAACTGGATTCCTTGGAGAGCTGCTTAAAAGGAGTTTGAGAACAATGACTGTTCAATCAGATATTTATGGGCATAGTTATGTAAACACACTCTTTATTGTCTATGTATATTTAATATAATTATCAGTTTTGTACTCAGACTCTCTGGAGACCCAACAAATCACAGTGTCGCTTTGAAAATGTCAGCAGAAAAGACAATTATTATGCTTGCAAATATTCATAAATTATATTTAAAAGTCCTGTAAAAATGTATCCTATGAAACAGAGTGCTTTGCAGTAACAGAGTAATTACTGGATTTCTTTGATTTAAGCTCATATTGAGGAATCCACTAGAAGCACTTCAGAGGTATGGGAGACGGTTGATCATAGCAAATGCAATCATAAGCATTCTGGACAAATGAAGAATTGGTCTGAAACCATTCGTATCTTGACTTTGGGGGACAGGGTGCACATAAATTGGTTGACAATGATGTTTGAAATGTTGGCTCAGTGAAACAAACATGGAGAACATGGTCCTTGTTCTCTGTACATATTCCAACTTAAACGCAAATTCTGTCATATCAACATCATAGTTTTCCAAACCTTCTTTACTTCGTGAAACATGTCAATTTAAGTAATCATTCCTACATTCGCATGCAAAATTGAAAGTAAAATTTGGGAGGACTGTTGCTACCACTGATGGTGAAGAAGTAGGATCAGAGGAATGCACACTTCTGGCACATCCCACATACAAATGAAATAGTGGTAGAGCCAATCAGTACACAACAGTGCTTCCCAAACTTTTTTGGCCCACGGATACCTGGCCAGATTGACTGCAGCACTCCATTACACTGCTTTTTTTTTTTTAGGTGGTATAGTCCGGTCTCGGTGGTATAGGTGCAGCTGGGGATTCTGTTCTGCCATCCCCTGTGCGGTTATGGAAATCGTGGATATGAGGTAACCCTATGCAAATAGCGGCCACTGTGCTCCCCCCAGTGGCGTTTCTACAGGGAGGGCAAAGCTCTAAGTTTTGCAAGAAGCCTTACCTTGCAATGGAAATCACTCCTCTCCTGCACCGTTTTAGCCAATCTTGGCGTTGCTTACTGGCTACAGCAGCAAGGGAGAGGAGGGATTTACACTACAGGGTAAGGCTTCTTGCAAAACTTAGAGCTTTGCCATCCCTGTAGAAACGCCTCTGGCTCCCCCCACCTGCCCATTTCTTTCAGCTTTGTTTAGTAGTGCTAGAAGCTCACAGGTGTTTCTTGCTTAACCAAGCAACATTCTTGTTCCTGCTTCCTGTTAACTTTCAGTAAGTCTCCTCCCTGTAGCGTGGCCGCTGATTGCCTGCACGTTGTGTTATTCAGGGAAGCAAGAATGTTGCTTGGTTAAGCAAGAAACACCTGTGCAGTGCTACTAAACAAAAATGAAGGTATTGTAATGAGTGCAGGGGGCACAGCCCGCCCCCCCCCAATCTGTGGATAACTGAATCTGCGGATACAGATCCATGGATACGAGGGACGCCTGTACAAATTCACTGATTTGGTATCCACAGTTTCAGTTATTCACAGATGCCATGGATACTGGGGTGCCTATTAAAAAGATAGGGGAACAGTAAACAATGTTTTTTAACCTCGTTGCAGCAAAAACAGTGATGCTCTCCTGTCTTTGCAAAGGAGTCCCCAGTGTCCACGATTTCAGGTATCTATCCACAGAGGAGTCTGGAACAGAACCCCAGCAGATACCGGGGCATAACTGTACTTCCATTTTTGTCCTTGAAAATAATTGGGATGAAAGGAGCTGGGCATGTTTACTTGATCCAACACTCCTGCCTTTGCAAATGAGAAAAACCTGATGCTCACAGCCAGAGGAAGAAGCAGCACTTTGCTCTTGCCTCCTGGAGGAGGGGTCAACCTTCCATCTCCCTCCCCACCCGCTTTCCGTCGATTCACCATTGGGAGGACACCCTTATTGCCACCCACCACACCAAAAAGGCAAAAGTAAAATAACAGGAGAGGAAGCCCCCAGCCAAGCTCAGCCAGTGCCAATGAGCCAAGGAGAAAGAATGCCATGTTCTCAGCCTTTCTCAGGCAATTCCTCTGAAAAAGCTGGAAAGGGTATGATTTTGGGGTTCCCCTGGCTGATTCCCACCACTCCCTAGGGAGCCGCAGCTCACAGTTTGGGAACCACTGGTATACAATCATGGCGTTGAGCAAACACTGTTCATTGTTCCATCCTACTAGGATTTTGCTAACATTGTTTCATCTGGGAGTATGTGCAGTGAGCTGTGAGTTAGGAAATGTCCAAGCATCTTCCGGTAGGAAATGTCCAAGCGTCTGCTGTTTCAGCACTAGGGTCTCTCAGTCCAGCATGCATAGTACACGGCTGATTAATCTGTACAAGATCAATGAGGGCTGCATATCCCACTTACCTGTCTTGGAAGTTGGAAGCAGGTGTGTGGAGGTGAAGGTTTAGGATTCTCTTAGGGATGCTTCTCATATCCCTGGTGTCCACAGTAATGCCCAGCCAGGACAGCAGGAAGCTGTCATGTAGACATGCCTGGAATCATTATGGATGTTGCTTCACTCAGAATCTCAAACATGCAAGCCTTACTAACAGCCCAACCCTATTCATGGTCACTGAGAAGTTCCAATGTACTCAATGGGGCTTGCTCCTGGATAAGTCTCTACAGAGTTACATCCTAGATGTCTTATTCAACCAAGAGCATCAAGCCTCCCATAAATCTAAAACAGCAGGAACTTCCCGATCTGGCTGCTCTCTAGTGGTGCTTCTGAAATGGAACTACATTGAAATGTGTTTTGGTCCAATCCTCATAATATTTACCGTGAAATCAGAGTGCAATCCTAAGGTATACTGGAATGGCAAGGCCAGCGGGCCTGCGCCATATCCAACGCACTTTAGGTGTGCTGGGGAACCTCCTCAGGGCAAGGGCACATTCATGCTATTGCCCCAGGGGAGGCTCCAGGCTCTGCATAGGTTTCCTTGGATCTACGCCTGCAAAATAGCAGGCGCAGAGCCAAGGAGGCTGCGCGGCTCAAATTGCGGCTGCGCAGCCTGGGGATAGAGGCTTGAATGCAGACTCCCCCCCCCACATCCCATCTCTGCCCCCTTTCCCAAACCAGCACATCTACCAGCCTGCCCACCCCCCACCCAGGAACACCCTCCCCACACCTAGAAGCGCTCTTGCGCCAGCCGAGTTCAGCTGGCTCAGGAGTGGTGCTGTGGCCTGGTGCCATTGGGCCAACGATGCAATTAGCGGTGCCGGTCAGCGCTAGTGACATTGTGCCGATGCAAGAATGCTGCGTCAGCCCAAGGTGCCCTGTAGGATTGCACCCTCAGTCTCATTGATTTGTATGGACCTTATGTAAGAAGATAATTGTTCTGCTGGATCAGGCCAAAGACCCATCCAGCCCAGCTAGTGGTACCTATTGACATTCAGAGATAGTCTATCTTTAATCCCCGGTAGTTGCATACAGGCATGATTGTATTTCCCAGTAAGTAGGCGGTCTTTCAGCATAGTCGGCCCTTGATATCCACAGGGGATATCCAGGACCAAACCATCCCCACATGGATACCAATTTCTGCAGATAATCAAAATCTGGGCAGGGGGGCTTTGTAACTCAGAAGGCCTTCTAGATACTTGGAGGCGGACAGGCACCTCCAGTTTGCTGAAAAACCAGAAATGCCTCTCAGAAGGAGAAAAAAAAAACCAAGGGCCAAACTCATATGTTCTTCATTATGCATAGTTTGACCTGAAGAGATGGAATTAATAGCAAAGCCTCCTAGAAACTGTCCAGAAATAAAACGTTGCTAATTATCACCATGACTTGGGGATTTTTTATTTCTCAGTATTTGTTAACCTTTGGATGGTCAACTTCAGAAGAACTTTAACATTTATATTAAGGATTTGTGGCTCTTATGTTTGTAAAGACTCTTCTTTTTGTTTACCAACCAAGGTTTTCTTTTCCTTAGTGATATTTGTCTGAAAATCCCTTGATATTGTGATGCTCAATAGCAAGCATGTGGCCTATTTACCACAGCATTTGTTTTGTCTGAATGTCTTCAACGTTGACCGGTGTCTCATATGTGTATTAAGTAACATGTTTCCACCTTTCCCTGAGGGTTTTTTTTTTTTTTGCCATGTGCTTCTGTTGCCTTGCATGTAAATTGGTAATTTCATCTGTTGTCCTTCGAGTCACACACGCATTAATGACTTTCACATTGCCTGTATCTCAGAGGCTCTGGCAGACCCATCAAAAGTTCATGAGGGGTTACAACAATACAGAGAATTCTTGGTTCCCATTCTGTGTACCTGCTTAAGAAATAGCTTTCTTTCTTCCATGGAAACTTTTTGTTGTTGACCAACAAGCTCTACATGGTTCTCTGCTCCTCCCAAAAAAAACATACTACTCAACGAAACAATCACGCTTGCTACTCATGTACCCAGATAGTTTATTGTGATTAATAAAAGGATGGGCTGTTCAGAAATGCGCGGGATTGCTTCCACACAAAAGACGAAGCAGCCTGCCTTGCTCAAAGCATACTTGCTGCGGGTCCCAAGAGGAGAGCTCAAAATCACTTGTCACTTCAAAAAATGTGCCCATAAAGAATTTAATCGTGCGGGTTATTTTGGACAGAACATAATTCCGTATGTATAGTTTTGTCAATGGATTGTTTTGCTCTCCCTTCCATTCTTTTTTCAACGTTGCATTTTTAATTTCAACTGTGATTTTCCTGAAGTAGAGTGCCATGTTCCCACATCCCTGAACTATCTCAATTTGCCCACAGAAAAATGTGCCTTACGTGTTGCCCTCCAAGGTGTATGACAAACATACACCAAAATATGTATAGTATTGTTGCCAACCATACACACTGTCTCAGGCCTAAGTCTGCCCAGCCCACAATTGAACTCAGAGCGCAATCCTAACCTGGAGTTAGGCTGGCACAGTTAGGCCAGCAAAGTTTAGCCAGCACAAGGAAAACCGTCAAATATGTTTGGACCTCCCTCAGAGTCAAGAGACCAGCACACAGATGTGTGCCATCCTCCTGACTTCAAGGGTGGTCCAAATGCACTTTTCGGTGGCCCTTGTGCTGGCCAAACTTTGCTGGCTTAACAGTGCCGGCCTAACTCCAGGTTAGGATTGCATTCTCACTTGGGGGAATCTATAACTAAAGAAGCTGAAATGCAGTGTATGGCTTTTTCGGGGCAATTGACTAATAGCAACGCGAACAACCTCAAAGTGCCTCTAATTAGGCTAACAGTAACCACGAGACAAAGTTTTCCAAAAGAAGACAGATTTTATTAAGAGATACAGAAAAACAAGGCAGTGGTTACTTGTAAGGTCAGTTGCATAATGGTTTAGGTCAGTGGTTCCCAGCCTGGGAGCTGTGTCTCCCTAGGCAACCATGGAAACCAGCCAGGAGAGCCACGGAATCCTCACTATAAATGTGCTGCCCTATACAATGTATAAGGGACGTGGTGGCACTGCGGGTTAAACTGCTGCTGCTGGGCTTTCTGACCAGAAGGTTGGGAGTTCAAGACCATGCAACAGAGTGAGCTCCCGTTGCTTGTCCCAGCTCCTGCCAACCTAGCAGTTCGAAAGAACCTAAAAATGTGAGTAGATACATAGGGACCATTTTGGTGGGAAGGTAATGGCATTCCGTGAGCCTTGGCATATAGTCATGCCGGCCACATGGCCACGGAAGCTTGTCCTCGGACAAATGCCGGCTCTACAGGCTTAGAAACGGAGATGAGCACCGCCCCCTACAGTCCGTCACGACTAGACCAGACAAAGGATAGGCCTATATCATGAATTCTCTTGGGAAACGTATGATCAGAAGTCCAATAGCTACTTTGACTATTGTTTAAAATATATGTGATTGTATAATGAACATTTAAACAGAAGTCTTCATGTAACTAGATGTTCAAATACCATAGAGAAGGGGAGCAGGTTAAAAGCAGGTAGGGCCAAGCCATAGCAGTTTCCTCATTTATTCCATAGCTACAGAATTTCTACACCCTAAAATGGAGAGAGGAAATCTTTTTTACCTAGCCTTAAATCTGCTGGGTAGGCTGGGATATACCTTGTCCTTGCGATGTGAGGCCAGGCTGCAGGCCTTCAGTTCCTGAGGAAAAAGGAAGAACACAATCTAAAAATCAGAAAAGGAGCGGAGCTCTTCTGAACTATTTAGGCAAGAGACTCTCTAAGCAGGTAAAATCTCACCACAAACACTCAGGGTAGGAGAGAGTGCTAAAACGGACAGTGTAAGATGCCTGGGGGGGGGGGCAAACCTTTGGCTCCCAGAGCAGGGGTAATTACCGGATTAATTACCATTGCATGGAGCAGGGAGCATCAAAGACATTCCTGGCACCCAGTGTTCCCGCTAAGCTGCTTGGCCGCACAGCTTGAAACCAAGCTCCTTGCAGCTCAGAGCTCGACTTCCCCGGCAGTGACACCTGATGTCATCGCTAAGCATCTGGAATCACTGCCGCACCACCACCAAAAAGGTCAGCACAACTTAATTTATTACGCAGGAAGACTTACACTTGCAAGTGAGATGATGCCAGCATGAAGAGCTCAAATTCGCCAGAATTTAGAGGAAAATGACACCTAGATGGTCCGCAGTGCTACAGTTTTCATTCCAATCTTTGGCCCGTTAGCCTGATTTTGATTGCAAGGAACTGTGCTTCTACCCATCCAGGACAAAGTCCTGCCTGACCCTCAACTAAGGAGCTAATTGTCAGCTAAGGAACCCAGATAGAGCTAGGAGAGACTATGTGCATTTTGGAAGGTGAGGTCATCGACAACAGTTTCATAGGACCCAGGCAGTAGACAGCCCACTCTGAACACAATGCGCTATCTGAGTGATGTGCTCACCCTCCTCACCTAGATCAGGAGTGTCAAGCTCACTTCAAACAGTGAGCTGGATAGCATTCACGCTGCCGGCTGGGGACTGGAAGTGATGTCATTAAGCAGGAAGTGATGTTATTTAAGCAGGTCATGGTCAGAAACAAGCACATTTTTCTCACTTAGGAACTCACGAGCTGCAAATGACAGATGAGAAAGTGCTCGATCATATGTTCAAGATATGGGATAGCTTCATTATCATGCAGGCTGCCCTTTCAGCAGTGACACCTAGGCACAGCTCAGCACATGATGGTGGTGCTGGAAGACTTTGAGGGCCAGATAAATAGCTTCCAGGGGCTGCATCCAGCCTGCGAGCTTTATATTTGCCACCCCTGTCCTAGGTAGTATCAAAGACAGTTCCAAATACCCAGTGCTGGCCCATAACATTTTTACAGCCTGAACGGTGCTGTAAAATAGTACAACCAAACAATTCCTCCCTGCTTTCTGCTTTCTTTTTTTCCACCGAATTCACATCCTCTCTTCTTTCAAATTACTCCCCCTTCCTAGAAAAGGTTGGAAGGCCTTAGGGCACCATTTTGCCTTCCTTCGGCTGGCCATCCATGGGGACCCTTCAGGTGGGTTGCAGTGCTGCTCTCAAGAACGGCACAATCTGCAGCCTATGTCAGGCTGCTTGGTGGGAGGGCTGGCCCTACAAGAGGCTGCAGATTGTGGGGGCATTTGCTGTCCCAAGCCCAGTCTTGTAGCTGGGCCCCCATGGGAGTTATCTGCAAACAAGGCTGACACGCATTGAAAACAGCAAGACGGTTTTGCTTAGCAGCTCTGTTGTGGATGGCAGTGTGACTGACTCACATGAGCAACTTTGCACGGCGCATCCTTGATGGTTCTCTGCCCCTGTGTTGGAGTGCTATATGTTTAAATAATTCGAAGTTAATTAAGAGTATTGGCTTGGAACTAAATCAGGAAACCTACACATCTGTGCTTGCATCCTGGAACAGAGGTGCCTTCAAAAGTGCCTCAAGCAATGTACTTATTTTATATCCTACTTAAAAGTGGGGGGGAGGGTTGGGGGTTGGGGAGGAGTTTTGCTCTTTTGCAATTCATTGCTAAACGGAAGGAACATTATTATTATTATTTTTAAAAAAACATGATGAATTCTAATTAATGGTGGAACAAAACCATTTCAATTATGATTTTATCTAAACATTTCATTTAATATACTGTGAGATTTTATCCAGAGTGCCAAACACTGAAAGCACAAACATTGCGTGGATAAAAGACTCTAAAATGTGGAATGCCAACTGACAAGGGCTTGAGTTAGATCCAAATCTCCAATGTTTCCAACCTGATATTTTATCTGTGTATTAAAATTGACTTCACTTCAGTCCTCTCAGGGTAGGTGGGCATTTCTTACTCTTGGTTTGAATCAGACACGTTATGATTTAAACGCACACTGCAAATGGACTTTGATCACACCTTTCAGGTGCCGTTTACCTATGCTTCCTCCTCATGTCAACATTCTGTATTTGCAAAGCTCTGGTTTGACTTGGTAAACAGTAGGCATGCAGATGGCGCACAGATGTGCGCCGGCCTCCCTGCAGTGCGTCCAGAGGCAGGTAAGTCTGGCCTAGGGAGGCCAGCATGGGAAAGGCAGAGGGAAGGCAGATTGGGACGAGGGGTGGGGGGAGGGTAGGCTCATGAGGTGGGCACAGTTTGGCCAGTGGTGTCATTCAAATGATTTAGGAACAGGAACTCACTTTTGATTGGCACTTGTCAGGAACCCGGAACCAGCCACGGAGCCCGTTAGGATCCGGAACGCCCGTTCTGGTCCGTTCCCCCTGAATGACATCACTGAATTCGGCCCACAACCAGATATATCCTCACACTCATATTGACTAACTAACCAACCAAACCAAATCTGGGCCCTAAAACACAACTCCGTATTATACTGGTGGGCATTATATTCAGTGTTATAACCTGAAGTCCATCCGTCACTCAATGTGTGAACTGGGAGATATTTTGTTTACTGTTACCCACATACAGCAGTGTTTCCCAAACTGTACACTGTGGTGCCTTAGGGTGCGGCACCCTTACAGGGGTGCCATGGGATGCCCAGTGTTAGGGGTGCCCAGTGGCCCCTCCTAACAGCTCTCCTGGAAACCATAATCTTGGATTGTGCAAGAACTCTTGAGATTTGGGTGCCGCCATCTTGGACTGTGCAAGATTTGATGTGATTCAAGGTGGTGGCACCTGGCTGAGCCACGAAGAAAGGCTGCAGGGCCCTGTGACTCTGGTAAATTTGGGAACAACTTGCACGCACAGTATTGCCAGACTCCCCCTGTGGTATCCCTGTGGTCATAGTTAGTGCCCATGCCCAATTTTAATGCTGTGGCCCACTGAGATAAAGAAGAGCCTCTCTTGTAGCCCGCGCAGTAGACTTGGTTGCCCATCACTGCTGTAAATGGTCATTTGTACTGACATTCTCCTTAGTTAGATCTCATTGAGAGCTCACTATTTCTAGGATGATTTCTAGAGCTCTTTTCCCATGTTGCTTACATTGCTCTTGCCACAAAATTGGAAACAAAAAACTGAAGCCCAACGATCAAGAAACCATCTCTGCATTGCTTCCGACGGTAAGCAACAACAAAAGACTGAATGGGAGGAAAGAGTCAGTGCTGATCTGGCAGCAGCCAGTGGTCCCCGAGTGCCACTGATCTGACTAGTGTTTCATGTAAGGATGAAATATGGCATTTCCAAAAATAACACTTAAAAACTCCCTTGGTGGCTGTTAAGAAGGCACAATAGAAATCTGCAGAGGTCTGTCTGTTCCCCTAATACAAACTATGTAGAGCTACATCTTTATTTTTCGATTGAAATGGCCCCATCCACACCAACATTTTACAAAGGGGTGGCTGTGCTGGTCTGCTGAAGGACAAATAACAAAAGATCTTGTGGCACCTTAAAAACTCCCACATTTATTTCGGCAGAAGCTTTTGTAATTACAATCCAATAGAAGTGAACTTACATTTCAAGTTCTCTGTACTGGTCCACTGCAACCTCAAATATTTCCAATCTTATTTATTTCCAATATTTTAATCCTGCCTTTCTTCGTGGACTGTTTTTAATTCAAATCTAATTGGTCATTCCTGTCTGTTTTAAAACCACTTTTTATTGTGTTTTTTTTAGAGTGCAATCCTAATAAGGAGTTAGACCAGCACAGTTAAGCCAACAAAGTTTGGCTGGCACAAGGGACACCATGTAGTATGTTTGGACCACTCTCGGAGTCAGAGAGGCCAGCACACAGGTGTGCGCCATCCCCTTTGACTCCAAGAGTGGTTCAAACGCGCTTTACGGTGACCCTCGCGCCGGCCAAACATTGCTGGCTTAACTGTGCTGGCCTAACTCCAGGTTAGAACTGTGCACTTGATATGAATATGATCTTGGATGTGAAAAAATGGAAAGGCAGAATAAATAAATATTTGCATTAGGCCAGTCTTTCTGTCAACCACCTCCACCTTCAACTGCTCCCCTGTGGCTGCGGCAATATTTATGGCTGCAAACTTTGTAAAACGATGCCACAGGAGACTGAAGTGCGGAACAGACAAACTTTACTTAACTCTGTGCAATTCTTACTACAGCTAATCTCAAAATGGCTGCTCTTATAGGCACAAGTGCTCTGCTGGTGTCCCAAAGAACTGCTTCCTCCCAAACATCCATAAAAGGAACATTTTGATTCTTACTGTTGTTGCAATAGTGCTTTAAAACTGCTGTACTGCTGCAGCTAATCCTAAAACCAATCCATAGGAATATCCTGTCAATTCACATAATTGATGACAGGAGAAAGAAGAAACCATGTATTTCCCCTTGCCACGCTTGACTTCAGAAAGACCTACCTGCTTACACTTTCTTACACTTTTGAGACTCTCCCTCTCTGCAGGTTTCAAGAGTGAGCGGGTTTAGCTATAATGCACCTCATAATTATGAAAAATACATGAGAAGTAAAGCCTTTCTAGAGAAAGTTTGTTGTTCATATGCAAAATGTAACTGTGCAAAATATGGCTTTTCTTTGGTTGAATTTTATGGGAACGTTTTGTTTTTCTAGGATCAAAAGTCAGATTCCTGATGAAACTCAAGCAAAACAGACCAGAGATGTCATGATTTAGTGTTGCTGTTGTGGTTGGGATTCATAAATCAAGATAACCACTTAATCTGTTTTGCATAAGGAAAGGTTCTCGTAAAATTACTCCAGCCACTTTATAAAATTAGAAGCAGGACCTGAAAACATAGACAGCTGTTGTTGCTCTGCTTTGGATATTCTGTACAATGTGAAGAGTTTCACCACAAAATGTTGAATAACATTCATCGCCCTTGAAATGGCTTCCATGAGTAGAGGTGTGTGTTTCGGGTGATTCCCCCCCCCCCAAAAAAAATTCCTTGATTAAAACAGCAAATTGTGGTGTTATGTGTTTTTTATTCGACATTCTCATTCCAAGTTCTCATTTCTATTCATTTTAAATGCTTTAAAAGTTTTCTAGGTAGTTGATATAGATGATAGTGTCAGCAGATGCAGCCACAGTATTATTTCTAATTGGAAAAGCCGTCTATTTTAATTTTTAGAAATGCAGTGTTTTGTGTTTTTATTCAGATATTTTAACCAACAAAAGATGGTGTTCAACTGCCAAAAAGTGGTTTTCAACGACAACAAAAAATACCCCTATCCATGAGGGTTATTTCAGGGTAGATTCGTTCTGCAGGGACTAGGTGCACACTTCTATGGCTCTCTCACACACCTTATCTTCTTTTCCACATCTTTCTGAGACCAACTCCTCCTAAGCCCTATGGTGCTTACTTCAGAGAACAATAACAACGTTAAGCTGCAGCACCCTTCCTGGACACCTCTCTTTCTCTTATCTACCTCCCTGTGCGTCACATTCAGCTTTTCACTGCATTTCAAATGGATTGTTCTTTTCACTGTGAAAACAGAAGTCCTTCTCCCACCTCACCAAAACTCCCTTTTTGGACGAGAAATGAGAATTCCAAGCACTGTGAAGCCTCTCTAGGAATCCAGGTGCACTCCCCACCATCAGGGATTCACCAGAAGGTCAAGCATTTGGGAGCTTGGCTTTTTTGGCCACCTTTGCAGGTGTGTTTTTGTTCCTAACTTCTGCAAACATTTTGGGGTACACACACACACACACACACACACACACACACACACACACACACACACACACACACCTCTCTATATTCTTTCTGGGTGACCCTGTTGTGGCTACACTCTAATTGGCTTTGATCTGGTTTGCTGTTTATAGGGATCTGGTTTGCTGTTTACAGGGAGAGGTATGCTACATGTAAATGTATTTTACATCACTTCCTGGCAAATAGAAGGGGAAGAAATGGAAGCAGTGACAGACTTTACTTTCCTGGGCTCCAAGATCACTGCAGACGGTGACTGCAGCCATGAAATTAAAAGACGTTTACTTCTTGGGAGGAAAGCTATGGCGAACCTAGACAACTTAATAAAAAGCCGAGACATCACCCTGCCAACAAAGGTTCACATAGTCAAAGCGATGGTTTTCCCAGTAGCAATGTATGGATGTGAGAGCTGGACCATAAGAAAGGCAGAGCGCCTATAGATGCTTTTGAATTATGGTGTTGGAGAAGACACTTGATAGTCCCCTGGACTGCAAGGAGATCCAATCAGTCAATCCTACAGGAAGTCAAGCCTGATTGTTCCCTGGAAGGACAAATCTTGAAGCTGAAGCTCAAATACTTTGGCCACCTCATGAGAAGAGAGGACTCTTTAGAAAAGACCCTCATGCTGGGAAAGATCGAAGGCAAAAGGAGAAGGGGGCGGCAGAGGATGAGATGGTTAGATAGTGTCACCGAAGCGATGAACATGAAATTGGGCGACTCCGGAAGCTAGTGGAGGACAGGGAGGCCTGGCGTGCTGTGGTCCATGGGGTCGCGAAGAGTCGGACACTACTTAGCAACTGAACAATAACAACAATGCTACGTGTGCCAAACAAAACTGCATTTAGAAACATTGGCCCTTGAAAGATCTTGGCAAATGTGTCAGTTCAATTGTTCCTTTGTCTTGGCAATGAAACAATTTTGTCCTAATTTAATTGGGTCAGGTAGGTAAAACAACAACAAAACATTTTGTTGTCCTAATCGTCACCATCTAGAAAACAAAGGAAGACAAACAGGATTGTGACTGAGCTTTAATTGTAAATAGACGTGCACCCTGAGAGGCGAGTCTGGAGTCACCCACCCAATTTCCTGATGGGTAAATGTCTGAAAACAGGTTTGCCAATGAAACTAGTTTACTTACAATCAATGACTATAAAAGCAAGATGCTGGTAGCTCATAAACAGAAGTGTAAACCAGCAGGAAAGCCGAGTTCCTCTTTTCTTTAAGCCTTGGAGTTGGCAAAGAGACAAATTGACATGAGGGAATGAAGGCAGTTCCTGTTTTCTTTACAGTCCACCAATTGAGTTCAGAAGGAATCAGAGATGCTCAGGGAGAGTCTCAAATACAGATGCATGAAAGGAGATTCTCAAATACACCTGTATGGGCAAAGCCTGATGTGGCACATAAGAATCTGTGAATTTGGGAGCATGGCCTAATTTTGCCCACCCACTGTAGGAATGCCACTGCTTTAAAAAGACATGGTAACATTTATCTTTTTCCATGTGGCACCTGCAACAAAATGTCACACTCTCCAACCATGGTGCGCTACTCACTCAAGCCAACCAATTCCAGCTTCCTGCTGCCACCTGTGTCATGCTGATTTTTTTTTAAGGGAGGGAGTTTCTTTTAATTTACAAACTTGACAACTTCTCTATGGGACGTGGTGGCGCAGTGAGTTAACCCGCTGTTGCTGGGCTTTCGACCGCAAGGTTGGGAGTTCAAGACTGTGCAACGGAGTGAGCTCCCGTCACTTGTCCCAGCTCCTGCCAACCTAGCAGTTCAAAAGTACCTACAAATGCAAGTAGATAAAGAGGGACCACTTTGGTGGGAATGGCGTTCCATGCGCTACAGAGTATAATCATGCCGGCCACATAACCACGGAAGCTTGTCCTCGGACAAACGCCGGCTCTACAGGCTTTGAAACGGAGATGAGCACCGCCCCCTACAGTCGGTCACAACTAGACCATTCGGTCGTGGGGAAACCTTTACCTTTTTACAGAGCCTTCTGAGTATGTAGACATCACTATCTTTGCTGTGGCTGGTCCTCATAGGTGTTCGATCCCCTGAGTTCACTATTACTGTGTATGATTTTTGTTTAAGCATAAAAATGTCGTGTGGGGTGGGGAGAGTAATAAAAAAAAAACCTCCATGAGGTTTAACAGCACGACAGGATAATATTTACACATTGTAAAAGATACAGCATCTTTAATGCATCAATTACAACTCGCTTTGAATTTACGACACAGAGAGGATCCCGAAATGAAAGTCACTCCTTGCTTTTGGAATGTGTCAAGGATCAAAGTCTCCTTGCTCAAAATAAAGCCTTTGTTCCAGCTTCCAAGATGCAGGTTCTCGTCATAGCCACTGGAAGAGCCCTGGCAGATCCGGAGCTGTGGCCACCCCCACATCAACACTGTATCCCATCACCTTCACAAGGCTTTTGTTTTCATTATCGTCACTTCAGGGATGCTTCTGTCTGACCTCAGAGTGGTGACCTCATATCCTGTGGGGGGGGGGAGTGGAAAGGGGCAGCAAGGATTTCAAAAATCAGCCTGAATTAATTTGACAAATACTCTGTGCTCTCCCACAAGTCCCTGCTCTTCCTGTGATAGTACTTATTCTCTCTCTCCCCTGCAAGCAATTCTCTGGAGGTCTTTTCGCATTAGCGGGCTGTTCTCCTTCCAAGCAACTAAGCTTCTTTCTTCCCTTTAAAGCAGGGGTCAGGGAACCTTTTTACCTTTTACCCCAAAATATATTTAGATACGCCAACGTTACCCCCCCCCGCCAGAACAAAAGAAAAAAAATTACATATTGGAACCCATGGCTTTATATTTGATTAATTAATGAGCTTAATTAATGCTATGTAAATATGAAGTTATAAAGGGTTTGGGAAAGTTAGGAAAGTTATTTAAATATTTTTTAATCTTACTCTTATTGTAAATATCTAACCTGCTGAGTTAGATTTGATTTTGTCATATATGCATGCCTGGCTGTGTCTCAGCAGCGCGACCATCCATTACCCCCAGGAATTTCATTTTTACCCCATTTGGGGTAATTTACCCCTGTTCCCAGACCACTGCTTTAAAGTCACCCTTTCACTTTTAGCTGCTGCCTCTCATTTCCCATTATTGCAGATCACCATTCTAACCTGACTCTAACCTTTGTGCATGCATACTTGTCTTTACAACTGCATTTATCTTCTACCTTGCTTTTTATGAGCTCTGACCCCGATCTAGGGAACTAGGAAAAGCAACAATGGTTGTGCTTGGGCAGTCTTCTCACCTCCCTCCGCTGGTTGACTTGTGTTTGAGGCATTAGCAAAGGTAAGGAGGCACTTCTGCCTACTTAAAAAGTTGTTTCATTCAATGTTGTTTCAATTTAAAGTTGGTTAGTGGTCCTCAATCTTTGGACCTTCATGTCCTTCATGGCTGCACATTGTAGGGCTACTGGAAGCTGCTTCTGGGTTGGGCTGCGCCTGTGACCCACTTCCTTGGTCTTGTTGCACCCCAGAATGCATTGCATAGCCTCAAAGCATTCTGGGCAGTGGTGGGATTGAGGGGGAATGCAGGGGAACTCAGTTCCATTAGTTAAAATTAGGGCTGACTCCGCCCACTTCACTCTCCCCCCTCCCCCCTCCCAATTCCTCTGCAAAGAGCTTTTCTTCTTGGTTGGCCGGCACTCAGAGGGTTAAAGGGAGCGACTCCGGATTCCTGGGGGGGGGGGGCGAAGGCAGTGATGTCATTCAGGGGGAACGGACCAGAACGGGCATTCCGGATCCTAACGGGCTCCGTGGCTGGTTCCGGGTTCCCAACAAGTGCCAATCAAAAGTGAGTTCCTGTTCCTAAGTCATTTAGATCCCACTACTGATTCTGGGGCATGACAATGCTTTGTGTCATGATAGGAAAGCACTCAGTGAACCCACTACAAGAGTTATTGAGCTCACCTAAGGTAAAAAAAAATTGCTTAAAGTTGCAGTTTCTAAGAACCTGACAACTTTAAGTGAGGATTTGCTGTACATATATGCCACACATCTTGACTGCATTCCTTGCCACATCCTGGCAGCACCCTTTTGCACAGGCCCTTGTTTCCATTAGTGGTTCACGCCCTTTGGAATTGGCATTGCAGTCAGTATATTACTGGAATTTCACCTCCTATGTTCACGGAATAAAAATCATAGAGCAGTGGAACAGCACCTTTTATTGTCTGCACTGATGGTTGATGACCTTGCATATTTTCAAATGGTGCCCTCATCCTCTAGCATAGGTGACTGGAGCATTCTGTGCATGTCAGTGCTCCCAAAGTGCTATTGTTGTATAGCAGTTTCTCAATTGGTCATAAGGAGCTCAGCCTCTCTTATTGATGTCCTGCTGCTGTCAATAGGAACTCTCACCTAAGCAAATGCATCCCTGCATTGAAACATGCCATGCTATCAGTTGGGTCCTTTAATGCTAAATTGGAAGAGTAAGATGGAATACCTGGAAGGTGAAGGCGTCACTCTGTGCTTCCTCTGATCCACTGTGGGGACTTGAAGCTCAGCAGAATTACCATGTGAATTGCAGATATTGTATTGTTAAAATTACAGTCGTTGAATGAATGAATGAATGAATGAATGAATGAATGAATGAATGAATGAATGAATGAATGAATGAAAACATTTAGATCTTGCTTTTCCATCAGAGGACCCTCCAGGTGGCTAAGAACATCCGTCAATAAAACAATGTAAACAGTAAAAAAAGGAAGCCAACACAAGACCACATAGCCAAATGAAGCAGTAACAACAATAAATTCCAAAGCAAGGTCTGAAGTAGTTATGTTTTTCGTTGAGCCTCTGACCATGAACAGTGAAGTGGAGAGGTGGACACCCTTAAGGAAGGCATTCCAAAATTTTAGACACCACAGTCACAGCAGTCCAGCCTCATGTTCCCACCTGCCACACTTTAGATAGTGAGGATGGTGAGGGTCGTGATGGGGGCACACACACAGGGTTTCAGGAGATTAATGGAGGGCACAATCCTAACCTGGAGTTCGGCTGGCACAAGTTAAGCCAGCAAAATTTGGCTGGCACAAGGGCCACCGTAAAGCGCATTTGGACCGCTCTTGGAGTCAGGGAGGATGGCACACGTTTTTGTCCTGGCCTCTCTGACTCCAAGGGTGAGCCAAACATACTTTATGGTGTCCCTTGTGCCGGCCAAACTTCGCTGGCCTAACTGTGCCGGCCTAACTCCAGATTAGAATTGCGCTCTCAGGCATGTTTGTATAGAAGGATGCAACCCTTATTAACCTTGAGCAAAATTTAATTCTAATTTCATCTCAAGCACTAGAACCTGCTTTTAAAAAAATGAAATTCAGACAGCTCGGGATTTCAAAAATTACACAGCCCCCTGCCTTGTGTTTGTCTTTTAAAATGCCAAGTTGGTTCCCTGCAGAATCACCGAGTCGCGATGACCAGGCTGCTGCCTGAGACACCCTGGAGGCTTCACCCAACCCCAGGATTCATGAGCTGCTTGTGTTTATGGAAGCGGAGGCTTGGATCACCTTTGCATCGGCCATTATGTCTCCTGCCTCCTGCTTGGTCCGAGTCGCTGAAATCTGAGGCCTTTTTCCGAGCCAAACGTCTGACCCTTGTGAAGCCTGCCCATTCTGAGTGTCTGTGCTTGGCACTGTGTGCCTTCTCTCCCTTGTCTATTTCTCACTTAAAAGTGCTTCATGGCCCTTTGAACGAAGGCAAAGGAACCTCTGCGAGGAAGGGAGGGAGGCTCTTCCATTGTGTTATTAGCGGGAACCGCAGAGCCTTGGCCTCACACATGGCTCCGCCGCGCAGCATTTTTTCCTTTTCTTTTCCGTTCCTTTTTCTTTCTCTTTCAAGCAGCAGCCTGTATGCTTGAAAGTTCTGCGGTTTCGTTTGGAGTTCATTCATCCCTACAGAGAACTTGTTCTGCCAACCTCTACATACATGTCAGCCTAAATAGCAACAGATGTACAGTACCTTGGATGTATAAAATTTTCATAAAATATAACAAATGCTGTTTTTCCACTTGGGATGAGTCATTAACCATATGCTTGTGATATTACAGCTTTTTTTAAAAAAAAGTGAAGGCCTAACTCAGACAGTATGGATTAAATCGGGCACAGAGAAAAGGAGCTCAGGAGATGAGATGGAACTAGTTCCTCAGCTTCTCCAATCCTTGGCAAACCTCCACCAAGCGCTCCCCCCCCCCCACACACACACAATAGGAACAGGTAGATAAGAGTTTATATTGGCCCTATAAGAACAGGGACACTGTCCGGTCACAACCAGCCCTGAGGTAACATTCCTAACCTGTGCTGGTACAGGCAGGCTGGAGTAAGCCAGCCGGGCTGATGGGGCTCCTCAGATCTCCTTTAGGCCGCTGCAAATCTGAGAAGCTGCAGCTGCCTGAATCAGCACTGCGTGGCCTGAGGATGGGAGGTTGGATGCAGCCTAATGGCCGCATCCAGACTCATCCTCCCTCCCCGGGCCACCCGTCCTGTGGGAATGCCCTCACCTGCCCCTATCCACCCTCCCTCCTGCCTTCCCCCTGCCCAGAAATGGCCCCGCATCAGCTGAGTTGCCCAATGGTCATTTTGGTGGTGCTGGGCTGACACAGCTGCCCAGTGATTCTTGCACTGGTGTGGTTTACAGCATGCACGTGACACTGCAGGACGGACACAGATGGCTTGCGTTGGCCCAAGGGGGCGTTAGGATTGCTATGTTAGTAAATCAAGACTTCCAATCCAAGAGAAGAACTAGTATAGAATAGTGACTACTGGCTTGAAGAGTGAGTTGGGGCACTCTGAGACAAAAACGACTTTGATTACTCCCTTGTTACTGGAGGTTCACAGATTGTTGTCATCCATTGGTTGTCCATCTATATCTCCCTATGCTCAGATTCTTACGTATATTAACAGAGAAAGTCTAACTTTTTAAAATATTAGCTACAGCAGCACAATGACCATACACATGACTATTTCCTCATTTACATTTTTAGAGGTACTTGCCCCTGTGCAACAACTACAGCAGATATTGGATTTTCTTTTGTGTATTTTGGAATACTTGCATATACTTAATGAGATACCTTGGTGATGGTACCAAGTCTAAACACAAAGTTCATTTTGTGATGCCAGTTCCTGGAGACGCCAGCCCAATTCTGGAGGACAGGAAAAACTTCCCTACGAAGAGTCCATCTGGAAGTGCTCTGTGATGGCTCACGAAGGCCTCCGTTGGAACTTCAAATCCATCATGATGCCCACCTAACCTGGTGGCTTTAAACAAACCACTCACAAACACACACACCCAGCCATCCTCTGCAATGGAGAGATAATAATACTAATTTACAGTACCTTACAGGGCTATTGTAATTGACACAAAGGATGCTGAACACTCCAAACCCAAATGCAAATCCAAGTATTCTTGTTAGGCCAAGTCTCATTAACTGCTTCGGCTCTTTGAGTACTTTGTGCATCCTGACACTTGAGTATTCCAATCTGATGGCATTGCAAGGGGGAATTTTGAGCAAGGGCAGAAGAACTCTTTAGCCTGAACTGATAAGTACCCCACATTTAATCTTCTATAGACCACCAATTTCTTGCACTGGCACCCCACTACTAATTTTAAATGTTTCTCAAGAGCTTTCTGGAAGGTTGCTAGTTTGTCATCTATCCTGTTGTTTTTTTTCTTCAGGCTGATGAGTAGCAAACATTAATCTTTGACCATTTGGGGCCACTGTCAGGCTCTGCCCAGTACCACCCCTTGCAGACCATTCGTGGCACACCCATGTATACAGCACACTGCTTGAAAATTGCTGGTTTATAGAAACAAGTGGTCTCTGTTTTGCACCCAGTTATTACACAGTCAGGGCCAATTCACAAAAGCAAACTAGTGTGTTATGAATGAAGGCTGAGTGGGCCTGTTTAGTATTAGCAAGTGGTGATGGGTGCCTGTGTTAGCTTCAGCAAGCAACCAACTCACTGCTCAACCCACATTGACCACACGACTGCAAAGTTGCTGAAAAAGAAGCTGAGCCATGGCATATGAGCTGGTGGAGGCAAACTAGGCTCCCGGTGAGCCAATCATATGCCAGCTTTGACGCAGCTGAGCCCTGATGTCATAATGCACCTCTTCAGTTTTGCAAACAGTCTGTCGTGTTCTTTGCCCACCTGTATCTGTGGTATAATCACCCTTGAGAAGTCTGAACATGAGCCAAAACGCCTTTCTTTCGATGATCACAGAAAAGTTGAAAAGTTGGAATCCTTCCTTGTGGCGAGCTTCCGTTTCTGCATTTGTTTTATGTGTCTTGCACTGAGCAATTATCACGCGAACAAAGAAGAAACTGTCATGGTTCCTTGCTGCCTGCAGCTTTTAATTTAAGCAGACAGCTAGGATCCGAGGATTCACAGCTCAAACAGATGGAAAGTCTTCAGCAAAGAGGTGAAGAAGCTTATGGCTTCTTCTAAATGTGGCCCATCTTAAACCGAAACATATTTTTGTTGGGGGTGGATTCCAGAGGTGTGAACTTGCCTGTCTAGTGAGCTTACCTCAGATTTCCAAGAAAGCAGGCTACACTCACCCTGCTGACTTAAAGCCCACAAAGATCCAATGTGTGGCAGTGGGCAATCACTCATCACATCAGTGCAGAGCCCCCCAAAGCATGGGGCCCAATGTGATGACATTAGCCACACTGGCATAAGGTCCGCCCTGTCCTGAAGGGGAAATGCTCAATAGGGGTTTCCTTCTTTTGTGGCTTTCTGCTTTCACATCTGCACATATTACAGGAACTGAAAGGGTTTTTGTTTGGCTGAGCAACAACCCAGAGAGAAAGTGGGACATTCTCTTGGAAGAGAGCACTTTCAAAACCCTGAACAGGTATGAATAAGATGAATGTTACAAAATAAAAAGGAACACTACAGCAAATTTGAGTTTTCACGCTTTTCTGTCTTCTTGGGTGATTTGACCCAGGCCGCGATCCTATACTCACTTTCCTGGGAGTAAGCCCCATTGTACATAATGGGACTTACTTCTGAGTAGACACGCATAGGCTTGTGCTGTCAGTGGTATGTACAAATAGTACTGTACACTTGCTAACTGTAACTTTGCCAGAGTTTGCCAGAGACGGACATCCTCCTAAACAGTGACCTGCAAATAGTCCTTCGTCATCTGAATACCAAAAGAACTGATCTAAGCACTGGGATGTTAGTACGGTAAGTGCAGCTGTATCCTGAATTGCTGCTTCTGAATGTTTGAAGGAGACGCTGTATGCCAAGGAGTCTTTCATTGTTGCTTATATAGAGTACAGCTCCTATTTGTAAAACTAGTGCCTCTAAGTCTATTTTGCTATTAGTCCCTAACTTCATCATGGCAATGCAGGGAAAAAAAGGAGAAAAAGTTACACATGGAATAAAAAAAATGTCTAAAAAATAAAAATAAAAATAATAAAAAATATTGCATGGCAGGAGTAGACACTAGCCAAAAATTATGCACTGTATTCAATAGTCCAAAATTGTACAAATAGGTTGCCTTTGGGGGAAAAATCTATTTTGAATGATTGTGTATCCTAACTCTGAAGTTTGTGCACAGAGCAGAATTGGCAGGATATAATCTTAGGAGAGAATTCCTACTATTATTTTAAGTGTTGAAAACAAAAGGCAGTTTCGGACATAAATATGCATGTGTCAAATTATTATTTCTGCTGGCAAATCCTGTAAATGTGAACTGATCTTATAAATGTGAGGCACATTGTCATTCATTCTAAGGCTCCTCTCTCTCTCTCTCTCTCTCTCTCTCTCTCTCTCTCTCTCTCTCTCTCTCTCTCTCTCTGTGTGTGTGTGTGTGTGTGTGTGTGTGTGTGTGTGTGTGTGTGTGTGTCAAACAGAACCCTACTGGGAAAGACACAGTGTTCCTCAATTCTCCTGGCGAAGCTATTATTAACGAAGTACATTTCATCCCTCAATGAGTAGTGAAGTCGCACACAACTCGCTTCCTGGATTCCTACACTAACACCTGCCTTAACACCAAGCGGTCTCGACTATCTCCACGGGGGTTTGATATTCAAAATAAGTCAAGAGAGTCTTCCCTCAGGAAAAGTGATAAAAACATACAACATTTTGTCCAAGGCATTGAATTGTATGGGTGGTGCCCAGGCTGCCCCACAAAACAAGGATTTGGCACAGATTGATTGCCACTGGGTAGCCACACAGTTACTGGAACGGCTCCAAGGGTTGTAAGCAACACCAGCAAAGAGATATTGGATCCCCAGCAGTTGTCATGCAAAATTATTCTCAATCCATTTCATTCTCTTGAGTCCCCTTGTCCTCCGCCTCACCTTCACAAGAGGCAGAGACAGAAGAATAACAAACCAGACAGAGGAAGAAAGGAAGAGGTGTCACACTCACACAGGCAGGCCGAAATGGCCTTCAAGTTGGTGACAATAATGCCTGACGCACTAAGAAATAAGAGAAGAGTTGCTGAGAATCCCACAAACCTGTCCTTTAAAAAAAGACAGCAAGAAGTGGGCAGCAGCAGGCTGGGTAGGGGGAGGCAGGCCTGCAGGTCTGGGCTAGGAGCTGGCTTAAATTCAAACCAGGCATGAGGAATATGACTCTTTGTGAGAGCTGTTGTCCAAACTGTGCTGAAGAGAAAGGAAACCTGAGCTGGTCTCGGGCCTGGCCTGAGAGCTTTGAAGTGCTTTCTCTGGGTAAGGAAATCATTTCCTTTGTCTGTGCATGTTCAGGAAAAATGCCTCATCAAAGCTCGGTTCCCACCAGGCAATTCACATTGTAATTACTTTGTACAAAAGAGAGCATATTTTCTATTCCTGGAAATAAGGGAGGAAGGAGAAAAAAGGAAAAAGCATCAAAATATGACACAGATATTACGGGCATGAACGGCATGATTTAATGCAGGCTCTGTTTACTCTCTTGTTATCCTGCTTGTCTTCCAAAGAGCTTTGCATGGTGCACATGGTGTTGTTGTATCCTCACAACATGGTAAGATATAAACAGGACAGAGATTGTGACTTGCCTCAGGCCACTGTTGCCCAAAACATGTGTGCCGTTCTGGGTGCACACTGAGGCTGCAATCCACACGTTCCTAAGAGTAAGCCCCATCCAACACAATAGGATTTACTTCTGAGTAGACACACACAGGATTGTGCCCTGAGAGAGAGTGTGAGCTAGGCCAGATACTTCATGCTGTCTTCAGCAGTGCTGATGAGAAGGAAGCATCAGGCCCACAGGCCTTTAGGTAAAGGCAGACTCACTGGAACAACCTCCCATCCCACCCTCACCTATTCCCCGGGTCCTCTCTCTGGCTTGGAGGAGCCTCCTTGAAACATATCGGAGTGGCCACACCTTGCCCAGACCTGCAAACAATGCTACAGTCCTGGTCTCAGATAAACAGGGTTCTTTGTGGTCACAAAGGGCAGTGCTTCTGGTTTTCTCTTCATCAACTTCATTGACAAATGACAAATGACAATCTTCATTGACTCAGAGCCCTGTGCTAATGTTCTGCTAAGGTACCTTGAGCACCTAGTCACAACCTGTCCAAAGTAGAAACCACTATGAAATCCATCAAGAAATACCTTGAACAAAAGGTATGAGCTCTTCTCAAAATGGTCCCTGTGCTAGTATACAGCCAAAAGCCCCATAAAAACCACGGACCCAATATCCAGGGGATATCCAGGAGTTCCCCATGCATTTAAATTAGTTTTGTATGGTTCCTACCTGATGCAGCCCACCCTTTTTTATTTTTTTTTACCAGCTTGTCCTTATCCGGCATTGCCCGGGTATTTATGTATCCCAAGCTTCTATTAGATAGGAAAAGGAATTAATTCTATCTATAGTGTAAAATCGAAGTAATTTTATGTACAGGTAATTAAAAGTATAAGTACAAAATTATAAAATAAAATCTTTTACAAATTCACTATAATATTAATTTAACTCAAAACTTGATTATAAACAACATTTTTAGTTTCACCTCCAGGAGCAAGAATACATGAATTCTTGGGTGAACCCACCCTTGAGCAAGCAACATAAAGTAGTCCGTGGGAGGAACATGGCGATCTCAAATCCGCTCCGCAGTACTTAATAGACTGCCCCTGTGACTTGTTGATCGTGATTGAGAATGCCCGTCTCACTGGAAATTGCAATCTCTTAAAGTTAAAAGGGAGATCCGTCGGAATGAGTGGTATCCGTGGGATAAAACTGTTTCGCCCTCTCCCTTTCTTGTTAAGATAGTCGCTTCAATTACATTACCCAGCATCTTCTTGACACACAGCCTTTTGCCGTTGCAAAGTTTTGGTGGGTTGAGGTTCTGTAGTAAAATAATTGGAGATCCCACTGTAAGTAAAAGATGATGTGGTGGCAATCCAGATGGATCTAGTGAGTTTAGGAAGTCTGATGGGAAATTGACGACCTCATAGGCATCTGCTACAGTATCGATAGACTTGTATTCAGTGACTACGCCTGGTAACATGGCAAGTATTTGATTGGAGTCCAAGCCCGGGGCATAATGATTTCTAAAAATTTTCAGAAGGTTCTACAGAGTTCTGTTCGTTCTATTCGACTACACTTGGGCTTAAATGACATCGGGACTGTCACCAATCAGCTTAGTGATCCCGAAAACTATGGATTTGACACTAATGTCGGTCATTTTGGACATTTTATTTTTTGCCCCTTCTCACCACCACCCCCATGCTGGTGGGGGCTGAACGTGGACTTAAATGGCATCGGGAGTGTCACTATTCATTTCAGCAACCCCGAAAACTATGGATTCAACACTATCGGTCGTTTTCAATTATTTTTACATGTCACCCCCTTCCCACCCCCACCCCTAGGGGTGCTAGGGGTGTCTTACCCCCACAGTCTTTCTAAAAGTGGGATGAGTTTTGAAATCTGAAATCAAATGGTGTCCTGTACGCCACCATCACCATGCTGCACCTATTCTATTTCCAAGCACAGTATCTTGCACCCCTTCTCACCCCCCATGCTGATGGGGGCTGAACTTGGGCTTAAACGGCATCGGGAGTATCCCCATTCATCTCAGCAACCCCAAAAACTAGGGATTTGACACTAATGTTGACCGTTTTTGATTATTTTTACATGTCACCCCCTTCCCACCTCCACCCCTAGGGGTGCTAGGGGTGTCTTACCTCCCCCCCCCCCAGTATTTCTTTCCAGATTGTAAGGCATATGTGTACTACATTTGGTGTAAATGGCTCCAGGCATTCCAGAGTTATGTTGGAACACACACACACACACACACACACACACACACACACACACACACACATCCATTTTTATATAGATAGATTTTTTGCTGACCCCATTGGGGATTTGCACTGACAACCTCAAAATCCTTCATGCTATAGAAGCAGCTTACCCAATTGAGCTATTCTGGCTCTGATGAACACCTGGCCAAAGAGAGGGGCTATAGAGAGGTAGGAAATTAAGCTACAATTAAAAAAAAATGCACAACAGGCTTGATGTCACCACATAATTGATTGGTTCTTTTTATTTCATAAAGCACCCCCCACCTCACCCCCCCCCCACTTTGAAATATAAGGCAATCTCACAGATAGATCTCACAGGGTAGCTTTACAGGCAAAAATAATGGAATGTTCCATGATCCTCGGATAAGATAGGAGGATAAGCTTGTGAGGAGGAGCTTGCCCTAGAGACTGATTGCCCTAGAACTTGATCAAAAGAGGGTAAACAACCTGAACTGCACCACAGTTTTTGCAGAGCTCTACAAGGTGCTTGTGCAAGGCAGTCACATCCTGGTTCTCTCTGGAGGAGGAGGCGCTGCCGGTTTCATGCCCCTAGTCCTTCTCTTGTGTCTCCTACATAGTTGAGAACCCAGAAGTGACATCATGATGTCATGTGATGTCATGACATCACTGACCCGGGTGCCAGGGCTTCTAGTTATGCCTCTTTAGTTTGTAACTAAATGGCAAGACTGTTTGAGACTTGAAAGCAGAAGAGATATAATGGATCACTGCAAAAAGCCTCAAGAGGGCTCATCAGACTTTCACTGTGTACCAAACACACGCAGAGGTGTGAAGCTTGAATGAATGCTCAGGAAATTTTAAAAAGGTGTCACTAAGCCCAATACCGTGTACCTCTGGAACCAATTTACTAACAGCCACATAACAAAAATTATGCTGAAAAGACTGAGCTGTGGATGGGTGTGATGCTGGAAAAGCCTGACTTGATCCCCATGCCAAGAAGACTGTTTGATAAGTGTATCCTTGTGGAATAAGTCAGCCCAGAGCGGTCTAGGGCAGTGAAATTACCTGGTTCCATCATGAAGTCCCTTGAAATCTGTACAACCTGTGACCCAAGAAACTTAACTCATCAGGCATATTTTCTGGCCTGCCAGATGGATGCTTGATAACCTTTTTGTTTCTCTTGTTTTTCCAGGCCAGCAACAAAATACAGTAACTGGAGGCTTACTGAGCTCCTCAGGTGCCACCCAACATGGCTGGTGAGGAGCATTGAGAATGGAGAGTCACAAGTTGGTTCAACGCAACTGAAGAGCCCAGGAATTGGAACTGCGCCACATTTGCCTAAATGTAGTTTCCATTTATGCCTAGCCTTAGTTTCAAAGTGGGCGGACAAGGATTGCTTAGCTCTAATGTATTGTGCCTAGCCTCTAATGATTAAAGGTCAGTAGGGACCTTGAAGCAAACCAGTGACTTCTGGGTCTGACAACCAATGAGTAACCTCCACAAAAAGTAGGCAGAAGCCCATTGCTTTCCTGATAATCTTTTGATTCTGAAGAATCAGAAGGCAGAAGGGGGGATCCATAAAGTCGTGGCGCTGCTGGGTTTCTCTTCCATGTCTTCATTAGCTCCCAATTTCCAGCTATTCTGTGGGGTTCGCAAGAGAGACACAATGTCGTGCCAGCATGTGAAAGAGAAAGCGCTTTAATAAAAGCTTAACGCTAAATGATGAAATCTATTTTTCACTTTCTGCCCTATTTGGCCTGATTTATTAATAATTTGTGCTCCCTCACGGAAATGGGCTTTTGGTGACTTGCCCTGTGCCCTGAAATTGTTTTTGTGGCAGCTCATCTTTTCTGCGGGGCTGGAGTGGGGCAGAGGGTGAGGAGCCACCACACCACACTGCCCCCTCTCCATATTCATATTTCGGAAATGTCAGGACACCGCATTGTTCACGGACTTGGTTGGATTTCCATCCCAGGCCTGAGAGACATGAAACACTGGCCATCCTCATAGAGCAGTCCTGGGCAATTAAAATGGCTCAGAGCTGCTCTTCTCAGTGGACGTCTTCCGGGTTTCCATGGAGGACGGAGATCAGTATGAGGCTTCATCAAGCACCGTGGCTGACAAAGGCAACAGCGGTGGCAGCAGCAGACCAAGTCATTTCTCTCTCTCTTTTAAAGAGAAAGCCGCCTCTTTTGAAATATAATGAAGCCCATCATTTGGTTCGCAGTGATTGAACCTGAGTCAAGTTTCAGATTTTAAATATAGCTGCCAATGGGTCACGCCTCTTAGTTCATTAAATTAAAGGAAAGCACTGCATTAACATGGCACGTCCCATGTTCCTGGTAGGGTCTTATTGTTTATAATTTAGCCCGTGCTGTGTCTGGCATGCAGCTCTTTTTGAAATCCACTTTGTCCTGATGGGACTGAAAGGTGGCAGGATGGCAGCCAGGAGTCTGACAATCTGCACAGCACCCTCCACTTAGACTATACAGGCTGCCTTCACCAGACAAAAATGGGTAGCCATTTCCCACAGCTGTCAAAGGACGCTGCCCATACCGCTCACTGCTCATCATCTAATAGAGAAAATGAGCTCACGCCAAGACTTCCTGTATTACAGGACCGTGTGTTCTCTCCCTTTAGAGAGATTGAGCCTCTTCTCAAAATAGCTTGAATGGACCCTGTTGAATCTCGTTTCCCAGCCATTATGTGTAACTCTTCTGGAGCAAGAAGGATATGCAGAAGAAGTTTACAATCCTGTTTACACTGAAACATTGAGCAATGAGGCTACTGAATATCCAACCTGACAGTCTGCATTTGTATGTAACCTCGCCGTTAACTGAGTGACGTTTCTGTTCTGTCCAATGAAGCAGGGTGGCCCTTCTATGAGGCCAGGTGAAACAGATGCCTCAGGCACATCCGCACCTGCCCAGCTCCTCCAGCTGGGCTCAACTCCACCCACCACCCAACTAACCTGGCCTGATCCTCCTTTCCTTTTCCACTCCTGCTGCCCTTTGGACCCAACAGAGAGGAGTGGATGCATGAGGTACAGGAGGGGTGGTGATAGCCTAGAGAAGTGGTTCACAGTCTTTGCATTGCTGTAACCTACCTTGTCCGCCATGATGGGCCATGACCCAATGCTCTCTGTCATGCCACAAAGCATTACTGGTACCCACTGGAGGTCGCTTCCAGGTCACACCAGGCCCGAGACCCCTCGGCAGGCCCCAGAATGACTTGCAGATGCAAACCAGAAGTCACTCATGGTTGCTTTCCCAACGCGTCCTGGGGCCTGTGGAGTGGTCCTGGAGTTACTTGGAAGTAGCTAGTGGTTTCTAATAATGCTTTGTGATGCAACAGGGAGCATTGGGTCGCTACCCACAGTTTGAGAAACGCTGGCCTTGGAGCATTTTCTAGTACATTCTCTAGGTAACTGCCACTCAGGAGGCAATCCTAACCCGGAGTTAGGCCGGCACAGTTAGGCCAGCAAAGTTTGGCCAGCACAAGGGCCACCATAAAGGGTGTTTGGACCACTCTCGGAGTCAGGAAGGATAACTCACTTCTGTGTGCTGGCCTCTCTGGCTCCAAGAGTGGTTCAAACATGCTTTACGGTGCCCCTTGTGCCGGCCAAACTTTGCTGGCCTAACTGTGCTGGCCTAACTCCAGATTAGGATTGTGCTCTCACTCTCTTCTGTCTCCCGCTTCTCTCCACTTTTTTCGGTTGGGGATCTGCGACCCCTGCCCAGATTGAGGGGGGTGGTGGTCACCTCCTTTGTCATACTCATAGTACCACCATACTGGGAAGAATGCTGCTCCCTGGCCTGAACAGTCTTCCCCTTGGCTTGGACAGGAGGGAGTTATACACACCCACTTTTTCTTCCTCCTCCTCTCACAGAACAGTCTCCTCAGGCTCCCATCTCCTTTCACGGTTGTAGAGACAGAGCCTTCAGCCTTGCATCCTGATGCTTGTACCTCATCACTGCCATTGACTGAACCCTTTACACTGGGACCTGCATTATGGACATGTGCAGCCCTATTCCCTTTCTAGCCAGATCCCACCTCCCTGGTGCCTGTGCTGTAGCCGAGAAGCCTGCCTTGGGAGAGACATAAATAGGCATGTATAGGGACTCTGGCTTTGAGACCTAAGCAACTTAACTCCTGGCTCTACCAAGAGAGAGTGGCTGGGTGCTAGCATTGGACTTGAGTACCACCAATGCAGCTGGCCAGAAGGAGGTATAGTACAGCACTTGGCTAGCTCAACAATTGTCAGGTGACACAGTGGACCAATAAGGCATCATAAGGCCCTCCCTTTCAATCCCTTGCTCCTGACCATGTTTCTCAGCCCAAGCTATTTGCCTCAATAGAAAAATGCCATGCTGCTATCTGGTTAAAGACTGCCTTCTTCCCCTCCCTCCGTCTACCTACCTGGTCATAACCAGCCTTCTGCGTACCTGTCTCTACCTCGATTATGCCTCCAGACTGCCAAGATCCATTTTAGTGCCCTTTATACCATATCATTTTAAGCACCCTGTTGGAAGGTGCTGGAGGCCATTTCTCCAAACTATTGTTCACACATCAGACCAAGAAAAAAAAATGGAATACAAGCCACATGCCACTTGATCTCATATTATCAAATGTGAACAAACGCTACGTGACCCACCTTCAATATTCTTCTGTCATTCCTCCTTGGGTAACATTTTCAATAAGAAACTAAGATTAGATTACAGTGTCGTAAAGTAGAGCTTTGGTCCTTTTAAAATGTCTCGTCTTAACAGCGTAGTCAAATTAATTTAATGTCCCTAAAACTGCAATGATTTCTGTGCCTGGGAATAGTAATATACAGATCTCTCTCTCTCTCTCTCTCTCTCTCTCTCTCTCTCTCTCTCTCTCTCCTTTTTTCCCCCTTTTGGCAAATGTAAAGACTTCTCTCATTCAAGCTTTTTCAGTGCTGTGCAGTTTAAGGCTGTAATTGAACAGGTTGTAAAATGTGCAGTGTGTAGTATTTGGAGGCCTGTATGCTGGGGGTTTTCCTCAAGAAGCCTTGGTTACTGCACTGCATCTTAACTGTCAAGCTATTTTTTCCTTGCTAGGTTTCATTTTGTGTTATTTCTTCACCTTTTGGAGACCCCTTACCTCTCCCTCTTAAATCTACACTCACCACCAAGCAGACATAATCCAAGATTTTCAGTAAATCAACACTATATGCTCCCTACTGACTCAGAGAATTTGATACTGACAGATTATTACACCTAGAAGAAAAATACTGCCATAGTTTCTCTAACATTATTTGCCTGAAAGTGAGAGCAGGGAGAGAAAGTGTGTGATATCCATTATGAATGTAACAATGCCAGCATTCTGCTGTAATAGAATTATTTTTAATTTATATGTCATGACAAAGAACATAGGTTTCATAATGAATCACTCTCTCTGTCTTTAGTACATTTGGCCACAAGGTTCTGGAGAGACAATTAACCTCCTTAATCACCGTGATGTTTGTCCATTCCATTTCCATTGTTTTAGCGTGTGTGTGTGTGTGTGTGTGTGTGTGTGTGTGTGTGCGTGCGTGCGTGCGTGCGTGCGTGTGTGTGTGTGTGTGAGAGAGAGAGAGAGAGAGAGATCTCCAACATAACAATATTTTGTATTTATCTGACACCTTCCACCTCAGCATTTCAACATGCATTACAAACATTTAATTAATGCAGCCTTTTAGTGGTTCTGTGAAACAGATAAATATGACTTTCCAAATGTCACCAACAAGGATGCTAAACATGGCAGAAGACGTGGACAGAGAGGCAATTCTGGGGCTGGGCCACATGCTTTGCATGCAGACAGTCCCAGGGTCTACCTCTAGCAGACAGACCTGATAAAGATGTTCATCTGAAACCCTGCAGAACTCTTGCCAGCCAGAACAGACAATCCTTCGCTAAGGGCTACAAACTGGACTCAGAATGAGACAGCTTTGCATGTGTTGCTTGTTTCAGAGCACAAATGGGAAATGGGGTATCATTTTGAAAATCTGCGTAATTGGATGTTCTGCCATCAGCACAAGTATGGTGGACATTTGACTGAGATGCGGGTGAAACATCATTTTTCTTTCTGAAAAGTGCTTAGTCGTGCGATGGGTGGAGCACTGACTATGGACTCTGAGCTATCCTTCATGGTGCCACTACCCAGCACCAACATGTAGCCAAAGCGCTGCTGTCAGAGACACCAACAGGACCTAGGACCCCAGAGCATAGTCCAACTTACAAAGGCTTCTGTGCACTTTAGTTCTTCTGTTCACCTGTCCTAAATACTGGTACAATGAGAAAGACAAGACAGAGATTATGCATGCAAATGTATAGGTGTTAAATGAGCCACCAGAGGGCTCCCATATAATATCAGAAGCGGTGAATTACAAGAACATTATTGCTGAACTAAAGAGAAGTACATTGCTGGTTGGCAGTGGATGTTTCTTCACTGGAGCCGAAATCCAGGTGTATGTCATGGATCGGGAAAAAAGCATGAGGTTTTTCTACGGCCTGGGCTGCATTCTGGCATTGTTGTTCTGATGGCACCAGCAGCAGTAGAAAGTCCATAGCATGAATAATGAGAAATGAGCTAAATGAGAAAACACAAGAACATTGTAATAGTTTATGAATCAGAATCTTGCTTTTGAAAGACAGAACAACATTTTTGCTCACTCCCTGTGCTGCTAGATGCCCCAACAGTAAAGCATACTAACATCCCAATCCTTCCCCCCCGCCCCCAGCACCGCTGCGGCCATGCCAAAAAGGTACACACTGCATCCTATGGTGGTGGGGTGATACGAGGGCAAACCGGAGTAGAGGGAAGAATAATTATTTGCCTCTGTGTAAGCCCTGGGGTTGCTTATGGGTTTGCTTTTCAGATATTTTGGTGGTATATGTCTGAAGAGGGAAAAGTGGCAGGGAACTTGCAAAACAGGGGATAAGATCTGGCTTGAACCATTGCTGCCTGACCCACCCCTCCACACCCACTAGTTCCTCCCCCATCCCACCCAGACATGCCCCCATTCCTCCCACCTCCAACATGCTGGCACTGTCAGGTGGCCTCTCTGTTGGCCTGTGTGCACCACTGCTAGCCACTGTACTGATGGCCTTGTTGTGATTATTGGAAGGACATCACTCTCACCAGCTTTCTGCCACTTTTGCCAGTGTATAGGATTGTGCTGTGTGACATATGAAGGTCTGATGGCGCAACCCTACCCTACCCCTGCTGGTGGAGCTTGTGATCTGCTGGCATGTGCCATCACAAAAGCACCATATAAAGTACTTTGCGACAGTGTGCATCCCAGCAGCATGGGGAGGAAGGCTGGGGTATTTCAGCTCGTGCTGGTGGCCACAGGGACGCCCGCCAAAGCAGTTGAGTCTGGTGCTGGGTGGGTGGGGTGGGCAAGTTGAGTCCAGGAGCGGGAGGATCAGTGGCACTGGCATGTGACATATTCTACCCACCTTCCCAGGCTTGATGTGCCAACATGGATCAACACAGACATCCACTAGTGACATTGGTCAGCGTTGACCCATTGTGGCTGCTAGGGCTTACCCTGGGGCAAGGCGACAAATTCCCCTTACCTCGAGGAGACCCCCAGCAGCTGAAACTCCCCCGCAGGATGCAGCGAAGCCCTCACCGATGTCACTGCATTGCCATGCAGGAATTTAGTTAGGATTGGGCTGTTAATCTCATTTGCTAAGATTCTCAATTCTATCTCATCTATTATTCTCATTCCAGTATCATAGAATTCAAGGCAGCATATGTGGGGTTGTGTGGTGGTCACTCATCCTGACATCAACCAGACCAGGACCCATTTACCTCCAGCAGGGTAGCTGCATCGAGTGTTCTCAGACCATGTTTTAGGAAGACATTTGGGGTTTTTGTTTTTGTTTTCTTTTTAAGCAAGTTCCACTGAAATGAATTGAATGCACTTCTGAGTAGTACAGTTAGGACTGCAGTGTTAAGAGATGTTCTGCATTTACGACAATGCATCTCAGCTCTCTCTGCCTGCCTGAGAGCATCAGGATCAAACTAGTTCTGACATAAAATGTGTTACTGCATTTCCATTTTTCTAAATATTTGAGAGATAAAACGCACCCACAGCCCCACCCCACGCCCAGCAAAATAGCTCCAGCCAGAGAAAACACATGTGCACGTCCCTCAGTTGTCCCTGGCAAAAAGGGGGATTAGACAAATTCATGGTGAACAAGCCTGCCAATGGCTACGAGACATGACTTCTAGATGCTCCCTCCAGGCTTGAAGATGAGCTCTTTGAACAGCAGTGGCAGAGTAACAATTGCCCTGCTTGTACCCACAAGCAGAGGCATCTGGCTGGCCAAGGTGACAAACAGGATGCTGCTCTAGATGGGCTTGGGCCCAGTCCAGCAGTTCCCCTTACATAGGGAGTTGAGGCTGGTAGTTGAGGACAGCAGGTAGGTACAAACCCACATTAAGGTTGAGGCAGGAGGAAGGCTAATAAAGGTGTTGACTCAAGGAACCAAGTGTGATGTGAAGACAAAGAATTAAATAGTGTGCCTGTGCACCACAAGTGCTGAAGTGCAGAAGGTGTAGGTAGGTGGCACTTAATGACGGGGATTTGTTTTGCTATCCCTGACATTAGGCACATCGGTCGTTGCCTGGACAACCACTAATAGCTTCCAGGTCACACACCAGAATGCCTTGCAGGACAGGGGGACACAGGAATGGGGGCAACTAGTTGCCAAAAGCAGGACTGAAAGCATACTAGGTGGCAGTTAGCTGGCTCACGGAGCGGAAGAAGGTAGCTTGGTGAGTTCAGCGAGACCACGGTGGTATCCATGGACGCTCGTTCACTGGAATGTTGCTCTGCAGCACATACTTGTATTAGCAGCAATCACACTGAGCATGGATTAACAACAGTGAATGATGTAATTGGTTGGGCAAAACAGAGAAGCTTGCAATCACCTTGGGTCAGTGATGTCATGCAGGGGGTACGCGAGTACCGGTTTCTAGGATTACAACTGGCCCCACCCATTCGCCCGCCCACTCGTCGACTCCGCCCTCTGCAACGTTTGAATTTCCTGCATGTTTGAGTTGCCTGCATGTTCTCAGAGCCAGCCAGGCAGGCAGGCAACGAGCGGAGCCTTTCCTTTCCTTGCCACTGAAAAATGAGTTGCTCTGGGGTTTTAACATGATGCCAGGCCTCCTTAACATGTTCTGGGGGTGCTGTGGAATACTGTTGCAACTGTTGGGTCAGTTTAAAATCATCTGAGGCCTCAAAAAGGGCTTTTTTCATGTCACTTCGTGCCACGACATCACTTCTGGCTTATGATGTCACTTCCGGTGGGCGGGTCCCGACACGTGCCAATCAGAAGTGAGTACCTGTTCTTAAATCATTTAGATAACACCACTGGGTGGGATACAGGATTCAAGCATGTGGTAAATAAAGGCTTTAACTGGGCTTTGTGAGCTGCCAGCTCAATATTAGGGTCTTATTTTCCAGGGCTTTTCCTAGCAAAGCCCGTGCAGCAAGCCTGTTGCCTTCTCTGCAGCCAGATTTCCCACACTGGGCCTCTTCACCAGCCCTCACAAATCTGACCAAGCTCTTGTCCTTCCCTTCCCTTCCCTTCCTTTTCAGATCCTCTCTTCCTTCTAGGGAGGCCTCCCCCAACCTTTCCAGGTCAGACATGGGTCACAGCAGGGGCTGTTGGGTAATGTAGTCCCTAGACTCAGCAGTCCCATTACACAAATAGAGCTGATGCCTTAGTGAAGATAAGGGGCACAAATCCCTCTCTACAATGGCTGCCTTGGGGAGAATAAGGGAAGCTGAGCCTTTCCTTCCACTCTGAAGCAATTGCAGCGGGGGAGGGGGGAAACATTGGGCCTGAGACAACATTCCCCTTGTGATGACTCAGAGCTCTAGCTCCCAAAAAATTTGCTTCCAGGACAAAGTGTGGCTGAGTCTCTGTGAAGTGATTGAAAGAAGGATCTCCTTCTGTATGGTAGTTTGGTAAGGAAAGGTAGATGAGGGCTCCAATCCTATGCAGCGCTGATGCAGCCATGCCAGCTGGGCACAGACTGCATCCTGTGGTGGAGAGGCAGTCACAGAGGCCTCCTCAAGGTAAGGGGGCATTTGTTCCCATGCCTTGGGGTTGCATTGTGGCTGCCTTTATATATTCTGTTTCCATGCTATAGAAACCTGGACAAGGCAGATGCAGCTTCAACATTAATTGCAACAGGCAACAGTTACAACTGAACTGAAGAGCACCAGCCGGACCCCTGTATAATATTAACTCCACCTCCAGTTTTCCCACACTTCAGGATTCATATAGCTCCGAGCTCCTGATTGGAGGAGTGATTAGCTCCACCCCTCCAGCTCTCTTGCTCAGGCTTAACCCCTGGCTATCCTCCTGCATACCTAATAGGTGCATTGGCACTGGACAGTTGGATAGGATTAGGCCCTTATATTAGCCACTTTCACCTCTGGAGTGGGGCAGGGCTGCCTCAGGCAGCAGGTGGCAAGGAGAGCCCCCCTCTCTCTCTCTTCCCAATTTGCCTTCACTGGGAAGAGTGGATGACTGGTAAAGTCAGGGACATCATTTGACATACTGCTTAAGGCCCAGGAGGTTGTGGGCTCTCCCGGGGGGGTGGGGGGGGCTATTGCACATATACATTGTGCAATATGCTTTGAAAACCTTAACAGTAACTGTATGTCATTTTTCCCATGGTCACCCAGTTGCTCCTTTTGGAAGTAGGCATTGGAAAGTGTCGTGTGCCATACATTCTCTAGGATTATCTGGACTCAGATCATGTGTTTATATCTCAAATATTTTTGTGAGATTAAGCCTAATAATGACTCTTTGCACGGTAACATAGCACACTGTTGGGTCTATACAAATATGATAAAACAGAACAACTGTATCATTAACACCAATCAAAACATCATTTTGCAGTAAATCCACATGCAAACTGCTCCCCCCAACTTCAGTTTGTTTACTTATTTTTTGAAAGAAACATTCAATGAATGATTCGCTGTTAATGGAGAAGAGAAGATTAAGAAACAAAAACAGTAGCTTCAATCCATCATTAGGGAATTAATCAATTGGCAACCAGTGCAGGCAGCTATTTAGATCTGTGGCCTGAACAGCTTAATTGGGAGAAGCATGTTAAAAGGTCTAGAATGATGTTCAAAGGAGCATAAATAGTACATTTTGGACTTCTTGTCTGGCTTTGATTTAACAGTTTCGAAACCAAATGTTTGGAGAGAAAGAGACAGAATGAATAAGAGAGGAAACACATTCCAGGCTTATTAAGATATTTTTTCTTGGTCAATAACAACGGATAATTTATACCTAAAAATGAAACACAAAATAAAACAAAACAAAAATGTGATTAAGAGCACAATCCTTTACCCCTGTTGCGCTGGCGCTACGCCTTTGTGCCAGCCAAACGCTGTCGCAAAAATGCCGTCAAGCGCATCAGCGTCAGCGGTACAGCGCTGGCCCGGTGCAAGCAGCAGCGCCAACACTCGGAAGCCGCCATGACCACCAGCAGCACTGGCCTTGTGCTGGTCGAGCGTTGGAGGTGCATGGTTGGCGCTGGGCTTCGCTGAGGGCGTTCCAGAGGCATGCCGGGGGCATAACTGGGCAGTGCAGTGGGTGGAGATGGGGGTTGTGACATAGGACGGCCGTGGTGCGAAATCCTAACCCCTGTCCCCAGCCTTGGAGGCCCGATTCTGGCAGCTCCTGCGCATGTGCACCTGCAAAACAGCAGGCGCAGATCCAAGCAGCCTCACTGGGATAACTGGGGCTTACACGGGTGTAAGGGGAAAACCTCCCCTTGGCCTCCACTTGGCAGCTGCTGCCTCCTAATGGGCTTCAGGATACAGGCCTGTTATGCCGGCCTTACTATGTCGGTCCTACTCAGGATTGGGCCACCCATGAATGTGATTAACAGCGCAATCCTAGCGTGCCCCTTGCGTTGATGCGACGTCATCGTGTCAATGCACGGGGCAGAGCGCGGGCGCCGAGCAGCACCACCACGTCAGCGCTCCAACTCTGAAGCGCGTCGGCTTCAGAGCGCCAAAGGAGAGCCTCCTTTGCGCCCACCAAAGACAGTCAGTGCAAGGGATTCTCTGTCCTGTTTCGGGATGGGGATTGGTGAGAGGGGGAGAGGCGGGAGGCGGGACTTAGGTGGGACCTGGGTGGGCTTGGGAGGTGGCCGTAAGGCCACTTCCTAAACCCATCAGCGAGGCCGCGTGGCCTTGATTTGGGCCATGCGGTCTCTTCGGATCTGCGCCTGCTCTTTAGTGAGCGCAAATCCAAGGAGCACATAGGGAGGCTGGAGCCTCCCCTACGTCAGGGAGCGCACGCTCCCTTGCCGTGGGGAGGCTCCAGTCCGGCTTAAGCCGCACTGGATTTGCTGCTGGCTGGCCGACCTCGCTAATCCAGCGCTGCTTAGGATTGCGCCCTAAAGATGATAAGGCTCTCCAATTATCTCTTGGTAGAATTTGGTGGGGGCTGGGGAGAAGTCAATGGCACTATCATGAACTTAGTTTCATAGATGGAGCAATACAATATGAGCAGGCTCACTTTTCAATGGCTGGAATTTTCAGGGGCAAGGAACAGGTTTTACCCCCCATTTAATGGCAGCCCTTCATTGTACCCCTTTTCTCATCCAAATGAATTCCTATACGGAAAAGTAAACTGCTGCACCCATGGACTTGGACAAGATTTTACTAGTTGAAAATATGGCCCAGATTGAAGGGTGAACTATATGGCTTCAGCGTCTGTCTGCCACTAGGGCAATCTGCTATCTATTTATGAGAGGCATCTTCCCTACCCAATTTTAACAGCGGAAAATGTCACATGTGGTTTACCTACCACAGTGCAAACACAATGCTGCCAGCAGACTTTCTAACAGCCTTTCTTTGCTTCGGGGTCCTAAATGTTCTAACGTTTCCAAGAGACAGCACCCTGACAATGTAAGTAAACCCAACAAACCTTATAAATACATCGTACATGACGTTTATTTTGGCGCAAACATGTTGCCCTGCATTCCAACCCCCCAGTGGACCAATGCCATCCTCTTTCTTCATCAAGCGTGTGCCCAAATCCCAGTGTTGGCTGATTTGCAGGAGGCCCACATGTTCTCTGTCTCAGGAAGAAAATTTACCAGGCAGCCTTCAGCCTTTATCCATTCAGAACACAATGCTTGTTGGACAATGCCAGTTTTTAAGCCACATTACATAAGGGGTGCTTGCTAAATATTAGGCTTGTACTGTGTTTTGTATTGCTGTGAAAAAATCAATATCAAATTTAGGAACACAACCAATGTCTGTACTGTTTTATGTTTTTATGCTGAAAAATCCATTTGAATTCTATTTCTACAGCACTGTATTGTGGAAAATCCAGAGCCACTAGGAAATCCAGAAAATCAGTTTGATGTCATATTCCTGTAAACTTGCACTAACAATAGATATGCATGGATATAGCCAACTCCGAAATCTGATTTCTTAATAAAATTAAAGTTCGCTTTTGTGTGTGCAACCTATTTGGGAATTTTTCCATAACTTGATTACCCATTTCCTCACACCTAATTATTTAGAAATGGAAACTTATGGCACAAAGCATTTAGAAACTCCTTTTACAAAAAGAAAAAAAGCATTCAGATTATATTTGGATAACCAGACCAAGAATCACGCGGGAAGCTGTTGGTGTCAAGGGTTGCCCAACCACAAGGAGACTTAGGGCGCAATCCTAAGCTACACTGGAACAGGCAGGGTTGCACTGTATCCAGCGCAGCTTGGGAGAAGGTTGGAGCCTCCATGGGGCAAGGGTACATTTGCGCCAGCCGCCCCAATGTGCTCCTCAGATCCGTGCCTGCTGTTTAGCAGGTGAAGACGAGAACACTGCATGGCCTGGATCGGGGCTGCATAGCCTGGGGACGGGAGCTTGGATGCAGCCTAACAGGCCGACATGTCTTCCAGCCCGCCCACCCCCACTGAGAAACGCCCTCCCACCCTCTCTCGTGCTGCCCGGAAATGCTCTTGTGCGTGGCGCAAGAGTGGCATGGTGCCAGATTCGGCCAGTGTTGCGCCGATTCGGCTGGGGTTGCCAGTGTCAGCCCTGCAGATGCTTCTCTGGCATGCTATGGTGCAGAGGGTTGGGGCCACTAGACAGCCCAAGAGAGGTAGTTAAAATATTTTTTTAATTTACTTCCCCATAAGCCACCTGGCTGCCATTGAATCTTCTTGGACCTACGCCAACAATTTAGCTGACATAAGTCCAAGGACCTTCAAGGGATGGAGACAAGGCGATGGAGTCTTGGTGTGTCATAAGAACATAACATAAGAACATAAGAGACCTGCTGGATCAGGCCAAAGGCCCATCTAGTCCAGCTTCCTGTATCTCACAGCGGCCCACCAGGTGCCCAGGGAGGCATGAGACACAAGATGCTTGCAGGGAGGCACAAGACACAAGACGTCCTGCTGCTAGATCCTCCCACTCCTGTCCACGGTTTGGCCCACACACTGCCCCAATCCTCCCTTGATCAGTCCCTGCTGCCACCTTGCCTGCTCCAGGAGGGCATCCAAGAGCCCATGGCATGCACATGGAACCTGCAGGCATTTGCAAGTGGCAAACCTGCAGCGTACCATAGCAGCACAGATTTTGTGACACTGGCCTGGGAATTATGACCGCAGATTGTGAGATAAACTTCCATAGGCCCTGTATAGGATTAGGCCATAATTTTACAGAGAAAGTAAAATGCTGCAGGGTCACTAGCATAACCAGGTAGACCATTGGTTCCCAAACTGTGGGTTGGGACTCATCAGTGGGTTGCAAGTCAAATTCAGGTGGGTTGCGAAGCACCAAGGGCAGCCATATTGAAAATATGGGAAGATGCGGTCCTGGAAAGGGGGAGGGTTGTGTATCAACCTGTGTATCAAAGTTGTGATACCTTGCTTGTATCAAAGTTATAAATAGGCTTTTTTTCCCCTTTCTGATTCACTTTGCTATAGGAAAATGGCTGAGAAATAACCCAAATTATAGCTGTGTTCTCAGCAGCAGACTCTGGCATCGCAATGATGCCACTTCCAGCCATGACATCACTTCCAGTGGGTCCCAGACAGACTGTCATTCTAAAAAGGCGGTCCTGGTACTAAAACGTTTGAGAACAACTCTTCCTTCTCAGCTCCAAACTGGGCAACCTGTGATTGCTGAGGAAGGTTTAATGCGTTCTAGTGCTTGAGTGTTAGCCTGTGTTATTTATTCCTTTTTCATTTGTTACCTGCCCTGAGTGCTCCGCATATGCAGGGCTATAAATTTAAATAAATAATAACTTGGAAGGCTCCTGCGGCCATCAGGGCATTTCAACCCTCATTCTTTCTCCCCGCTTTCAACTTAATACTCCAATCACAGAAGACTTTGTCTAAGCAGAAAAGCGATGGAAGGAGACAAAGGAAAAATGGAGAGCAGGGCAGAAGCACTAATGGGACTGTCGCCGCATTTCACCTCTCTCCATGCTCCCTCCCCCTCACCATTTTTAACCACATATGTACTCTCAATTTCCCAGGCTAACTACAAAGCCACGCTGAAATGTACAAGACAAATAACAATGTCAGTCAAGAACAGCAACGGAAGCTAAGTGGCAACTTACTGTGCACAAAGGTAGAGCAATAAAGTGAACACGTGACCGGGATCCTTTGAGGGCTGGTGCTGCTGTATTTCTCAGCTTTAAGAGAAACAGCAGTATTCTGTCACTAACGTCGGCAGTGCTCGGTGAAATACACAAGTTTGACTGCGGAGAAATTCCTGACATTTCATCTGGCATGTTCCGTGGCACACATGCTTGCCAAAGGACGGTTTTTCACAAAAGCAAGCCGCTTCATTATTAATGTTAAGCCGGCCTAAAATGGCCTGTGTTTCCGACTTTTGCTGGGTTGCCTTTAATGGAAATGGAGGTAGGCCAGCATAAGCTAAGCCAGCAAAGCTGGGCCAGCACAAGGGCCACCATAAAGCGTATTTAGATTACTCTCAGAGTCAGGGAGGATGGCTCACATCTGTGTGCTGGCCTCTCTGATTCCGAGAGTGGCCCAAACATACTTTACAGTATCCCTTGTGCCAGCCACACTTTGCTGATTTAGCTTATGCCGACCTAACTCAGTTTAGGTAAAAAAGGTAAAAGGTTTCCCCACGGCTGAATGGTCAAGGCGTGACCGACTGTAGGGGGTGGTGCTCATCTCCATTTCTGAGCCTGTAGAGCCAGCGTTTGTCCGAGGACAAGCTTCCATGATCATGGCCATATGCCATAATGCATGGCATGACCATATGCCATAACGCATGGAACGCCGTTACCTTCCCACCGAAGTGGTCCCTATTTATCTACTTGCATTTAGGTGCTTTCGAACTGCTAGGTTGGCAGGAGCTGGGACGAGCGATGGGAGCTCACTCCGTTGCATGGTCTCGAACGCCCAACCTTCTGGTCAGAAAGCCCAGCAGCTGCTGTTTAACCCACACTGCCACCACGTCCCTTAACTCAATTTAGGATTGCACCCTTATTACTCTAGCTAGATCACTATTGCCCCTCTTCACTAGCAGTTGCCAAGCTCACGACTGCTACGTCCCAGAAATCTCTTCCCCATCCAGTGCTTACTGTTCTGTGCAAGTGCCATTCCATTTGGCAGCCTCTTGGCTGGCAGGGATGATCTGGGCAGTCACATCTATGGCCGGGTGTTCCAAAAGGCAGTGCAGCAGGACGCCAGGCATAGACACGACTGACCAAAGTGTCCCTGCCAGCTGATCGGTTGCAAAATTGAGCAGTGCTTACATGGAACAGTAAGTGACGCTCACACACAGGGGAGGGGTTTGTCCAAACCTCAGATCCAGCCCGCAACCTGGGATTTGGAGACCCCTGCTCTACATTGACTGGCAGTGGCTGGCAGTGGCAAGGATTCAGTTAGAGACCTTTCCCAACTCTACTTGAAGATGCTGGAAGTCGAACCTGGAACTTTCTGTATGCAATGCAAGTGTCTGACCACTGAGCTTCAGTCCCCCTTCATAGCTTTGTGGGGCCATGATGGCTGATAGAGCAATGCTATACCATGCCCCTGTACAGTGTGCTGGTCAATGTAAGTAGCACAGTGCTACCAATGGGATTCCTAAGCACATGTGCCCTTATACATACATAAACTTGAAGGAGTGGGTCATTAATAAGATGGAGGATGATAAAGTTTGATAATTCCAGTCTGGACTCTTGGTGTTAACAGAGTGTGTTCGCTTTGCCTTTTTCTCCTTGTTTTCTAATACCAAAATGTCCCTTCAATTACAGTTGATCAAATTGCCAATGAATCAAATAATACCAGAAAAAATACTCCCCTTCCCCCCACTTTTTTATCGACTTTATAACATCTCCAAACTATATTTCTCCGCACAACAGCAGTGGCTAAATCATTCCTTGGTGAACCACCACAAACCATGAATCACCTTATCAACTCAGGATGCTTGCCCTCTTCTCCAAAACCCAATACCCTCTTCCATGATAAATGACAGACCTCTTGGCTATAATTTTCCATGTTTAGGATAATATAAAATTATGTGTCATGAATATTATAGGGACACAGGCACTCTCTATTAATAGAAATTAATGCTGCTGCTACCAGATTGTACTTGGGCTGGCTCTGACAGATGAAGCAAAGCAAAAGGCTGGGAGGAGCGATTTGATTCACAATAAATAGATACCAAGATTTATGATTAAAATGGAACATCTTAATGATTTACCATAGCAATGAAACCAATAGGCTGGTGTTTCAATCCGATATCCACAAATTTGTATAATCCTCAGGGTAAAACAATTTAATGTGCTGTCTCTTTTATAGTTACAAAAGGCCTTTCATATGATCAATTATACATAAGAGTATAATAAATGTAACTTTCTTCATACTAATCACATCTAACTTAAATTCTCTTGTTGGTCTTTGGAGTGTATGTAGCATTCCCCATAAAGTTTTTAGTCTCTGCTCTTAGCAAAAGTTAATATACCCAGAACTTTCAGATAAATCATCAGTATGAGGGTCTTTATACCAGCACAACTATTCATGCAATTAGGGGCCACCTCCTCCTGTGAAAGACCCTTACTTAATACAATAAATGTACCCTTTTGTATTATACAACTACAAGGCTCTCTTTGGCTGAAAAGGCAAGCTATTGTAGTGACCAAGATTACATTGAGCTTGTTACCAGAAGAAGTTGTCTCCTTTGAACTGTATTCAGGATCTTCCAGTGAGAATTGTTCTTCTGGAATCTGCCCAAGGCCAGCCCAGATCATTTTAATGTCTCAGGTGGAAAAGCCAAATCTCACCTCAGTATGTATAGATGCACACACACATACTTTGTTAAAAACATTCAGTGATGGTCCAAATTTGTGACCTAAGACAACATGACACCCTGTCTAATAGTAACATTGAGCCCAAACATGCCTAAATGCCCAAACATGCCCTTCTGTACTTCCTGAGATTCTAATTCTGTGAGACATTTTTGACTTTACACAGAGGAAAACTTGGAGTTGTCATTGAGGTTACATTCAACAGGAAGCTCCAGCTTCAGTCAGTCAGGGTTCAATTATACATTTCCATGTTAGGGCCCAATACTATCCAATTTTCCAGTGCTGCTATAGTGCCAATGGAGCATGCGCTGCATCTTGTGGTGGTGGGGCAGTCACTGAGGCCTCCTCAAAGTAAGGAAACATTTGTTCCCTTACCTTGCGGTTACATTGAAGCTGCATCAGTGCTGGAAAATTGGACAGGATTGGGCCCTTAGTCTTTTAGATGTACATGTAAAATTTCTTAGGTATACGTCTAAAAATATAATAGGCACAAAGGTGCAGAAATGCAAGTTGTTTTTTTAGTTGTTTTTAGTAATGTTTTAATTGTTATGAATTGTTTCTATATATTTTTTATGCTTTCATAAGCCACTTTGAGTGCCCATCTGGGAAAAAAGCAGGATACAAATTGAATGAATGAATGAATGAAATTAAAACTGAGGGTTGGGAGAGTTAAAACAGATAAAAGGAAGTACTTTTTTACTCAGCGGGTAGTTAATCTGTGGAACTCTTTGCCACAGGAGGTGGTGATGGCATCTGGTCTTGATGCCTTTAAGAGGGGATTGGACGGATTTCTGGAGGAAAGGTCCATCGTGGGCTATGGGCAATGATGGATTGTGCAACCTCCTTACAAAGGTGGTGGGCTACTGGTACCAGATGCAAGGGAGTGGCAACAGGATGCATCTTGTTGTCTCATGCCTCCCTGGGGCACCTGGTGGGCCGCTGTGAGATACAGGAAGCTGGACTAGATGGGCCTTTGGCCTGATCCAGCATGGCTCTTCTTATGTTCTTATAATCCATTGATATTGTTAACAGCCCAATCCTATGGAAGACTAGCATCGGCAGAACATATGTTCCACCAATGCAAGCTACCACAAATTAGCTGTAAAGCACTTTGCGGTAGCACAAGCAGCTAGTGCACAAGTGGGAAGGCTACCATCTTCTCACCTGTGCGAGCAGATGTCAGGAGGCTTGCTGGAACAGGTAAGACCATTGCAGGGGATGGAACGGGACAGGAGGTGGGCTATAAACGGAGGAGAGAGGGCAAGGGATGGGCAGATTTGGCCTGGGAGGCGGCAGCAGAGGCAGCACACACTGAATCCAAACCCTCTTCTTGGGCCTGATCCACCTACATGGAGCAACGCCGACTTACGCCAGCAGTTGAGCTGGTGCAGGTCTGAATTTCTCCATAACAGTTGCTTACCCCGTGGCAAGGGAACAAATGATCCATTAACCCAAGGAGACCTCCAGCAGCTGAAAATCCCCTGCGGGACACAGTGGAAGCTGCTCGGTACTGATGCATCTCCTCGGAGGAACTAAGGAGCTTAGGTTGGATTCGGCTGCGGAATATTTATACGCTGCATTCCAATAAAAAAGTTCATGAAGCAGTTTACATAGCAAAAAGGCTCACAATTTTTAAAAACCACAGAAAGAAAAACAGATATCACAAATTAAACTGTGCTGGGTTAACAGGGGCATGCTTTTCTGTGGTGTCCATGTTATCTTCCTCAACTACTTCCTGAACACTCTTACCAGTCAGGGATATTTTCCACATAACCAAAAGGACTTTCTCCTGAGCACCAACCATGCAAGAGGTCCCCAGCAGCCAAGAGTGTAGGCAGATTTGAAGACGGTCTCTCTGGAATGCTTTCTGCTCCTTCCTTTGACTCATTAAAATCCCACCCTAAGCGATGTGCTGATTTCCTGACTTCTCCTGATATATATATATATGTTACACATATATTCCTCAGATGAAGATCTCAAAAGTGCCAATGCATATCGTTTTTAGTACACTGCAGTGCACATGGAGGCAATTGTCTATTACCTACTTCAGCGTTTTTCAACCAGTAGAATGCATACCACCAGTGATGCTTAAGGCATTGTCCAGTGTGGTACGCAGCTCCCAGAGGACACCAGCTGCCCAGCAGTGAGATTGTGGTGGAATGCTACAAACAGCAGTAGGCGGCTCAGCCAGCAGAGCATGAGCGTGTGGTAAATGCGTGTTTGAAAAGAGGCTCCCCCTGAGCCTCTTACCGCAGTTTGTATCATTGCATCTACCACTGTTCGTAGCATTGTGTCTGGTCTCCCAACTCAGAAGTAACTGGCGATGATGTCATTGCCAGTTACTTCTGGTGGTACTTAAGATAATTGGACCATGAGAAGTGGTACGTTGGGGGACAAAGGTTGAAAAAACACTGATCTAGTTAATGTTCATATCCCAACATGTTCTTTTACATCTACATGAAGCTGTTGGGAGAGATTGGGCAGGAGGTGTGGACTGATGGTTGAGCTGCTGGTACTGCCTGAAGCTAAGCAGGAAAATCTGTGGTCTATTTTTGGATGGGAGCTAGAACGCCAGGCTGTGACAAGCTGCAGTACCTGTTGTGGCAGAATGTAGTCACTGTGGAGTTGAGTACTATACCTATTGCGGGAATGTTGTGAGAAGGCCAACTGGCAAAAGAATGGAATCTAACATTGAGGACCTGTCCAGGCTGGACTTACAATCACCTGCTGAAGCTTGCTGTCACATGGCCAGAGGAGAGAACCTCACTGTGAAGGCTACATCTGGGACTGAGGATTCGGAGAATTGCAAAATACTGTATATTTGTAAAAACCCCATTGAAAAGTGCTGGTTTAGGCTAGCCTGCCCATGTAAGCCCCCCCTTAGGCATTTGCTTCAGCATGGGAAAAGCGGGGTATAAATTCTTCAAAAATGAAAAAAATATTATCCAGAAGAGTAAGGGATGTCAGAGGCTGAGGCGGACTCCTTCCCGTTCAACTAGTGACTTCCAAGCTAGCAATGTAGAATTGCCTTTAATTTTGGACCTGTACTTCGTACAAAATGCTTTTGATAGGATGTTGATAGGAGCAGATGATTGGAGCATAACATATGCTTTGGGGTTTTTAAAAACTTAATTGTTACATTGCACTCTTGTGTTCTCTGTAAGCCACCTTGGGCATTGCTTTGTCATGGGAAAGGCAGGGTATAAAGTCTACAAATAAATAAATATTTTAAAAAATAAATAAGATTGGCTTTAAGGGTCATCTGCATATGGAATGTTCTCCTCGGGGCAGTTTGACTGGTACTTTGTTGTCCTTTCAGCACCAGGCAAAGACTTTTTTATTTGCATTTGACCACATTTTATAACTGATTCTAGTCTTATGGGTTTTCTTGGCTTTTATGACTGCTGCAATCTGTGATTTTATCTTTGCCTTTGCTATTTAAAAATGTGGTAGGTTGTGGGGTGTTGTTGTTGTTGCTTTCTAATTTTATTATCGATTGCCTGCTGCCCTGAAAGTTTTATCCTGTAGGGAAGGCAACAAATTATCTAAATAATAATAATAGATCCTGCTTATGAGAGTATGCCTCTAGATAATGGTACACACACAGTGTGTTACAAATTAGTTTTCTGGCAATGGACATGCGAGTAGCCATTGATTGCTAATCTAAGCTTTGCGTTGCAAGTACAAATACAGTATCCAAGCTTTTGTGACCTGTCCATCATCTTTCTCATTCTGCTCCGCACAGACATGGCCCTCCAGCTTTTGAAGATGTTGCCTTCAAGTCTGGCACCTTTTTGAAAATAGGCTGTCAGAAAAAGAAAAATGAACAAGAACATTATAATCTGTTTCGACCATTGTGAAGAGAGAGACATCTGGTAGGCCACTTGGAAGTCAGCCAGCGATGAAGACTTCAATTAAAATAATGAACGCTTTCTCAGGAGTAGCACCCAACTCATTAAAGAATCCCCCCCATGCGACTTCTCATGTCATCAAAAGAACATCACTAGAGAAAATACAGAAACTAGTGAAGGAGAAAGAAGAGGGACAAGTAAAAGAGGGGAAATGGATTTACAAAATTGACACATGGTGAAAAAAGCTCCTTAGTTCTGTAAAAGCTTACAGCTGAGCCACACAATGCTGCCTTTTTTTTTTTTTAAGCATGATGGTTACACAGTAAAATCCACAGGCGTGGGCTAGATATTCTGGCAGGTTGAACCCATTTTGTGGAGGTTCTAACACAGGAGCTTGCCACATTCAAACAAATCTCTAGAAAGCGGATTGTGCCATATTATATTAAGACCATAAGAAGAGCTTTTGTGGATCACCCCAAAGCTTGTCTAGACCAGCGGTCTCCAAACTTTTCAGCATGCCCTTATCATATATAAGGGCATTTTAATGGTGACCCCTGGTATTTGTTGAGGGATCTGGAGCAGAACCCCAGTGGCAACTGAGGTTATACTGCATTCCTTACCCTTCGCAGGTTGCTGTGGCCCTACCATCTGCCAAAGGCCAATAAAAATCTTCTGGGAGGTCAGTTTGGCCCTTGAGCTGGGGTTTGAAGACCCCTGGTCTAGACCAACAACTTATTTCTTACAGCGGCCCACCAAATGCCTCTTGGAAGCCTACAAGCAGTTGAAGGCATCCTCCTCTCCTGCCTCTGTTCCCCCACAACTGGTATCCAGAGGCATATTGTTTCTGAACTTGGAGGTCGTATCTAATCATCATGACTAGTAGCCCCTGATAAGACTTGTCTTCTGTGTTAGTAGTTGAGGTATTTTTGCCATATTATAGGAGCCACAGAACCAATGCGGCATTCCTCCTCAACAGTCAACCCATACTGACTTCATCCCATAAAAATTAAATAATGATGAGATACTGCCCAGCAACTATAAAGAATCACTTGATGCAATATAATGTGCAGTGGGAATGATGGCCATTCCAATTTCCTAACACTTTAGGCACAAGAGACAAATTTAGCCAGATGATGTAACATAAACCAGTGTTTCTCAAACTGTGGTCAGGACCTACTTGGTGGGTCACAACCTGATGGGTCGTGGAAAGTTGGGAGAAGCCAATCTGCAGACCTTACTCTTTTTGTGAGTGTTAAAAGTTTGAATTTTCAAGTGAGGGTTTTAATGCTGTTTTTAGTTCAGTGCCTTTATGTAATATTTTGTCCTAATCTTGCTTCCTGTCAGGGATGTTTCATGGTTGTGCAATGACTGCAATCTAAGAATACCAGTTTGCATTATAGGAATGTCATTTTATGATGTCACAATGCTGGCACTTCCTGTTTGATTATGTCACTTCTGTCTATGAAATCACATCAAGGTTAATGACATCACTTCTGGTGCGTCCCGACATGAGTGCCATTCTAAAAACTGGGTTCCGGTCTAAAACATTTGAGAACCACTGTCACAAACCATTATTGAATTGCGTCCTGTCAAAAGTCAAGTGTGTAGCCTTCAAAAACCTCCCTCAAAGAGGCAGGGGGTGAAGTAGCCTGTAAAAATTTTTCTAAAAGGATGCAAGAGGGGAACCAACCGTCAGAGTCTATGGGTCTAACCTAAGGAAAACCTGGGAAAGTGAAGGAGATTCTGCTGGATCCCATCAGAGTTTACTCCTAAGACTTGATCTCAACTGTTGTTATGATGCTACATTGGATTACCTTGGCAGTGTCCATATGTGGTCATTACCCACCCATTTTCTCAAAATAATGTTCAAGTAGACAGAGAACATTATTCTCTTCAGGCCGTTTATAATGACAAATATAAGCAAAGCCTTAGCCACTTTACAAGTGCTTAATAAAATACTCCACTGAACCATGCTACCCTAATTTGGACCAGTGACCATCTAGTAATGGGGCAAGCAAGGTTTAAATTAGAGGCTAGGTATAGCAGACTGGAGTTGCTAATGAGCCGGCACTGAAGTTCCTTCTCAAGCTCATTTAGAGTTTGTAATGGCAATTGGTTCGTGACATTGTGAGGTCATTACAGTGGCCAAATTATTTTAGTGCAGCTCTTTGGAGACCTTGTTATGAAGCCAGTATGAGGTGATATTACAATGGTAAAATTATTTCAATGCACGCCTCGTAGAAAGCGCCACTACAATGCTCTTAGGGTAAAACTGCACTGCAAGATTACAATCTGAAGTGAGAGCGCATTGCAATTCTGTGGAGATTAGACTCAATTATGATGTCAAAACAAAATGAAAAAATGTCAATGCAAGTTATACTATTAAGGTCGAGACTTAAACTTAGGAAAGCTCTGCATCAGAACTGCCACATTACCTTGAAATCACACTCTTGTGCTTAGGTGTTGCAGCTTGCACAATGAATTGCTTCGTTCAAGTTTCTCACAGTGCTGGGGCACCGAGATGTAATTCAGGTGATCACTGTAACTGAATCGTGCAGGTATTGACTGATTAATCTAACTAGAGAAGATTCAGGGAAATTGAGCATTAAGGTTGCAGCTCCAAGATGGCAAGATTATACAGACCACAACTGTTTTGCTCCGAAGGCGTGTTCGTTCACTGAGGTCTCTCTGAATCCGGGTATCATAAATGCATCAGCAAGTGAACTGCCTACCTTTGTTTTATATATGGGATGAGTCACACAATTATTTTGAACCACAATTGTGAATCCTACGACATATTTGCAGGAACTGTGTCCGTCCATTCACCTTTATAAGATATCCCATTGGTGTTGCAATTTGCACACAGAATTAGGATGGACATAGGCTTTCAGGGTTTTTTTTTTTAATGGAGCAGATTCCTACACACAAATGAATGTGTGCACAGATTTGCTTTTTTCATTAAAAGTGATGGTATTGATCTTGCAAGTGATGGAACTCACAGCCCAATCCTAAGCAGTTCTGGGGTAGCTAGGCCGGCACAGCAGGGCTACATCTTAAGGCCATTAGGAGGCAGCAGCAGCGCAGGGCAAGAGAATGTTTACCTCTTGTCCCCAGGTAAGCCCCAGCCAGCCCTAGGGGGCTGGTCAGGTCTGCACCTGCAGATTTGCAGGAGCAGGTCCACATGGACATCAGTGGCCAGAATCGGGACCACCCAGGCCAGGGTCAGGGCTTAGGATACTGTGCAACAGTCGTTGACCATCGCCACCCCCATTGCCACCTCTGGCATGCCCTCGGCGAGATCTTGTGCCGGACAGGTGCCACCGGTGCTCAACTAGCGCAGCGGATGGGTGCAGTGGCGCCCATGCGCCAGCACTGCAGCTTGCGCCGGTCCTGATGGCACATTTGCAACAGCGCTAGACTGTTGCAAGAGCACAGTGCTGGCACAGCACAAGTTTAGGATTGCGCTCTCAGTGTAGATGGAGCCTGTAAAAGAGATGCCATTCAGGAAACTATGGTCAGATTTCAGGGGTGTCAGTGAACATTTCTAGTATAGTACTCATCAGCCAAAGTTGGCTTCTCATTCTGTAGCAACTGAATTCTTTTGCTCTGGGTTTTATATTCAGATGATATTTCTCACCATCAATTTATTTGAGGAAAATGTAGTTTTTGAATGGCAAAACCATACATGCATTTAACATGTTTCCAAATCATAACTTGTATACTCTAGAACTGTGACTCTAGAACTTTTGGGCTTGGCGTGTCAAAACTTAGGAAAATGCTTAACTTGAATCTGCTGCTGTGTCAACCCCGCCTCCCAAATAAGAGAGAAACAATTCTTTATATTCATTTATTTAGACAAAAAATACGGTCTAATCATGTGCGGTGCTATGTATTGTATAAAAAAACATAAAATAATTACAAAAATGAAAAATGAGTAAAACAATCTCAGTTTTTGTCAGGCATTGGTAAATGCTGGTGTGTCACCCCAAACACTGTGGTGTGTCAGCTTTGACACGCGTGTCATAAGTTTGCCATCACAGCTCTAGAATGTTTCTAATTCTTTTCTACTGTACTAGTCGTGGGGTTCTTTGCTTCTTTGGGAGTCATTGTGGAAGATCTGTCTGATGCTAAATCTCTTATCATGTACATGCAAAGAATTAATTGTGTTTTACCTGCATTATCAGTTGCACTGATTATATCAGCCTCAACCTGTGTATACGGATACCATTAATTAGCATAAAGAGTTATTCCTCAAAGCCCCATGGCTATGCCTCTGACTCATTTGTCATGAGGGTAGTATAAGTCAAGTGCAGTACAGTAATCTTCCAAATTTAGCCACGGAGATGCAGTCATCTTTATTAATTGTCTAATGTAGCAGAGGCTAGTGGAGATAATACTATCCTGCAGGGTGCCAATAACGTTTTCTCTTTTAAGTTATTTGCAGCCTGATACAAAATTGTGTCAGAGGAGTCTTCACACCCGATCCCTCTACTATTAGGATGATCCACTGATCATGCATACATGCTAGGCCCGTTGCCAGAATCCAGAACCAACATGCTGCATCGGCAGTAATCTTTTGGCCCTAATGAACCAAGGTCCTTGTTCCCCAGTTCTGAAGTCCACCCAGTTAGACCTCTTAAATCTGCAGCCTCGGTCCAGCCTAGATGTGACGTGGAAGTTCTTCAATTAGGGAAGCAGAATCTAGTGAGGTCACAAGACTGCCAGCCTTTGCAAAATTGGGTGAAAGGATTCAGTGGAATAGGAGAGGAACCTAGTACTAATCTGGCGGATCTCGCTGGTGACCCGAAATTGGCCTGAACTTAACCTTTGTTCTCAGTGGCGTTTCTACAGGGATGGCAAAGCTCTAAGTTTTGCAAGAAGCCTTACCTTGCAGTGGAAATCACTCCTCTCCTGCACCGTTTTAGCCAATCCTCACAGGGAAAAGCAACATCTTGGCATTGCTTACTGGCTACAGCAGCAAGGGAGAGGAGGGATTTACACGACAGGGTAAGGCTTCTTGCAACACTTAGAGCTTTGCCATCCCTGTAGAAATGCCTCTGTTTGTTCTCATCCACTAGAGAAGAAGCAAAAGGCTGGAGAATGGTTTCTGTGTGTGTGCAAATTGGCAACTCTAATACCCAGGGGTGGCCTTAAGGCAATTTGACCAAATTGGGCCTCACGCTTGGAGAGGCCCTGCACTGGAATGGTGAGTGAAGCGCCTGCAGCCGTGGCTGGCATCTCACTCTGGCTGGCATTTCCATGCTGAGGCATTGCGAGGAGAGCACAGAGAGCAGAGCATTGCCGCTGGGTGATCCTCCGTCCCGCCTCTCCCTGGGTCCCATTGGCTTGAACCCCCACCCCAAGCAGTTGGCAGTGACTCTGCTGTTGGGTGCCTCGCCACTGCCACTCACATGAGCCCCCCCCCACAAAAATGGATTTTGAATTGGCTCCATAGCTCCTAAGGCTAGCTCTGCTACTACCTATATGTTTTACCCTGGGGTGGAAATGGTACTGGTAATAATGAGTGGAACAATGATTGGAGGTGAATGGGTTAAGAAACCCTCCACTCCCCTGCTCTAACTTCAGGTTTGAAACCTACATAGCCACTTTATGCTTTAAAAAATAGGTTGGTTACGCACACACACAACTGAGTGTCACGTGTAGTTTGGGCCTAAACATTCACAGTACAGTAATTGAAAATGCTTGCAGCCAGTGAGGAAGCTGCGTTTAACAGCAAGCAGGCCTGCGAGTATAGATCCCTACACACCACTTAGAAAACGGACCCTTCTACATCTCTGATCATTTTACTTAAGGTATTGTTAATGTGGAATAAACGGATCTCCAAAGTAAAGAGTTGTTTCTTAAACAGGAGCGATGCTTAATGTTTCCAGCATCGATTGGTGTGCGGAGGCGTCTTGTGCCAAGCAGTTTGTTCTCTCTGCAGCTCCACGGAAGCAAATGCTGCATTTGCTTCTGGCAAGTTATGAACTTGCTCGCTGAAAGCGGCACTAATTTGAAACAAACGCCTTATAAATAATCTACGCAAATAACCTTTGACCTTAATATACTTTTAGTGATACTGAACCAGGGCAGACCAAGTTCAGAACAGAGGCCTGCATTATGGTGGGCTCAAAGCCCTCTGAGACTTGAAAAGTGGAGAATTGCAGTGTAGCATCTCAATCTGATTTTTTGACACCATTATTATATTTTCTACCTCACTGAGGGCACAGTCCTAACCTGGAATTAGGCCAGCACTGTTAAGCTAGCAAAGTTTGGCCGGTACAAGGGACACCATAAGGTATGTTTGGATCACTCTCGGAGCAAGAGAGGCCAGCACACAGACATGCACCATCCCCCTCGACTCCAAATGTGCTTTACGGTGGCCTGGTGCTGGCCTAACTGTGCTGGCCTAATTCCATTTTAGGATTGTGCTTTGAGTTTTCTCCATTCTCTACCCCTCCCCCCATGGTAAGCAAGCATAATATTTTGTCGACATTAAGTGCTCCTTTCATCTCTTCTTGGGTGTTGGGGTATGCCTGGTTGACACAGAGCAATGAAACTAAACATGAATTTAGGCAAAGGACCAAACTACATGTTTTGAAAAATGTGTTACAGACTTTGCACTTCCAATCCAAAATGTGGCCTCGTATGGCTGTTACAGACATAACAAGTAAACTTGAATCTATGACCCTGAATGCATTTATCATTGTGAATAGTTTGACTTTGAGATGTTTAATGAAAAGGCTCCGGTTTTTTCTGTTTTTATCAAGTGAGGAGATATTTGGTTGTGCTAAACTATACTTCCTCCAAAGGAAGCCACTTCTTCTGGAGGAAGAGCTCCTTCCTCCAAAGGAAGCTCATTTATTCCTCTAGAGAAGGGACAGCTTAAGGCCAAATTACAATTATGACTAATGTATCACCTTTATTGGTTTTAACCTTTAGAGTTTTACCTTAAGAGTTTTGCCTTTACTTTTTAACAACAGCACTGGGGAAAGGCTAAACCACAAGCGGGGGAGGGGTGGGGTTTGCCCTCACTGTGATTTCAAACCTAACCAAAACTCTCTCCACATGCTATTTTAATTACAAAGAAAGCTTTTACTGAAAGCCAAAGTTCATTAATTATTTTTAAAATTAAAATGGCAATCAATGGAGTACAAGCAGAGTTGGCACCACAGCTGAGGCAAACTGCTTGAGCCCCCTACCCTGGCTGAGGTTTCAGCCCAAGTCAGGTGCCTCTCCAACCCCTGAGAGTGAAAAACAAACAAACAAACAAACAAAAGACAAATAAAAGACTGGGGGCCCAATCCTGTGATCACCAGGGTGGGTGATACAATCGTACCTCCAGCGCTGGGGTTGCAAAGGTGCCATAAGCCTCCTCCAGTACCAGCAGTAAGCCACATCTTATTTTATCTCCATCGCCAGATCTTGTCCGACACGGGGATGCTCCGTTCTCTACCAGCAAAGAATCGAAGCGTCCCATTGTGGGAGGCAGGGTTATCCCTGGGGAAAGGGGAAAAACTTCTCCCCTTCCCTTGAGGAGACCTTGGCAGCTGCCGCTGGCTGCAGTGGTAGCCATTTGACTAATGCAGCTCCGGCAGCGCCTGGGCACCTTAGGATTGGGCTGTGGGTCAGGTTACGCGTGCAAGTGCTTGCAAGCTACCAGCCATTGGGTCTGATTCTGTGTAGGTCTTGTGTGGATTCTATGTGGGTTCTGTTTGGGCAAGAAGGGGGCCATTTGTGCTGCTCCACCCATTTCTGTGCAGCCCTCTGCAGCCCTACCATCTGAAAGGCCCTTTTGATTCTCAAAAGCGAATTTTCACACTCTCTTGCATGGATGCCCTTTCGCCCTTCCATAAGTGTACAAAGAATGGCTGATGTTTCCAGGGGTTGTGCCTGCTGATCCACAACATGACATGATGGCTGATGTCCTGCCCCACCCCTAAATTCTGCTGTGTTGTTTGCTAATGTGTGCTCATACGCAATGTGCTTGCAGGCACTAGCACCCTCAAAAAACTCTCCGCTCAAAAAAGTCACTAGCTAGCAACCATTGCAATAGCTCAACCCTAAGTCTATATTTTGCACCATTTTGAATTACATGCATCTGTGGTTGGATCTACATGCCTCATACACATAAAACATCATCTTGCCCACTGGCATAGCTGGAGTGGGTCAAAACACTAAGTATTTACAGTGCCACAACACGCCTTGTAAACACTCCCTCACTGCTGGAGCCATACTGGGCAGTGAGAGTAATGTGGAGGTGTCTCCTCTGCATGACTCTGGCTGCCCAGTATGGCTCTGGTGAAGAGAGGGAGGGGCCATTTACATGACACTTTGTGGAACCATAAATAATGTTTTGACCCTCCTCTAGCTGCTCCAGTGACCTTGCCATTTCTGTTCCAGTGTAAAACAGATCCCATCAGAAATTAAACACTGCTGGAATGTAGTTCCTCACATAGCTTGGTTTGGTCATTATAGTCTTGTAGAAAATAAACAAAAAACAAGTATCCAAAAATGAAGATTCCATGCATTGTTATTTTACCAGCAGTGTTCTCTCCCAACTTGCACTAGCAGACAATTAAATAGCCCATGAAATCTGTATGGCGTTGTCCTGGGAAATGATCAAGTTGGCACGACAAGAGGTCCTTATTTTTTTAATCCCAGGGCCCACTGTAAATGGGAGAATTGTGTGCAATAAAAGTTTTTTAAGATGAGAATATGACTTTAAGATGTACAAATCCATAAAATCACTGGGAATTGTACACTTTAGGCATTTCAGTTGGAGACTTGCGAGAGAATCAAGGAACATTTCAGGAAGATTACAGGGTACACACGGGAGTTTTCTCAACTTTATAATTGTATAGGCAGAGTTGACTTTGGGCACCAGCTGAATTGCCATTAAAAATTAAATCACTGAGTCAAAAGTACATTGGGATTCCTAATTCTGGTACCCGTCTGGAGCTAGTGCCACAGGCTATGCCCCTGAGTTGCTTTGTCTTCCTGAAGGTGACAATGGAGCTGAAGTACCATGCTAATTGCTCGAGCCTCTCCATTTAATATAATCAATGGCAAACACCAGACTGGAATCATAGCTGTTCTCAGATGCCCAGCCTTCCTCTCCCAAGCTCGGAAAGATTCCCGTGTGTTGCAAGCACGGTCACAGAATCAGAAACGACAACAGGGCCTGTGTTGCATTTACATGGATTCCAGATAACAGTGCCTGGCTGTGCCCCAGGTGGATCCCCTTTGAGGCTGGGAATGCAGATCCCAGAGGTCTGCTTGAGGGAGACAGCCCATTACTGGGCCACCAAGTAATGCTATCTTGTTCCCCCAGCCTGGAGAGGGCTGTTGTCACTTTCAGTTGCTATTTGCTATGAAAACAATGGCTCCTGGATAACAAGGGCTGACATGACACAGACTGCAAATACCATATTGTGGCAGCTGGGAAGATAATGTGTGTTACCAGTGAATACACAAAGGGAGAAAACTTTGAAACACTTTAAAAATGCAGGTGCACAAATTACTCATGCCAGGAGCGGCAGTGGCATTTTGTAATAAAATGGTATGTTTATTCACCACCATTGAATACATACACCTTACGGTTTCCAGAGAGAAGGATTCACAAATCTATCCAGTGCAGGGTTTGAAGGGGGATTAAATGCCACTACCAAAACGAAATGCAATTTGGCAATATGTGAGAAATAGATTCTAGGCTCCTCCTTATGGATGAGATTCTTGCCAATGCCACTGGGACTTTGGGAGTATAATTTAGAGCAGGTTTTCGTCAACGTCTGTGTTATATAAGGAACACTTCTCACAATATAAGAAATAGCAATGACCCAAATTTCTGCAGTTTCAACGTTGTCTGATGAGGATAAGAACTAATTTCAGCATTTTGCAAATACCTGAAACAGCAGTGCATTCCTCATTACGTATCTACCATGGATAACTCTGGCTAACCACACATCAGAGAGTATAGTCTACCTTGTCCGACACTGGATAAAATCATTTTGCGCCAGTCCAGTCAATGTACTGAGCAAAAAAAGAAACTGCACTGTGTGACATACACCAGAACACATGTGTTGATGCTTGTGGGTTGAGTTACAGCACATGTACTCTCATGCAGCTGGATTTAGTTGTAAATAGGCATTTAGAGGCATGGAAGTCGCATTACGTTCATCTTGTCTTCAACATATCATATCCCATAATGCAACCTGTGACATGACAGCAGTGCACAGTACATTGTCATACCTCTGCATCTGGCAGTCAATGACATGAGACAGGGGCAAGCCATGTAGTGGTGATGATGTCATGCCATATGTTGCATTTCCGCTCACATTATAAGTAAGAGGAAACACGGAGAGGCAGCAACTCCATGTCCCTTATAACATCTAGTTCAGTTATTTTCAACCTTTTTCATCTCATGGCACACTGACAAGGCACTAAAATGTTCAGGCACACCATCAATGTTTTTTTTTTACAATTGACAAGGCACTTTTGGTGGCGGGCTCACATCCCCCAATGGTCCTATTAATAAATGGCCCTCCCCCAAATTCCTATGGGTCGTTTGTGGCACACTGGTGGAAAACTGATGATCTAGTTGAACCCAACCTGGTTTTCTTCAGTCCTCCAGGTCCAGCTACAGTGGCAAAAACCCACTGCAACTTGGTGGTTTATTTTCACTTCAAAGTTTGTTGAACATTGTATTCATTTTTATGAATGAAGGTTCATTAAAAAAATACATACAGTGTACTGAGAAGCATAGCATGCTTCTCAGCGTGCTAAGTATTGCAGGTGCTTCAATGTGCCTTGTAAGTGACACTTTCCTCTCACCACTAGAGCCATTCCGGACAGCAATGGCAATGCAGAGGCATCTCCTGCATGTTGCTTCGCCCAGAATGGCTCCAAAGGCGATAAGGGGCCATTGAGGCACCCACAACACTTAGTGTGTTGCCCTCCTCTGGCTACACTACTGTTCAAACAACACAAGCATTGTGGCTTTTCAGACCCGCTTCTCAAGGACCTTTCAAATGTTGACAGAACTGGAAATAACCTGAACCTAGAAGGACATGATGCTAGATCTCTGGAACTGGTGCAACTATCACCATGCAGATGAAGCAATAGGAGACCCAGAGCAAACATGTATCGGAAGATACTTGTTATTGAATGGTTTTAATTATCTTTACCAATAGAGGGGGGGGAAAGAAGAAATGGGCCTAACTGTGTCGTGCAAGTTCACCCACATCAAATTACTTCCTATGTCAGTAATGGGCGCAATTGCTTCCAAGCCCTGGTGATATAGCCCACCATCTGTAGACTATTTCTGGGCCACAGCCATGATCCTTAGTATTATTTTCAGTTCATAAGAGTATGTTGTGGTGGGAGGAGGAGTTCCATTCTTCCCTTTCTTCTCCAACCTCGCCTATTCATGGGTCTTCAACACAGTGCAGTTTCCTACGGCAGTAGCTTGCAAAGCGCTTCAGAAAAAATTGGACCAAGGACCAAAGCAGCTAGTCCAGAGAGTGACAGCAGCATAAAACTGGCTTGTGCCACATCCTCTTCCTTTCTCAGGGATTGTTTCTTGTACTTCACCTATTTGAGTTCTGAGTATTGAAAGCTAAAGCAGCCTTCCCCCGCTGGCATCCCCCCATTTAATGTGAATGAAGCCCTTTGCTCTCTGCAGAATCAATCCTGACTTAAGGTGCTTGTAAGAATATGCAGCCTGAGTAACCAGGTTCCTGCTGACTCATCTCTCAGGTTTGGGGCAGATCTCCTAAACACAACTTCTGCTCGCAAGTCATCCCATTTAGTTTGATGGGCAAAAGCCAATGCTAGATGCAAGCTGCTGTGGGTATTCTCCACATATCTGAAAGCTTTGTGGTATGACGAGAAATCAAGGTCCTTTGTTTAGTTTAAAAAGGCACTTATCAGTTTTCTCCAACCTGCAGATTAGCCAGAGCTGGTTTTCTGCCCACTTCAGTGTTTGTTTTGGCTCTACCGAGATTTCATTTTCTGAACGGTTTCTCATATGTATATGGAAAATATTCTGCGGGCTGGCTTTCTGTAGACTCCTGTGTGAACTGTGGCAATTTGGGGAGGATGGCCTCCTGAAAGCTTCCACATGAATTTTTCTAATGCTGCAGGCAGGCTAGCTGTGTGCTCCTGGTGAGTATGTAGATTGAAAATGTTGAGCAAAAGATCTGAATATTTAAATTTCCCCTCCCCTCCTGCTTATAAAGTAGCAGAACAATTACCTGAAGAAGAAAAGAAGATTATGATTTTAGCTTGATAGTGAAATGAGCGAGCTTGGAAAAATAAATCCTGCAGCAGCAAAGGAAAAATAAGTCCACTGAGGTATTGTGGCCCATATTGACCTTGCTCCGTATTGAGTGCACTGGTATGTACACAGAAATTGAGTAGAACAGTGTTATTCAAAGTGTGGGTCGGAACCCACTTGGTGGGTCGCGACCTGACGTCAGGTGGGTCACAGAAAACTGGGAGTAGCCATCTTGGAAACTGCAGACCTTACTCTTGTTATATTCCTTTTGTGAATGTTAACATAACAGTTTGAATTTTCATGTGAGCGTTTTAAATTTTGTTTTTAGTTCAGTGCTTTTGCATCATATTTTGTCCTAATCTTGTTTTCTGTCAGGGATGTTGCATGGTTGTACAATTGCTGCAGCCAATTTGCATTTCAGGAGTGTCATTTTATTATGTTACAATGATAGCACTTCCTGCTTGATGATGTCAATTCCTGCCACGGCATCACTTCCAGGTTAATGACATCTCTTCCAGTGGGTTCCGGAAAGAGTGCAATCCTAGAAAGTGGGTCCCGATTTAAAAGGTTTGAATACCTCTGGAGTAGAACTTGGTATAGCAGGATTTTGCTTGATACCATATTACAACCCAATCCTGAGCTGCCCAGCTCCTGGAGGAGCAGTGGTACCAAATGGCTATGGCTGCATTCTGTGGGAACTGCCATAGTCGTGGCCCCCACAATGGGATGCCTCAAGCCTCCGCCGGCTACTTTGCAGATGGAGACTTGAACAGCCCTATATTGGGCTGCCCAGCCCGACATGGGGGTTAAGGGTCTAATGGTGGAAAGCCACTGCTAGCCCCACTCCTCAGCCGGGCCCTTTCCTCTCCTCCCCCTGTCCATTTCCATCCCTTCCCTCCTCCACCCTGATGGCCCTTACCACCAGCCAATGTTGCTGGAGCACCATCTGACTGTACAGGGTGCAGCACTGACTGGCAGTACCTACTCTCCGGGTACCCTAAATCAGTGATGTCATGCAGGGGGTACGCGGGAGTACGCGAGTACCGGTTTCTAGGATTATGGCTGGCCCCGCCCATTCGCCCGCCCACTCGTCGACTCTGCCCCCTGCAACGTTTGAATTTCCTGCACGTTTGAATTGCCTGCATGTTCTCAGAGCCAGGCAGGCAGGCAGGCAGTGAGCGGAGACTTGCCTTGCCTTGCCACTGAAAAATGAGCTGCTCTGGGGTTTTGGAACTGTTGGGTCACTTTAACATGATGCCAGGCCTCCTTAACATGTTCTGGGGGTGCTGTGGAATACTGTTGCAACTGTTGGGTCAGTTTAAAATTGTCTGAGGCCTCAAAAAGGGCTTTTTTCATGTCACTTCCTGCCACGACATCACTTCCAGCTTATGACGTCACTTCTGGTGGGCGGGTCCTGACACGTGCCAATCAAAAGTGAGTACCTGTTCTTAAATCATTTAGATGACACCACTGCCCTAAATGTGCTTTACACTATAGCCAGAGCTGGCAGTATGCGTGTAATGTTGACCATAAGGCCCACAGGATTAGGCCCTTAATCTTTGATCAAATGGGATATGCAGTAAGGAACAAAGAAAGCTACTTCATACAGAATCAGACTCTTGGTCCATCTAGATCAACATTGTCTATCTGTGTCAAGGGTTTGCACTATGGTCTTTCCCCCTGTGCAAACTGGAGGTGCCAGGAATTGAAGCTGGTATCTTCTGCATACAAAGCACATGCGCCACAACTGAGCTACCATGTCTTTCTCTCACTTGTCCACTCTAGAGTTTCTACAGTTCTGGGCCCACTGAAACACAAGTGCAGATCTGAGTAGAACCATTGGGGCGGCCATAGGTTGACACAGGGTAAGGGAACATTTGTCCCCTTACCCTGAGGAGACCTGCAGTTGCTTCCCTGGCCCCATATGATACAGTGGAGGTCAGTCCGGTGCTGCTGTAGTCCTGGGCACTAAAGAAGCTTAGAATTGGGCCCGAAGTGAGGGTGGTATCTCCTGATTTCTGGTTAGTATTTGGTGGGGGGGAAATAACCACAGTCAACTATTTCAAAATGCACTGCCTTTTATAGTTTAATCATGAATATGTCCAAGACCAGGACATATTCATTTTTAACCATGCTGTGAATCCCACCACTTGCACACCAGAACCTGAAATGGAGGCCCTGTTGTATTCTCCTGTGTCAGGCCACTGCCTCGCCCAATTGGGTAGCGTCCATTGTACTTTGCCAGCTATTCCCAGGTATCAGTTCTATAGCTGTGCTTTCTGAGGGTTATTTCAACAATTTTGTGGGGTGAAACCAGAAATGGATGTAATGTTTTGCCCTTTCTATTGATGCACATCTAAGATGGGGGTGTGGGCACATCTTTCCCTGGAAGCAGCATGAACCGTCTCCCACAGAGAGGGCACTCAGTTCCTAGAGCCGGGGAATGTATTCATTGCCGTTTAGAATGCTACAAAGAAGTTCAAAAACACAGAGCATGAAGCCATCATATTTTGTGCAATCTTTACGTATGCAACTAGTCAGAGGGCAAAACCAGACATGATAACAGTTGCATGGTTGCTTTCCTGTCTTTAAAAATAAAACCAGGAAGCCATTTGCTTATATCAGATGCAAGATGATGCCTATAGAGGGGCTCAAGAATGCAATGAATTTGACAGAAGCAAGTCAGTGCAAGTGTGATTTTATTCCATCAAATGGTTGGGCTTACATAAAGAAAGGAATCCTGTAAAGGATTAAAGGGTACAATAAAGCAGAGCTCATGCAACAACAGAATAGGATGGTTAGTCACTCAAGCCCTCCCGCCCGCCCACGTATCCCTTACGCTCGGAAATGGAGCATTTCCAGGGTAAGGGAGGTGTGTCTGAGCGACATGTGGGGGGCGGGGCAACATGGGGAGCGCGGTTTCAGCGCTAGCCATGGGGCGCACTCGGGCCTCTGTGGGCGCCTGCCGCTACAAAGTAGTCCCTAAGAGATCTAGGCCATGCTTGGTCAGCACAAGTCTACAGCCACTGTTTCTCTAGCCATCTGCCATGCCATTTCATCACTTTCAACTCCCCCAGAAAACCAACTTGTTTTCAGAAGATGACATAGAGCGCTTAGGAACAATGGTGTCAAGAGCTCTGGCCATCGCCAGAAGTCAACCAGGTCCTCAGCAGAACTAAGGTGACAAGAAAATCCCACTGAGCCATCAGGAATCCATAAGCCTCCAGGGTGGATCTTCCTAATACGTCTCCCAGCCCCTGAAGAAGTCAGAGACTCTTGTGAGCGTAAACCCCACCAGGTAGTAATTTGTCCATGACAACAGCGTGATTTTAGGGCTCAATCCTATCCAATTTTCCAGTGCCAATGCAGCCATGCCAAAACAGGGCTTGCACTACATTCTGCTGTGGGGGCAGCAGTCACAGAGGCCTCCTCAAGGTAAAGGATTCTCTGAGAGCTGCATTGTGGCTGCATCTGCACTAGAAAGTTGGATAGGATTGAACCCTTAATCTCCTCAATTAACAAACCATGAATCTCCAGCACAGGGAAAAACCAGCATGCCATGTCTGAGGCAAGTGTTCCACATGGATGTCCCTATGCTTGAGCACTTGGTTTGCATAGTCTCCTCGAGTACCCAATTTACATATAATCTTATGTGAATGGTGCTTTGCTTTTCTGCAAATCAGAGCGCTGCTACAAACAACCTAGTGATAGATACATGAGACATACAAAATGTTGGATCTGGCATGCGCAGCACCTTAGCATGAACACCCTAGTATGTAGGTTTCATTATTTATTCAGGCATCTTAAAACAATAGAATTTTGTTAATCTATAACAGGGATCTCCAAACTTTTCAGTACGAGGGCCACCTAATATATTTTACACATTTTCATGGGCTTAAAAAAGTTAGTTTTATAAATGACAGAATGAAATTGAAATGAATGAATAAGGGCACAGTCCTAACCAGCTTGCCAGCACTGATATAGCTGTGCCAATGGGGCATGTGCTGCATCCTGCAATCGAGATGGGGCAGTCACGGAGGCCTCCTCAAAGTAAGGGAACATTTGGTCCCTTACCTCAGAGCTGCATTGCCCTTTCTTCAGGGCTGAAACATTGCCTCGGATTGCACCCTTAGTTTAACTGGGATTTTTTTTTGTAATCAGCATGATATAATTCAGAACAAGAGAATTGTGAGAATTGTGAAGAAACTATGCTTAAACTGAGAAATGATATATAATGAGTAAAAATGGCAAACTTTAATAAATGCTCTGACCAAAAAACCCACAAGGTACCGCAAGCCAAATAAAATCTTGTGGTGGGCCGGATGTGGCCCCCGGGCCATAGTTTGGAGACCCCTGATCGATCATATTGCTTCTAACCAAATAGTCCCTGCCTTGCCACTCAATTCAATAAAAAATCTTATATGTTAAAAGGATCCAGGACGACAATGCCAGTTTTCCCAGCAGCCCACAGCACTGAAAGCTCTGCCGTACAGCCTGCTGTAAGGTCGCTAGGGTCAACATTCTCATTATCCATACATCTTCTCTGGGTAGTCCTGTATTCATTATGTAAACGGCAGCATATTAATTGCGCTGACTTCTCATCTAAATGAATTTATTTCAAATCTTCTTTAATTCAATATTAATTAAAATGAACAATTTGTGGCATTGAGTTATTTGGCTGGTAAGGCAATTCTTCTTCTTTCGACCAGAGTGGGTCAAGCTGTATACAAGTTTTCCATTTAGCTGGAAATATGATGATGATGATGGCTTCAGCTTACTAACCAAGTACAGTATTATAATCACGAGACAGAGCAGAGGCCAAAACTTTGGAGTCAGGTGGCCATTTATTAAAAAGGAATTTGGCTCTTCCTCCTCCCAATGTAAGAACATATATCTTTTTTTTTCCATTCGTTAGTGAGCAAGTGCTCAAGTTAATGATGAGCTTCTCCCTGCAAGATACTAAGCACACCACCTCTGATTTGTCAGAGCAATAGGTAACCAACACAATACAAAGTAGGCAAGAATGGTGACGGATATTGCATTGGACATAGAGGGACAGTCAAGACAGTCAGACAGTGTGCAGCATTAGTACGTACCTCACTAATCTCTTGGGACCACTGAAGCACGTAGGGAACCACAATCTGTCCACTGGAAGTGATGTTGTCATTACCCTGGAAGTGATGTCATAGCCGGAAGTGCCACCATTGCAATTCCAGAGCCTGATGCTTTCTGAGAATGCAGCAATAGGTTAGTTTATTTCACAGGCATCTTCCAACAGCAATCAGAAAGGACAAAAAGCCTATTTACAACCTTGACACAAGCAAAATAAACACACAGCCCTTCCCTTTTCCAGTGTCCCATCTTCCCATATTTTCAATTATGGCTGCGCTTGGTGCTATGTGACATCTGAAATTGCCTCACAACCCACCAAGTGGGTTCCGACCCACAGTTTGAAAAATACTGCACTAAAGCATTGTCCAAACTGACCCAGTTTCTTTTCTTCACATTTGGGATCTGGTTTTGTGTGTGTGGTTCTCAGTGACACTTACTGATGTCACAATCAGGGTCAATAAGGCCAGCTGAAGCCTACTCAAGATATATTTTTGTATCTGTTATTTGGGTGCATGTTGTCTTTTGTATTTTTTTTTAACTAAATCATCCTGTTGAACTCCTGCACTCTGATGGAAACAGTGGAGAAGTGAAATCCATTATAAAATGACGGTGTTCTGATACATGGTCCAGAAACCTAGAATTCATTTGTATCCAGGCTAAATCAGATACTTAGATGGTAAAACCTATCTCAGACTGGACATAGAATATACACAGGGAATTCATAAGAACATAAGAGCCCCACTGGATCAGTTCAAAGCCCCATCTAGTCCAGCTTCCTGTATCTCTCAGTGTCCCACCAGGTGCCTCAGGGAGTTCAGTAGACAACAAGATGCTTGCATCCTGTTGCCACTCCCTTACAGAGGAGGAGTCGTCTAAATTTGCCTCTTGGTGTTTTTTTTCCTAAAGGTGATAAATATATGTCTGATTTAGATGGCATGGCTGGGTTAGAAGGAGCACTTCATTTCTGTGCATTTTTAATATAGGTTAGCTTTAATGAAACTATGTTGTGCCTTGATATCAGTCTAACATGTCCACAAAACAGCATGGGCTTTGGCTTCACATCAATATTTCCCTGTCAGAGGTATCCTGGAATAAAGGTATAAACTTAGAACCCATCCCAGCAGCATGTTAATTATCAATGAATTCAAAGGGAATCTTCCTTGAAGGAGGAGACTATATTGCAGACACAGCTCCCCTTGACGCCAATAGGAATGACACATGTGCATTTATGACACAGTAAGACCGTGGATTAGAACTGCAGGGTTTGTCCATAGACCAGCTAATTCATGTGGCCATAAGACAATAATGAGGCCTAGACGTAATGGGAACTTCTGAGTTCTCAAAACAATGTTACCTTGAAGATATTCTAGCGAGGTATTTTCTGACTTCTTCTCTCTTTTTTCACACGGCAGGGGGGGATTCTTCCCAGGTCATTCAAACAACTAAAGTCTTTTGGGGAAAAAGGGTTTTCCATACGTTGTAAGCACTAACTGCAAGCATTGGGTCAGAGACAGATCGCATCAACTTGGTTTGGATATTTATTCAGGCATATTTTGGAAGCCATTTCCAACTATCATGACTTCGTAGATCTACGCATTGTCACATGGAACATTTTGCATCTGGAAATTCCTATGGATGATTATGCAGGAAATAAATGTTCAGACTAAGCCTTACCACTAACATTTACGGTTCTTTGTATTTGTACTTCATTTTCCAGATGTTCATGGAACCTGTATGTGTAAAGGCAAGAACGTGAATGCACAAATATCTTGGCTTTGTCTCCAATTCCCAAGTCTTGGAGTGCCTGGTTTAAAACATAAGTAGGAAAAAAGAATAGCGTTCCATTATCACGAAATAGAGCTGGTGATTCTGCTTTTGATGTCACATTTGAACCAATTTTAGAATGTCCTTTTTCATCTGGAGCCCAGATTTGTTGCTGCAAGATGGTGGGGATGCAGAGCAGGTCTCATTATGTGATATGAGCTCACGATGTGATAAAAAGTGGAGGCGATTATAGTTGCTGCACTCTAACTATCCTTTGAAAGGGAATTACTAGGTTCCCATTCAGTCCAAATCCTGATGCCCCATAGTAAATAATCAAGTCTTTACTTCTATTTAGGGTTACCAGATACAAACTGGGACAGAGTGCCTATACCTTTAACCTTCGTATAGAAGAGGGCATTTTGGCAGGTGTAGCTTTTGAAACCCTTTCATGATGAGCTGCATCTGCCGAAATTCCCTCTTCTATGCAATGGTTAAAAGTATGGGCACTCTGTCACAGTTTGTATCTGGTAACCCTACTTCTATTAGTAGAGCAATCACCATTGCTGGCCCCCATCCCATGCCACCTCCCCTCTTGGGCACTCTGAGCTGCCATGCAAAGTAAAAAATGACCAAGGATTCAGCACAGGACCACCTTTTTATTTGTCCTTCTATTCCTTTTGGCCCCTTTCTACTGAACCAATCAGTGTATTTTTTGCATTTTGGATGCAAGATCCACCAGAGGCAGATCTAAGGGAGGGCAAAGCTCTAGTTTTGCAAGAAGCCTTACCTTGCAGTGGAAATCACTCCTCTCCTGCACCGTTTTAGCCAATCCTCACAGGGAACAGCAACATCTTGGCGTTGCTTACTGGCTACAGCAGCAAGGGAGAGGAGGGATTTACATGACAGGGTAAGGCTTCTTGCAACACTAAGAGCTTTGCCCTCCCTGTAGATCCGCCTCTGAAGATCCACACATCTTCTGCTCCTGCATGTGAGAATCTCAGAAGTGGTGTGCATTCCTATACCTTCTTGATCAATGTGCCGGCCTCCACATCCTGTTCTCTGTAGAAATGCTGTTCAGGAAGTCATCTGGGGGCTAGCAAGCTGGTCTGGAGAATTGAGTTCCTGCTCCCTTAACAGAAAATTTCCCCCTATTTACTCACTGGTAGTGTTTATTCTGAAATGATTCAGGAGCTCTTTTGTGTATTATTCTGTCACATATCTCAGGGTTGTGCCCTGGCATTAAAAACTTATTCTCAAGTTGTGGCCAGACCAGCTAAACCTCCTATAACTTGAGTTCTGCCTACATTGCAGATCAGAGCCTGAAGCTGAAAGACAGTGACTCGAGGGTCGCGGTACACAGCTCAGGCCTTTGGTCACAACAGGTTTCAGAACAGGAAGACAGGATTATGCACAACCAGGGCCGGCCTTAGGGCAATGGACCAATTTGGCCAAACTGGGCCCCCTACCTGGAGGCAACCTGCACTAGAGTGGCAAGTGGAGTTCCTGCAGCCACAGCCGGCACCTCACTCTGTAGCTGATGTCCTGGCACAGACTCTTCAATGCCAAGGTGTCACAAGGAGAGTGCAGCAAAAAGAGCATTGCTGCTGGACAGAACTTCCCTCCTACCCAGTGGCGTTTCTACAGGGAGGACAAAGCTCTAAGTGTTGCAAGAAGCCTTACCCTGTCATGTAAATCCCGCCTCTCCCTTGCTGCTGTAGCCAGTAAGCAATGCCAAGATGTTGCTTTTCCCTGTGAGGATTGGCTAAAATGATGCAGGGGAGGAGTGATTTCCACTGCAAGGTAAGGCTTCTTGCAAAACTTAGAGCTTTGCCCTCCCTGTAGAAACGCCTCTGCTCCTACCTGCTTGAAATCACGCTCCCCCCACCCCCAAGCAGTTGGGGGTAAAGCTGAGCTGGGTGCCCCACCACTGCCATTCAGCTTAGTGAGTAGGGGGCCCACCAGGGGGGGGAAATTGGCATTGGGCCCCACAGCTCCTGAGGCTGCCCTGGGCACAACAGTTGTACAAACAAAGACCAAGAGCTGTACAGGTGCATTTTAGCCATTGCTGGCTTTTTCCGTTTAGAAATAGCAAGACAAGGGTGTCAGAAGTTTATGGCCAAATGCCTACATGATCCTATACATTGGCCTAGGTGAAGATGGAACCCTCTGGGCCCCACACACTCTGCATGCTCCACGGTATCTAAGCTTCTTAACAGTATCAAAGCTACTAATTTGTTTGAAGATTATAAAATTGTACATTTATCATAGTGATTAAGGACAAACATTTTCCTTCCCAAATCAATTTAATAATTGTCTGGCTCAATTATCCGAGAACGGAGCATCATTAAAATGCATTTGTTTTCACCTGCAACCATGAATCCGACTCTGTGTCTTGTTGCAAAAGTTCACATTGCACCGCATCAGATTGTATCTGTCATTAGGCAGTTGCAAATCACCTTGTAATGCCTAATGTAACATGACTGTCAAGCCAATATGGCATTCTATGGTCTAATTTTTAAGTCAATTTCTTATTTTTGTTCATATAAGCAGAAGGCACATTATCTGTATCAGCAAGTTGAACCCAGCTTCTGTGTTATAGTGGGCATTTTAAAAACTTACACATTTAAATATAGGATGTCTGCACATTTAAGAAGGAACCTGCAATTGGTGGCATTTCTACAGGGGTGGGGGGGGGGACACCAAGCCTTGCAGGAGCCTGAGCTCCTTTAATGCTGCCTTTTCCCCTCGCCTTCAGAGCTATTCTTGGCTTGGAGAGCTGGCTTGGAGGCATTGCTCTCTGAACTGCAAATGGCTCTTAAGGCGAGGAGGATGGGCCATATTACACAGGAGTTCAGGCTCCTGCAAGACTTCACATTTTGCCCCCCCCCCCATAAGAACACCACTGCCTCCAATGCAGGAAGTGTTCTAAAACAGAATTGGAGTTATTGGAAGAACTAGAACTAGGTTCAATGGGTACAGACTACAAGATAAGAGATTCCATTTGGACATCAGGAAGAATTTCTTGATGATAATGGCAGTTCAACAGTAGAATAGATTGCGGAGGGAGGTGGTAGCTTCTCCCTCACTGGAGATCTTCAAACAGAGGCTTGACAGACAGCTGCTGGAGATGCTATAGGAAGATTTCCTGCTATAGGCAGGGGGTTGGACTAGATGACCTTGTAGATCCCTTCCAACTTTATGATTCTAAGCCTTCACAGTAGTTGACCCAGTGAAATGAGACTTTTGCTTATTCAGCATTCACTTCCTTTCTTTGTTTATAAGACAATAGCTCCACTGAACATTGGAAAAAAATGGTATATACACTCAGGGCACAATTCAACATCTTAAGTTTGAACACCAGTTTGACCTCCTGTACACGTTTCAAAGGAAGAAAGAAAATACAAAATATATCGTAATGCAATGCAATGCCAGGAAAAGTGAGAAACTGGAACAAAACACATGCAGGATGCAATTCTATGTTTCAATACCAGCGCCGACTTACAAAAATGACAGAATTCTTATTTTGAAGTCTGAAAAGCTTTTCACTGTCACAACAATTTTCAAAACAGAGTGGGAAAGTGCAAAGCATGTGATTTGATATATGACTTGAGGGCTGAACTATCACAAGGCAAGTTCGGTTTGATTGATCAGGACACTGTTCTTTACCCTTTGAAATCACAACTCCCTGCACAGCTGAGTATAGGGTAGTGGCTAACAGCCTAAACCTTATCTCCCGCTGGCCCAGTGTATGTAGCATTGATGATGGAGTAGGTGCTGCATGCTATGGACCAACAGGAGATGAGATAACTCAGGAGAGTTATGTGAAGAACATGTGTACTTACATCCTGTAGGCTGCTTAGTCTCCAATGGGTCTCCTTGGATCTGTATGCCATCTCTTGAGTGGCCTGGGCTGGAGGAGGTTTGGGGGTAGGGTAGGATCTCAGTGGTAGCTGCGCATACCACATCCTATCCCCCTTCCTAGCCTCTGACTCTCCTAAGATGTGCACCAGCTAGGAGGGTCCAGACAAGGAAAAAATGCCTCTCCTGGAGCATCTAATCTCCTGCCAGCCCAAAGCGTGCAGCATGCACACCTTTGGCAGCACTTCATGCTCTGGGTGAACAGGGGATAGGATTGGACTGTGAGAGATGAGTCAAGTTCTCCCTGGTCTGGATCTTGCTTCTGCCATGAACTCCACAGGCAGCCTTAGGCAAAGCACTCCTTTTCATCCCCCCACCTGCAATATGGAGATGATAATAATATTGACGTACCATGCAGGGTTGTTGAAAGGCTTACAAGAAGATAGTACGCGTGAAGTGCTTTTTAAACACTTGAAAGCACTATATAAGTGCTAATTATTATTATTAAACACTGTACTTTACTAGTTACGTTTTATTAGTCTTTTTGCTGCAAGTCATCATTGTGTTATGGCAGAATCAAAGCAACAGTGGTGTCTTAACCATGCACAAGAGGCAGATGCCAAGAGTGAAAGGTCAAGGAAGCGGATTTCAGTTCCCTCCAGTGCGACATGACCATTTCCTGTCACAGGCAGTCCACAGCATTACCCCTTGGAATTGTACACCAGACATCCTTTGCAAAGATTCTTGCATTCTGCCTCACTTCCTCCAGCTACGTTGTCTCCACTGCTTTCAGACAACAGATGGCAGTGAGGACACACACCTCTGTGCAGATGCTGTTATGATTTTTTCATTTGTTTTACGCTCATTTACTGCGGGTCAATTATTCATGTCATGCATTTTCACAAAGCCTGAGCCTATGACCACACCAAACAGGCAAGCCTATGAAACCTACGTATGTTCGCAGATCCATGACAATATCATATACATCCACCACTTACTCGTGTGGTTACGTCGCATATGATGCCACCTCATATCGCCATGCTCCTGATCCATTTACTGTAATTGTGGGAATAAGGGCACAATCATAACCAGCTTTCCAGCACTGATGTAGCTGTGCCAATGGGGCATACTCTGCATTCAGCAGTGGAGTAGTAGTCACGGAGGCCTCCTCAAGGTAAGGGAATGTTTGTTCCCTTAACCTGGAAAGTTGGTTAACATTGCACCCTAAGTCGATATAGAGATATTTGCTTTCACCTGTGGAAATTAATACTCCTTAGCACCCTGATGATGGCAAATAAATTGAACTCCGGGACAGTTCACATGACAGGACTAGGCAGTTTAACCAGATTGCATTGCACTATGTTCATGACAGAATGATCATTTTACTGCTCATTGCAATTTTGCATGTCACTTTCATTTTTTCTACAAGTGTGCATGGGAGGGAGAGGTCATGTCCCATCCTTATTTGGAGAAACGGAGCACTTGTATAGGATTTTTCTCATTTGCCCTTTACGAGTCCTCTTGTACACCCAAGCTTATTAGAGCTACATCATACATAATATTCACCACAAAACTTTTCTCTCTTTTATTTCCTTTACTGCCATTCCATAACAAAAAAAAAAAAAGAGGAATCAGGCTCAGAATAGATATAATTTAATACCTCTGACAATGTCAGGTTGTAAGCAAGCATTAAGATCTTGCTATGAATGTGTGCTACTAGACACATTTGGCATTAGCGAAGACAGCTGGTTTATGCTCTTAATATTCATGATAAGATTCTCATCATAGCCTGGTTCATTTGTATTTTTAGAACAAAATTACTTATGGAGTACAAAACTCATGTCGATTTTCAGACTCCATAGTGTTTTACTTTGGATTATCTGCCTGTGTAGCTATAGCAAGACAATGAAATATCTATGTAAATGAGTTGTATAGGACATTAAATATTGCAGCACACATGAAGTCATATTCATATAGCCTTGTGAAGTTGACCCTGGCAACTCTGTGGGGGAGAGGGAGGCACTTTGTGTGACAGTCCTAAAAGACTTTCAGTACAATTATAGGACACTATAACCAGTCACTATGGATGTGATATAAATGAAGTTCCTTGTTGTGGAGTTTTGTAAATTTCATCCTCTTGAGTAAAATGCCTTGCGGCGCACACTGGTCAGTATCACAAAGCTTTAGGCTACTGCAGTCCACTAATTGTGGGGGCTGCCCTTGAAGACAACCTGAACATTTCACCCGAGGCCATGCATTGGAAAGGTATCTCACCAGTACTGAAAAAACTCCACAAACGGTCAATTTCTAGGCCTAGTTCAAGGTTGCAGCACTCACCTGACACCTTCAGGCAAGGTATCTCAAACTTTTTAGACTGGGACCAAAGGCATATAAAGAATACGGCAAGGGGAGGCAAGCCCAACAAGCTCTGTTTGCAGCAAGGCACAGTGGGCGGGAAAAAAAGGCCGGGCTTTTCCCCCACCTGCTCTCTCTTGCCCCCACCCACCCTCTCTCGCCTCTAGTACACTCATAAATGGAGCTATTCCGGATGCTGAGGGGGGCAGGGGGGCGATGCTTGGTGCACAATGATGTCACCCTGCTCCTGGCACGATTTGAGCCTGTTATGGCTCTGACTGGAACCCCCTTTTTGAATGGTACTCAGGTTGGGATGCACTAGAAGTGATATCATTAACCTGGAAGTGATGTCATGGCCAGACGTGACATCATCAAGCAGGAAAGTGCCATCATCGTGATGTTGTCAGATGACACTCCTGAAATGCAAACGTGCAGTTGGACAACCATGAAACGTCCCTGACAGAAAACAAGATTAGGACAAAATGTTATGAAAAGCACTGAATTAAAATCATAATTAAAAAAACCTCACTTGAAAATTCACACTGTTAACACTTACAAAAAGAATATAGCAAGAGTAAGATCTGCAGTTTCCAAGATGGCTGCTCCCAGCTTTCCACATCCTGCCTGACATCAGGTCGGGAGCCACCATGTGGATTCCAACCCACAACTGAGAAACGCCGATTTAAAAGACAGGCTGCCCCCATACCAGCCTACCTACTATGCACTGCAGTTATCAGCCAATCCCCTTCTCCGAGTATCCCCAGTTGAACTACTACTTTGTATCTCTGAGTATCCCCAGTTGAACTACTGAGATGCCTGGGCACCAGGGAAAATACCTTTGGGGGCTGCAGTGCCCCCTCTTTGGAACGCCTTCCCAAAGGAATCTCACTTGGCACCTTCTTATCTTTTCATCAAGAAGTTAAGACTTTTCTTTCCTCCCAAAGTTTTAAAACTTTTAAAATGCTTTTACATGTTTTCTGCTTTGAAATTTTTTTTAGTGTTTCCGGGGGTCTTCTTAATATACTTAATGGTTTTATACTTGTTGCCAACGCTTGTTTTATTGGGATTTTTATTGCTGAATTTGATTGTTAATTTTTATATATTATTTTAAAATTTTCATTGTAAATTCACCCTGGTATCATTGGGTAAAGAACAGTATATAAATTAATGAAATGCATAAATAAGTAAAATAGAAGATAAAACCTCTCTCTCTCTCTCTCTCTCTCTCTCTCTCTCTCTCTCTCTCTCTCT
>JAJKFI010000031.1:8020147-8051224 GCA_029204185.1 Lerista edwardsae
TCTCTCTCTCTCTCTCTCTCTCTCTCTCTCTCTCTCTCTCTCTCTCTGTGAAGTGTAAGCTCCCTGAATATGAGAGAGAGAGGAAAAATGTTCAATAAAACAGACATATCATGGTAATTTAAGGGACAATTCTTCAAGGGGAGATAGGTAGATTTCTATTTGCCCTTCATTTTTTTTGCTAAACACTTAAATCCTATGCACACTTATCTGGGAGTAAAGCCCACTGAATACAGTGGGACTTCTAAATAAATTCCCACAGGAATGAGCCATGCATGATCAGGCCTATTCGTCACTAAAGAATGTTCAGCTTCTGAAAATTATCCCTGAAAGCTGGGCTAAGAGTCATCTTTTAAAGTGGTGTCCTCTTATATTTACCAGGAGGAGAGTAACTGTCTCTGTTCGCCCGAGCACGGAGTCTTTTCCAGTAGCTGTTGCTGGTGCCTCTTCTGTACTTCTTTTTAGACTCTGAGCACTTTGGGGGCTGGGAGCTATTGATTTATTTTGCTATCTATACCAGTTTGCCTACTGGTATAAAGTATACTACTGTTTGCTGAAAAGCAATATATAAATAATAATAATATAATAATAAAATAAGTTTTGAAAGTACACAAAATGGAGCGGACAGGTTGGGGTGGGGTGGAGTTGTGCTATTTGTCACTCATGATGTCACAGACATTACTAAGAAGGTGCCCATAAAAATAAGTACATTCCATGGAACATAAATACTGGTTGAGCCTAATTATCTGTGGATTTTATATCCGTAGATCTGGATCTGGCCCAATCCAAAGCTTCTGAAGGTGACAAGAGCTGTGCTCCAGAGCGCAATCCTGGAGTTAGGCTGGCACAGTTAGGCCAGGAAAGTTTGGCCAGCACAAGAGCCACAGTAAAGCACATTTGGACCACTCTTGGACTCAAGGAGGATGGCGCATGTCTGTGGGGTGGCCTCTCTGACTCTGAGAGTGGTCCAAACGTACTTTATGGTGTCCCTTGTGCTGGCCTAACTGTGCCGGCCTAACTTTGGATTGAGCTCCCAGTCTCCTCCTGTAGCCATTTTGAAGTGTTGGAAGGCCACTTCTGGTTTCACTGAAAACTAGTTTTGCCAAAAACCGGCCTAAAAGTGGAAGTGCCCTTCTAGGACATCTGGTGGCCATTCTGATACCAGTGGAGGCTTTGCTCAACATCCACGGGCCTCAGAATGGCTCTGGATGCGGTTCTGGTTGCTTTAGGAGCCCCAGTGGGCTGGAAGACTGCAGATTTCATTATCTGCAGTTGTGGTATGCACGGGGAGTTTCAAAACAGATCCCCCACGGGTACTGAGGCTCAACTGTATTCATTATCAGAACAAAAAGCATTGGGTGGGAGACAAAGAACCATGAGCAGAAGAGAAATAGCTGCTGTTAGCACTGCTCACAAAATGGTTTTGCAAGACCTTACACAAATGTTCATGCAGGGCTTTAATAGACGGCGTCTACAGCAATTTTCATGATTCTGCTTGTGCAAGGGGTTACAAACTCTTGCACAAGCAGAAGAGCATCTCTGGATTTTCTCATGCAAAGAGTGAGAAATGTATAGCATCCCTTCCATGAACTAAAGACACCTTCAGCACTCACAGGGCTCCTTTGGAGCTGACCCACTGAATATCCCCGGACATGCACTCTGCTTTATTGTTGGTAAATGCCCATTTCTGCAACAGAAGAGCTACCTTCAGGAAGTCTGGCTATGACAACTGAGACGGCATATAGAAGAAAGCTTTGCAAATTGCTGGAGGCAATGTTGGAGATACGACCTCACTCACTCCAGGCTGAGGATTGTAAATCAATTTACACACTAGAAATTCTATTAGAATTTTTATTAAGTTTTGTGTAACAACCAGGGCTTTTTTTGTAATGGAACGCACCCCCACGGCATTCCACCACCTTTTTTGTCCCCGCGGGCGGGGAATCAGGTGGGGGGAAGCTGCGTCTTCCCCCGCATGATTCCCAGCCCGTCGGGAAGAACCGCGCGCGCGTGCGATTCGTCCTGGCGGGCGGGGAATCAGAGGCGAGGGGACGCTGCATCTTCCCCCCGCCTGATTCCCAGCCCGTCGGGAGGAACCGCGTGCGATTCGTCCCGGGTGGGGAATCAGAGGCGAGTGGAAGCTGCGTCTTCCCCCTGCCTGATTCCCAGCCCGCCGGGAGTGCCTTTGCACTTTGAGCCCCTCAAAGTGCCAGCGGCAGCCGGGAACAGCCGGTAGCCAGGGCAGGGAAGCCGCCACTGCGCCCCCCCCCAGCTGGGAGGCACGCCGGCGTCTCCCACCCTGGCTGCTGGTCGGGCACTTTAAAGTGCCCAACCGGCAAAACAAGGAGGCGGGGCACACCCCGCAACGTTGTGACGTCATTACATCATGACATCACGACATTGTGTGCATTCCTGCACCTTTTTTTTTTTTTTTTTTTTTTACAAAAAAAGCACTGGTAACAACTATTATAAAATGGGGCAGAATTTTTTAATCTATGAATTACTAGTTCATATCTTCTTCATGGCAGGAGAAGAGTTTTTGAAACTATGTAACTTCTATACAAAAAACAATGACAATATGACTCATGTCCAAATTAGTGTGTAAGGGCCCATTCTCAAGATTAAGAAGATCTTCTGTCTGGTTAGGTCTCCTTGTTGTTGTTGTTCAGTCGCTAAGTCGTGTCCGACTCTTCGCGACCCCATGGACCACAGCACGCCAGGCCTCCCTGTTCTCCACTAACTTCCGGAGTTTGCCCAATTTCATGTTCATCGCTTCGGTGACACTGTCTAACCATCTCATCCTCTGCCGCCTACTTCTCCTTATGCCTTCCATCTTTCCCAGCATGAGGGTCTTTTCTAAAGAGTCCTCTCTTCTCATGAGGTGGCCAAAGTATTGAGCTTCAGCTTCAGGATTTGTCCTTCCAGGCACACTGTTAAAAGGAGGAAATATGCAATTTTTTCCCACATCAGTGCTGATGCACATGCACATGCCCCCCCCCCCCACAATGTATGGTGCTGGTAATGAAAAGAAATCTCTCTTTCATGCATTGTTCCCTGTGTCTAAGAGTACTGCAAAAGACCTAACCATGCAAATGCAGCAATTTTATCTATTGGCTTTTACAGATCAGTGTAGTCAGGATGCCAAATGTGCCCTCTAATCTATGAATTTGTGAAACAAAACTTTAGTATGTGGTCCTTCACTATGTGCTTGTTTAATTGGTCTGCAAAGAATTTATGTATTTCTTTAAATAACGTTGATGACATTTTCCCATGTTAAACCACGCACAACATGCTTTATGATAAGCAAACCGTTAAAAGCAATAAAACACCAAATGAAAAAAGTGCAAAAGCAATAAAAGCAGCAGCAGAATATAGTAAAATCAGAATGAAACCAGTAAGAAACCAGCAGTAGCATAACACGAATCGTATTTCCATTGTCCTAATAAAAGGCCTGACCAGAAATTAACTGTCATTTAAAAACAGTAAGAGAGGCTGATGGATTTCCTTGCGGAGAGAGTTCCACAGATACGGCACCCCTACTGGAAAAGTCTTGAATCTGGTGCCTGGGAGTTATATCTCAATTAGAGGCAGGGCCTCTGAGGCTGATCAAAAACCTTGAGCTCGTTCAGACTGAGCGAGGTAGTCCTTAAAGTAACCTGGTTCCCCCAGACCATTCACAATTTTGAAGACATCCCCCAGACCATTTCGTAGGGATACTAAAAAGCATCGGAGTAAAGCTTCTTTTTTGGGATATGATTCCTGACAAAATCACATGCCCTTTCAAAGGCTTGCCTGCATTTGCAGTAGAATGGCCATCAAATGACGTTTTAAGTTAGCTTCCATCTTTACTCCAAGATCAACATTTCTCTGCCTCCCAGAGTCCCTTGCCTGAAGCTGTGTTCCTATACAGATAAGTGATTAAGCATATACTTTCTTCGTCACCTGAGGACTCTGGTGTTATTTCATGGCTTAATAAACATCAGGAAATTGCTATTCCCTTTGAGGTCTAAGAGCATCCTTTCCATAACACACGTAAGGTTTACTTAACCAAATAACGGCATACTTCTTCCTCTTGTCAATCTATACCAGGAATCAACTTCCTGACCTGATTGAGTTGAAGAGCAGAGTCCCCCTCCCCGCCTTTGTCACTAATGTATGTTATGTTATGTACATTTTGGAAAGACTGAAAATGGGAGAAAAGAGAGAGGGACAGTCTGTAGATTCAATAAAGTTTGAACTTGAATCCAGATCTCCATTTTCATACCAACATGTTTCAGAAGAATAGTCTCTGCTAAACACCCAGGTTCTTTGTCTGCACTTCCTATTACGCCTCTCCATAGCGTGTTACTTTGTGCTCTCCTTTCCCCCCTCCCCTTTCCCTTTCCAACGGTGGGGCGGTTGTTCCTTTGGCTTGCAATTTGTTTGTTAAGACGTATGTCTGTTTTCCGAACACAATGACAAAAGACATGAATTACAAATATTATGATGCATTAAGCTGCAAAAGGACGATGGTTAAATAACGAAGCTGATCAGCGCAGAGACCAGAAGAAATAACTGGAATTCCATCAGAAGGAAAGATAAATGAACAGAGCTACAGTGACATCTGCTGGCTTGTTTGTTGGCTATACAGGTGTCAGTGCCGCTAGGAACTGACACCATATGGCGGGGAAAGTAGTGAAAAACTAGATAAATCCTTATACAATACTCTCAATGTTCAACAGCTATGATAATTGGCCCTGAGCATGGGAAATACCCAATCACATACATCAGGAAACTGTATTACTTGTGCGATCTCCAGCCAGTAGCAGGGTAAAGAACAAAAACAGCTCAACAAATCTCCATGCTAAAAGTGATGAGTAATGTGTGGTGGCTTAACTTCCGAAATGACACTGTTGGGACACATTGGAGGAGTTTTGTTACGCAAAATACATGTGTGGAAGGTAATCCACCTCTTTTTGGATATCTCAGAACAGCCTGTGCTTTTAAATGTGCCTGCAGAGGACAGCGAGAAGGGGTGTTGACAAAATCTCATTCGGTCCCAGTGTTACAGTCCCTTCACAATGCAGGTATTTAAAACACAACTTCATCAGTGATTTTCTAACCAAGCATTAATAACCTGTATATGAATTAAAACAAATAAATTAAATAATATTGTCTCCCTTCCAAGTATTTAATTTATATACTATGTCTTTAGTTTGCTTTAAGTTACAACCTCTTTATTTCCTTTCATTTTTCCTAAGTAAAAAAAAAAAAAGGATCCTTTTGGCACTTTAAAGATGGATATTTTTATTTTAGCAAACACTTACTTTCGTGAACTGCAGTCCATTTCATTGGATGCAATAATTAGCTTCACTTCCATCCCTCAAAAAACAGCCCTACTTTTGTGCAAAGCACCACTGAACCCCACCACCTATATGAAGGCAAAATGCAGTTAGCTTGCCTGCTGAAGCTTGGTTCTCAGCAGCTTCTGGGGCAGAGCAGCCACACACTAGCCTCCGACAGTCTCCAGCAATCTCAGTTTCAGCAGTCTCAAATGGCCTCTCATCAATCAATCAGTCAGTCCTCTCCCCAAGCCATCTCCCTCCCTCCCTCCACTCCACTCCACTCCACTCAGTGATGTCATTCAGGGGGAACGGACCAGAACGGGCAGTCCAGATCCTAACGGGCTCCGTGGCTGGTTCCGGGTTCCTGACAAGTGCCAATCAAAAGTGAGTTCCTGTTCCTAAATCATTTGAATGACACCACTGACTCCACTCCACATTCCTTCCCAACCTCCCCACTCCTCTCCCACCTCTCTGCACCCACACCTGCCTGACACTCAGTCTTCCACCCTTATTCCCAAGGGTCCTCATCAGTTCTAATAGGTTGCAGCTGTAAGCCACACCCATGGCAGGCAAAGGCTCTGAGGTTAACCCTGTACTTCCTAGGCCTGTCTAGACAAGGAGCTACTGCTGACACCATACCCTATGACCTCAGGCTGATCTTCCACAGTTTCCATTACAAGAGTGAAATAAAATTATCTATAAGTCGCCTGGCCACCAGTGGATCTGTGTAAGTCCGAGGAACATCAGGTCAAGAAAAGGGGGATAAGATCTTGGTGTGTATCATTGCCACCGACATCCTCCCCTTCCTGCCTCCCAGTTGGCCTGCTCCCTGCCCCAATCTTCCCTGAACAGTCCCAGAACTGCTCCCGCTGCCACCCTCTACAGCATGGTCTTGGAGCTGAGATGCATGTGGGGCCTGAGATCATTTGTGCTGGTGGCCCCAAAGCACACAATGGTTTTGCAACTGTGGACCAGGACCTAATGGCAGCAGATTGTGAGATTGCGACAAGAGATTTGATCATATTTAAGGGGCCACAAATCTATGTTATATTTTGCTGCTGCAGAACGTAGCTACTCCTCTGAAAGTCTTTCCAAAGTGGGCATTGTGCTATAGAGACTCGGGGCACAATCCTAGGCTGCGCTGGAACAGGTAGGCCAGAGGGCCTGCACTGTATCCAGCACAGCTTGGGAGCCAGCTGGAGCCTCCACAGCGCAAGGGCACATTCACATGCTTTTTTAGGGGTAGGCACCAGTCACCCCAATGGATTCCTGGGATCTGCACCTGCATGCAGAACTGAGGATGCCATGTGGCCTGAATCAGGGCTGTGCGGCCTGGGGATGGGAGCTAGGATGTGGCCTAACATCCGCATCCCAGCTCCATCCTCGTTCCCAAGCCAGCACCTCCCAGCCCGCCCACAGCCACCCAGAAATGCCCTTCCTCCCGCCCAGAATGGATGCTGAATCTGGTGCCAGGGCCCACCTGGACCCACCAAACTCAAACAGCCTCAGAAGACCCACAGAGGCCATGTGTGACTGCCCGTGGTCTCTGCGGACCTCAGAATGGTTGCTTACACTTGTTTATTTGCCTAAACTGCCATTCTGAGGCCCATATTAGATGAGGTGGTCGCACATGACCTATATGGGCCTCAGATGACCCTCTGGACCCAACTGGAACTCAGCTCCAGTCAGGTTGAGAGGGTGGGGGTGGACCCCAATCAAAGGGTTTCAGAGCGCAATCCTAACCTGGAGTTAGGCTGGCATAAGTTAGGACAGCAAAATTTGGCCGGCACAAGGACCACCATAAAGCATGTTTGGACCACTGTCAGAGTCAGAGAGGATGTTGCATGTCTGTGTCCTGGCCTCTCCAACCCTGAATGTAGTCCAAACGTGCTTTACAGTGTCTCTTGTGCCACCCAAACTTTGCTGGCCTAACTGTGCCGGCCTAACTCCAGGTCAGGATTGCGCTCTCAATAGGCACAGATTGCAGTATCCACGGGGGTTCCGGAAATGGAACTCCCACACATTTTGAGGACTCACAGTATCTCATTTGGGAGGAGGGAAGGTCTGAAAATGATCTAGTCTGAAAATGAACAGGCATTGGTTTTTATTTCAAACAGAACTGAAAAGTATTATTGGATTGCCAAACAGATTAATCAATACAATCATTAATCACAAATATGTGGATTTTAAAGAGGATTTCAATCAGATCTTCTCTTTGTGAAAAGTACTAATGCTAGTTACTTATATATATAACTACAGTAATATAAAACGTTCACCTGCACAGCTCTGAATGCAACAGTATAACTTAATGTCCCATATCCTGCAAATATGCCTGCTCTATGGACATGTGATCGGAATACTTGTAGACCCTGTTCTCCCTATGGAACCCCCTGAAGGTGTCTTGGGCATTCTCATTTCCCCTAGTACCAAGGATTGAAGGTTTGGTCCTATCCAGGTGGGTTCCCTGATGGGCATGGCTGATCTCCGTCATTATCCTGAAGAAAGGCAAGTAAGGACAAAGTTGGTTGTGCATGCAATTTTAAGATGCTTCCCACCAGATGCTCTTTTTCTCAATACAGGCTGAGTGTGTGTATTACTCTAGTCAGGACCTGGACATGTGGGGAAGGGGAGTTTCACTCTTCCTTCTCATGCCATTTCGAAAGTGAAAATTGTCCACCTGAAGTGGCAGTTTGCCTTTGAAATGGTGAAATTACCACTTCAAAGGCAAATCACCTCAGGTGGACTATTTTCACTTTCCAAATGGCATGGGGAGAGGAAGAATGAGGCTCCCCTTCCTTGTGTATCTGGTCACGACTGGGGTCGCCCCTGCATTAGCCTGGACTAACCAACAACGACAAAGTTTTTTTTGGCGGGAAGCACATTAAAATTGCGTGCACACCTAGCTTCGCCCTAAGTACTATTATCCCCCATTCTGCCACTGATGCAAAGCAACTTGCCTAAGGGCACCTAGTAAGTTCATGGCAGAGGCAAGATTCAAACCAGGGAAGTTCTGATTTGCAGCTTAGCTGCCTAGTCACTACGCTACGCCAGCTCTCAAACAACAAAAGATGCTGCCTACGGCAGTGCATTGTAGGGGACAGCAATTTTGTTTCAGCCATGTTTCTGAGAATCTGTTTGCTGCATGTTTATAGGTCTGTTCAGTATTTATACTAGGGGGGAAAGGGACGTTCTATAAATGAGGGGGAAATGGCTCTTCCCTAATTCAGCAGAGGAACCCAATTCCCATATACTCAGCCTCAGGGCACAATCCTAACCTGGAGTTAGGCCGGCACAGTTAGGCCAGCAAAGTTTGGCTGGCACAAGGGCCACCTTAAAGCGCGTTTGGACCACTCTTGGAGTCGAGGAAGATGGCTCATGTCTTTGTCTTGGCCTCTCTGCCCCCAAGAGTGGTCCCAACACACTTTACAGTGTCCCTTGTGCCGGCCAAATTTTGCTGGCCTAACTGTGCCGCCCTGACTCCAGGATAGGATTGCGCCTTCATTCCTCTTTACTTGAATATCGATACCTTCTCATTCAGTGTATGGCTATGTGTGTGATTTTATATATCAACCAACCAACCAACCAACCAACCAGCCAACCAACCAACCAACCAACAGTATTTATATATCACTTTTCAACACAAAGTTCACAAAGCGGATTACAGGCAAATAGTAATAATAATGTTAAATGGTTCCCTGTCCCAAAAGGGCTCACAATTAAAAAAAATGCAGAACACCACCAGCAACAGCCACTAGAAAAGACACTGCGCACAGGTGAATAGGGACAGTTACTCCCCCTTGCTAAATATAAGAGGAACACCACTTTTAAAAGTGCCTCTTGCCCAGTTAGTAGGGGTATGTATGTATGTGTGTTTACACACACACACACACACACAAACAAATCTGTGAAATGAACAATAGATACTTCCTCAGACAGCACCAGTGAAATGATCTGTGCCGCTTGTCACCCTCTCAAGAAAGGCTCATTTCCTGCATGCAACAGTTATCCTTCAGCAGGCAGCTAACGAAGCAGCAAAAACAAAGAACAGAAAAGAAAACAAGGTTTGTGCTTCAGTGATGTGGAATTCTGGGACCTGTAGGTTTGATCTACTAAGGCTTCCCCCTTCCCTCTGGGGTATCCACAAAGCGACACAGCACTCCAGGCTTCTAATTCATGGGCCAGTGGCTGTTCATTCTGCTACCTGCTGGGCCTCCGTCATAATGATGAGTTCCAGTCTTCCAGGGTAATATTTCACAGACTGTAGCTATCTTACTCTGGATGCACAGAGGTAAATACGCACACGTACACGCAACATGAAAAACAGTCCTGAGCAGGCATTCAAATTCCAAATAATAATAATAATACATTTATTTATATACCGCCTTTCTTAATATCACTAGATTTCTCTAATGATTGAACTCAAGGCAGTTTACATAGGCAGACTTTCTCACAAACCCAAAGGTTTTTACAATTTACAGAATGTTCTATCTTCCAAGAACAACACTCCTACAGATCTTTCTTTCTGGATTTAGCCTTCTTTCTTTAGCCACCCGTCTGTCGTCTGGTGCCTGATGAGGCTTCTCTGCTGCCACCAGAGATGCAGCTGATTTCAGCACACTCCTCCTCCCACGAGGCAGCTGAAACTCAGCTTTTAATCAGCCGCAGTTTCCAAGGTCTGCTGCTGGCAGAGACTTCCGGCAGTCCCGAGCTCACGACCTTGAGATCTTCAGGTGTTATCTTCGGGCAAACAGAGGCATTAACCCTCTCGGCTAAATCTTCTGCCCGAATACCAAAAGAGTATCATGATTAACAAAGGCTATGCAGGATATATGGTGCAGAAGTTCAGAAATGACTGCAAACACTCTGTAGGGAAGATCTGTTCTGTTCTCATCCACACTCTCATTCATTCCTTTCTAGAGCACATTGAGGATTGTCTGCCTTCCAAAGGAATGGTCCCCCTTTTCCAAATTCTTGTGCTATTTGTTTTAAAACTAGGTACTCGACATCTCTAAAGAAAAATTCGGTTTGCAATGGCTTGATTCTAACATAAAGTAGTACATAAAGGAACTGCTTGTCTGAAATCATACTCAAACACACAATCCTAATCCAATACAATTTAGCAGCAATTCTGCTGCTTTTCATCATTAGTCCTCTGTGCTTTAGGGTTAAGGATACCTCAGGACCTGCTTCCTCCAGCAGTTCACATCTCATCCCCTGCGGTGAAGTTAGTTTGGCAGCAATGTGAGGGGAGAGCCTTCTCTATGGCAGTACCACAGCTGTGGACCCCATTCCCCTTTGAGTTTATTTTTTTATTTTAAAAAATTATATTCCGCCTTTCCCATGCCAAAGCAAACGCCCAAGGTGGATTACAAAGTTACATAAAAAGTACAAATTGTCCAGGGGGGGGGGGCATAGCTACAGTGCTATTCCAGAGTCACAGAGGACTAACATCTACCAGACATCCAAATGCCAGACGAAATAGGCATGTTTTGAGCCCTCCGAAAAGTCATGAGGGAAGGGATGGTTCTTAATTTCTCTGGAAGGGAATTCCATATTTGTTGTGCCACTGCAGAGAAGGCTCACTCTCGAGCTGCCATCCCTTTAGTTAACATGGGATAGAGGCAGCACTTGAAGAAGAGCAGATTATCTAAGAGAGTGGACTAGGATGTATGGGAGACGTCTGGGAGTTTAGAACTTCTGCCTTCGGGTTGACCTGGCAGGATCTGGAAAGCTTTTTATTTCACATTGCTTTCTCCCTTTAATTTTTGTCACAGGCAATCCACTCCCATAGAGGACCTATGGAGCTCATAAGCCATTGACACATGTCCTCTTATGGTTTTATAAATGCTGAGCTATCGCAATGCGCTAAGGGTCGCTAATGCAAATGGCCAGAAGCTCCTTTCACACACCAGTGGCTTCTGGATGCCCTGAAAGAGGAGGTAAGGTGCTTGAGAGGGCCATGCAGGCAATGGTTTGGGGGAGGATCAGGGCAAGGAGTTGGCCGGACAGTTTGAGGGCCAGTGAAGATCTGGGTGGCAGCAGTACAAACCAAGATCCTATCCCCTTTTCCTGGTCTGGACTTGCCCCCTCAGATTGACACTCAGGCTCCTCAGATTGACCTCCTCAGTACATCTGGTGAGACACAAGTGGGCAGCCAGGCAGCCTATCTGGAGGTAAGTAAAAAAAATTGTGTACAGGGTGTCTGGTTGACTCCCACCACAGCGGCATAGCATAAACCAGTAGGGGATAGGATTGGGCCATTAGTTTCTCCTTGTCTTTTCTTTTTGCCCTGCTGCTGTTTTTTTATTATATGATTTTCTTGCACTTAGTGCAATTTTGTTGGTTATATTGTTTTATTGACTATATTGGGAGCCTTAAAAGGAAAAAAGGTGGGATAAAAAGTGTTTTAAAATAAAAATAATAATAATGAATTGGTGTGAACCCAATCCACACCCAAACACAACTACTGCGTGGCATCCCAGCAGGATGTCTAGACAGACACAACTGCCTAAAGCATCACTGTCACCGGATCTGCTTGCAAACTTGGTGCCTCCACAGCAGAATGGAAAACAGCACTCACAAGGGGGAGGGATTTTTTCAAACCGCAGATCTGACCTGTGGGCCAGGATTTTTGCCCCATACTGTACTTCAAGTGAAGTGTACACTTCCCCTTCCCAACTCTTCAAAATAAGTTGTTTGCAGTAGGGAGAAGTGTTGTGGAAGTGAGAGGCTGTATTGTATTTCTGTCTCGCAAGCCGGTACCTCGAGAAACATCTATTTGTAGCCACACCATCCGGATGTTTTGGCATGTTTCCTTACAATTGTGTGCATTCCCATGATCTTTCTCTTTCCCCAGGAGGGGTCACCTCACCAAGTTTTCTCATCCTGGTCTGGCTCTTCCATGCTAAGAAACTCATAACTAATTACTATGACTTCAATTCTTAACTGGACCAGCTGTGTCAAAGCAAGGAAGCCACAGTTCCCAAGTGCTGAAGGATCTATAATTTATCTTCCATATAAAAAAGTCAATATTGGACAAAAGAGTGACATTTTAAAAAATCATAAAATAAGTAGCGTGGTATTTACCTAACATGGTCTTTTCTTCCCATAGTTTTATACTGTATAATGTATTTGGCTCTGTTTATATTCCTTTTGCACATTTTTCCCCTTACTTTTTTGGGGAGTGAAATTATTCTTCTCTCACTTTGGAAGACTTCTGGGCTCCAGATGAAACAAGACCACAGAGAACAGAACAAGAGGACAAGAAAAACTCTAAAGAGGCTGAATTTTTAATGCTGGAAACCAGGTTTTCTTAACCACTGTTCTTAAGACACCCAAGTTATTCAGGTTTAGACAGGAAACAATGGAAGTGCTCATTTCATTCTAGGGCCACTGTTTCGTTTCCCTATGGAAAGCCACGTCAAATCTCATCACAAGAAGTGCGCCAGAAGAAATAAGGAGAGTTCCTTTAATATTAAGCAGAAGCAGCAAATTTGCCATCAAAGATTTAGGAACCAGTCCTGCAGCCTGTATTTGTGAGACCAAGTTTTTGACTCTCCTGCAGGAAGGACAATTCTCTCATCTCTCATAATCCAGATTCACCTTTGATGCTTCTGCCCCCATTTAATGAAATAAAGTTTTAACGTATTTAACAGATTTGTATCCCACTTTTTTTCCTAAGAAACAAATGTTGATGGAGAGTTTTCTGCTGCTGCTGCTTCTCAAATCCTTTTTCTTGGTGAAGAAAACAAAAGTAGCCACAGAAAGTTAAGGAAAGCAAATCAAAATACAAGTTTCAAAAAACTACTTTAAAACCCAACACACTACTATGATCCAAACACAAAAGAAGTCATAGAAGAGGGCAGCCCAATCCTAATTGTGGCACAAGGGCCACTGCAAAGCATGTTAGGACCACTCTCGGAGTCAGGGAGGATGGTACACGTCTGTGTGCTGGCCTCTCTGACTCTGAGAGTGGTCCAAACATACCTTACGGCGGCCCTTGTGTTGGCCAAACTTTGCTGGCCTAACTGTGCCAGCCTAACTCCAGGTTAGGACTGTACTCTGAATTTGTCCTATTAATTGAATTGAATAAATGTGTCTAAGAGCGCAATCCTAAACTGGAGTTAGGGAGGCATAAACTAAGCCAGCAAAGTTTGGCCAGCACAAGGGCCACCATAAAGCCTTTTTGGACTACTCTAGGAGTCAGGGAGGATGGCTCACGTCTGTGTGCTGGCCTCTCTGACTGCAAGAGTGGTCCAAACATCTTTTACAGTGGCTCTTGTGCTGGCCAAACTTTGCTGGCTTAGTTTATGCCGGCCTAACTCAGTTTAGGATTGTGCCCATAATTATCATAATTGTGCACGCAGATATGCATCAGGGCCATCCTAGTAATGAGGCTAATTGAAGCCATCATTCTGAATAACAAATTGGGAGACACTAGGAACTGATAAGGAGTGCCCCATCCCCAGGTCTGCCCACTTCCCCCCCCCCACCAAGCCAATTCAATCAACTCTCTGATCCTCTTCTTGCTTCCTAAGAGGAAGAGGGAGGAATATTGGGTCTTATTCCTCTGCACTGCACTGCAGGTAAGAGTGGTTGCAGAAGTGCACCTGCAGGGCTTCCACGCGTGCTCAGAACAGAATCACTTGGTTCTTCCTCTTCCTCTTTCTTGCCCATCCAAGAAGAAGGCCAGGAGAGCAAGTCAGAGGAAGCAGAGCCCTACCCCTGCTCCTTCTTCTTGGAGGAAGTGGGAGGAGGCCGGACAGGAGCATCATGCGAGCAGAACCAGAGCCTCTGTGAGGAATTTTATCAGGGGGTACAACGTTTCTTTTGGGCCTCTTCTCTTCTCTACTGGATCATAATTTCTGTAACTGACAATATATAAAACTATGGAAGCTTGCACAAAATGTGTCAAAATGCTCGTCTTAACACAATATATGCAAATATTTTCTGAGGTGCCAGGAAATTTCCAGTTCACCTACTGTGGCTCCTGGGCCCCCTTTTTTGACCCAGGGACTAAATACAATTTACCCCCTGCAGCCCCTCTCATGGGCCATGAGTAGAAGGAGTTTGGGGGGGCTTCACCCCACAGTGCATTGCACCTCTCTTTTCTTGCACACCTGGAAGCTTCTGTAGGCACGTTGGACAGGATTGGGCCTTAGTCATGCTAGCTACTATTCTCATGGTCAGCTTTCCTGGGTCTGAACAAAGTGCCAAATGCTGCTGCCCCTTACCTCGGGATGGGCCAGCCCTTCCTCCTATTTCTCCAACTCCCTAGTTTGGAAAAAAAAAAGGAGTGGGATAGAACAGACAAGGAAGTGCATAGAAGAGGAGAATAGTAGGCTAGAGTTCCTCTCCTTCACACTTCCGCTCCTGTAGAGAAGTTGGCGGAAGCCTCCCCCCCGGCCCATTCTTTGGTGTTTTGGGTGGGGGGGGGGGGGGGGGGGGGCCCCCCCCGGGGCCGAGCGCGCGCACGTGCATGCGCATGCCTGAATTGCCTGTGGTGTTCAACTGGCTTGCTATGCAATTATTTTATTTTTCATACTTCTAAGTCCCATCAAAATAATAAAGAGGAATGATTTTTTAAAGTAATGAATAGAAGATATGTATTGGGGAATCATAAGCAGTACAGGGCCCCTGTGGAAATTGCTGAGAATTCCCCCCCCCCATTTGATAGCTGAAGACTTACTTCCTTGATGCAGAGCTTTGCAGAGCTTTGAATCTGGTGGTCTTAACAAATGTATACCTCATGGTTTTTAGTGTTGTTTTAATTGTTATTTATATATGTGTTTTTTTTTGGTGTTGTCCAGTTGTATGATGTGAAGTTGTATGATGAGAACAACCTCATTTCGTTGTTCTCATACCTTGAGTACAATGACAATAAATTTCTATTTCTATTTCTATTTCTTGATACGACAAATAAAAGGATTTTTTGCTTGTCTCACTGACTGGGTGGGACCATCTTACAGTCACCATTTGTCTGTTGACCCATTATCAATAATCCCTGCAAGCAAATGCATCCTGCAAGCAAAGTCTTGAATCACTGTGAAGACTGCTGCAAAACCAGAAGTAGCTTGAGATAGGAGATAAGGCCTTTGTAAACAAGCTGCAGAGGAGATCAGAGGGGTCTATGAGCCTCCAGGACCCTGCAGGAAGCCAGCACTGCCCCCCAGGTAAGTAAAAAAAGGCCCTTGGTGGCAACAGCACTGTGATCACGCAGCACTATCAGGGCAGAGCCACTCCGCATAAGGGAGAATGCCCTGTTGGGTCGCAACAGTTTGGGGACCACTGGTGTATAGGATTGCAGCCTGACAGCCCAGTCTTGTCTGACACTGGTGCAGTGGGGCCTCTAGGTCCACACTGTATCCAGCAGTGGATTCAAGCCAATGCTTATTTCATATAGTACTCTAGCCTGCTCAGTGGGATTACTCAGAGTAGCCCCATGTAAAGCTGGCAAGCTTGGGACAGGGGTTAGGCCTGCTCTACTGATACCGTCTCCCCTTCCCATCTCTGGAATGCCCTCCTTCCACCCTCCCCAAGGGTTCCTGCTCCCCGGGGCAAACCTTACCTGCCGCAGCAGCCGTTGGGCAGGATGCAGCATCCATGAGACGGCACAGGCCTTCCCACTGGTGCTGCTTACTCACTGGGTGTCAAAAAGCACTTTATGGCACTTTTACAACATCTAGTGATGGCACTGCAATTGCAGAGCTGGCGCTTGCAGCCCATAGGATTGGGTTCTGAATCTATTTTGTGACGTTGTACATACTTTTGTCATTACCTTTTGCTAAAGTCCCCATGTAAAATCCCTTGCAATTCTGAAAACACTTTTGCACTCATGTGATCTTAGCAGTGGCACCATGCAAGCAAAAGATGTGAAGTCCACAGTCCTGATAAAGCTTGTTATCATATATTTGCTTGGATTCAGAAATGACTAAAGCCTGATGAATAATGTAGTGTGTGCATATTGTCAACTATGGATAATATCGTCAAATACATAAAGATGGCTTCTAAATTATTATTCACTCAAATATCTCCCTCAGTCATAAGGCTGAATTAAATCCAAAACACACAGCCAGAATCCAAAGAAGGGTAAATTTAACAGCAGTCGTAAACTCTGCTGAAATCTGGAATAATTGTATACCCATTATTAAACTGGCCCAAAGTCCCCATTTTCAGAAACTGGGGTTCTTTCTGACTGTGGAGTTTAGACCAGCTATTTTGCTTAATCTGGTCTTAATCAATGTGGGTGCTTTTTTTAAAGATAGTATTTGATCTGTAGTCTGCGGGGAATGAGCTATAAGAGAGGTTTTTGTGTGCTCCATGGAAAATACATTGTTACAGAGGTTTTGTTAAGGTTCCTTGCACTGTGACTACCCTATATTTGTTTATCTACTCCTTTTCCAAAGAAGAGGCAAGGCACCAAGTTGGCAATGCAAAGTATCAAGAGCCATTGAGTAGGGCTCGGGTTTAAGACACTCCAGTCTATTGTTAGGTAACCACAGATCATTTCGCAATCGCACATATCCTGGATCCTGTCTCACCTAGAGAAGATGTTGACTGATTTTGTGATGCTGAGACACTGGGAACCACCCATTGTGACCAACCTGTTAGCCAGGCAGGATGGAACTGATTATCTTGATGGTTCAACAGTTCCAGCTGTTCCCAAACTGTGTGTCCAGGACCCACCACTGGGTCGTGACTTGATCTAATCAGTTGTGAAACTAACAGGGCAGATCAATCAATCAATCAATCACTAGTATTTATATACCGCTTTTCAACATAAAGTTCACAAAGCGGTTTACAGGCAAATAGTAACATTAAAGTTAAATGGCTCCCTGTCCCAAAAGGGCTCACAGTCTAAAAGAATGGAGAACACCACCAGCAACAGCCACGAGAAAGACACTGTGCTGGGGTGAAGAGGGACAATTGCTCTCCCCTGCTAAATATAAGAGGACACCACTTGGAAAAGTGCCTCTTGCCCAGTTAGCAGGGGTTAGATTCGGCTGTGTGCATCAAGGGTTAAATAAGCTGCACTTGGGGGGGGCGGGGAAACAGTGCTGCCCAATGTCCTAGCAAGGCCGGCATAGCACGGCCATATCCTAAGCCCAGAAGGAGGCAGCTTAGCGCAGGGCAAGGGGAGGTTTTGCCCTTGCACCCAGGTAAGCCCCAGTCATCCCTATGGGGCTGCTCGGCTCTGTGCTTGCCGATTTGCAGGCGCAGACGAACGTGAGTAGCAGCGGCCTGAATCGGGCCCACCATGGCCAGGGACAGGGCTTAGGATACAGCGCAACAGCTGTATCCGTCACCACCCCTGTCACTGCCCACTGCGCCCCCCGTTATGCCCACGGCACGCCTCTGGCATGCCTCCGGCGAGGTCCGGCGCTGACCGAGCACTGCCGGTGCTCAACCGGCGCACGGCTGACACAGCTGACAAGTGCAGCAGCGCCTGAGCACTGGCGCTGCAGCTTGCGCCAGTCCAGGGGCCAATTTGCTGGCTCCGACTCACCTGATAGCACCTTTGTGACCACACTGGACCGGCGCAAGAGCGCAGCACCGGCACAATGCAGGTATAGGATTGCGCTCTCAATTAGCAGCCTCTAGGGCCTCTGAAACATTTGAGAACAACAGGCCTAGGCAAACAAACACATGATGCTAAGAGAAGTTAGTGAGTCTCCTTAGCTCCCACGCATCACTCTATACTGTCCTCATTTTCATAGTTCATATACATTGCACAACCACCGCTCCCATAGTAGATGCAGTCGTTGAGTTAGGGCAGAACCCAAAATGGCAGCCCTGTGCTCAGTTTTCTCCTCTTCCCCCCACATTATAAATTTCGCTATGTGATAGCACAGTGGTTCTCAAACGTTTAGCACTGGGACCCACCTTTTAGAACAATCTGTCTGGGATTTATTAGAAGTGATGTCATGGCAGGAAGTGCCGTCAGTGGGATGCCAGAGCCTGCAGCTTTCCTGAGAATGCAGCAAGAAGTTGGGTTACTTCTCAGCCATTTTCCAACAGCAAAGTGAATCAGAAAGGAAAAAAAAAAGCCTATTTACGATCTTGACACAAGGAAAACCATCACACAACCAACCCTTTCCAGTATCCCATCATCCCATATTTTCAATATGACTGCTCTCAGCACTTCATGACCCACCTGAAATTGGCTCGCAACCCACTGGTGGGTCCTGACTCACAGTTTGGGAACCACTGGATTACCATAATCATGGAGTTAGTTTTCCCTTCCCCACAAGCAGTATAGTGGAGTGGAGTTTGAGAAACTCATAATGTGATATCATATCACATCATTTGGTGAATTTCACAAGATGTTACAGAGCAGTTTGGAGAGGGAGAACTCTGGAGAAGCTCTGTAGCTGCTGTAACTTCTATTTCTGCTCTTATCATCTTTTCCTCACAGCACCATATCCTTCTGGTGGTTCAGAGATGCACCACAACTTTACAAGGTCCAAGTGTGGCATACTTGTGAACAGCTCACAGTGGGTCCACCAACCACTGGTCCTGCAGTGGTTCCGCTGAAAACACTGGAGTGTAAGAGATGTGTGACTTATATTTATGAGACTGAGGTGAGAAACTTTACTTTGCAATCCTTATTTCATCTGCAACTGCCTTAGATTGCATTAGGGCATTGGTCCATCTAGAACCTACAGTACAGGAGATGAGCTGTTTAATAGCAGCTTTCCAAAATATCTTGTCCAGTCCTATCTGGAGATGCCAGTAACAGAGAACCTGCTTTGCGTGCAAAAGGTCCTACATCCTATCACTAAGCCACAACTAAGCCTGAAGTTTTTTTTTCAGATAAGTATTTCTGGGCAGAAGCGTTCAGAGCTTTTGCATACAAGCAGTGATGTCATGCAGGGGGAACGCGGGGGAACTCAGTTCCACTAGTTAAAATTAAGGCTGACTCCACCCACTTCACTCTCCCTCCTCCCCCCTCCCAATTCCTTTGCAAAGAGCTTTTCTTCTTGGTTGGCCGGCACTCAGAGGGTTAAAGGGAGCGACTCCGGATTCCAAGGGGGGCGAAGGGGGAAGGGCTGCAGTGGGGAAGTCCTGTCTTGCACAGCCCCCTTCCTCGCTCCCTCCAGCCATACACGTGGAGTCAGCAGCCGCTCTGGTGAGTCTGCAGCCCACTGGGGAGAAGGCAGTGATGTCATTCAGGGGGAACGGACCAGAACGGGCATTCTAGATCTTAACAGGCTCCGTGGCTGCTTCCGGGTGTTTTTTTTTCCAACATTTGAATTTGAACTCAGTAGTGAGTTCCTGTTCCTAAATCATTTGAATGACACCACTGCATACAAGGTTACAAAAATCGGCTGCTAAAGCCACATTCTGTCTAGGATTGCACGGGGCTAGCATCGGAGCAGTGTGTGACAGATTACTGACTACATATCAATTCATTTGTCAGCCACTGATCTGAGCCTACATCAGTAGGGAAGAAAGCACAATTTGTGTCTCTGGCAGTTTTTGTGATGCAGAGCTATTGGCACTTAGAAGCAGGATTAGAACATCACCTCATTTCTCACACAGAGCAGAACAAAGAGCACATGCAAACAGCTTGCGGTCACTAGAGATCTTGGTCAGATTCAAATCACTAACCTAAAAGGTGAAAGCCTCCACAGCCCATTATTAAATCCTAATACATCCAGTTCCCCAGTCAATTAATGGTTGATCATTATGAATTCCATGTTGGGATAATTAATTACTGTATCTGAACTCTGCCGTAGGATTTATTAGATCATCAGGGGCCTACAATTTATTTTATTTAGTGCTGCATAAAATGTTGCTTAAAACACATGCATACACACATACCCCAACCTAAAGATGCAAGAACGCAGTGTTTTCTACTATACACAAACTGCTATGTACACATTACATATATTATTGAATCAATCCTTTGAGATTGCACAAACAGCAAGGCAGCAAGCTAACAAGCTGGCCCAGAGGAGAAAGAACCTGCTGGACCATCACAGATACAAGCCGAGCAAAAGCCAGAGTAGAGGGCCTGCAGAAACCACTGCCATGTTAATGAACCTCACACACAATGTGGAAAGGTTTGTTTGGAGAAAGGAGGTGGGGAAGGAGAGGAGAGTTAAAAAAAAATCCTATCAAAGGTAGTGAACAAGATTCACTTTTCAAAATACGTAATTCACTTGTTAGGAACATTTCCTCTTCCAACAGCTAAACAATTCCATCATTACTCATTCCATGGTTCTGTATTGTGGTTCCAATAGAAAATTGCTCCAAATGACATTTGCCCGAAAGACAGACTTCAAAGCTTCACGTTGGGCAGCCAGATATTTGCCTCATTTTCCAATTTCAATTTGGGCCAGTGTTCATGCCTGGAAGCTGACCTAGAAGGCAAGATTTAAAGTCATATCAGAGGTACTCTGCACATGCCCAGAGGCACAAAAGAAGTCATATAAAAGGGTGCCTTGAGACTTTGGAGATTCCCCTTTTCTTACGGCTGAATAACCCTAGCCAGCTTTTTTTTAACTCTTCTGATGCTAGGGTGCAGAGCCTCCAGCTCACAGGGCATGGGTTCTAGACAGGATTTTGAATTAACCACCACCCACTAGCCATTTTGAACCCATTTAGAGAAACTTGTAGGAGAAAGAAAAAAGGCTATGCAGGGCTACCTTAAATCAGTGTGGGGAAAACAGCCTGTAGGTTAGATAACAAATCATCCAGTTCAGGCTTTTTTTTTTTCTCATTGTGGACAAGAAGCACCCAGGGAAGTTGTGGCATAGCAGAGTCCTGATTACTGTTTCGGTTGCAATCTCAGCATCACACATTGAGATGGGTTTCCAATGCCATCGCAGGCAAACAGGCAGCCTGCATCCCTATACAAGTGCCGGGACTCAGACTCATTTTTCCCTATAGTCTGTTACATGTGAGAAACTGAGTATAAGAACCTGCCTTATGCCAAGTCTGATCATTAGTCCACCCAGCTCAGACTTGCCTTGGCTGGCTGGCACCAGCTCTCAAAAATTTTCAGTCAGGAGCCTTTCCCAGTTCTTCTGGGCAATGCCAGGAATTTAAGCCTGTAAGCTTCTGTGGGCAAAGCATATGCTCTTCCACTGAGCTAGAGCCCCATTTCTTGACATTCTGAGGACTAAGGGCCAAATTCGATCCAATTTTTCAGAACTGGTGCAGAGACACCAAAAGGGCATGCACTGCATCCTGCTGTGGGGGGACAGTCACGGAGCCCTCCTCAAGGTAAGCACATGTTTGTTCCCTTACCTCGGGGCTGAATTGTGGCTGCATCGGTACTGGAAAGTTGGATAGGATTGGCCCTAGGTCATCCAGAAGGCAATCTTGATCCCATTGGATGGTGAATTCAATTCTCTTGTATGGAGAAATGCCCTTCAAGCCTGCGATCCTCAGACTCAACCATTTACTTCAAAATCATTCACTGAAGGCCACAAAAAAGTTCCAGAGCAGCTTGAGTACGGTAAATATTACAGTCTTAAAATACAAATAGACTCTGGATGTTGCAGTGCCTGAATCTACATGAACCAGCACTTGCCATTTATTCTACATTACGCAAGTTGGAAATTTATCAGCTTTAATAGTCTGAGGATTGTACAACTCCAGATAAACAGTCAGATAAATGCTAAAGTATTTTTTTTTTAAATTCTAGGAGCCTTTGCTCATTCATTTTCTACAAAGTATATTTGGACTAAAATAGTTTCCTGGTGTACTGCAAGGGCCGGATGTAGATCTTAGGTTTCAATTGTGCCTCTTTGGGGGCTAATCATTAACGTATATTGATTGTTGTCAGCAGCCCAAGGCACTCTGTGGTATCTTCATTGATGCCAACCTTGGGTAATGCATCTAATTTGGGGATGAAGAGTGGGTGTGGCGTTAAATTAAATCAAGTTTGGGATTGCATTATTTTAACTAGTTTGCATTGTAGTATTTATATTATTTGTATTATTTAAATCAAGTTAGGATTGTATTAACTGAAAACTGTTACAGAGACAACTAGGGCAATTTGCAAACTGCTTGGAGCAATAGGTCTGAGGCTGTGTTGCCTTCATCATTTGTGAATATTAACTCAGATGCCCATAGTTGATGTTGATGCATTTCTTTCGTTTTCTAAGAAAAAAAAAAGAAAGCATTACAGACCTTCCTAGTTTCCAGGAAGTCACACCTCTTGGTTGTTTCAAAAGCTATTTATATTTAGCAAGAACTAACACTTCCCTTCCCTTTCTGAAAATAAAATTAAACCAATAACGACCTGAGCCCTGAGACACCAAATGCCAAAACAGAAGTGCTCAGTAGAGCTATTCACATTACTATATGAGCAAACATGTGTTTATACACAAGTGCGTTTCACGCAAGTGTTGGCACGTGTGTTCATTTGAAACAATGGGCTGGTTTGGATTCTTTATTTAACCAGCCCTGCTCACCACACAATGGGGCGGGGATGAGTGCACATGTTCCTCTCCCCCTCCTGGAGCACTGTGGTTATTCATATAATTGCATGGGATGCAGTTCAAATGAACTACCCCAGTAGTTGATTAAGCAGCAGTGGGTAGTCACAGCAGGTGGGGGGGATGTGCACGTGCACACTCCTCCTCCAAGTGATTCAGCCGGCATCCCAACACGATCCCTCAAAAAGATGCTTCTCTTGTACTCCTGTGTGCACATTGCACAGAATGTGTGAGAAAAGATCAACAATCGATTAAGAGTCACTCAGGAGTTGTATAAACACAGAGTTTTAAAAATTAACTTGAGCCTATTTGACTTCTGCTGCTATGTCTTCCCAGCTGTCTCTTTATGCTTGCTGTTCCCTCACAGGTGTGAAGCTCGAAGGTGCGCCACAAAGGGGTACAACCTACCAGGGCCGCCTCCCCTCTGAACATGATCAGAGCTGTGCTCCAGTCAAATCCTGAGGTTGTTCTGAGGCCCAAGGAGGCAACCGCAATCTCCCCATGCCTCAGCGCGCTTTCTAAGGCCTTTGGCCTTAAAAAGTCACTTCCCATTTTCAGAAAAAATGGAAGTGATGTTTTAAGGCCTTCTAAGGCCTGGGGGAAGCTTCCCTCGGCCTCAGAGAGCCTTATAAGACTTTAAAATGGCACTTCCATTTTTTCCCCCAAAACCAGAAGTTACCTTTTAAGGCCTCCCAATGGGCTCAGAACACCCTCCAGAGGTGACCAGGGTACAGCTCCAGTCACTTTCAGAAGGGGCGGAGGTGTGCAAGGGGCAGGGCTACAGCAGGGCAGTCCCCAAACAAGGCCACATCATGTGGCCCCTCCCTCAGCTACACTAGCGTTTCCTCAACTGGTGTCTTTACGCCACTGACCTATTCAAGTACCCATCTTGAGTGCAACTCAGGGAGAAAGTTGGGATATACAATATATCCAGATATTAATCTACAACACTACCCCATGGATCTACATAGCCAGCCTGGTAGTGTCATTAGTATACTCATTTTATAGCTGAAGATGTGAGTTAGGAACAGAGTAGCCCAGCCACCCAGCAAGTTTTTTAAAAAAGCACACCACAAGTTTCTTATAGTCCCACTACATCATCTCCTATAGTACCTGGTTTCACTATTCTTGGTTGGATAACTCCATCACAGAGCAGAGATATGTTACAGTCATCTGAACAATGCCACCATCTTATGTGAGTCCTGTGTAACTTCGGCAACTGTCACTGGTGAAACTTATCCTTGTAGACAAAACTTGGGAGAGAACCGTAAGCTTCCTGTTTGGTCCCAGTTGTATTTCTGACTGCATGAAATGCACTCTGACCATTTCCTTATTTATCAACAGCTGAATTCATCCATAGTGAACTAGCTGTATCTTTGTTCTCCCATCTGTCCTGTTAAATGTCTGCTTGAATTTTTCTATATAGCACTGAGAGGTCTGATAGTCTCCCAGGGTGATTTTATATTCAGGACTGTGAAATTCTGAACAGAGATGAGTGAGAGGTAAATGGGTAAAAAACTCCATCCTGGTGAGCACCTAAAAGATCAGGCACATGTCTAACCCTTACATTACTTACCAAGGCTCTTGAAATAGCAAAACTGAGCCATGTATTAGACATTGGTGCAGGGAGTATTCAGATAACTAGTGAGCAGATGTGGAACCTCAGACTGGACATGGCAGAGAGATCAATTGTTTGGATACATTCAGTGATGTCATGCAGGGGGTACGCGGGGGGTACGCGAGTACCCGTTTCTAGGATTACGGCTGGCCCCGCCCATTCGCCCGCCCACTTCTTGACTCCGCCCCCTGCAACATTTGAATTTCCTGCATGTTTGAGTTGCCTGCATGTTCTCAGAGCCAGGCAGGCAGGCAGGCAGCAAGCGGAGACTTACCTTGCCTTGCCACTGAAAAATGAGCTGCTCTGGGGTTTGGGGACTGTTGGGTCACTTTAACATGATGCCAGGCCTCCTTAACATGTTCTGGGGGTGCTGTGGAATACTGTTGCAACTGTTGGGTCAGCTTAAAATGTCTGAGGCCTCAAAAAGGGCTTTTTTCATGTCACTTCCTGCCACGACATCACTTCCAGGTTATGACATCACTTCCGGTGGGCGGGTCCCGACATGTGCCAATCAAAAGTGAGTACCTGTTCTTAAATCATTTAGATGACACCACTGGATACATTGCCATGCTAGAGGGGCCATGAGAGGGTGGGATCCGCAGCAGCAGCACACTCTGATATCGTATCTCCAGGCCTTGATCCCCTGACCCTGCATACTTGAGCCAGCAATAGAGCCTGTGCCATCTGTGTAGACTCAGTTGCCCAGTGCAGGCCTATCCCTGGGAAAGGGAACAAGTGTTCCCTGAAGCCAATGAAGCCTTCAGATGCCAAAACCTCCTCCGCATGAGTCAGCAGGCACCATATTGGCACAGCTGCATCACCATGCAGGGAGCTCAGTAGGATCCTTAGCCCATAGCAGACCTGCCAGATACGACCAGCCTGGCTAAGGAAAGAACCCAAGAAGCAGCCTGAGATAGGCAGGAAAAAAAAAACACTTGCCCAGCAAGTAGCATTCCTGTTGTGCTGTTTGACTACCTCGTTCACTCTTGCATATCAACACCACTGATGCGTCAAGTTATCAGGTCTTCTAGATGCAAGGGATTAAGCACTTTCTACTTCTGACTCTCCCTTTTGGCCAGTGGTGTAGCTGGAAGGAGTGCCACCCCCTTATCCAGGCTGTCTCCTTACCTGTATGCCTCTGAACATGAGCAGAAAACCAAAAGTGACCATTTTTGGCCCCTAGAAGGCATTCTGAGAGTTGGGTTTTCACGTACAGATTCCCTGATCCTCAGAACATCCCCTGGACACAGTCACATTCGGAGGGAGCACAGGGTTGTAAGTGAGCAGGGCAGGACAATGGTGACTGGATCGCCAAGGCTGGGGCAGCATTGCCACTCCTAGAAGCCTGCTGCCTGGGGTCCTGCGACCCCTGTGACGCCACCCCCTAAGCTATGCAACTGCTCTTGGCTCCTCCTTTTTGCTTGCCCAGCTGGGGCTTTCCTGGTGGGGTGCCAAAAACCGAGATTATTATTTTTGGCCACATACGGCCTTAGGAGGCATTCCGAGGGCTGGGGAGGCCACACACTCCTTCCTGGGCCTTCAGAATACCTTTCAAGGGCCAAAAATCGTCACTTTCATGGTGGGGTGCCAGAGAAATCCAAGAACATCAGTTGGCATCAAAGAACTGCACCCAAGAGCAAGTGTTGCTTTTGCCTTCTAGGGAGGCTGGCTTTGAAGTGGAAAGGATCACCAGAGGAACAACAGAAAGCATGATGCTTTTTCTTCTTCTTTTCACAAACAATCCACCTTCCATTGTCACATTTTTGTAGCCAACCTCCAACTTAGCGTCTGCAGCCGCACTTTAAAAGCTGCCCCATTTTTTCAGCCCCTCATTTTCATGCAGCTTCGCACAATGCTTTGCATGGGCAATGAATCACAGCCATTCTGCAAAATTAAAATACTTTGCTAACTCTTAAATCTGCTACTGAGGACATATTTCAAAACAATTTTGGCATTAATAAGCTGGGCAGGCTGTTTTGTCAAATTGTTCTGGCACTGACAACACAGGCCGACTGGTATCTTGAATGACCCTGGCACTCGCAAACCGCACTGGCTGGTATTTCACTTCACCCTGGCACCAAGAGTTTGGAAGTGGAAACTGGTTTTTTCAGATTAATGAGTCCCCGAAAAACTGCATAAAATTGGAAAAGAAAAAAGTGTTTTCAAAGAGGGAAAAATGCTCACTGCCTTCCCACTGGCTATTTGCCCCTTCCCTTTCCTTTTTACAATCCTGCATTTCCTCTGTTGGGGCTAGAAGTTTCACCTTTCTTTTTTTCCCAGAATTCTCTTCCCATAGGATTGATGTAATGGTTATCTTGTTGTGCTAATGCATAATTATTACATTGGAGAAATTCAGCTTTTTAAGGGAACCATTTTGGTGACCAAGACAAAGACAGCAGCTACTGAAAAGCTTACTAGTTGCTAGGGCTGTTTTTCTGGACAATTCATCCATTATTTCAGTGGTGTGAGAGCCACTTCTGTCTACTTGGATCCTAGGCAGCTCTGATCACTTTGTACAAAGAAAGCATGTGGGTCAGAGAACTGGCATGGTCATTTGGTATGTTGATATTGCGTCTCATTAGGAGCTCTTTTACTTTCCTGTCCATCATGTCATGGTTCCCAGCCATAGGAAGGCATTAAATGAAAATTAGCAGAAATTTCTATGTAGAAACTCGAATGTACTGCTAAGTGTGATTCCAAGTGGGTCTGGGGAGTTGAATAAAGGTGTACAAAGTTCAATCCATTTTATTCTGGGGATGATGGGGAAATCTGATCAATTGGATAGCAATAAGCATCAAGTTGACCCTATAAGGAATAATTAAAAAACTGGAAAACTAAAGAAAAATCACGTGAATTGTGAATCGTATGAACCTTGCAAATTGTGATGTGAAGTAGTGAAAGGACAAAATGAGAAGACAGGACAAGTGTAACTAGGGCAGAAAAATACCCTTTCCAGGGAGGGAAAGGGCAGACATGTGCCAAAGCCACTACGGTTGAGTCGCAAGGAGTTGCCAGTCCCCAATCCCACAACTCGACTTGCGAGTCATAGCAGGTGCCTGTAGCAACTCAACTCACAGAAATTTTGAGTTATTTTGACTCAAGTCCTGATTCATTTCAAGAAACGAATCAAGACCTTAAGTAAATAAACAAAAAGCCTTCCCTCAATCTCCCCAGTCCCACCTCCTGGAACCACCTACCCTCCTCCCACCACGTCTGCTGATGCCTTCGATCTGAAGGATGGCTTCCGGATCATCCACGGGGTCTTTTGGGGCAACACAGAATTGAAGGAAAAAAGAAAGCAAGCACACATACACTAAAGAGAGTCAAGACCCAAGTCATGACTCTTTTCTGAGTCACTTGCCCCAAAACACTGTAAACCAGAGTTTTTGCAACTCAAGTCAAATCCTGAAGAGTGCCCATCCCTGGAAAATGGTCTGGATAGGATTTACACCTGGCAAACTACATTATAACTGTTAAAAATAGTTTTGAATTAAAGCCGGCACATATCTATATTCATCTTCCTTCCCACATAAGGAAACCAGCATGGAGAATCAAAGTAACCTCTCTGTGGTTTGTTTTGCTTGTTGAAAAAAAGGTGTAACATTTTTCTTCAAGGTCCTGTTGCATTTCTTTTTGATGTGGAAGGAGGAATGCCAGTTTGCAATACTTTAATCATGAGGGTCACAATATCAAAGCATTTCATAATGTCTCAGTCACCAAAATTATGAGTTCTTTCTTCCAGGAAAGTAAGTTCCTAGTCAATTTTGTTGCCCAGGAAAATATAATGAGAATGTTATTGCTGAGTATTGTTCTACAAAATGAAAAGAAATAGTTTTCAAATATGATTATAGAAGTGTTTGTTTCCAGTAAGTAAGATGGGATTACAGTCAGGTGAAAAAAAGGTAAAAGTTTCCCCACGATCGAATGGTCTAGTCATGACTGACTGTAGGGGGCAGTGCTCATCTCTGTTTCTAAGCCGAAGGGCCTGTGTTTGTCCTAGGACAAGCTTCTTTGATCGTGTGGCCAGCATGACTATCCGCCAAGGCACACAGAACGCCATTACCTTCCCACCCAAGTGGTACCTATTTATCTACTCGCATTTTTAGGTGCTTTCGAACTGCTACGTTGGCAGGAGCTGGGACAAGCGATGGGAGGTCACTCCGTTGCATGGTCTTGAACTGCCAACCTTCCAGTCAACAGCTCAGCAGTTTAACCCACAGTGCCACCATGTCCCTAATATTAGGGTAGCCCAATCCTATGTTGCCCAGGTGCTGGAGACGCAGCAGTAGCCAAATGGCTACCTCTGCATCCTACCAGCTCCAGGCAAGCACTGGAGGTACCTTGGGAGAAGGGGATGTTTGTCACCTTCCCCTGTGGTAAGGGCACAGGGCTGCCTATGGATCTCTTCACATCTGCACAGACTATTTTGCTGGTGCAAACAAGATGGTCTCCATGTTGGGCAATCGGGCCTAACATGGAGGTTGGGATCTGGTGGTAGAGGCCACCACCCAGTTCCACCCTCCCTGCCTGCCTAGAAGCCATTCACGGCCATCAGCAGTAAATCGCCAGCTCCATGTAAGGACCTCTGAGAGCTTGGTCCCAGCACTGGGCTGGCACTGGCAGTAAAGGCTTACCAACAGCACTGGAGATTCCTTACCACACCTGCGCGACACCAGCACCAGTGGTATGCTCAGCCTGCTGACGTGGCCCCATTAGGATTGGATCCTAAGTCTAACTGAAGACCATGAGATTACTTTTGAGTAAAACAAATAACACTGTTTGCAAGTGCCCCTATGTATAAAATATGATACTTTGGGTTTTGAATATACAAACATTTACCATTTTTTCCAGTCTGTTCTAGCCAACTCAGTGACCTAACCTCATGTTAACTGTGCACATACAGTATATGAATATTATGGTTCTTGGACAGAAGGGTTTTCTAGCTGGAGGAGTTGCCATTGCAGTTGTGATTCACAAAACCATATTGTATTATTCCAGCCATTTTCCTCTTAGAAAGAAAGTAAGAACAGCAGTTGTGGTCTTGTGCCAAAATAACGCCTCATATGTTTTATCTCTTCCCTTTGTTCTGCCACAGTCTCAGTGTCTGGTCTCCCCAACACATACAATTAGCTGGTCCTTGCCCAGTCTAACAGTTCATGAAAAGAGTTGATGAAATGCATTCCCGTTCTTCCTCTTTCACCCACCTTCCCTTCTGCAATGCATGGACAAAAAACCTTCATATACAGACAGAGCTTTTTTCCTTTCTCTCACAGTTACCAAATCTAAACTGTTGGCTTTGCAAGGAAAAGCCAAAACAACAAAACCTTTTTAGACAGACTGGGGGGGGGGATGGAATTTCACATTCCAGACACATTGCAGGCCCAGAGGGAGATGTCTATCCTAATATAAGTGATTATTTGTTATTGCTAATGTCAGAGGAAACAGAAGAGGAAGATTACGGTACAAAGGTCGATAAACTTAGAGGAAACTTTTTTTTTAAATGATGGAATCCAAAAGTGACATGTTTTTTTTGATGGGGAACCATGAATTGGGAATGAAATCACTGCAGTCAAGGTTTGGCGATCTACATTATCACTGCAGGTAGATCAATAGCAGGAAATCTGCCCATAGGGAAAATTGGAAGTTGAGTTAAGAATAAGCATTGATACAGCATTTTCTGAGTATGCAAAGCAGTTCATGTTTATTATCCAGGTAGAGTCCTTACAACAACAACCCTGTAAGATAAGTAGTACTATCATCCCCATATTGTAGCAGTGGTTGAAAAGGAGTGGCTTGCCTAAGGCCGGGTTCATGGCAGAGGCAAAATTCAGAACTGGGGAAGTCCTGGCTTACGCATCAGTCTCTGAGACACTGCACAGCACAGTGCAGCTGAGATCCAACAGCTCACAGACATGGGTGGCCTTTTAGCATGAGGCTGCTTGAAGTGTTTGCATGGAGCAGCACCCTTGGAGGGGGTGGTACACAGATGACCCCCACAACCCCCACCTGTCTACTGCCTTCTCTAGCCTGCCCCTCCCCTGACCATCCCAATCCTCTTTCGACTTGCTGAGAGCAAATTAGATCAAAACAGCGGCAGCCTCCTTCTCCCTCCAGTGCTCCTGAAGAAGTTGGAAAAAATGTGGCTGCTATGCCAAGTTACATCTAATCAGAGGCAGATCTAAGGGAGGGCAAAGCTCTAAGTTTTGCAAGAAGCCTTACCTTGCAGTGGAAATCACTCCTCCCCTGCACCGTTTTAGCCAATCCTCACAGGGAACAGCAACATCTTGGCGTTGCTTACTGGCTACAGCAGCAAGGGAGAGGAGGGATTTACATGACAGGGTAAGGCTTCTTGCAACACTTAGAGCTTTGCCCTCCCTGTAGATCCGCCTCTGCATCTAATCTGTTTATTTTTTCATGAAGTTTGGTGTTTCCCAAAGTTAGAAGTGCAGAACGGTATTAGGAGTTTTTATTCAAAATTATAACTGCTTTAAAAGTGTATTAGGTAGGTGATATCGGTGGCATAGTGTCAGCAGATGCAGCCTCAGTCATTACCCATGCACCCAATATTGTAAATGATGAAAATCAAATAAAACCAATTTTTTGCAGATTTCAGAGGGTTTTTTGAAGTGCAGAAAGTGATGTTACCCTCGCACCCCAATAAAGACAGACAACCGTGCTGGATGTGAAC
>JAJKFI010000031.1:8051234-8079837 GCA_029204185.1 Lerista edwardsae
TACCGTGAGATCTCCCTACCTCTCCTCCACCCCGCACCACTCAGGCCACAAAGAATGACAACCTGGCGTTCGTCATTCTTGACCCCCACAACTCAAAATCCTTCTAATACCCTGTTGCAAGTCACGCAACAGCAAGTCATTGCCGGACGGCGACAGGTGCACACCGTCGGTGTGGTAGAGAGAGGGTTGACTGTGCACAATATCAGGGTGGCGTATCACCTGCCCCCCTTGTGCCAACACTACCCTCCCCAGGTAATCGCTGACCCTACGTCTGGCTACATCAATACGGCGGATGCTTCGGGCCTGCCGCCATACTCTCCTGGGTAGAAGGCTGGACCAGGCAATTACAATGCCTGGCAGCCACTGCTGGATGGTCGCGAGGTCCTGACTGGCCTGGACCCGCAGCGAAATGGTAGTTCGCTGCCCCAGGTCGTTCTCGCCAAGGTGAATCACGATTACTTGCGGAGGGCTGCGCCCGGTTGCATGCTGGTGTAACATTGGGAGCAACTGGCCCCACCTCATACCCCTCCTTGCAGACCAGGTGATGCACGCTATGCTGCTGAGACCCAGCTGAGTGCCAAAACTAGAATTCTGCGCCCTCTTTCTGGCCCAAAATATGATGGAGTGTCCGCAGATTAAAATCCGAACCGGATAGCTCCACCGCGGGCCTGCCAAGAGAGAAAAGGCGGTGAGTGATCAGCAAATATAACGAATAACTGACAACCAAACCGGGACCCCTCGGGTACCCGCGTATCAACCAGGGAACACTGCCCTCCGAAACAGGCAACTGCCTCAGGCAACCCCCCAGCCGGGGGGAGCCAACTAGCGGGGCGAACCCCCGCGAAGCCTTCCGGCTGTCACGTGCAGAGCCCCTTCGCCTGCTCAGCTGCGCACATAACTCCGGTAAGCCTTGGACCTCCAACGTCCAATCCTCTGAATACTTGCCACTGGGAATCCCCACTGCACCGCAGCTGAGGCAGCACCGATCCTGAACGAGTGCAGGCCGTACTCACAGGCTGGTAAACCCAAAGATCTAAGAGCCCTCTTGAAAACAATAGAGAATTGATTCACTGTTAAAGGGGCTACATCCTGATGCCTAAACAATGGACCGGCCCCGGAGGGGGCAGACAACCTGTATCTCTCCATAGCCGCCACGGGGCAAAGCCCTCCCGTGACTGCTCTGCGAAGACGTACCCAATGTCCCCGCCCTGCCTGGTCTGTTTTGGATTTCTGTAAGTGCAAATACATCATATTCCCTTGCATAACGCAGTCCCCCCATTGGAGGGCCCTGTCATATCGGTATCGAGAACAGGCCAGGATCTCCGACGGGCGAAAGGCACCGAAGAAAAAGACCAGGCAGGCGGCAGAAAAAAGGGCAGTTTCGAACTGGGAAAAACATAGGAACTGAAACTCGTGCAACAATCCTTCCAGAACGTGAACTGAAACTGGACGCCTTGTGTCTACTGCTGGGGGCGCCTCCCTCTTGATTCCCTCCAATACCCTCCTGACCCTAAAGTCCCCTGTGTTGTCTGTCGTACCCACGGTCTTGGCCTGAAAGGCCAAGGCCGCCAGAAAAACCGGTAAGGAAGAAGAAGACAGACCGCGGTCTACTAAGTCAAACAAAAACCGAATGAGGTGTTCAATGGGAATTGGCCAAACCTCCGGCAGCTGATGGCCTCGCCTGAAACTACTGAAAGCCTGGATCTTCCTCAAGTAGCTTGCCCTGGTAGTTGTTGCTAGCGATGCCCACATTGCCCTGTGGGCTCTGGCGCGCCAAGGCTCCACAGCCACAGGGGCATAGGCTCTGGGTCCTGGTGTGCCTCCGGGGCCAGCAGCCGAAAACGTTCTACCTGTGAACGAGATAGGGCATCGGCTACGCTGTTCTGGACCCCGGGGACATGCCTGGCCGTGAATTGGGTGTTCGTGCTAAGGCACTGGCTAACAAATGCTCGCACAAGCCGCATGACCCGCCTAGATTTTGAAGTCTGTTTGTTAATGATGTGAACAACCGCAAGGTTGTCACACCAGAAACGCACGGCAGCGTTGGCAAACTCAGACGCCCAAATGTGTGTTGCCACAACAATTGGAAAAAATTCCAAGAATGTCAAGTCAGATGTGATACCGGCATGTCGCCATTCCTCAGGCCATGGGGCGGCACACCAACGGCCACGGAAATATACACCAAACCCATGCCCTCCCGCTGCGTCAGAACACACTTGCAGCTCTGCTTCGACTGGTAACAAATCGCGCCAAAATGACACCCCGTTGTACTTGCTGAGAAAGCCAAGCCACAACTCCAAGTCCTCCCTCATTTGTGCTGTGACCCTGATCCTGTGGCTGGGGCGCTTCACTCCCGCCATTGCGTCACATAACCTCCGCAGAAATGCTCGTCCCGGTGCCACTACACGGCACGCGAAATTAAGGTGACCGACGAGGACTTGAAGCTGGTGCAGTGTGACCTTCCTGGCTTGCACAACCTGAGCTAGTAAGGCCACCGCCTTCTGCAGTTTGTCAGTGGGTAGCCGACTCTGTTGTAAGCGTGAGTCAAGCTCAATACCTAAAAAGGTGAGGCGGCTGGCCGGGCCCTCTGTCTTGTCCTGAGCTAGGGGGACACCCCACCTGTCACACAGTGAAATAAAGCCTTGGAGCCACATGGCGCATTCCTCGCTGTCTGCAGGGCCTGCAAAAAGATAGTCATCCAGATAGTGGGCGGAGCTAGCCCCGCCCATCTGGGCCCTGAGGCAGAATTCGAGGAATGTGCTAAAAGATTCAAAATGGCTACAGCTAATCGCCAGGCCCATCGGAAGAGATTTGTCGTAATAAAAGGCTCCGTCAAACTGGAAGCCGAGATGGCAGAAGTCATCCGGGTGTATGGGCAACAGCCGAAAAGCGGACTCTATGTCCGCTTTGGCCATCAATGCCCCAGGGCCGCATTGCCGCACCATGGCCACGGCTTGGTCCAGTGAAATATACTTGACTGAGCACAGGTATGATGGAATTTTTGAATTCACCGAGGAGCCCTCAGGGTATGACAAATGATGGATAAGCCGGTATTGACCCACTGCTTTTTTGGGCACTACACCTAGCGGCGAGACCTGGAGGTTAGCAATCGGTAATGTTTGAAAAGGTCCTGCTACTCTGCCAGCTGCGACCTCCTTGTCTATTTTCCTGCGCACCACGTCCTCCATACCCCTCACTGAGCGAAGGTTCTCAGAAAAGGAGGGGCCGGAAGGAGGCGGTGCGCCGATCCGAAAACCGTCCCTGAATCCCTCTTCCAAAAGTTTTGCCGCCGGCCTGTCAGGGTAAGCCTCAAGCCAGGACCGTAACTCTGATAGCTTAATCGGTGTTGGACCCCTTTGGGGCTCCACCACCCTGTTGTTGATTGCCTCCTTTCTTGTTGTTGAATGGACCCCTCCCAGCTGCTCGATTGGATCCCAACTTGGGGCAGGCAGCGACTGCATGTTTGGCCCCGCACATTCCGCAAGAATGCGCAAAGGAGCAGCGTGCTCGGCTGCATTTCCCAGAAGAGTTAAACTCGTAGCAGATTCTCGAACCTTGAACCCACTGGGCACCGCCGGGTGCCTTTCCAAGGTCGGATTTGTTGCGAGCAATCAGGTGACCGCTGTCCGAGCGGTCACCCCATGCTGCGCGGGTAGGGATCACCAATTGGGACCATAACTCGAATTGAGGCAATTTCCAGTCTAAGGCCGGATCGTGGGCGGCTCGAAGCCTGAAGTGCTGGTCATAGGCCACCCAGGCAGTCCCGGAATAATCCCGGAATGCCCGGTGAACTATGTCCAGATATTTGAAAAGGGCAGTCGCTTTAGCAGGGTACATCTGCAAAGTAACAGATGCATAAATGAGGTAGCCGTTAAGCCAATTGGCCCAATTCTGATCTATTTTTCGTTTCCTGACGGCTTCTTCGTCTCTCTGAGGCTCCCCAATTTTTGGTATTGGTTCAGGTTCCATATGGAGGAGGCTGAATATGTCAACATATTCGCCCCTCCATATCTTTTCTTTGACTGAGAGCGCCAGGTGTCCACCCAACGGAAGCGCTACTTCCCCGTATGCAATGCGTGGGCGCTCAGTTTGCTCTGTGACAAGGCCACTTGGCATGTTGCCTCCCTGGGGCGGCCCCATGAAAGAACCCAGTGGGGGGGGGGTGCTGCCTGGCCAGGAGGCTGGCGACTGGTAGTTACCTAGTTGCCCCATCAGGGACCCCTGGATTTGATTAGGAAAGTAAAACCCACCCGACCATGGATGGGGTTGGCACCCCGAGCTCATCTGAGAAAAAGGCAGAATTGGCAAACCCCCCGCCAAAGGCGGTGTTGCCGTTGCAGTGGTAGCCTGCTCAATAGCCCTATCGTCCCACACTGCTGATAAATCCTGTGTGTCCAAGGGTGCGGCCTCACCTGCTGCCGGCTGTGTTGTTGGTGCAGATGTAGCCGCTTCCAATGCTTCATCCTCAAACTCCTGTTCCAAGGCTCGAGATGTATTTTGTGCTGTTGAAGGCCCCATACCGCCACCCATGTTCTTCGGGGTGGATCTCCTAGATGATAGATAATCCATAAGTTTAGCGCCTTTACCAGGTCTGACTGACCTTCTTGTGGGTTTGGGCACCCCCCCTGAAAAACCGCCCACATTGTTCCCAAGTTTCCTGCGGGCTTTTTCTTGCCTTCGTGCCTCCATACTAGCCAGCAACTGGCGCACTTGCCCCATATCCTCCCCCTCATCTGAGGAAGAGGAAGCAGAGAGGGGTGGCGGGGGAGGTCGCTTAGGGGCCCTACCACCCTTTTTCTGTGTCTTCTTTCCTTTTCCAACCATGGCTTTGACTCTCTAAGCAAACGCAACAGGGGGGGGGGAGTCGCCCAAAAGCCCAGTGCAATCGAGAGTGTCTAGTTGGGAAGCCTCGCTGTTGCCCTTCTCCCTTTAAGGCAGGTAAAATTCGGCACCGCCCTCACCCCTACGCAAGAGAAGGAGCCCGTTACAAGGAGGGGGGGGAGGGGGGAGGGGGAAAAAATCCGAGCCCGACTCTCCGCTTTTCTGGTGGGGGGGAGGGAAGTCCCAGTCCCGCAGCCTGGCAACGACCCCCAAAGCCCTTCCCAGCCACGAGCCCTCGCGGTACTCCCTGCTCCAGGCGGCGGTTGTGTGTTCCGTGCGCCGGCTGCCTCAACTGATGAACTCGCGGCAGCAGCAGGAGGGGGGGGGAGAGAGGGCGGATTGCGCTTAAGAACGCTGCGAGGGCGGGCTGCTGGCCTGCTCCGAAGCCCCGCAGCGGTGCGCGTCCTCTCCCGTCGCCGTCCGGAGCCGCAATGAGGCTCAAGGAGGGAAAACGCTCGCTGCACGGGGCAGCGCCCGCGCAGCAGCGCGCTGCCCTCCAATGGGGGCCCGCCACAGCAGCTTGCCTGCCTGCTGGGGGCGGGGCAACCCCCGTTAGCGCGCCATGGCGCTAACGGGCATTTCTGTGTTTTTAATTCACTATCACCATTTTCTCCCACCTCTTGTTGTCAAGCACCAAGTAGGCAGGGAGAGGTGACTTGGAGGCTGCGTGTCCCTTCCCTGCACTTACAAAGATTGCAGATGCCATCTCTTTGGTCCACCCTACTTCTGTTTGTAAAGAGCACAAGCATTTTAAACAGAAGAGGCGCAGGCCAAGGAGGCTGCATGCAGCAATCTTCATAGGTAAAGGGAGAATAAAAGTATGCTCACTCATTTGCCCGCCCACCCGCTCCATAGGATGAGTGTGCACAGGAGTGCATGATCAGAGATGGCAGGATTACTGGTAAGGCAGAAGCACACATTGCAGATATACTAGTACTAGTCAACATTTCTGTTCCAAGAAACATCATGCAGATTCCTTTGACTGTTCTATCCAGAGTTCTTAAAGATGCAAGTAGTTGCTAGGCTAGGCACAAGATTCTCCTCTTTTGCGTGCCCTGATTGAATGAAGTGCTGGAGCATCAACCTTTTCCCATCCCCACTGCTCCAAATGTGCAGCTCATGACTTGAAGAACAATGTTACAGCAAAAGTATAACTATGTCCTCAATCTTTATTGGGGATCCTTGCCAATTTGAAACATGTGGTCTGTATTGTCTCCATTGAAAACATCTGGGGATCAGTGATGATGTGATGTTAATATGCCAAAAACCGAGAGGGGCCTGTTTCCCCTGAGTCAACTGGTGCTGCCATAGAACAAAAATGTGTGTGAATAGAAATTGGACAATTTGGAGATAATGGCTATCATTTGAGGGCAGAACCAATTTTCTCCTTGTATTCTTCCTTTATGCATATGCCTGAAATCTCTGAGTGAAGGGAAAAACATTGATACAGCGGCCATGATGGAAACCTGGTGGAATGCAGAGAACCAGTGGGACACTGCAATTATAAACTCTACTGGAGGGACAGGAATGGGTGTGTTGGAGGTTGGGTGGCCATCTATGTCAAAGAAAGGGTAGACTCCTTTCAGAGTAGAGATTGAAGGCAGGTCCAACTCCACCATAGAGTCACTCTGTGTCAAAGCACCAGGCCAAAAGAGCAATGCAATAATGGGGGTATGCTATTGTCCTCTGAAGGGGATCCCCCAAAGGGGATCTTGAAATGAGGAAACAAATCATGGAGACATCAAAGAGGGTTTTAGACCTTGGAAACATCAGTTATACTCATATCAACTAGGTCAATTCATGCTAATAAAAGATAGACTGGGCTCCTTGAAATGCTAAATGACTCTATGCTAGAGCAGCTAGACACAGAGCTCAACAGAGGACAGGTGACTCTGGATTTAATTTCATGGGGTACTCAGGACCTGGTTAGGGATGTCAATGTTACTGAGCCGCTGGGGATAAGTGACCATGCTGCGATCTGTTTCTCCATGCATGTTGAGGGAAGAATGCCAAGCAAATCTGACGCAAAAACCCTTGCCTCCCAAAGGCAAGGAGACTAGTTAGAAATAAGTTGGAAGGGAAGGTAAAAAGAGTCTGATCTCTCCAGGCTGCTTGGAGGCTATTTAAAACAACAGTAATAGAGGCTGAGCACTGCATTATGTGATGATGGTGGGCCAATCGGGAAGCTTGGGAGGGAAAAGGGAACATATATTGCATCTCAGTAAGCTCTGTGACTGCCAACGGGTCTTCTCAGTCCTGCTCCTTAGCTGGCACGTCTGAGGTGAAAGGGGGCATGTCAGTTTGCTTCGGAGGGAATAGTAACTGGTGCAAGTCACCCGTGCAGGGTGCCACCTCTCCTGCCTCCAACACGTCCCTGGCCCTCCCCCTTTCTGCCCTAATCATCCCACCCCATTACACATACCCCACTGACTGATTGAGGTCAGAGGGCCTTCTCCTCCCTACAGGCCATGTGAGGAGCTTCTGCAGCATCTGCAACAATGGTCCAGAAGGACGCAACAACATATGCTTCCGAATTGGCAGCTGCAATGCCAGAATGCTAGTTTTGGCAGCAGCAACATTGCTTTGGGTTGGACTGTGGGTGTGCATAATGAGCAAAGTTTCCAGATCCTCCCCATACAACCACATAGCACCTCATGAGTGAGTACCAGAACACACGTTAAACCATCATTATGAAGCCCTGCAGTTTTCACATGACTTTTATGGTTGTCGTGCAATTCCACATGGATATTTTCACATGTGGTTTAAAACATGATTTCAGTCTTTTCCACTGGGTTCAATTAATCTCTGAGTGGGAATTCGCATGATAATCTGTTGTGAACAGAAGCAGACTTGAACACCTCCACAAAAGATGATTGACACAGACAGAGGTGGGTTCTGACTGGATTCCCCATGGGTGAACAGCCCCACTCTCTGAACATTTGATTGTGTTTTCGTGTGGAAAGAAACTGTGGGGAAAAATCTCAAGTACATAAATTTGTACATAATTGAATATTCATTCTGGCTCCCTATTGAAACTAAGTCCGGTTGACTTTTTGCTGAGTACAAATGCATTAAATGTTTTGCATGTTAATAGCTTGGCTAATTCAGTAATAAGGATAGGTTGCTTGGGCAAATCCAGATGACTACTGCTCAGTACAGAAGAACGAATATTTTGTGATAATTGCTTTATCAGTTTCTATCAGAGACATAGCACATTGTCTGTACTTTCAAGTCATGTAACACTTATTTCACAAGAAGTACTAACAAGTACCACCACCATTTAATAGAGAGCAAAAATGCTCTTGTTAATATTCAGTTTCATTTTTATCCCAAGAAGAATACACAAAACACACAGGGAATTTTGTGTTAGTGCCAGTGATTATATTACTTTCCAAAGAGATATAAAAATTGCACACTGAAGCTTTGAATTATTAGAGGGAACAGCTAGAATTTATTATATAGTGAAAAAGTACCACACAGAGAGCAGCCATGAAATATTTTTGCCAGACTCCTTGCTAAGGCGTGAACATTTTCATCTTGTATGTGTTTCTGTGTTCACTGCATTTCATTTTTAACACTTGGAAGTAAACATGTGTAAACATGTAAAGGGGTACATAATTATAGTTTATGATGAGACTTTGGAAGGAACACTGTTAAAAAGTATTCCGTTCCAGGTCATTTTCTTTCAGGTGTGATGAAACGTGTTTTTTCCACGCATATACCAGTGCAATTTAGCAACATCTGTTTGGTGGTGGATGAACCAAAGCAAAATGGGGAGGGGATTTGTAGAAGAAACCATATTTCAAAAATGCAAACTTGTGGCCACCTTCCCTCTTATTGCACCTACAGTAACGGTGTTCATGAGAGGAGATTGGTTGAAATATTTCTCTGTCGCCTATCAGCCTGTAAGTTGCTTCTGAGCTGAGCTGGCATGTCATAGAGGCCTAAAGATGGGATGAGAAAAGGAGGGAATAAAGGGGAAAAAGCTGAAGGGAAGCCCGAGAGTCAGGGATATTCAGACAAAAGGGAAAGAGGACACTGTCAGGGATGGCCCGCCCATCCACAATGCTGAAGAGCCTATTCGCATAGGGTGGTGGGTTGGAGTTTGAGTGGAGCGGCAGTGAACAGATGCCCGCCACCTCCCCCGACTCTGCCACTGGGGACGGAGGTGGCCTCCTTACCAGCCCCTTCCTCCTCTTGTCTCTTGAACGCCCAGCTGACCCTCCAATGCCTGCTTTGTGTAGAGTCCACACAGAGGAAGGTGTGACCTGGCAGTGTTCTGATCCCTGAAGCACAGCAATCTGGCTCCCACAGCTTTGTCCACTGGGCACTTTAAAGGAGCCCAGTTTTTTGAGGTGGGCAGGAAGGAACAAGTTTGCTCGTTCCTTCACATGGGCTCAGTCAACAAAGAAGGAAATGCAGTGTGCTTTGGGAGTGATCCCAGGATGCTTCACATCTCCTGTTTTGATTCAAGAGTTCATGTGGAAGAAGGATTCAGGTAATGACTGGAAGCGTAGCGCTGGCAAGGAGCCAACCTCAGGCAATGTAATAGTTTCAACCGGCCCTGTTGAGAGGCCTTGGTCCCGTGGAGGCCGAACTGGGTTCAACGAGCTAAAGGCAAATTTATGTTGTTGAAAATGGACTGTAGGTTCCAGAGCTCAAGCTGCTAGGATTAGTGAGGAACCATAGCAGTGAATTGTCTTAGGGCCCAATCCTATCTGCACCTTCTGCTGGCAAATCTGCCAGCAGATTTCTGCTATCATTATCTGCTATCACAAGCATGGCAGACAATCCACTGTTCTGCAGGCCACTGCCACCAGCACAAAGCCCTGGAGGCCATGTGACACCAGCCAACAGGATCTCCACTGCTGCTGGTAATTCTGTAGTGGTGCAGCTCAGTCAAGGAGCAGGGGCAGATTGGGGCAGAGAGCAGGCTGGGCTGGAGCCAGGAGGGAGGATCTTGGTGGTAGCCATGCACATCGGATCCTATCCCCCTTTCCAGCTTGGACCCAAATCTTTTTGACCCTAAAAGCAGGCGCAGATCTGAGAAACCAATAGGAAATGAGGGAATGTGTTGTTCCTCTACAACTGCCCCACCACCACAAGAATCAGTGGTATCCATTTTGGCATGTCTGCTTCTGCGGGGGGGAGGGAAAGAATAGGATCAGGCTATTAGTCTGTTGCCATTTTGCAACAAAGGAATTAGGATGGGGAAACTCCAGCAACCCCCTTGCAAGAAACTGCAAAATGTTGAGAAATTTGATTCTATTCATTTTGGCTCGAATAAAGATGGTTTTGTCTGGTCTTAGTACATATTAAATATCTTAGTTCAGCCAAAAACATTGCATTGTCGCTTTTTTTTTGCTAATGTCAATTATTGTATTTATCTCATGCATTTCGCTTCAGGTAATATAGTTGCTCACTGGGAGTGCAATCCTAAAATGCGCTGGATTGGCAAGGCTGGCAGACCTGCGCCAAATCCAACACACCTTTGGTGCACTGAGGAGCCTCCCTGGGGCAAGGGCACATTTGCCCCCTTACCCCAGGGGAGGTTCCAGCTGCCCCATGGGCATGCCCCTATTTAGCAGGCACAGAACTAAGGAAGCCATGCGGTCCGAATTGGGGCTGCATGGCCTCCCAATGAGGGCTAGGATGCGGCCAAATGGTCGCATCCTCGTCCTGCCTCGTCCCTGGGCCAGCACACCTGCCAATCCACCCACCTAGGCCCAGAACCGCCCATTCCCCTCCCTCCTTCCCTCCTTCCAGAACCTCCCTTGTGCCAGCTGAGTTCACTGGCTTGAGAAAGGCATAGCACCCCAATGGTGCTCTCCGGCTGACGCTACTCATAGTGTTGGCCTGAGAGCATTAGCACCGACGCAGAGGTACTGCTCGGCGCCCCCACATTGGCGCTAACGACATAGCGTTGACACAACAACGTTGCGGCAATGCTACATCAAAGGCAGGATTGCACTGCCCATCTCTGGCATTCCATTATCCTTTTGGTCCTTTCATCCAGAAGTCAGGACCCACCCTTGTAGACCCTAACGAAAGTCATTGTTCTGGCCTCAATACTTTTACTAACTCAGCATAGCTCGGAAGAATGCTTTGGGGACTATTACTGTAGTCATGAATCAACACTGTATTTTACATTATAATGTTAACAATTGTATTTCTTCCGTCCCATAGACCTTTAATTGTACTTTTACAACTTCTTCTCTCCCTGTGTGTGAATGTGGGTGCGCACGTACATGATACTTGACTGACAGACTGAAACCTTGGGACGATACTTCATGCCTTTGATAAAGTGGACCAGTGTATGAAAGCTTATCCTGAAACAATCTAGTTTTTTCTTTAAGGTCCTACAAAGACCTTTGTTGTTAATAGGTGAATTCAAAACATTTTAAATATAGATTCACCCATTTTTTTTTCCCTTTCTCCTCTCGACACACAATGTGCACTGAAAAAGGGATCAGGACTTTTCCAGCACGCACACCTATTGTTTCCTGGTGACTGAGGATTAAAATGAGGCTATTACCCATTTAATAGAACATTTTGTGGTTGCAATTTTCCCCCCTTTTGCTAACCAATTGGATATGCCTGAGATCACACTGTCAGGGGTGAATGTGACCATAAATCAATGGAGCCCTAGAAACCTCGATGCTTGGTTACTGACGGAAAGGCAGGGAAGCTGAGATAACACATGTATTACTTTAGTGACCACAGTGTTATCTTTATTGAAGAAAAGTTTTATTCCCCTAAGTTATATTACTAATGAACGTGCAACAAAAGTTCTTTTTTTCTGTAAAAAGGTGATAATTTTACACAGGGGATTTATTCGTCTTTTTCTTGGAAAGGCCGATACACTGGGAGTTCTTTAAAGGTCTTTTTTTTTTTTTTTTTAAAGAAAGGGAGTCTGTACTCCACATGCGGCTTTTATGACCTGTAAAGTAAAGGGACGCCACATGCTCTAAGGTTGAATTGAAATTATTGCTGGAATGTAGGAATACAACAGTAGGACTGTATTCACCTCAAGAGTCGCGCTCTTTGTTGCGACAGCGTGAGAAGAGCCCGTTCAGATCAGAGCTGTAAGTCGGCTCTGACTTTGTTCTTCCTTTGTATTGTGCTTTTGTTTCTCTCTTTCGGCCTCTAAGAGGGTCACTCTGTACCCAACATTGGCGGCGGCTGCACAGGACATTGTGGTCATTTCTACAAAGGTTTCTATGTGACGGCAGCATGTATTTGGCACCTGACAGTGACACATGGCTGGTCTGGTTTAAAATTCTAGACCCCCCCCCCTTCCCAAATGAACAATGGTCTTTCATTCTATAGAGGAAAGGAGGGAAACAATACCTTGGCCAACATTTTCAATATTCAGTTGAATATTATTTTCATGACGGGTTCTTTGTACCTCTAGGGTGCTAGTCCACAAGGCGTTTGATTTAGGGGTTAGGGTAGGCTGTTTTCTCTTCTCACAGACTTGCGGTAGTGTACAGGATTCATTAGCAGTTCTGGTCCCCCATGGAAATATTGGAAGCTGCCTTACACCAAATCAAACCAATGATCCATCTAGCCCACTGTTGCCTACTCTAATTGGCAGTGTTACTCCAAAACTGCAGACCAGGGCCGGCCTTAAGCCAATGTGACTAATGTCACCATATTGGGCCCCATGCTTTTGGGGGGGGCCCTCACCAGAACAGTGAGCGTATTGCCTGCTGCTGCAGTCAAGATCTCTTAGAGTTGTAGGTGAGTGGGACAAGCAGCGCAGCTTTACCTTGAGCCGTCCCACCTGCTCCAGCTAAGGAACTACCCTGAATGGGCCTCCTAGAAGCAGTTGGCAGTGATATCATCCTGTCACCACTGACTATTTCTAGGTGCCACACTTTACACTTGGCACCACAAGTGCTCTTCTTGGTGAGGAGGGCCCTGTGGGGAGTGGGAGGGGCCCTGCAGGAATGCCCCGCATTGCAGGCAATGCATGTGCTCTGATGACACCGTTCTTACAGGTGTATGGCTGCAATCCTATTCACACTTTCCAGGGAGTAAGCCCCATGGAATACAATGGTAGGCTGTCTTGTGTTACATAGAGCAAAAAGAAGCAGTGGAGATAGTGGTGCATGTCTGCATAGAAGTCTTTCCAATCTATAGAGACCTGGAATTGTGGTCCAAAATATGTGCTTTTGCCAAACCAGGAGAGCAGGAAATGATGCTGACCTCTGCCTACCAAAGTATATACATGTATTTGTTATGTTTGAGTCTTTCTCCAATGAGCTCACCTGGAAACTGTACACAGCAGGGCTGCTACTGTTTCCTTTTGTCAGTTTCGCCCACTCTTCCCTATCATGTTTAGGATTTTTTGCCCTGTGTAATTACATCATCATATTGTGAATTTTCCCAGATACAGACCACCTAACTGGCTACCAATGATGGAAGTAGGGAAATTCACAATACAATGATATCACATCACAGGACGAGCAAGCTTAAACTTTACAGGGTCAGAATTAAAGATGGAGATGCCATTTTTGGCAGAATCCCAGTGACATGAGTAATGTCACTTTAGCCTCAGAGCAGGCCAAGATGTGATGTGTGTTGTGATGTTGAGATCACAACAACTACCATGAGGTAGGGTTGAGTTCAATGGCCTAATTAACACATAACACCAAACTAGAGCCTTGAGTCTGGATTTCTTACATCTAAACCCAAGATTCCAATCACTGAGACTGCAGTCCTAACCTGGAACTAGGCTGGCACAAGTTAGGCCAGCAAAGTTTGGCTGGTATAAGGGACACTGTAAAATATGTTCGGGCCACTCTTGGAGCTAGAGAGGCCAGCAAACAGATGTCTGTCATCCCCCCTGACTCCAAGAGTGGTCCAAACGTGCTTTACTGTGGTTCTTGTACCAGCCAAACCTTACTGGCCTAACTGTGCCAGCCTAACTCCAGGTTAGGATTGCGCACTGAATCACAGTGCTGTTTCATTCAGACCAGCGCATTTGGCTACTGTGTATCAGCATGTAAGATGCTCCTCTTAGTGGATAGTCTCAAGCAACAATTTTTCTCCAGTCAAAAGAAGATTCCCCGCCATCACCACTGTTGAATTCCATATGGAACTAAGTCATGTGATGGATCTAACACATGTTCAATTCCTTGGCCAACATACATTCAACAAGCCTGACTTCTGGAGCTTGCTATATGTGTGTTGGCTGCTGATCTGGGCATATCTTGGTCCCTTTGTTATGACACAGCTCCATATGGATCTCATCATAGGGTGGTGGGGAAAAATCAAATCAAGGGGGAAGAACATACTTCCAAAGTTCATTGTGCCAACTTTCCCTTTGTGGTTTTGCAGCACCCAAGAGTCTGCTATGAATATTTTTGCATGCAGGTCATATTTTTGTAGCACATTAAAGGAAATCTACTGAGGCTTAGCTGAAGGAGGCAGGAGGAAAAATGGAGGGAAAGAAAATGGATGGGAAAGGGTTTTTTTTTTTTCCTTGCTGTCCCCTGTTACCTGTCTCAGCAGGAATCTGTTGTTAACACTGAGCTGTCAAGAAAAAGTCTTCCTTTCTTCTCTTCCTTCTTCTCTGATCAGCCTCCTGTCCTGCAAGTGGAAGGTTATTTGCATGCTACCCACTATCTGGTACATGTGCTTAAACTGCAATGTATGCAACTGCAGAGACCTAGAGGAGCTAAAATACAGTGGCATCCACAGGGGATTGGTTCCAGGACCCAGCAGATGCAAACATCTGTGGCTGCTGGAGTTGTGGGTAAAAGGGGAAAGGGTTGTGGCACCACAGTCCCTTATTTTGAGGTCACACTGGGCCCACTGGCACCCCAGCACCATAGAATGCTCCAGGAGGCAAGCAGAAGCTGCTTCTGGTTTTTCCCACCATGTCCAGGAGGTGTTCTGAAGTGCAGGGAGGCTTGAGGTCTGCTCCATGGGCCTCCCTGTGTCTCAGAACACCTCCTGGACACATCCAGAAGTTGTGGACGTAAACAAAAATTTGCTTCCAGTCAGTTCCTGGAAGCGTTCTGAGGCACTGGGAGGCATCCACGGTTGTTCAAATCCAGAGCTGCCTAGCATGTGGATAAGGAAGGCCCACTGCATTACACTAGAGATGACATGGAAAAATTAGCCTGACAATGAAAGGCTATCATGAGCCTGCCTGGTCCTGAACTCTTCATCCCTTGACTGGGACCCTAAAGTTTGGTGTGTAGTGAACCGAAGGCAGGTCTCCTTGTTCCTCCCCTGAGTGTCTTTTTGTGTTAAGTCTTTTGCATGTGCCCAAGCATTCCAGCAAGTTGCATACAATTGGACCTCAGTATCCACAGGGGGTCTATTCTCAGACCCCCTCCCTCCCACAAATGCCAAAACCCATAGATAATTTTCCAATGGCCTTACATGAATCCACCATGGCAAGTCTAACCTTCCCCAACTAGTGGTTGAACTCTAGCCATAAAGAACAGCAAAGCAACTACAGTAACCAAGCTCTGAGTGCAGTGTACATTTGAACAACAAACCAATACAATAAAATATAAAAAGAAAAAAATAGAAGATCACTACAGGATCACAACAGCATCAGCAAAACCCAATAACATCCAACAAAATCATAAGACAAAATCTGAAAACCAATTTCAGGTAATTATTGCAGGTTGGATTTGTGCATGGCTTTGTGCATGGTAATTTCAGGTTGGATTTGTGCATGGCTCATTGGCCATGGGTTTGGAACCAGCAGATCTCTAAACTGGTCCAGCAGATCTCTAACTTGGTGTGTGTTCTGCATCCATGCTGGGGGGGGGGCATTCACCTGACCGCCCAGAGGCTGCACTCATAAAAACCAGAAGTGCTTCTCTGACACTGTGTGGCCTCCCCAGGCCTCAGAAAGTCTTCCAGATGTGACTGAAAGGTCCAGGAAGTCAGGTCAGGCCTCCCCAGCATGGGTTTGGAACCCATGCTGAATCAAATCTGCAGAGGAGTAGAGTTTGCTCCTCATCGGTCAATCCATGAGTCATTAGCAGTTGCAATAGCCACTGGGTGTCAACAAAAAGTGGCCAAAGAGAAGTTTGCATTTGGCATCACATGACCAGCTCAGAATGGTCAGAACTGAGCATGGCCTGACGAAAAAGCATGGCTTCCAGTGAATCAAAGTGGTTGAGAAATAAACTCGGGATGTGAAAGCCGCTACGCAGCTTCCCTGTGTTGTTGGGAATAAGGCAAGGCAAGTTCATTTCTACTACACGCACCCCTTGTGAGAGCCATTTGTGGATAAAAGCCATTTTAAAACTGAAATGCCCATTCCAGTCCATGTAGAAATTTCATTTCATTTACAAACATGGGAAATATGAAAATCCCTAATCTAAGCATTATTGCGCATAGGGGAGAAAGCCTTGGTTTCTGACCTCGGTTTCCTCAGAAGCATTGAACAAGTCACAGGCAGCAGAGGCATCAAAACAACTTGCCCCACCAGGACCCTCTTTGGTCCAGATTTGAATATTCTCTGCACAGCTGAGTTTTGCAAAAGTGCAGAGGGGCAAGATTATGCCCTTCTATTTTTATGTGATGGCTTTTCCTTCATCAAGCAGTGTTGTCCTGCTTTCAGTGTTGCTGCTTTTGTGCGTTACATTTCATTGTGTTAAGGCTTAAAAGGTTATTGTATTAGTTGTCAGGTTTATTATTGTATTAGGATGCAATCCTTTGCCACAAATTGGGCGGGGCATGTCCCCTGCGCTAGCCTTGGAGTGTCGCAAGCACGCCGTAAGGCACGTCTGCTGTGCTACTCCAGAGCAGACTCGGCCAGTACAAGGACCGTGCCAGCCTGACTGCGCCAGTACACTGTGGCAGATAAGGCTGGTCAAGTTTGGCCGGCTTGGGGGATTGGGGAGAGCAGAGGGTGGGTGTGGGGAGGCGGAAAGTGGCAGGGAGAGGGTGTAGATGGGGTGGATCTGTGGGTGAGCCAGCCCGGGAAGGGGGTGGAGGCAGGATCCAGCACTGATGCCGGATCCCAACCCCCAGCCCCAGCCCAGTCAGCCCTACACGTGCCGCTTGGAGTTGCACCAGCGATTTTGCTGGCACAGCTCCAAGTGGCCCTATTAGGGCTGCTGAGGCTTACCTCGGGGTAAGGGGAGACTATCCCCTTACCCCGAGGCAGCCTGCAGCTGCCACCTAACATGTGCTAGATACCGCGTAGGTTAGGATTGAGCTGCCCCAGAGTTAATTAGTAGCATTAGTTGTTCGCCACCTTAACTACTTTTAAACAATGGCAACAGACAGCCCAATCTTCAACTGTGCTGCTGCAGCTCAGGAGGCAACTGGAGGTCTCCTTGGAGTAAGGGGGTATATTTCCCCTTACCCTAAGTAAAAGCCCCAGCCATGCCTATGGGGCCTCTTAGATCCATGCTGTATTGCTGACACAATGCCGGGAAGCCCAGTAATGCCGACCTGGCCTGGAGCGGTATTAGGGTACAGTTGAAGCCTGCTCCCCCTATCCCACCCCCCTCTTGGGTTTGATCTGACCCCATTCCACCCTTCCCCTGCCCACAAATGCTCCTACCTCCAACATGCCCTCCCGCCATCCTCTCCCAGCCCCTGTGCTGCACTATTGAGTCCTGCTCGAGGACCTAGGATAGGCTCCTATTTTTTGATGTTACGTTGTTGTGTTACAAATATTGTTGTAATAAACATGCCTCATTCCTCATAAAGATTCCTCATAAAGTGGCCTTCTGTAATTGATTGATAAATACTCATGCTCATCCCGATGGTATTCAGATACTTTTCCAGATGTTTTGGGATAGCACCCAAGGCTCCGATGACAATTGGTATTACTCTTGCTTTCTTGTGCCACAGTCTTCCAATTTCTATTTGCAGGTCTTTATACTTATTTCTTTTCTCCAGTTCTTTATCTTCTATTCTACTATCTGCAGGTATTGGAATGTCTTCTACTACTCCTACTTCTACTACTACAATTCTTATTATTCCAATGGGGACTCATCAATTATGACGAGTGCTCTGTATGTGCACGACACCTCTGGCATTAAGTAGTTCTGGGAAGAGGATTTAATTAATGTGGAGCGCATGGATATGACCATGTGTATGTGACACTGGGAACATATTTATTACAAACAGTATCTATGAACTGCATTTTGATCCCGCCTTTCTCCCCTGGTCGGGGACCCATATTGAGGGGGACCAGGATTGCAATTCAGAACTGGGGTCTCATCTTTTTAGGAGAATAGATGCAACTTTATTTCAAAAACCTGGTCTAGATTATATCTATTAGAGCTATAACACTAAAGTGAAAAAGGAGCCTTCTGCTCATGACCATACAACAATTCTGCCTTTTTTTTTTTTTACAAAAAAAAAAACCCACCCCAAAACTTTTCTGTATATTCATTGTATTGGCTCCCATCCCTGTTTCATTTAACCTCATCTGCCTGGCTTTCACATTCGTGGAACAGATTTCCATTGCCTTGGACTCCCATGTATTTGGCTGCTGTAATATTCTTGGACTGTTTTTTTTTTTTTATTTAAAAAACCATTTGATACCATTAATCATATTGCCATATGCAATAAATTGGCTGCCTTGGGTAAATTTCTTGAAAGTGTCACGTGGTTCCAATCAGAAACCTGCCAACTGAAAGTAGCGATTGGAAATTCTGACTCTCCCTTTCGGGCTCCTCTGGTTGATGTTCCAAAGGATTTGGTCCTGTTTGTACTGTACATTAATGACGACCTGCTGGCTGGATCGCTGCACATAGGCCAAGACTTACAAGTACGCACATGTTCGTAAGTGCTGCACTACACAGGCAATAACCTGCTTGTTATCAAAGTCACATCATTAGAGTCAGCCGTTTAAGGCACTGGCAAAAGTTGGGAGGCTCCAGCGGCACATCTCTAATTTGCAGCTTAAGTATGCACAGGAATGAAAACCAAATAAGGGTATTCAGTGGAGCCGTGTAAAACGATTCAGGGAACAAGAATACCGCTGTTATGATTTTAAGGGTTTTGCGGTTGTCAACTCTCTTGTCATGTCACAGCTGGAATGCCAGAGATATATAAGAACAATAGAATAATGTGAGCGGGTGGCTGATGGGAAGGAGGGGTCTGTTGCTATTTTGAGTACTGGAGAGAACAGTTTGCCACCGGCCTATCCCATCTTTAGGGAAGATAAGAAAGCAAGGCTCAAAATAGGCTCCAAGAACTTTCCAAGCAAAGGGGAAAAAAGCAACTACTTTTGTTTTCTGGTTCCATGAAAAGCTCTGTTGTTTGCCCCTGCGAATCAACCAGGTTCTAGCTGAAAATTACAAACAATCAAACTTGGATACTGAAGTAGAGTCTTGTACGGAGTCATTTGGATCAGGAGATACTAGGCAGAGGCAGAACCTTGCAGCCTTTGGATTCAGGGATTGAACCAAGTACAAAACTGAAAGAGGACAGCTTAGAAATGCCTTCTTTTTCTTGCCCAGCAACCGGGCCCAGTGGCATTTCTACAGGGATGGCAAAGCTCTAAGTTTTGCAAGAAGCCTTACCTTGCAGTGGAAATCACTCCTCTCCTGCACCGATTTAGCCAATCCTCACAGGGTACAGCAACATCTTGGCGTTGCTTACTGGCTACAGCAGCAAGGGAGAGGAGGGATTTACATGACAGGGTAAGGCTTCTTGCAACACTTAGAGCTTTGCCATCCCTGTAGAAACGCCTCTGACCGGGCCAAATCTTTTACCGTCTGTTGACTACCAATAAGCTTGGCAGCAGAGGTGGAGAGAGGGTGCCATGGAGGGGAGGGGAGTGCGGCGGGCGCTGGCTGTGGCAGGGCAAAGCAGCGCAGAAAATCCCAGGTGCTTTTCGCCCCCTCTGCCCTTCCTTGTGCTCAAATCACTCCTAAATGGAGAGAGTCCAGGCGCGGGGAGGTATGGCCAGGCAAAGCACGGGGACAAGGCAGCTGCGCTGGGGGTGCATGACGACACCCCACCCCAGGCATGATGTGAGCCGAGAACAGTTCTGCTTGACAGTCTCCAGAACTCTCTCTTTCCCGTGAAAGAACAAGCCCACCTGGATTTTTAGTTTTATAGGAGCATCCCCATCCAACTGCAACATGATGCATTGACCACCTAATCCCTTTTGGATTATGGAGATTTTTCCATACGGTCCCCAGAAGACTGCAAGCTTTGGTAGAATGTTGACTTGGAATTTCAGGGTACACAATGCCACGCATGTGGTTTTTAAACAGTACACAAAAGCTTCTGGATAACTTACTTCCGTTGACCAGTTCCACATATGAGGTCCCTCCCTTGATCTCTAGAGTAGACCCACCATCTTCCATGGGTGTCTGTTCGCTAGTTGTGGCCTTGTGAACAAGGACATAAATCAAACCCAGAATACCAGAAGAACCAGTACTGATTGACCCTGGGAGTGCAAACTCGGGAAAACCATTGTAACAATGCATGTGCAAAGCACACATGCAGATGCTAGAAGGCATATTGTGTGCTTGGAAGGCTGGTCCTAGGTGAGAAATAGTGCATGAAAACCAAGAGCACATGCAAACCAGCAGAAGGCCAACTTGGTTTCCCAATAGGAAAGCTGTGCATGGAAGGATACAGGCAGTGATATTGTAAGATGTGTATACATGTGTATATATGTCTTGAATCAAGAGTGCTAGCACCAGGCTCTATTGCCTTACCTCCAGAGCCTTCTTTCTGCCATAATATTTAAAGTCAGGCACCTGCGCGGCTGCAGCCAGGCCACAGGTAAATACATTGCAGCCCCTGTCGCACTGACACAATCCTGGGGATCATGTAGCTGCCTTCCATCCTCCCCTGCCCCTTAGGGGGACAAGATCAGATGCTTTCAGGCTGGGATGTTGCAATGCCCCAGTTTGAAAACCTTTAGGGTAAGGGGATATTTTCCCCCTTACCTTGAATAAAGAGCTTCAGTTATGGAGCATCTTGGATCTGTGCCAGCTATACAGCTTGCACAAATGCGGGAAGGCTGTTTCGGGCTGCCCAGGCTGGGGGTTAGGATACTGCAGAGGAGGCCTCTGCTGATACAACCCCCTCCCAGGCTCAATCCTCCCCCCACTATGCCCTCTCCCAGCCCAGAACACCCCCTCTCTGCCTCTAAACCACCCACCTACCATTCTCTTCTCTCCCACACTTTGCACCACCTGGCATGAACCTCCCTGTGCCGGCCAGCATAGGGATCGAATCTGGCACTGCTGAGTCAGCACAGGGATGGACGAGCTGGCTCAAATGTGAGGATTGCGCCATAAGTTGTATTTCTCAAGGTTGTCATCCAGGCTGCAACATACTGACTGAGCACCCAGCCACTTGAGTCCAAGGCCCAAGCCCATTCTTGTCCAACAGGTCTTATACAGGCAGGTTCGGAGGCTGGAGCCTTCAGCCTGAGCGAGAAATGTCAATGAAGCCATACCTCTTTCTGACACACGCTTCACGGAGCAAACTTGTCATGCTAATTGAGTCATGAGTCACTGCTAGGTTATAAATATGATCCATCTGGGAACTGCATTTTACATTTCTCAGTTCGTTGAGAATGTCACTCCCCTGATAAAATGTTCCTTGTTTTGGGCCGTGCACTTGTACTCCCTATCTAGAATCCCCATCTGTCAGTTTCAGTGGAGGCTATACCCTTAAAAGATGGATGGGGAGTATCGACCTCAGAGGAAGGCCAACCACCAATACTCACATGATTTCTGTAACAGGGGCAGTGTCAGGAGTTGGGTAGGTTAGGCACTGACCATGCCCATCGGAAGCCCCATCTAATTGGCCCAGCCCCTGAATCCAGTGATGTCATGCAGGGGGTATGCGGGGGTACGGAAGTACCGGTTTCTAGGATTACAGCTGGCCCCGCCCATTCGCCCGCCCACTCGTCGACTCCGCCCTCTGCAACGTTTGAATTTCCTGCATGTTTGAGTTGCCTGCATGTTCTCAGAGTCAGGCAGGCAGGCAGGCAGCGAGTGGAGCCTTTCCTTTCCTTGCCACTGAAAAATGAGTTGCTCTGGGGTTTTAACATGATGCCAGGCCTCCTTAACATGTTCTGGGGGTGCTGTGGAATACTGTTGCAACTGTTGGGTCAGTTTAAAATCATCTGAGGCCTCAAAAAGGGCTTTTTTCATGTCACTTCCTGCCACGACATCACTTCTGGCTTATGGCGTCACTTCCGGTGGGCGGGTCCTGACACGTGCCAATCAAAAGTGAGTACCTGTTCTTAAATCATTTAGATGACACCACTGCCTGAATCCCCACAACCAGTAGCAGCTGTAGTGCCCAATTCACACCATCAGGGTGTGGGTGGGAAAGCACCGTGTGAGGGTCACTATTAAGAAAGGGGGGAACCATGGGCCAGGGGGCAAAATCCTCTACTACTGGAGCCTGCCATGAACTCACAGCCCTGCAGGTTGGTTTGCTAAACTGGAAGGAAGTGGCTGATTAAAAAACTCTCATAGAAATGATTGAAACAGTGGCCAAGGCCTGGTTCGGTTTCATACCCGCAGATTCAAACAGATTCTTGGCTTTTCTTTTTCCGTCCTGAACTGTCTGTCTGTGAGAGGAGGGCATTGTCTCCTGAGTGAAAGCGTAGGGAGGAGGGAGTTTTGGCAGGGTGAGGCCTCCAAAGCTGGGGTGGGTGAATGCCTGATGGTTTTCCTTCGGTGACCTAATAGGCTGTGTCACTGCCTTTGGGAGTGAGGGGTCCCCGGTCACGAGCCCTCGCCTGGAAGGTCAGCATAGAAATGCTAAAACTCTGGAAAAGAAGTCCTGCAGCTGAGAAAAATAATCCAACCGTGATTTGGCAAGTGCTTCTCCTCTCTCCTCAAATTTCCTGACTTGACATGTTGCTCTAGTGCACTTCACATCTGATTAAATTAGTCGCATTGCATTAAACCCTATCAAGTCTGACATGATGCAATGGGATGTGAACAGCGCCTATAAAGATGTACTGGCAGCAGATATCAGCTACCTGCTCCAGAATGGTAGTCTGAGTACCAGCAAAGCTGATGGTCTGATATCTGTTGGCTTTTTTGCTGAGCCTCGGTAGCAAACTGGTTGCATTTTGGATGATAATTACAACACCCTGTTCTAAGCATGGCATTGTAAGGCAGCATGAAGAGTAAGCATTAAAAGGCTGGTGATGGCATTGATCAGATCTATGCAGCAAACAGATTGCAAGAGCTGTACACAGAGATGCCCTCTATGTCCTACCAATGCTTAAAGTCCCATTCCACTTCACTGTTCAACTAAAACCATCTCGTATCTTTTCCATGAGTTGACAACTGAGTCTGACCTAATATAAAGTGAAACCATCTTGCTTCCTTTCCCCCCCCCTCCTTCTTCTGTGTCACACAGTATACTGTAAGTAATAAAATCCATGGCACACTTGGCCTTCACTTAGCCTATTTGAAAAATATTTATGAGAAAGCAAGTTTCTAGCCCTGGTAGTAACAAATTAAACGAAAGCACAAGACTTAGATCAAAGCTGAAACACCACAACATTTGGGGTTGCACACCAACATTCACCAATGCCTGACAAAAATGGAGTTTGTTTTACTCATTTTTCATTTTTATAATTATTTGTTTGGGAGAGGGATTGACACACCAGCAGAGTCAAGTTAAGCATTTTCCTAAGTTTTGACACACCAGGCCCAAAAGGTTCGCCATCACTGACTTAGAAGGTGTTTCCAGTGAGCAATGCTATCAGCATTAATACAACCTGGAGAGGGTGTTTATTTGTTTAAAACATTTGTACCCTGCCCAGTTGACAAGTCCCCCAGATCAGCTTACATAATATCAAACCCTCATATGTGACATATAACACAAAATTTGAGGGGTACTAGTATACGAGTTGCCAATGCATCACTATGTGCTACCTCTAAAACCTGGAAGTTACATATAGTCATCATGGCTTATAACTTGTGATGGGCTATTCCTCCATAAATCTTTCCAATCCCACTTGAAAGTCATCTAGGCAAGGTGCCATCACAATATCTTGTGGCAAGGGGTTCCACAGATTAATTACTTGCTGGAGAAAGAAATATTTTCATTTGTCTGTTCTATCTCTTCCCCCACTCCAGAAGGATAAGAGAGATGAGACTTACCTGAGTGTCCTGGCTGCCAGATAGCCTTCCATGGGACTCCTCAGAGCTACACCAGTTCTACTGCTGGCATATTGATGCAGAACAACTAAAGATGTGCACTGCTTAGGAAAGGTGATCAGGATCTGGTGGCTGCTGATTCTGTTCATCCCACCTCCATCCTATCCCTCTCCTGCTCCTCTCTCGGTCTTCCCTCCTCTCCACTGGTATTCTTCCCTCTTCTCCACTGGTAGGATTGTGCCATCATCCAGTCTGAGCCCTGTAGGTTGTGGCGCATAATTTTCCAGCTGCTGCACTGGCGCCAGTGCAGCAGCTGGTGATGGAGAGCTAGCAGTTCCATTTTGCTGTGGCATACCGTGGTATCCTGCTGTTTCCCAGGCATAGGATTGGGCCATTAGTGTATGACTTTCCCAATCCCGTTAGCATATCCTGTGCCCATTTAATTGCTCCCCAGTGTTCCTTTGTGATACTGCACCAAATAGTTGTATGGTTTGAACCCAGCTCTGCCATCTTTTTCTTGTCTCCTAGGGTCAGGCAGTTTCTGAATATCACTTTGTGATGGAAAATCATGTGTGGATTTTAGTGATCGAAAGTATTATTCTCTTGCTTCCCTGAATTTAGAGAGAAAGTGATGGAAAGCCTTCATTCAGCCGCTTGCTAGAAGTCAGTAGGTTGTCAGAAACACAGGAAGGATGAGGCTGCTTTGAGACATTTGAATAAGACTACGTTATCTGTAGTCTGGTATGAAAAAATCACAGTAACCATGGGCCAGCAGCAAGGCAGTTCATCTACATTCTTGACAATGGAGCAATATCCCAATACTCTATGCCAGCTGTTAGGAAAAATGGCCCCACTGGATCAGGCCAAGGCCCATCTAGTACAGCTTCCTGTATCTCACAGTGACCCATCAGGTGCCTCAGAGAGGATCATGCCTGCATCCCATTGCCACTGCTTTGCACCTTTGAATTTTTAATGTTTCATATACATTCACAGCCCAATCCTCAGCAGCGCCAACATAGTAAGGTCGGCATAGCAGGGCTGCATCCTGAGGCCATTAGGAGGCAGCAGCAGCACAGTGCAAGGCAAGGACCAGCCCCAGCCAGCCCTATGGGGCTGCTCTTTTTTGCTGTTTTGCTGCTGTTTTGCAGGTGCGCATTGGGGCCACCGAGGCTGGGGATGGGGTTTAGGATTTGGCACTATGGCCATCATGTGTCAACGCCCCTGTCGCCGCCCACTGCACCGCCCTGTTATGCCCTGGCATGCCTCTGGCATGCCCTCAGTGAGGTCTTGCGCTGACTGAGCGCCACCGATGCTCAACCGGCACTCGAACAGCGCTGCTGATAGGCACAGCGGCACCTGTGCACCGACGCTGCTGTTTGTGCCGGTCCAGCACCTGGTTAGCCAACGCAGTTGCGCTTGACGGCGTGTTTGCAACAGCACTGGACCAGCGCAAGAGCATAGAGCCGGTGCAACACAGGTATAGGATTGAGCTCTCAGAGGCACTGATTCCAGTGGTAACCTTAGGTGGTTTTTTGTATAATCAAAACTTTTTTAGTTACTTAAATTTTGTGTTTTTATCTATCCTCTGGCCTAATGCACTGTAATACACATTGTATTGTACAAGAGCATAGCAAAAATAGTGGCTGAACTATTGATGCTGCGCCAAAAATAGCGGCATTTTTGAAATCCTCACACCAACATTTATAAAGAAACACTGAAATATTCAGATAAACAAGAAATTCTTCAAATGTTGTCAGACAGTGTTATATTGCAAACAAGAGAGCCTGCTATTATTCTGCAAGAATAATGCACCATGTTGTATCTGCAGCTATATGACAATAGAATAACAGAAATACTTGCTTTCAACCTTTGCTTTCCCAACATTCTAGAGAGATCTGCAGCTTCGATTTTTATTTAGGGGTTGAATCAACCCAAATCCATCTGTGGAGTGCCTTTTTTCAAGGTTCCCTGAAATAAACTTTCAGATTTGCCATGCTTTTGAGGTTTACAATTACAATTAAGCACTCCATTTACCATGGCTGCCTCCTGGCCATTGTTGCCCTCACCCTCACCCTGTGCCTCAAAGGTTCCTTGAATACCGGAGCAAGCCACGCTATACAAGTCACCCCAGTCCTCTCCAATATTGTCGGCTCAAGCAATTGCCACTAAAAAAACAGTGGAGGTTTTTCCTTCATTTCCCCCAAAGTAGGGCAATATTAACTTGGTTTCCAGAAGATTGAATGGCAATTAAACTCATGAATTTGCCCAACTCTGCTGCCAATGAACTGTCGCATTCTCAGTTGCACTTCTGACTGATGTCACTCATGAGACACAGCCTATGAATCGGGAAGCAAAACGGACTGTGATCTCCCTTCTCTGTTCTGAATTTGATGTGAAGACTGGTGAGACCTCCTGTGTATATTGGGGCAGTTCAATGGCTTGCAGTAAATACAACTCACCATGAAGCTAACTTGTGCTTCTAATTAGGTCATAGAGCAGTGAGCTCTCCCTTCTTTTCCCTGAATATCAATGGTGCCAGAAAAGTTCAAAAAGGCAGAAGGCACCGCCTCTTTTATCGACATTGTCCAAGAAGGATGTTTTCAAAAGTGCTGATGGGAGGTGAGTATAGGTGGGAATAATAGCTCTGAAAAGAATAGCTCGGACTCTTACGTCTCTGGTCTGGGTGACCCAAAAATGTCCCTTGTTCTAACAGAAATGCATAGCTGTTTTCATCTAGATTGTAACCTTTGCGCTCAGCAGGGCTCTCCAAGGCCAGGAGAAAAAAAGTAAAAACCCAAATACGTTTTGTGAGTCCATTAGAACTTGCAAACTTTAAACTGTTATTTATTTCAGAATAATCCTAAACTGGAGTTAGGCCGTCATAAACTAAGCCAACAAAGTTTGGCCAGCACAAGGGCCACCATAAAGCGTGTTTGTACTACTCTCGGAGTTAGGGAGGATTAGATGGCTCAGGTCTGTGTGCTGGCCTTTCTGACTCCGAGAGTGGTCCAAACATCCTAATCTCCCAATGCACAATATCTTTCTCCATGAGCTCTGCCCAGCAGCATGCAGGCCACCAAGCCATGAGGCTTCACACACCCATGCAAAGGGACTGGCTCAACATTCCCTTTCCAAGTCTAGCATCCACACAGCTAATTTAGATGACCATGCTTGTGAATGGCAAGTAAAGTATTTTTCTTTGAAACCTTTTACTGCCTCTGCTCCTGTTTGATTGTTAGCAACAAACAAAAACAAAACTGGCAGGAGCTGTTGGGGAGCAAGCAGAACAAAAGTGTTCTGCTATATTACTCTGCTTGATTGTGATCATTTTTTTCCCAACAGATTTGAATCTGACTTTTTCCAATTCAAGTCCGACACTCTAACCAATGTACCACATTGCCTCTGAAATAGTAATATAAGAGAAAGTTGAATCAGGGGGATAAGCATTAAGGACACATCTGCATTCCAGTCAGGGAGATATATGTTTGAAATGAATGAATGAATACTCTTTGCTTGTTTTTGAAATATTGATATCCTGCCTCTCAATCATGATTTCCAAGGTGATTAAAAACATGATTTTAGGCAGTGATATCATGTAGGGGGAACGCGGGGGAACTCAGTTCCACTTGTTAAAATTAGGGCTGACTCCGCCCACTTCACTCCGCGGCGCTTCCCCCCTCCTCCCCCCTCCCGATTCCTCTGCAAAGAGCTTTTCTTCTTGGTTGGCCAGCACTCAGAGGGTTAAAGGGAGCGACTCCGGATTCCTAGAGGGGCGAAGGGGGAAGGGCTGCAGTGGGGAAGTCCCGTCCTGCACAGCCCCCTTCCTCACTCCCTCCAGCCACACATTTGGAGTCAGCAGCAGCTCTGGTGAGTCTGCAGCCCACTGGGGAGAAGGGGCGTCCTGGGGGTGCGGTAGCGAATCGAGGGGGGCTCCGGAGGGGAGCCGGGACTTTTTGAAGCTGCCCTCCTGATGTGCCAGGCGTAAGCAGGCTTTGGTGTGGGGAAGTGCCCAAGGGTGCCGTCCGGAGTGGTGCCGCCCCTCAGCCCCTTCCACAGGTTCCTGCCTCATTCTGCTCAGCCAGCCTCGGCTTCGAGGCTGCTGCCTCCATGCCAATTTTCAACTTCCCTGGCAATTTTGAATAACTCCACCTTGCCTAGCCGTGAAGACCAAGGAAAGGCTTTCGCCACTGTCTCTCCAGTCCAGAGCGTTTCACTGGCACTCTGGGTGTGAGGCTTCTTTGGGAGACTGTCCCCATCGCTATTGGAGCTGCAATTGGGGTGGGGGGAATTCTTCGCTTTCTGTTCTGTAGGCGCCAGGCTCTGTACAGAACCAGCTGGCTCCGCCCACTCATCGCTGACATCGTCGCTGGCTAGGAACCACCTGTGGGTAGATCTGGGTTCTGCCAGCCTCCGGAGCCCAGGTCTACCCATAGGAACCAGCTGCGGGTAGACCTGGCTCTGCCAGCCTCCAGCGTATGATGTCACTTCTGGTGGGCGGGTCCCGACACGTGCCAATCAAAAGTGAGTTCCTGTTCTTAAATCATTTAGATGCCACCACTGATTTCAGGTTATTACAAACGTAGTAGTAGTAGTAGTAGTAGTAGTAGTAGTAGTAGTAGTAGTAG
>JAJKFI010000031.1:8079847-8193650 GCA_029204185.1 Lerista edwardsae
AGAAGAAGAAGAAGAAGAAGAAGAAGAAGAAGAAGAAGAAGAAGAAGATTATTATTACAGGAGCACCATGATCCAATTTAAAATGTTTTAATTATGGGACAGATTGAAGGTAGATACAAATTCCTTTCTTGACCTCATTTCAAACACTCCGTCGTGCAGTCACTTTGGACTATTTGGAGGGAAGGGGAAGGAGGTGGCATATAAATCCTGGAAACAAATAATAAATAAATCTTTCAAAAGTTAAACAGCTTTAAGTCCCATTGGCTTCAAAAGGAGAAAGATGCACCTGCTTAATCTTCTCTAATTCAAATCAATAGAGCTTAAAGACTTTAGCTGTACTTAGTGAGAAGAAATCCAAAGATTTTCTTTTATTTTGCTGCATTTGTTTTCCACCAAATAATTTAGCAAGGGAAGTTGGGGGGGGGCAGGATAAAAAGTTGCTACATGTGGGATTCTTTTCTACAGGTCAGACAGAAACGAGATCCTGCTTGCAATGGAATTAACTATGGAATGGAATTTAATATGAAGCAGGGTGCACTCTGTATGAACTCTGCAGCCCCTATGTAACATTTTCAATTAATTTGTTTATTGGTTTTAATAGGCCTCTCCTATTACATTTATGGGAGTGTATGGGCTTCCTCTGTTGGCTAATTAACACCTTTTTACATTTTTGACCAAAGACTTGGCTTGTCTGCTGGGTAATACAGCAGACTTTGATTTAGCAAGCTTTGGACCCAAGTAATTTTATGGGGAGGGCTAGGGTGGCCAAAATCTGATCATTAAATCATATCATGCTCATTATCTGTTTTTTTTCTGTCATTAAAAATACATAGTAAATAAACTGTTGCCATGTCAAATTTTTCATTTTTAACAGAATCCCTTTATTTTGCTTTGAATTTAATGATGCTGCTTCCAATTTATGAGGGTAAGGGGATAATTAAACTTGCTCAACTGGCTAAGTACTTCAATAACATATGCTTAGTTTAAACCACTGCTCTGGTTTTGCTTACACTCTGTATGGGGGGGGAAAAAACAACTAACAAAGCAAAGCCTTGACCAATGTTTCTTGAAAGTTGATTGTCCTGTCATATTACATATATTGGCCTGTCGTCACATAAAGAAGGAATAGAAACTTCCTAACCAACTTTCCAGCACTGACGCAGCTGTAGCAACAGGGCATGAGCTGCATCCTGTAGTTGGGAGTCAGTCACGGAGGCCTCCTCAAAGTAAGGGAATGTTTGCTGCATTGCCCTTACCCTGCTGCTAGAAAGTTGGTTACAGTGGTGTCATCTAAACGATTTAACAACAGGTACTCACTTTTGATTGGCATGTGTCGGGACCCGCCCACCGGAAGTGACATCATAAGCCGGAAGTGAGGTTGTGGCAGGAAGTGACAGGAAAAAAGCCCTTTTTGAGGCCTCAGACAATTTTAAACTGACCCAACAGTTGCAACAGTATTCCACAGCACCCGCCAGAACATGTTAAGGAGGCCTGGCATCATGTTAAAGTGACCCAACAGTTCCAAAACCCCAGAGCAGCTCATTTTTCAGTGGCAAGGCAAGGAAAGGCTCCGCTCGCTGCCTTCCTGGCTCTGAGAACGTGCAGGCAACTCAAACGTGCAGGAAATTCAAACGTTGCAGGGGGCGGAGTCGATGAGTGGGTGGGTGAATGGGCGGGGGCAGCTGTAATCCTAGAAACCGGTACTCGCGTACCCCTGCGTACCCCCTACATGACATCACTGGTTGGTTAGGATTATGGCTTTAGGCTTCAAACATATACATCAGCAGGTATGTGGTGTACAAGTGGACAGTGGGTTAGTGTTTGCAGGGACAGGGCCTGGGGCAGGGTGTGTATCCCAATGGCGCCACCGCAGTCACAGCATCATAGGAACCCAGAGGCTATTTACCTTACCTGGAGGGTCATGCTGCCCTCTGGGAGAGTCTGGGAAGCCTGTAGGCCCTGATGCTTGAAATAGCTGGGAATCAGAGCACACTTCCAGTTTTCACGCAAAAGCTCTCCTTAAGCGGGAATAATAGCCCAGATCTGGCTCCCAGTGGTGGATTGCAACCCACCACTTTCTGAACCCTTGCTATACATAGTTTCCTGGGAATAAGCCCCAGACTTCTGATTAGGCATGCATAGGATTGTGCTGTTTGTCTTTTCAAAGGTAAGAGGAGTTGAACTTGATTGTCTGTTCACTACTGTTTTAAATCTGAAGAAAGGATAGTATGTGGCACATGTGGACATTCTGCATAGGTTAAGCTTGCTTAAGGTCGTAGCTGACCTCTAATTCTACAGGACTGCATTTAGATTAAAAGACCACTGATGCTTTTAAAAACAATATTACAGTTGAGTGAAATGTTGGCTTATGTTGCACAACAGCGACATGAAAGTATCCTGTCTCAAGCAAATTTCTTCATGAAATTCATATTATGCACTGTAAATATTTACAGTATTTTAATGCAATGAATTTGACCTGGAGAGAAAGCTATAAAAGAGTTGCATAAAGTCCTCTGGGATTGGCTTGTACAAAGAGCTGCCAACTCTCGTCATTTTATCACAAGTCTCATAACATTTGATCCTTTTATTACGTTCCTAGATCTATTTATCTCAGATTTCATTTGAGGGTGAGAGGAGGGTGCTGTTAGCTGTTGTATTTGTAGAGAAAACGCTTTCAAATTAATTGTGTCATTTTGCCTAGTATAGGATTCTTAGCATCTCTGCCTACAATTAGATTGTGGGTTCAAATATTGCTATTATTGTTTGTTCTTGGCAGCAGTAACATGGCAGGCATTTCATTGGCTTTGCAATAGAAAAGTTAAAACATCCGTGCCATGGAAATTGTTTCTCTTTCTAAGCAGTTTGAAGCCCACCTTCTAAATGCACAGAATGAAGCTGGCTTCTAATGAGTCAAACCCTTGATACATCTAGTTCACTGGTATTCAAACTTTTTAGACCGGGACCCACTGGCACTCATGTCGGGACCTACCAGAAGTGATGTCATTAACCTGGAAGTGATGTTGTGGCAGGAAGTGACATCATCAAGCAGGAAGTGCTGTCATTGTAACATAATAAAATGACACTCCTGAAATGCAAATTAGCATTCTTGGACTTCAGCAGTTGTACAACTATGAAACATCCGACAGAAAGCAAGATAACGACAAAATATTATGTAAAAGCACTGAACTAAAAACAATTTTTAAAAACCCTCACTTAAAAATTGAAACTGTGAACACTCACAAAAGGAATATAGCAAAAGTAAGGTCTGCAGTTTCCAAGATGGCTGCTCCCAGCTTTCTGTGACCCACCTGACATCAGGTCACGACCCACCAAGTGGGTCCCAACCCACAGTTTGAATAGCACTGATCTAGTTCATTAAACTGACCCAGAACTAGACTTCTTCAAACAGGGATCCTTCCCAGCCCTACATGGGGAAAATAGGGATTGAACCTGACATTTTCTGCATGCAAAGCAGTTGTGCCACCACTCAGTAGCATAGCTAGAGGGGGGGCAAAATGATAAGTATTGCAGGCGGCATGTCCCATTCACCATTGGAGCCATTCTGGGCAATGACAGCAATGTGCTGGCACTCACCAAACCAAATGGTGCTTCCTGCGTGTTGCTGTTGTTGCCTGGAATGGCTCGACGGTGGGTGGGAGGTGCTGCTTACACAGCCTGTTGTGGCACCTGCGGTACTTACTGTTTCCCCCCTCTAGCTATGCTACTACTACCACTGATCTACAAAGTTGGAGAACGTGTTATTTATGTCAGCCATGTTGTATGTGTTAAATAATGATACAAACGTTCCCTCATCCAGCAAAGGAGATGTATGTGCAGGTGCACCATTCTTCACTATCTCAGTACTGGATATACAGGGCCAAACAAATTGGCCCCATCAATGTTCACAATACAGATCACCTTCTAGAGGGGAGAGGAGTCTATATCCAGGCCCAGAGGGGGGATATACAGTTCTCTGCATGTGTGCATGCAGATCTCTGAATCCTGGCTATTATGTACCACCATCAAAAGACAAACATACTACAGGGATGTTTCCCATAGTATTGGTACTACGGGAAAAGGTAATCATGATCTCATTTTCTCTAAAAAGACCCAAATTGTGATCAGTCAATACTGCCAAAATAGTTTGGATATTAAGAGTTTTTCTTCCAGTCACATTCTCCTGACAACTTATTTTTCTCCATACTGGATCTTGAACACTTTTATACGTCAATCCATATTAGATGGCTGTACTGAAATGGAGAAAATTTCAGATTGGCATGTCACTTTTCATATACATGACTTGGACAGGATGAATGAAGACCATATAGCCCAACCATCACAGTCTGCCTAGCCAGCAGCCTCAGGTGGCAAGAGTGTAGGCCTATGATAAGCCTCAGCGTGAGGCCAAGTGGAGGGGTACAGAGAAGAGGCAAAACATCCTGTATTCCAGTGTTTCTCAAACTGTGGGTAGGGATCTTGACCTGATGTCAAGTGGGTCACAGAAAGCTGGGAGCCACCATCTTGGAAGCTTACTCTTGCTATATTCCTTCTGTGAGTATTAACAGTTTGAATTTTCAAAATTTCATTTTAGTTCAGTGCTTTTACATAATATTTTGCCCCAGTCTTGCTTTCTGTCAAGGATGTTTCATGGTTCTGCAATTGCTGCTGTCCAAGGATGCCAATTTGCATTCCAGGATTGTCATTTGATTATGACACAGTGATGGCACTTCCTGCTTGATGATGGCACTTCAAGCTACGACATCACTTCCAGGTTAATGACATCCTTTACAGTGAGCCCCAACACAATTTTAGTCCCAGTCTAAAAGATTTGAGAACCACTGCTGTATTCTGTTTGACCCAAAGCTGATCATCCTTAGAAGCCAAAAGGGATGCATATGGGGAACTAACACACAATTAATGGAACCGTATAGAAATACTGTTATATGATGTTTATATTCTATGCCTCTTTATGTGTGAATAGTACAAAACAAAAGGGAAATGAAAGTAATCCATGGTTTTAAAAGAAAAACCTTGGATTTTCACACAAGTGACAGTCGACTCCAACACAGAGCTGTAGAGAAAAGCTATTGGAATAATTGGCTAATCTCTTCCCTTGCAAAGGGAGCATCCCTATTTCATGATAATTGGATGAAGAAATGTGGGTGGGAGCACAATTCATTTCCGAGTTTGATGAATTATTTACCAATTAAGGAGAAGAGCAGAGGATCGGGCAAGTTATATTACTCTGGTATGAACATTCCCTTTATTATATTATTTATACATGTGCAATTGTTGCTTTTATTAACCAAGAGGTTAATCACTTGAATGGGATTGCTTCGCAGTTCTTTACAATCACACACACACACACACACACACACACACACACACACACACACACACGCACAGAGGCAAATTGGCTAATGTTATGTGAGCCGGGCCATTTTTCTAGCACTTATCTGCATAGCACAGTTTAATAATAATTACTGTGTATAACAGGAGTAAAAAGGCTAGAGCCACAGTTCTAGCATGACATGGTATGGGCCTTTCTAAGGAGGCACAAGCAGTTGTTAGAAGATGTGCACGCTATTTTTAACACCACCACCCTGGAAAGACTAGCTTTGTTTAAATCTTGATTTGATGTGTAGACCGTCTCCTATCGATGCCATGCAAGAAGTCTATGTGCCCATCCATTCAGTGAAGGGTTGCTCAGGCTAGTTGTGAGACTCTGATTTTTGTGCGTGATCTTTTACTTCTTCTGGAAAACAGATGCATTGCCAGGCCTGGTGGCTCCCAGGATTGGAAGGCATCATGGATCAGTGTGGCACTACCCACACCCATGCAAATGTGGCACCCCCCTGCCTGTGCCATCACCCAGCTCCACAGCCCGTGCATGGCCTTCACCTCTGAAAATGACTCCACTTTGAGTCATACAGAGCCAAGGACAATGGGGAAGGTGAATTTCGGAATGTTTGCTGCACAACTGCAGGAAGTGCTGTCACTCCCCAGCAGAGATGGCAGAAAACCATTGTGCGGGGGCGGGGGGAGGCTCCATAGGAGCAGAGCAGACTGTGCATGACCACCCCTGGTGGTCAGCTTTATATTGGGGTTGGGAAGAGTGGCATGGGTGATCCTCAGCCTCCTCCAGTCTCAGGCACTCAATGATTTGTTTACTTTTGACATCTCGGCCTGTGGCATAGAGCTTTCACAAGTATTTTGAGACACCACAACAGCTCAGCCACTAGCAGCAGAGCATTCATACAAAGAAAGGGAATGCCAAGCTATTACCACTAACAGCTAGAGAGAATTTGCAAACTGCATTTACCTTAATTTTTTTCCCAAGTGTCTGGGTTTTGTTCTGACAGACTGACAAATACAGTACTACTTTTCTGTAAATTGCTCTTCGGTTTAAAGTGATACAGTCATATCCCTGCAATCATAGTCAGTGCCTATGTTTAAAAAAAACAAAAACAAAAAACATCCATGGTAACAACTCATCCAAAAGTTAGCTGGGAATTTATTATAATGGGATAGAAATCTTGCTTTGTTTTCCAGTCCCCATTTAGGGGATTTAATTGTTTAGGACACCATTAACAGGTTAAGATCTCCTTCAAGAAAAGAACATTGGACACTAACGGTGACTTTACAGTTCAGTTGCAAATGTACAGGCTGAGCAGACACAGAATAGGCAGGCAAGCAGTGTTTACCCCCAAGCAACATAACAGGGCAGTACAATCAGTCAGTCAATCAATCAATCAATCAATCAGTCAGTCAATCAATCAATAGTATTTATATACCGCTTTTCAACACAAAGTTCACAAAGTGGCTTACAGGCAAGTAGTAATAAAGGTACATGGTCCCCTGTCCCAAAAGGGCTCACAATCTAAAAAAAGGCAGATCACCACCAGCAACAGCCACTAGAAAAGACACTGCGCAGGGACGAAGGGGGACAATTACTCTCCCACTGCTAAATATAAGAGGAACACCACTTGAAAAAGTGCCTCTTGCTCAGCTAGCAGGAGTTACTATCTAGAACTGCCCAACCATCTGAGACTGCAGCAGTAGCCAGGCGGCTACAGCTGTATTATCCCACAGCAGCCAGGCAGCAGGAGGCACTGCAGGAGAAGGGCACGTTCATTCCTTTTTCCGTGGTAAGGATGCGAGTGGGCTACTTGCCTCTGCGCTGGCTATCACCACCAGTCTCACCCTTGTTCCACCCCTTCCCCTGCCCAGGAATGCCCTCCCACTCCGCCCAAAAAGGACGCAATGCCGGTAAGCAATGAATTCGCCACTCGCCAGCTCACGTTGCTGCCTCTGGGTAGTGTGGGGTTGGCTGTCACCCAGTTCCGGAAGTAATGGCTCACTGCTGGTGCTGGAGGTGCCAGGATCGGGCCCTAAATCAAGAATGGGCAGAAGATTTAGCCGAGAGGGTTAATGCCTCCGTTTGCCTGAAGATAACAGCTGAAGATCCGAAGGTCGTGAGCTGGAGACTACCAGAAGTCTCTGTGGGCGGCAGACCTTGCAAAACTGCGGCTGATTAAAAAAAAAAAGCTGAGTTCCAGCTGCCTTGTGTGAGGGGGAGTATGCTGGTCAGCTGCGTCTCTGGGGGAGCAGGGAAGCCTCTTATCAGCCAGCAGAAGACAGACAGGTGGCTATGAAAGAAGGCTAAATCCAGAAAGATCCATCTGTATGAGTGTCATTCTTGAAAGATATAATGTTTCTGTAAATTGTAAAAACCTTCAGGTTTGTGAATAAAAGTCTGCCTATGTGAACCGCCTTGAGTTACAGTCATTAGAGAAATCTAGTGATCTTAAGAAAGGCGGTATATAAATACAAGTATTATTATTATTAAATCACAAATACTAAAATTCAAAACCACTGCCCCCCAGGCAAAGCCAAAAGACATGACCAGTTCTTCCTGCACATACAGTCCAAGCTTTGACAGGGCAAATACACAGATCAATGGATGTGACTCAAAGTAGCAACAAAAAATATCCAAATTGCTTACTAAGGTTCATTGTCCCCAATCAATGACTAGGCTATATGAAACCCATCGTCCTATTTGCAAAATGGGACAATAATGCTCACAGCTATATATTAGCACTCCAATTTGACTCTCATCTGGAATAATTTATAAGCAGTAGGTGAAGGACAACTGTGGCCAGTGTTAGGGTTGGGGGAGATGTTTTAAGAAAAGAAAAAGAATCTGAAGGCTGGAATATAGCAGATATTCTGCACAAAATATGCCATGGGATCTTTAATGACCACAAGTGGTCAGGACCTCAGTTCTCTGTCTCTTAGGAGATAGCTATGGCAGCCTTTATAGATCTAGGTACACTAACTGTGAACAAAAGCTGCAACTTTTAGATTTAATGAAGCTGAGGATCTAACAGCAAATAGCAACTATTGAACTTGTTATGGACAAACCTAGAGTTTGATTAAGTCCACAGAGCATTCATTTTATATATAGGAAAGAAAATAGAAAAGAAAGGCACCATAGTTTACATGTCTAGTTTCCTTCAACGTTAAAGCAATCAAAGTATTGTGATTTCTGTAGCAATAAGAACGTTAAAGACATTTAGAAAAATTAGAAAATTGTTACAAACAGAGGGCATGCCTACACTATTAGAATTTCTATATGTATAATGATCTTGTAACCATTGGGCAGCCATCTTATTATGCAGTCTCCATTTTGAAGAGAGACAGGGAAGACAGGGAAAAATATTTTGTTAGCAAAGAGTTTGTCACCAGTTGTCAGTTCTGTCTTCTTCCCTTAGGTATCAGAACAGGTCGACATTTCTCTATCTGCTAGTTAGAACGTGCCTATTCCATACTTAACCAGTCCCAATGAGTTCCTTTTTCAATCCTGTGCTCCACTAAAGAGTCAGTTTTAACATCTTTGTCATAACGAAAGGTGTAGCCAGCATAACATCCTGCTCAGGGCCAGCCCAGGACCCCAGGACTCCAGGAGCCTGGGGCAGAGCACAAAATGCTGCCTCCCTTGTGTGGACTGATGGTACTGCCTGAAGCTAAGCAGGAGAATCTTTGGTCTGTTTTTGGATGGGAGACAGAATGCCAGGCTGTGACAATCTGCAGTACCTGTTGTAGCAGAACAGAGTCACCATGGAGCTGATTAGCCAGTGTGGGAACGTTGTGAGAAGGCCAGCCGGCAAAAGAACGAAGTCCAACCTTGAGGACCTGTTCAGGTTGGACTTACGATCACCTGCTGAAGCTTGCTGTCACACGGCCAGAGGAGAGAACCACACTGTGAAAGCTGCATCTGGGACTGAGGATTCGGTGAATCGCAGAATACTGTATATTTGTAAAAACCCCATTGAAAAATGGTGGTTTAGACTAGCCTGCCCATGTAAGCTGCCTTGGGCATATGCTTCGGCATGGGAAAGGAGGGGTATAAATTCTTCAAAAAAAATAAAATAAAATATATATGAGCCTCTGGATCGGAGACTGAATGGAAAAGGAAGTGTGGAGGGCAGTGGCAGACTAATGCAGCAGAGACACTGTAGCCCACCATTCACCATTCTTCTTTCCTTTAAATGTTCTCTTCTGCTCTGGTCCCCCTTTTTAAGTCCAGGGAGTGGGAGGAGGAGAAAGAGATGCAGTGTTGTGAGCAGGTTGTTAGAGGTGGCTACTCTCATTGACCTGCTGCCTGAGCAGTCACCCTATGGATGAACCATGCCTGCTCCTGTAGGCTTGTGACCTTTGTTGGGGTGGGGGAGGTCTATAAGAAAGGCCTGCTCAGAGGAGAATCTACTTTATTTCTGGTTCTTGTTTTCTGAATTGGGTCCATGTCATACAAGCAGGAGGTTCCATATTTATCTTTACTGTAGGATAACCTGCTTGGTTGCTCTGTCCCAGAGTACCAAATATTGCCATATCTTTTATTCTAAATGTATTTCTTTCTCCCTTGCATTCTTGACAGCAGACACTTTCAAAAATTTTATGGGCATGATGATGTCAATATGTTAACATTGTGGTTTTTCCCCTAAAAATAAAATGATAAATGCATAATGTTTTTTTAAAAAATCAACATAGTCTGCTTCATTGTATTGAACAAAAGTCCCTCTCACATACTAAAGAGGCCAGGCTCTAAATTAAATTTCATTGTTAGCCCCTATGGTGGTATTGTCTCCAGTAGATAAAAATCCCTTCAGTATACTCTGCAGGTGCCAACTGATATCCATATGGCCCAATGAATGCGTGGCACAGATTTCTCTGTTGTTGTGAGATTAACGACACAGCCTTTGCCTGGTTACCCTTTGGTGCTAAATTCTCGGGTGTGTGTGTGTGTGTGTGTGTGTGTGTGTGTGTTTTAAAGCAGACTTGCACTATCCAGATGTTCAGTGAAATGAAAGATTAGCAATTCACTGCTCTTCCATCTCACCCTTCCCTTCTTTTTAAAAACTGATATTTTCTTAGGAGCTTGCTTGGTGTGAGTGGGAGGAATTTCTTCCCGGAGGTATATCAATCAATAGGCTGCACTAGAAGAGAAGCAAAATGTTGAACAAGTAGACCAGAGCACTATGAATTTGTTTTCAGGGAAGGCCTTTCTACTGAATGAAATATGCATCCCAGGGCTTCACTTCACCCTCCAAAAACAGTGATCGTTCCTGCTAAACAGACAAGGAGCACACATTTTTCCCGAATAATTCTTATTAAATTTGAGGGCAATATTGTCCCTGTTTATTTCAAGCTGTGCCTTAAGCAAGAGGGATGGGTATTAGAAATATGGCAATATCACATTCCCAGTTCCCATAAACTGGGAATATTGAGGGCAATATTGTCCCTGTTTATTTCAAGCTGTGCCTTAAGCAAGAGGGATGGGTATTAGAAATACGGCAATATCACATTCCCAGTTCCCATAAACCATGGCTTCCCAGGAGAGAAATGAGAGAGGTAGCCGAAGAAGATTCCACTCAATGAATGCCAATTCAAAATCCACTAGACCCATCTTTGGTATACATAGACATGCTCAGGTTCCTGCTGTTCCAAGAGCTGTTCAAGCATAGAATAGGTAGCATTCCAAGGAGAGAAACCTTCTGTCTCAGCTGATGTTTAACAAGCTGTTTTCTTGCTGCGACTGGCACTCAAGGTGTGAGGCAGTTCTCTCTAGAAAAGCAAAGGTAGTTCTTTGGAGGGGTAGGTGCTGGAAGCTAGCAGCTAGGAGCCAAGGGCAAAAGTGTCTGGGGCAGAAACAGGTTGAGGCTTTCTTGCCCCACCCCAAGAAAGAAAAACATTTCCATCTGCCTACCATTGGATTTCCTATGACAACATGTTAAAAGTTCTGATTCCTTTAGTATTCTGTGAACAGATTCTGAAAAAAAAACCTGGCTACAGTGCAAGTCAATTTACAGTCAATTTACCAAAGTATCACTTCCAGTCAATATACCAAAGGAGAACAACTGATCTTAAAGGGCACACAATCCTGGGCATGTCTACTCAGAAGTAAATCCCATTGTGTTCAATGGGCTTACTCCCAAGAAAATTGATACGATTGCAGCTTCAGAGGATGAATATTCTTGTAAAATCTTATGGAGACCTATTGGCAAGTTTCAGGCATAGCATGTAAACACAGCTTAGCGTTACTTTTCTATCACCCTTGGATCTGTGGAGAGCCATTCAGCTGAGTTGTTGCAGGTAGCACATGGACTTTTACATTTTAGCCCACCTGGAGATATGGACAGTTTGCTAACCACTTCACAACTAACATCACCTGCCTGCATCTGCCACAACTTGGCCTCCACATTGGCAGTTTCTGATGCAATACCTTCAGTATCTGCTTGTCCAATTCCTATGAATTCTTTTCAGCTTTTGCAGTTCGATGAAGTAGACAGGGTCCTTGGAAGTGGAAGGTTCTCTGTGTGTACACTTGACCCTCCTGTTAGATAATAAAAGTTGCTAGGGAAGTACTAGTCAACAGCAGCATAGCTGAAAAGCGTACTGCCCTGGGCACACCTTCCATGCAGGGGCGTAGCATGCCTTGCCCACGCCCAGGGCAAGGCACGCGTTGCACCCCACGCCGTGACTTCATGACGCCTTGCGTCATGACATCAGCAACAGAGGCGGTGCTTCCGTGCATGTCCCTCAGATTCAATTGAAGCCGTGGGAGATGCATGGATGCTCTCCCAGCCGGGGACTCCCCCAGAGCACAGAGAGCTCGCGCCAGAGTGGCTCTGAGTCGACGCGTGCGTGCCCTTTCTGCGCAGGCCACTCTGGCGTGAGCTCTCTGTGCTCTGGGGGAGTCGCCCAGAGCACAGAGAGCTCGCGCCAGAGTGGCCTGCGCAAAAAGGGCGCGCGCTGACTTGGAGCTGCTCTGGCACGAGCTCTCTGTGCTTTGGAGAACTCGAGTGGCTCGGAGCGCGGCGGGGGCACGGGGGGCATGCCAACGGCACCCCCCACCTTATGGCGCCCCCCACCTTATGGCACCCCAGGGCTCATGCCCCATGCTGCCATACCCTCCCTCCGCCTCTGCTTCCATGGCCATTCCCTTACCCTTCCAAATATGCTCTGGTCATGTCCAGAAAGTGTTCTGAGAGCGGGAAAAACTGTGTGCGGCTGGAAATCACTGTTTTAGATGTTTTAGAAGGCATTCTGAGGGCCAGGGAGGCCACTGAACCCTAGTTGAATTCTAATTGGTGTAATTCTAATTCTAATTCTGAAATTTTGTCCAGTTTAAATTACGTTAAAGAAAACATAGGACAAGGTGTAGAACACATTGGAGAATAAAGATGGGCAGCCCAATCCTAAACCTTAGCTGCAGACAGGGCCACAGCAGTGCTGAAATGGTCATGTCTGTATCCAATGGGGCCAGGTCAGCTGCTGGAGCCCCAGTGGCCCCAATGAGTCAGCTCAGAGCTGCACCTGCTATTGAGCCGGTGCAGAGCCGAGGAGGCTCTGCAGCTCAGGGCGGACTATTGGATTCAATGACAAAGTCTGCCATCATCTCCACCCCCTCCCAAGCCTGGTCTCTCCGCTCAGTTACCCCCTCCCCACATTCGCCCTGTCTTCCTCCCACCCCAAAAAGTTGCTCTGCTGGCAGAAACATTTACCACCAGTAGCGCAATAGTGTCACCTTCCCGGTGCTGAGGTGCAGCCCAACTGGAACGATGTCAGTGCCGGCACTACTATACAATGCTACCACTGGCATTAAAGTGACTTACAGCACATGTATGATTATCTTGCCACAGTCTTATTTTTAGGGAAGAAGATGCGTTCTTCCAATCAACCTGGAGCCCAGGTTGACCAGCCGATAATGTTTAGAAACCAGAAAACAAAATACACAGGACCACCTATTCATTATTTATAGAAAATCTCATGAATTTTCATTCATACTCAATATGTGATAAATAATGATGATGACCTGAAGCATTTCTTGTCTTGATGCTGAGTGCTTAGATCTTCTTCTCCAGTATATTTTGCCTCTCTCTGAAATATGATATAGTTTGGCTCATAGATTTCTGGGTGTTTTTTTTTTTAATTTCCGAGAATGTCCATTGCTTGGACTAATCAAAACTGGCCACAGGATGTCACTATTACTCTATAAACATACAGCGAGTGATATGTTTGTTTATTAAAGGGCAATGCCTCATGTTTCACTTGTTTCTCTGGACACAGTCTGAAAATGTCTCCTATATGAGTCCTGTTGAAATGTGGGAACTCTGAAAGAGAGCAGTTGTTTCCTTGTGAGGTTGAGGGAGATGCAAACTGGCAGGTGTGTCTTAAGCACTTTCCTGGGAGTAAGCTCCATTGAACACAATGGGATTTACTTCTGAATAGACACTCATAACATTCTGTCCTTAAAAGGTGTCCTAAATTATATTGCCCAATTCTGCCCAGATGATTCCATTCCAGTGGTGTCCCTACAGGTGGGGCAAAACCAGAGACGGGTGGTGCAGGTGTGGCAGGTGAGGCAGAATTGCTCAACTGTAGTTCTTTGAAAAGTGCCTCCACTTCTGCTGCAGTGGTTGTGATTCTGCAAACACAGCCTGCAGGGTCCAGCTGCTCAAAGCCCATGGCTTGGAAGTGTTTGCATGATCACAGCAATGGGGTACTTTTCAAAGAACCCTAGTAGGGCAGTGCTTGCTCACCTGCCACACCCTCCCTGCACGTGCTGGGCAAAATGCTAAGTGCTGCAGGAGCCTGCGCTCCTGTGTATCGTGGCCCCTCCCCCTCATCCTCCAGAGCCATTCGCAGCTTGGAGAGCAAAGCATCTGAGCCAGTTCTCGAGCAGCAAATGGCTCTGGAGGCAAGAGGCCATGTTACACAAGAGGTCAGTTTCCTGCAACACTTAGTGTCCCCCCCTAGAAATGCCACTGTTCAATTCTTCTCTCTATACTAATTCAAGGGTTTGCAATCAATCAGGTAATGCTAGTTTGCCACGAAGTTTCCTTCATTAATGCATGTGAAAAAGTTTGTTTTGAAGATTTTAGCTAAAATTTTTACAAGCGTCCAAATGTTTCCTGTCTTCTCTTACTATTAAATTGGAGAGTCCATCCTTCCCTGCTGGTTAAATTCTACATGCTCAACCCTGGTATTCAGAACTTCACTGATAGATTTCTTGTTTAGTAGTCCTTCTATCCAGTTTTGCAGGGCTGGCCCAAGACTCCTTGCTGCCTAAGGGGGCAGGCCAAATGCTGACACCCCCCCCCCCGCTTGATGGGCCAGCCTCTGTTTCTCCCACTGTCCAATGTCCTAGCTCAGCTCTTTCCTCCCCTCCACATTTCCTCTTCCTCTCTGTCCTCCTCTTCCATCTTCCAATCCAAGGAGGAGCAATGGAAGCACGTAAGTGGACAGAGCTGGGTGCCTTTCACTAATCTGCTGCTTGAGGTGACCACTTGGTCTCATGAATGGGCCAGCTCTGCAGCTGGGTGTTTCCCAGGATCAAACAACTGGAAAGGTGTTGCCCTGTTCATTCAAAGGCCTCTGTCTGGCTGTTTCACAGCAAACGGTATTCAGAGGAATATGGCCTTAAGCATGGAGACTCCATATAACTAGGGTTACCAGATCCAAACTGGGACAGAGTGCCTGTACCTTTAACCATGGTAAAGAAGAGGAAATTTTGGCAGGTGCAGCTTTTGAAACCCTTCCAAGATGAGCTGCACCTGCCCAAATTCCCTCTTCTATACCATGGTTAAAGGTATAGGCACTCTGTCCTAGTTTGGATCTGGTAACCCTACATATAACCATCATGTAGGGTTGTCAGAATCTCGGCAGAGATCAGCTGTGGCCTTTAAATCTTTCCTTGTTAGTATAGAGGATTAGGCAAAATCATGACCAGGATCAATAGCTATGATTGTTGACAGATCAATAGCTATTAGTAGACACCGCAGGATAGCCAGATTCTTGGCTGCAGACTGGCCATCACTTTTAAAACTGGCTTCATAGCAGTGATGTGCTTGCTCTATGCACTACATTGCCCTCCACTCCTGGGACATGTCGGGGAAGGGGTTGCAAGGTCCCTATGAGTCCCCAGAAGAGGCTGGAAGTGGGTACACCTCTGAAGGGTTAATTATATCTCTAAGTACATGCAGGTTTGGAGGAGGGTCTAACTCTCCCTGTTTAATTTCAAAACAACTGAGGACTAAGAATGGAGTTGAGGAAGAGCAGAGCTCCAGGACTTCTCTTGGAGGAGGAGGAGTGACATTCACAACTGTGTAAAGCAGTGATTCTCAAACTTCTTAGCACCCTGACACACTTTTTAGAAAGACAATCCATCCGGGACCCACCGGAAGTGATGTTATGGTCAGAAGTGCCATCATTGTGGCCCCAGAGCCTGCTACTTTCCTGAGAATGCAGCAATAAGTTGGGCTATTTCTCAGCCATTTTCCAATAGCAACGTGAATCAGAAAGAAAAAAGCCTATTTACAACTTTGACCCACGCAAAACAACCACACAACCCTCTCCTTTCCCAGCATCCCATATTTTCAACATGGCTGCTCTAGGTGCTTCGCAACCCACCTGACATTGGCTTGAGAACCACTGGTGAGTCCCGACCAGTGGTGAAATTCAGCCAGTTCTCCCCAGTTCTGCAGAACCGGTTGCTAATTTATTGATATACAAAAAGTAGTGTTGTAGTAAGAAGCAGTACAAAGAAAGGAGGACATAGAACCGGTTGTTAATTTATTTGAATCCCACCACTGATCCCGACCCACAGTTTGGGGACTACTACTGGCATAAAGAATGAATTATCTAGTAACTTGGGCAACAGCAATCAGTTTTTCTAACTTATGATAATGATAGAGCAGTGATGACGAACCTATGACACACCACAACATTTGGGGTGACACACCAGCAATCACCAATACCTGACAAAAACTGAGTTTGTGTTATTCATTTTTCATTTTTGTAATTATTTGATGTTTCTTTATATAATACATAACATCACACATGATTGGACTGTACTTTTGTTTAAATAAATGAATATAAATAATTATTTCTCTTTTTTCTGGGAGGGGGGTTGACACACCAGCAGAGTCAAGTTAAGCATTTTCCTAAGTTTCGACACACCAAGCCCAAAAGGTTCGCCATCACTGTGACAGAGTGACTGATTGTAAAACATGGTATATTTAAATATTCACATGGTATGTCTAAAATATTCTTTGAGAGGCTTAAATAAACAATGAATAAAACAGCTTTTGGTCATACTCTGCACATCACCAAATCTTATAACTGTGCTCCTTAGTTAACCGTGTCTGCATCACTACATCCATCTCCAACAGATCACTGATATATTTGCCAAGCTTCCAAGATTTCCTTGTGTGTCCTGGTCAATTATTAGAAAACCACTGGTTTTCATACAAGTCTATTTCCTACTGTAAGAATCCCAGAATGTATCCCCAACTATACCTAATGGGGAAGACACAGAAATGGTTCCACTCATCTTTTCGAACAAAAAAGTTACAATGATTTTAGCCAGCCAACGTGCCTGGAAACCTTCTTGAGGAGTGCATGTCATTTCTTCCCTTGAAGTATTGTTCCATGTAAGAACAGAGCATTGTAGGGACCTTGCTTACTAAAGTCACTAGATAGGTTAAATGCCATAGAGATCATTTTACTGTTTATCCACTAGATGGTACCCTATCCTTATCATTTTCAATTTGGCAACAACACCGGGGTACATTTCTTAGTATCGGTCAGCCATTTCACCAAATCCTGTCTTCTCCCATTCAAGATTCCATATTTGGTGAGAAACTTGAAGGCAACTGTTTTGGAAAAGGCAGGAGATACCCCGAGGAGATAGGGAATGGTATCAGCAATGGCCCCTTGTCCCAGATAAACTAGGGATTATAGGGTTAACCCCCAAGGTCTTTGCAAGCCTTGGAAGCACAGCTATAGGCTGATGAGGCCCCTGGCAATGAAGGGAGGTTAGCACAGGTGCAGATGGCTGTGGCTGATGAATTAAAGCCTGCCCACTGAATGGCTGGCCTCAGTATAAAGTTGGAGGCAGGAGGTGTAGGAGAGGAACCTGGGTAGGTGCTGGAGGAAAGGACTTTGGTAGGTGTTAGAAGAGAGCACCAGGTAGGTGCTGGATGGATGGATTGGGACTGACTGATGGAGTGCTGGCTGGACTGACGGACAGATGGATTGCTAGACTGGCTATGGTAAGCTCATTATGGGGAACTGTTGTGTGGCTGCCACGCCCCTGGAGCCACCAAGTGGAGGAGGCAGTTGTGGCTTAGGCAAGCTGACTGCCTATTGTGTGGTGGTGAGGTTAGTTGGTGCTAGAATTAAGGTAGTTTGGAGTTAAGCCAGTGATGAGGGCAGTCTGGAGGAGGCTGGCCAGCCGGTGATCCCAAACAAAGCTGCTGGAAGAGGAGGCCCAGTGGGTGACTGAACCCCCTCCCTCTTGCCTATCTCTGAGGCCACTCTGGAGGGGAAACTAGTTAGCCTAGTGTGGGCATTAGGGCTCTTGGGGAGGCCTGGCAGGGAATTTGGCAGAACAGCAACTTCCACTATTCCCGTTTTCTCAATTCAAAAGCAGGAAAACAGTACTGCTTCAAGCCCATCCATCTACACACTTTACAGATTTGTGGATGAATAACAAGACTTAGCGACTGAACAACAATCCAATCAGTATTGGAAGTGGCCCATTGTCATTGTACTTCCTCATTTGTACAAGCATGTCTTGAAGCACAAGTTTATTGGACATCTCAAGTGGCTTCTAGAGACTAGTTACAAATGGGGTTGTGGTCAGTACGCAGAATCATTTGTCAGCGTAACTCCAGCATCCTTAATCCAAGTTTTCTTTGCCCATTCCACCTGGAGTCACCGTGCATCACTGTTTCTTTTCTCTTTTGCCTGAACACAGAACAGTGAAGATAGTAAGGACCACAGCACAATGATCACTGCTGTTGCTATAACCCCAATGGCCTAAGACTCCTAAGTCCAACCATCTAGTCCATGGTTCCCACACTATGAGTCGGGACCCACCAGTTGGTCAGGACCCAATTTTTGGTGGGTCACAAAACTGACAAATAGATAGCTGACAAGGAAAGTGTATTGCGCCCTATAGAAACTGAAATGGAGCAGCACATGTGTGTTTACTTGTTAGTAGGTGAGTGCAACGTCACCAGGGTAGTCCTGATCTGACAAGTGCAGGCCCTGACGAACTTTTGAGATGGAAATCCCCTCCTCCAAGCTGTGTATTAAGCCCTATGGCAAGCAAACTGAGACACAGGTACTTGTTTACTCATAAGTAGGAGAATGAGTCTTGGTCCACTTTGAAGGGCAGGCTGAGAGAACTGCAAGGCCACCAGAATGGACCTGATACAATCAATGTGAAGCTCAACAAATGCTCCAAAATGTGGTTGTCGTACCCCCAATTGTAAAAAGGATAAAAGTAGGCTTGAGCAGCTGGTAAAGTGAAACTTTTTTTTTTTTTTGCTCATAACACTAGGTGGGTCCTGATAGTGTCATTTTCATAAGTGGGTCTGGTGCTAAAATATTTGGGAATCACTTATCTAAGTTACTGAGTCCATGCATCAGGAAAAGAAAAAAACCAATATTTCAAGGAAGTGCAATGGGAAGAGAATTTCAGGGCTCCTTTTGAGGAGAAGCATCTGAGAACATTCAAGAGAAATCATTACCTCCTCGAAGACAAGTGGCAGGTATCAGGAGTCTGTGCATTGCTTGCTTACTCTCTTCAAAAGACAGAGCGACTATCACATGTTACACGCAAACACTGTCACTGAGGGACAAACTAATTAGGATGCAGAAGCTCCATGATGTCCCTTGTTCCAATCATATTTTTATTTTGATTAAGAGTGGGCATGGAGGCCATTTGGATTGGGGCTATTGGGGAGGAGGGTCTGTTTCTCCCCCCAAGCTCAATTGCAGCTTTGTGGGTGAGGTGGGAAGATGGATCAAGGCCAAGCACAAAACTGCTTCTGACAAAAGAAAAAAAAATCACTTGGTGGGGAGAACTTGGCAGCAGAAAATGGCAGGGGAGGAGTATTTAACCCTTTCCCGGCCCACTGTTTCTCCATTCCAAATGGTTCCAAGAACTACCCTTCTCCCTTCAAAGTGTGTGTTTTTGCTGAGGTTGAGCGTAGCAGGCACTAACCCCAATGCAACATTTTGTGAATTGGCACAATGAACCACAGGTACTTCTGCATCAGACTTCGTAATCTCTTCACAACTACGGTGGTGAGAGCATGAGGGAAGAGAGGGCCTATAATATCCACATCTTTTGTAACCTTACTTTTTTTTAAAAAAGTTGGATCTTCAAATAAGATAAATTTATTTTGTTAAACCAGTTTATGTACAGTAGTTAGAACTGGGATCTTTTCACTCTTTCTGCTTCAGGAGGAGGAAAAAAACTCTAAATTGATTGTCTTAGAGTCAGTCTACTTGATATATAGGAGATATGCGTTCTCTTGACATGTTTTATGTTAGCTGAAAAGGAACCACAGGAGTTCGCAAGGAGTAGTGGAGGAGAGGCCACACAATCCTTTCCCCACCTCAGTTTGTCTGCTCAAAGTTGCCTCTTCCAAGTTGCTTCCCCGACATCTGCAGGTGAAAATATACAAGGACCCACAGGGGAAATGGAAATCAGATTGAGGCATATTTTTAAACAGAAAAATGGCAGGAAAGGGCAGTTTGGTTCTGAGTGTTGAGCCCATGCAACAGTTTTGTCTTTTGCAGAACAGCTGAAAATATTCCAGTAGTTTCAGCATCCAATTTGTGTGATGCATGGTTGTTAATGGAACATTTAGGAAAGTTATTAAAAACACTCATTCTGTGCTGCATATGCCATCTTTATATTATGATACTAAAGGGAACAAAGCTTGCTAATGCAACACAAAAGCCCTTCAGAGTTCTAACTAGGGTACTTTTCTTCCTTGGCTCATCTCATAGATTGCCGTTTAGATGAAAAATAAGTGCAATATTTATTTTGGAGTTCTTCAATTTAAACATGGGCTCGGTCAATTTGCATAGATCCAAACCAGAGCAAAATAAATTTATTTGTATCTCTAGCCTCCCTTTTGCATGGTCTCGAGGCACATGAGAGTAGTAGGAGTACAGGCAGCCACCCTACATACAGCTTCCCAACATACTGTGCAGCCAATGAAGACCTGTGTTTGGCATGTGACCATATACAAAAGACATGCTTTGCGATGTCCTTCCCGAAGTGCCTTCTGTTGTGGGGTTCCATAGTGCATGAAGTGGTCCTTGGACAACAATTCTATAGCACTTCCCTGAGATGAAGTGCCCAATCCTATCATTTGGGCTGCATTGCTGGAACTCGTGTTCTAGCAGCACACCCCGACTTACAGCATTGCAAATAGTGAAGCTCTATTAGGCCGCTGCTGGTAACAGTGAGTGGTGCCAGCCAAGGAGAAATGGCAGTGGTTTAGACTGGAGAACACCCCCTCCCATTGGCCTACCACCCCTTCCTGCTCCAACACAGAAGTAATTGCGGTGATGTTATGTCACCGCAATTACTTCTGGTGAAACCAATTGGCCGTGCTAAGGAAGGCTATGGGGATGGTGGGTTCTGGTGGGTCAAAGTGTTTTACTTAGGCTGCACTGCACCAAAGGACTCTGGCTCAGCATAGTTAAGTTGTGAGTGAAGAGGGCAGGTGGCCATGGAGAGTTCCTCCTAGGATCGTGTGGCCCCTGTGACCCCCCCCCCCTCAGCTACACAACTGGGCATTTGCACACCCAGATCCTCTAGAACCAGTAAGTCATTTTCATTTCATTTCAAACCTTTATTGGCATAATCATAAAGGAAATAAATAATAAATAACAAATTCAAAAGGCAGTAGCAGAAAATCAACTCTTAGGCTTAAGAACAGCCATCAAAAAGGAGGCAACTGCCTTAGTCACATCAGTACATAGATCATTCAATAAAAAAGGAAGAGGATTGGCAAATGGAAAAAAGGGGTCAGCTAAAATGGGTTGAAGAACCAGTAAGTCAGTGGTTGGGAGTGGGTGGTGGGAAAGGATGTGTTGGAATGTGGCATATCAGGGGAAGAATTAGGGACCTGTTGGGGGAGGGATGGGTGGATCTGGCAGATGTTGCACATCCCAGATCTTATTCATGCTTTTGAAAACCTCCCTATCCCTTTTCCGTCCCTGGACATATGCCACAAAAATACGTCACATATATCCAAGGACACACACAGCTGGCCTGAGGGCTTATATGGAAATACGTCAAGTGTTTTTGACTTGCCTCCCATTCACCTTCAGGTTTCTCCCCCCCCCCATGCAGTGTGAGACTTTTTTGCAAGCCTGCATGGTATAGCATGAAAGAGGATAGTATAGATCAGAGGTGCCAATCTTTCAACTTTAGGGCTCCTGGATCTTTAAAATGGAGTAGAAGAGGAAAATTTTAGCAGGTGCAGTTTATCTTGCTGAAATTCCTTGCTCTACACAACTGTAAATTGGAAATGTTGGCCATCCCTGGGATAGACATGTATATAAGGTGGAATCCTATGCATGTCTTTTCAAAGCTTTGTCCCATTTATTTCAATGGGACTTACTCCTAAGTATGAGACTGCAGCCTGAATTAGAACACAATGGAACTTGCATCTGAGTAAGCCTGAATGGAGTTGCATGTGTACTAACTTACAGAACTAGACTTGAAACAATTACTTATGTTTTATAGAGGAAAAGAAAAAATGTGATTAGAAAGAAAGAAATTATTCTGCATGCACTGCAGATCATAAATGTTTTAATTGGGGTATCAGGTGCCAATTAATTGTTTTGCACTTTGCCTTTTATTAACTGGTTAATTAGTTAATAAAAAGATTAACATAACGATAACAAAGCAAGGTGGTACCTCGAGAATAGCTGATGAAGAAAACAATTTCACTTGATGCAATAGTAATGGAAAACCAATGCAAGGAATCTCTGGCCAGGATGCCAGCCTGTATGCTTTGTTCTGTTCAGGTTAAGCATCTAATAGGCATGTCTTATCTCTGAAATGGGCAGCTGCAGTTTTCCTGGTCCCATCAATGTCCTGGATAAGTTAATCTAATTGGGCAATTCAGGGGTATTACAATCAAATACATGTGTATTAAGATACATCCTTTAGACTTCAATAGGATTTAATCCCATGTAAGGGTGTACAGGATTACAGCTTCCCAAAAGGTCATGATTCTGCATGTGGTTGCATATACCAATGATTCTTTTTACATCAATGGAACGTACACGGGCATAAGTAATTACAATGGATTGTAGTCAACATTTTTATGATCATAATAACAAATACATCGTGTAAACGTAGGGAAATAAAAGTTACCTTCTCTTTCAGCCTTACAGCTATTCTCTGGTTTTATTCTACTTTTATTACGTTGCAGAAATACCTCTATCCCATTTCTTCTATTACATTCAACTAAATTATGAATATTTGTCCCCCTCCATTCTTAACCTCGATATCCCTTCTCCTTGCATCTTTCTGGAATGAAGTACATTGCAACCAGTAACGGCACAATCCTCCTGCAGAACACTGGCATTGCCTTTGGAATACTCTAGCCCCAAAGTGGCTGCTCACTGTTCTTGTCCATCCTTATAGGCAACCTGGCACCAGTCCTTCTCTTGTGATGGTCAAACAGCACTGTTGGGCAAAATGAAGGGAGTTCCATTCAGGGTGCAATCCTAGCTTGGAGTTAGGCTGGCACAGTTAGGCCAGCAAAGTTTGGCCGACACAAGAGCCATCATAAAGCATGTTTGGACCATTCTGGGAGTCGGGGAGGATGGCGTATGTCTGTGTGCTGGCCTCTGACTCAGAGTGGTCCAAACATACTTTACGGAGTCCCTTGTGCCAACCAAACTTTGCTGGCCTAACTCCAGGTTAGGATTGTGTTCTCAGTAGTACAAAAGATCCCCTCTGTTAGGAACTGCTAGCTAGATCTCCAGCAACACTTGTCCAGTCACAGATACATTATCCCTAAGTGACACCCTGCAGAGACTTCTTATGAATGCAGTTATAAAGTACTCAGCACCCACTTTTAGATTATGAATTGAATCATCAAATTGATGAACAAATAGACCAACAGAAGTACCCTTTGGAAATGATGAATAAATGAAGGATAAAAATATTACTTCTTCGGCCACACTAATTCCTGTTCTCACGAGCTAAGCTTGCTAGGACACCACAATGTGACTTGGCCAAGCTCAGAGCTGCCGCTTCTTTGCTGCACTCCTATTTCTGCAGCAGCCCAGCTGTGGCCGAGCGTGGAATACAGCAAAGAAGCACAAGCTGGAAGTCTTTAGCTGCACTGCTTCCTGTTTTCATGAGCTAAGCAGCTCAGCCAAGCTGCTGACCTTACCAGAAGTGACAGGTACATTGTCTTACAGAACAAGTGCCAAGATGATAGGTGCCAGGAAAGGTGCTCCATGAGAGGCTCATAATGGCATTTTACCTGGTACGGACACTGCATGGGTGCACAGAGTAGGAAGGAATTAAGGGACCCGACCGGCTCATGCTACCCTTACTACACTGCACCACAATTGAGAAAGCCAGAAGTAAGGGAAGAAACTAAGACAGCATGTTAAATGCAACAGGAGTCTGCTGAACTTACAAAACTAAATTGAATATTTTTGTTAAAATCAAAGTATGAATTAGCAAATAATAATGGTCTCATTAACTGGTTTGGGTTTTTTCCATTATCTACAACAATTTCTATTGAGCATAGCCATCCGGTGTAACATTTATCAATTGTAAATGAAGGCTTTGCGAATACATCCTCAAACACACACACACCCCAAAGAATGTGAAATGATCGTTCCTCAAGCACACAGATGGTTCGTTTTTATATCTGCAGGGGAAAATCTAGCAATTCTCTTTGCACCAGACTCAGATGCTGCTAATGTTCACAATTACTGTATGTTTTCATAACAACATATTAAAGCTTTGCCTACTTATGAGGACTGCAAGCGTCATTAGCCTTCGCTCACTTCCTATTATAAAAAAATCCTTTCCCATGTCCCCAACTCTTCACGACAACTCGGCATGAATTCTCTAAACACTTGCACCTGCACATCTGGGCATCTGGCCACCTCTGCTTTCTCCTTTCTTCTCCAAATATTGCCCTCTTATTCCCTCTCTCCCCCCCCCCCACAGGCTCACTTTTCTAGCCTAATCTGGCTCTCCTGGAAATTTGGGTCAAGTCAACTCTCAAGTCTCCGTCCAGTCTTGAACTGACTCGTGCAGGAGTCCTAGCATGCGCCCATGGCACCCCACACTTGAAATTTCTCAAGTAATTTTCACTCATTTTAAGAGTCTTTTCATGGCAAGCTGTGGAGCTGATCGGGCATGCATGTCATTACAAACAATCAAAAATGCGAGGTGCGGAGGGCAATAGCAGTTGTCGTTTCAAAATTAATGTTCTGATGGGCCAGCAATGTGCTGCTGACAGCGCCTCACTCCTTCCCTTGGACCACCATTTCATGTATATAGGAAAAACACCAAAGCCAGGCTGACCTGTGGCTGTTACTCGAGCAAGCAAATGAGCATGTGTGGCTGCAGGGACACTTCGGCTCTATACGAAACCAGCCACCACTATGAAAACTCCTCCTCCACTCCATTCACATAGCAACACAGAAGAATGGAAGGGAAAAAATAGCTACGGCCACAGCAGGTCATTAATTCAGTGAGACTCTTTTTTCTACCAAAGCCAGGCTGACCTGTGGCTTTTACACGAGCAAGCAAGCGAATGAATATGCACGTCTGCAGGAACCTTTGTCTCCAAACGAAACCAGCTGCTGCAATGAACCTCCCCATTCACATCACAACTCCTGAAATATACTCTGAACAAAAGGAAATAAAATAGTCCCAGTCAGCTGGCTATTCCGTAAGAGTTTTTGTTTTTCCCTTCCTCTCTCCCTCCTGTGGAGGAGGATCAAGGAGTTGTACAGCATGCTGCAGCCTACAGTGTATACTGGTCATGCCCCACAGGCATGCTTAGTGTTAAACCTCCATTTATGAGCAGTCCAATTCCACCCAAATCCACCCACACCACCACCTGCTGAGGCAGCCGCACCAACGAATCACACACTGTATCCATGGGAGGGAGGCAGTGGAAAGATCTCCCCAGTGTAAGTGAATTATTGTTCATTTACCCTGGGAAAAACCTCCACTGTCACCTTGGCACTCCTCAGATTTATGCCTGCTGTTTAGCGTTGAGTGCCACTAATACCGTTCCTGGTCTGCCTCCCTCTCCACCCCCTGCCCCACACAGGACAACCCCTATTCTGTCCCTGCTGTCATCACCCTTGCCTGTGATGGTCCAGCAGCGGGCCTCCCATGCTGCTACCAAGTGCAGCAGTGCATTGAAAATGGCTGTTGGCAGCATGCTGTGCTTGATACCAGAAGTCATTTTATGACAACGGAACTCTGTTCTGCTGTCATAAACTGCTGGGCACACTGGCCTAATCCTTTATAATTAAATTCCACTGATTTCAGTAACCTCTTTGTAAATAGGATCACAAGAAGGACTCTGCTGGATCAGGCCATCAACTCCAGCAGCCACAGTAACCAAACAGGCATTTCTGGGAAGCCCACAAACAACAGATAAAGGCACACACCCCAGCCACCATTGCTCCCCTGCAACTGGTATTTCAGAGGCATGCAGTCTCTGAACCTGGAAGTAGTATGGACCATGATGTCTACTAGCAATTGATATATTTGTCCTACATTAGTCTCTCTAATCCCCATTCGAATGCATCAAAACTAGTGGCTATATCACCATATTTTGTGGTAGCAAATTTCAACTATTAATTATGTCCTGTGTGAACTACTTCAAGTATGTTTGGGACATCAACTTTAGAATGTAGCCATGTTCCTATGTGGAACACTAATACAATCTCATCCTATGTGTTCACAACATGAATATCCCCCCTCCTTTTGCTGCATTAGTGCTGAAAGCCATATTTTCCCTGTCTTCCCATACCATGCTATCCCCTTTCTTGTTCTTCTTAATGAAGGCATTCTTTATCTTTCACAAACAATTGCAAATGTTTTCGTAAGGTTTGTTTCATAAATTGATTACTAATTGCATTATTAATTATCAAGTTTCATTCTTCAAAGGTTACAAAGATAATTAAAATGCAGCAATTCTCCAGCGTATGTCTCACCATGTTTTTATAGACCTTGTTTTGGTGCAATGCTATTGATTTTTCTCCTGTCCTGTAATCCAAATTTTTGTATTCTGTTTTATTTGAGAAAGATGCTCCTTTAAAGTATCCTTCACGCCGATTTCATGTAAAATGTTGGGGTGGCTAATCATTCCATTCTGTATTTGCTCATATGCATGTAGAAATGTGTTTCCTAAGAAGAAATGTTCTCTAGAGGAAAAGCAAAACGGCAGTTAACCTTTATTTTTATTAGAGATTCCTTCACAGTTCCGTTTCACTTCCGCCTACAGCAATGACAGGACATGAATGAATTGTATGAATGGAAAGGACATGTTCTAATAGGTATGCATACAAAAAATGGGCAGTAAAGCAAATTCTACTCTTATTGTTATTATCAAGCATGTAGAAGTGAAATTTTTTCAGTTCATTCATTCTTACTATCATTTTCACATTATTTCATTTAATATTTGATTCATTGTGTGGTTGTTTCTTTTCTCCTACAGTTATTTCAGTGGAGACCCATCCCATTTCCTGATGCTTATAATGCCATCATTGTCCAGCCCAATTGCATGAAGTGTTCAGAACTAGCACTACTGTGCAAAATTTCAGAGGGACTGGATGAAAGAAACCAACGTTACTAGTAATTAAGGGCGCAATCCTATACTGCGCTGGAATGGCGAGGCCAGCTGGCCAACGCCATATCCTAGCGCAGTATAGGTGAGGCTGGAGTTTCCCCACGGCAAGGGAGTGTGTGCTCCCTTACCGTAGGGTAGGCTCCAGCCTCCCCTATGTGCTCCTCAGATCTGCGCCTGCTAAAGAGCAGATGCAGATCCGAGGAGACTGCGCGGCCCGAATGGGCTTGGGATGTGGCCGTATGGCCACCTCCCAAGCCCGCCCATGTCCCGCCCAAGTCTCGCTCCTGCTTCCCTCCCTCCAATCCCCGTGCCACCTCAACACGGAGCCTCCCTCATGCCGACCGGCTTTGGTCAGTGCGAGAGAGGCTCAGCGCGGGGCGCAGCAGGGCCAACGCTGCCTGCAGCACTGGTCCCATTGCTCAAGTGCTGACATGAGTGCAGATTGGCACCCCTGCATCAGCGCTAAGCACGCAGCGTCGACGCAACCCTGTTGCGCCGACGCTGTGCTATCTATAGGATTGCACTGTAAAAAAGACACTGACAGCCCAAACCTATCTATACTCCCACCAATGCAGCTGCACAATCCAGTATATCAGCAGCTATTAATCACAATGATGAAGAATGGAACGTCTGTCTTAAAAGGGCAGGGCAGTCTACTGTACTATTTTGTAAGGAAGGAGAAATGTCTTAAGGTTCATGAGTGGCTGTTTTATCTGGTTCTTATAGCAACATTTGTTCAATGACTGTTCTAATACTATAAAGTTGTAGTGCAATAAAATACTAACTCTTGAGACTTGTAGCAAAACTCCAAGAATTATCAACACTCAACTGAAGGTCCAGTTGGGATAGACTGTAACCCTGCGTAAGATAATAAATTTTAAAGCTGATTTTTTTTTTAAAAAAAAAATTGCCTTAGGCGATGTAAAAAGTTTATACACTGTTATAAGCAAACAATTCATTGTCAATTTCATTATTATTTTCAATAATATTATTTCATTATTATTTTCAACAACCATTAGTTGTCAAAATAAATGCACATGCCCAGAAATTCCAATAATATACCAGTGGCCTTTGCTTCTCTACATTCTATAGTCCCATCCAAGGAAGATGGGCTCTCAGCTTCAATGACCAACTTTAAGAACCCCAAATGTTTCTGGACCCTGATGAGGGGCATTATCCACTCAGAGAGTCCAAATCCCTCAGGTATCTCCCCTTAGGACTGGTGGCAACACTTTTTCTCCCTTTATCATACTGATAGAGCTGCTCCCTCACCCCCCTCATCCACTTCAGCACTGCCTGGACCTGACCTTCCCCTCTGGCCTCCAGTTTCGCCAGATGAAATAGAGGACCTGATAGCCCAATCCAGACCCGGGAAAGCCCCAGGGCCATACCTGATCTCATGTGAAGCACTAAAAGCCTTTCCAGCATGGTGGCCCTTGCCCTTGGCTAGCCTTTTCACATCTATTGACCAGTCTGGATTTATCCCTGACTCATGGAAGAATGCAATTTTAATGCCCATCTATTAAAAAAAAAGGCTGTCAGTTGGACCCTGCTAACTACAAGCCAATTAGCCTCCTATCTTCTATAGGTAAGCTTTATGCAAAACATCTTTTGGGCAAGCTGTTAGCTTGGATTTCGGCTCAGAACATCTTAGGTCCAGAACAAATTGGATTTTATAAAGGGGCCTCTCCCATCAACCACTATATGGTTTTCGCCCACCTGGCCGAGAAATCTCTTAGGAACCCCAGATCCAGGCTCTATGTGGCCTTCCTTGACCTGAGAGGGGCATTTGATACAGTGGACAGAGAGCTATTATGGGCAAAGCTAAGCAACCTTGGCATAGATCCCAGGCTCCTCTTTTTAATCACCAAACTCTACTCAGAATCCAGCTGCCAAGTCCACTGTTCCTCTTCTGGCACCTTGTCATCCAAAATATCTGTCGAAAAGGGGGTGAAACAAGGATGCCTTTTAGCTCCTTTCCTGTTTTCCCTGTTCTTAAGTGATTTGGCCCCCTTTTTGTCCCAGATTGATGGACATTCTCCAAAGCTGGGGTTGAGGTGCATTTCCCTCTTGCTGTATGCGGACAACGCAGCCCTGATCTCCCAATCCCGTGTAGGCCTGACCCAGCTTGTCAATAAATGCCTTGATTATGTGACTGCCCATAGATAATAATAATAATAATACATGTATTTATATACCGCCTTTCTTAAAGTCACTAGATTTCTCTAATGATTACAACTCAAGGCGGTTTACATAGGCAGACTTTTTCACAAACCCGAAGGTTTTTACAATTTACAGAATGTTCTATCTTTCAAGAACCACACTCAAACAGATCTTTCTTTCTGGATTTAGCCTTCTTTCTTTAGCCACCCGTCTGTCGTCTGCTGACTGATAAACGGCTTCCCTGCTCTCACCAGAGACGCAGCTGCGTTCAGCACACTCCTCCCACGGGCAGCTGAAACTCAGCTTTTAATCAGCCGCAGTTTTGCAAGGTCTGCCGCTCACACAGACTTCCGGGAGTCTCGAGCTCACGACCTTGAGATCTTTAGTTGTTATCTTCGGGCAAACGGAGGCATTAACCCTCTCGGCTAAATCTTCTAGATTGGTTGTAAACTTTGAGAAATCCGGGATCATGATCATGATCTTCTCTAAAACCTGGAGACCAAGGACTTGGAAGATAAAAGGAGAGTACATCAAACAGGTTAATACTTTTAAGTATCCTGGGGTCAATTTTCATTACAATCTTTCCTGGGGACCCCCATAGGAAATTAACTCTTAACCTTGCTTCATATACCTCCCAATCCACCCTTTGCTTCTTTTTTAAGCAGGGACATCAATTTATTCCAGCAGCACTGAAGGTCTTCGAGGCAAAGGTGATCCCCCAGCTTCTCTACAGATCCAAGTCTGGATGGACTCGGCTCAATCTACTTTCAAGTCATTACCAGCTGGTTTTTTTAGGAAGCTGTTGGGTCTCCCGAAAAGTGCCCCAAATGCAGCAATATGTCTGGAGCTGGGCCAGTCTCTGGTAACTTCTCACTTACGGCAGGCAAGGATTAAATACTGGCTACATGTCTGTTTTCATGCCAGCCCTGACACCTAATTTTTCTACTGCTATCAGATACCGTGACACCTTCATGGCGCGAACAAACAATTGCCAAAGTAAAATCATTGGGTTTCTCTTTGGATGCCTTATTGACCCTCCTGGAATCTGAAATTTTTAGGCAGTTGAACCAGAGACTCCTTGATATCAAGTCCCAGGCCCTCCATTCCTCAGCTTCTAGAGTTTGCTCTCCTTTTTTCACATCCCCCTCTCCCCTGGTAGGTTTCCCCCTTATCTCTCTCTCTCTCTAACTGATCCTAGGGAAAGACGGGCACTCTCATGCGCCAGATTCAATGTCACGCCCTCTCAGGTGACCCAGGGAAGGTACAATAAGATCCCCTTCTCTGACCATTGCTGCCCATGCAACACAGATGCTGTAGAGTCCCTTCCCCGTATTCTTTTTGATTGTGGTACACATGCGCAAACCCAGGCTTTGTATTTGGCCTTGGCTTTAGATACCGGACCACACCCTTCAGAATCAGAAAAATTCATTTTCCTTCTTAAGGATGGCCCCCCTGAGGTCACTGAGAGAGTGGCGAAATTCCTTCTCGAAATTCCTAATTGAGCAGAAGTTTTGGGCTAGAACCAGCCCCACATAAACAGTCCATATGGTTGAGGTTTTGTGTATTCACAATATATTTATGTACATATGATGTCAGCCCCTATCAGGGAGCAATTGGGTTATGTGTATGACGTTTATGCCAATAAAGTTTTTGTAATCGTAATAGTTGCTCAGAGAACATTAAGAGGCATCACTATGGAGGTGTCACTACTAGCAGATATGTGCAGTAGCATAGATATGTGCAGTAGCATAGATAGGGGGCAAAACACTATGTACACGCCATGTAAGTAGCCATTCCCATTCACTACTGGAGCCATTCCGAGTAGCTATGACAACGCGTAGGCACTCACCAAATCAGACAGCATCTCCTGCACATTGCTGTTACTGTCTGGAATGGCTCCAGTGGCAAGTGGGAGGGGCATGGCATGTTGCACAGCACATTTAGGCACCTGCAGTACTTCCAGTATTGCTCCCTCTCAAGCTATGCTACTGCATGTGTGTTTCTGGCCACATCAAGCAAGGATCTATTGATAGCCCAATAGCCACGAAGGAACTTGTGTGGCACATGGGGAGGGATCTACCAAGGGCGAGCCTATCCATGAGGCCAACTGAGATGATCACCACAGTCAGCAGATTGGTGGGAGATGCCAATCTCTGTCCACCTGCTCACTTCCGCTTCTTCTCCCACTCCCTGGTTAGGAAAAGGAAGAAGCGAACGGAGCAAACTGTGAACCATGAAGACCAGGTATGTGATGGGCTCATGCTGTCGCCCACCACTCCACACTTCCTTTTCTGCTCCACCTGCTCTTCCTTTTCTAATCCAGGAGGATTGGAATCCTGAATCCAATCCGGGGGGGGGGAGAGAGATTTGCACACTACTAAGCAAGGGAGGGCAGCACCAGGCACACACCCTCCGGCTCTGGAAGGTTTGGGGCCAGCCCTGGTTTCAGTCATGTTGTCAGTAAACAAATCCACAGTCATTGGACACATAGGTGCTGCATGCCTGGGGCTCAAGAGGTTCCCCAGTGCAAACAGGAGCACAAAGAACTTTAAAATCAGATGTCGAGGCAGTAAAGAGCAAAAAGCAACAGCTGTAGCAGAAGGAAGCCTCTGGTTGACATGCTTTAGACTGACTGAAGAGTCTCTTAAGGAAACTATGAGAATTCACCCACTGCTGCTGCTTTAGGGATCAGGGCACCCTGGAGGCAGCAGGAATGGATGGTTTACGTGCCACCTGCTAACACAGCTTCATGTTGCAATTCTCTTCTGGGCTTGAGACGTTGGTGCTCACTCTGAGCATCCTCGGCAGCTCTTCCCCGCATCCTTCCAGACAGCTGCCGAGAGACCAATAGCCACGAAGGAACCTGTGTGGCTTGCGGGGAGGAGCACCTGCCATTTCCTTGGACTCGTAAGGCAAGAGATCTGCCACCCCGCGCAGCTCCTGACCCTGCTATTGTTGCACAAACTGTTTCTGCAAATGGCACGTCGCTGGTTGTAAAGCAGGGATGTTCCCCAGCCCAGACTTTCAGCTCAATCCCTAAAACGAATCAGAGGCATCTGGCTGTTTTGCTGTCAGTGGGTAATGATGCAGCCATGTCACAAACCCAGATGTGATTCTACATTTCTGCAGCTGTTCTGATGGGAATTTCAATACCCCAAACATCTGCTACTGGGAATCAGTGGCATGATGTGCGCACAACCTTTCAGGGATGCTATTTTGGTTCAGCTTGGTTTTCGTCTCATTTCAAAATTTATTTTGGTTCCAGATAACATTTTTATATTTTTTTTAAAAAAAAAGGTTTGAGCCCTTCCTATGCAGGAATAAATAGCAATAATGTTTGATTCAGTACCACACAATACAAATCCCCAAAGCTGAGTGTTATGGCTTTATGTGCCTCCGAAACGAAGTTTATGGAGGCTGACACGCTAGGACACTGTCTGTCATGTAAATAAAGAGAAAGGGAGTTCTTAAAATGGAGCCATTATTGCCTGTTGCATAAATATGTATTTAGATCATTTTAATAATGCAGGGATGTTAGTCTATCAGGTAATTACATATTTAAAATATGAACTGGAAAAAAGCTTTTTGAAGATCCGTGGCATTTTCAAAAGATGTCAGCCATTTCGATGCATCAAATCAAACGTAATTGCAGAAAGACATCATGAAATAATTACAGATCAAATATGTGCATAACGCAAATATCTAAAAATAAAATTTTATGCAGCTTTGTGTGTAAGAGAGACAGAAAGAGGGAGAAAGAGCATGTAGCAATATCTCTGATTAAACCACTGTGCATGCGGGGGTGGGGGGCAGGGTTTATAAAAAATTGCCTGTATTTCAAAAGCTACATTTTATATGTTCTAATGAATAAACATGGATCGGTAAAGTACCTGACGTTATTTCTAAACAGAGACTAAAACAGATGCATTAATCAATACATCTTTTTTGTATTGTTTTTTTAAATTGCATCTGATGGTTAGTTTAATTTATTTAAATCTGGTGGGGAAAAATACCCTTTAGATACTTGCATGCCAAGTTCAGTCCTGACATGAGCGCTTATGACCAAATAAAAACTACATTTCTTACAGAACTGCTGACTTGGCAAAGTGGTGTGAGCAGTCACTAATATAATTTTGATTTCCTGTAAGCAAGACAGTTAATAAACGGAATGCAAACACAGGATATGAAAAATCAATATAATGTTACAGCTACAAAAGCACTGCTAATTATGCATGTGTGGTTTTTGTTCTTCTTTGTTTTTTTGCCCCTTATGGAATATTCAGCATTAACTCGCCAGTGTCCAACATCTTCTCCTTGTCCCAAGCACTATTTGGGGACGTTCATCTGAAATACTCAGCTACTGCTCAAGGAATTGGTGTCCCACTAAGGCTGCTGTAAAAGTCAGCTTTCAGAGCAATAACAATGAGATCCCAGCTGTGATTTTTTTTCTCATGTTACCATAGAGACAGGATGTGCATGTAAAATGGTGGCTGCAGTGGCTGCTGAAGTGGTCAGGAGAATCAGAATGGTTATTATGCACAAGGTAGACTTCGTGAATACAAAAGTACAAGTGGAGCCTGCCATGCATTTTTTTCCTTAACGTGCTTCTTTTCCCCTCCAGCACCTCAATACCTTCTTTGCATAGGAAGCTGCCATATAGGAAGGCAGTTTAATCATTGGTACCTCTAACACAGTAGTGTCTTCACTGACTGGTGGCAGTCCTCTGGGGGGGGGGAGGTGGCATCAAGAGTGGGTCTTTCCCAACCTTGAAGCATTTTGAGTCTTCCAGACACCATTTTCCCACTACAATTGGGGCATAGCTAAAGAAGTGTAGGCGAATATAAAACTTGAGGGGAGCAACAAGTTGAGCTTGACATCAGTGGCCAAAAATTGTGAAAACCTTGGTAAGTATGAATAATATCACATTATATATCAGTGGAAAAGTAATTTATTACAGAATGCAATGAAACAAACCAGAGTGTAATATCTTTACTCTATCAAACGTTATGGCCAAAAAACCCAGAAAACGAAAATACATCTGTCACGTAAATATTATGGTTTGTTAAAATCGTGGTTTTTAGGAATAATATTGTCATGTCATCAATCCTACAGGAAGTCAAGCCTGATTGCTCCCTGGAAGGACAAATTCTGAAGCTGAAGCTCAAATACTTTGGCCACCTCATGAGAAGAGAGGACTCTTTAGAGAAGACCCTCATGCTGGGAAAGATGGAAGGCAAAAGGAGAAGGGGGCGGCAGAGGATGATGGTTAGATAATGCCCCCGAAGCGATAAGCATGAAATTGGGCGAACTCCGAAAGCTAGTGGAGGACAGGGAGGCCTGGCATGCTGCGGTCCATGGGGTCGCGAAGAGTCAGACACGACTTAGCGACTGAAGAACAACAATACCATTCAATGTGGAATTTCATGCAGAATACAATGAAACAAACCAAAGTGTAATACCTTCATTCTATCAAAGGTTATGGCAAAATAAACCTATAACAAAACTACAACTGTCACGTAAAAATTACAGGCTTAGATAACTTTTAAAGTGGACAAAAGAAAGGGAGGAACCATGCACATCACCCTGAGCTCCTTGGAAGAAGGGTGAAAAATGTGAAAAATATGAATGAACAAATGAATGAATGAATGAACGAACGAACGAATGAATGATTTATGGGCCTTGAGGATCAAATGACCTAGCTACACCACTGTTGCGGGATGACTGCGAGCTTGGGGGCAGCAGGAGGGGACATGCTGCTGGGGGGGACAATGCGGGTTCCTCCCATTTTCCACCTTTTTGGAGAAATGTGACAGATCTGTACTTTTATCAGGCTACTATGTACATGCTCTAAAAATGATAGTCAATGGAGCTTTCTCCCAGGTAAGTGAGGATTGGATTGCAGTCTTTGGGATGTTTGGGGAATTTTTTTTAAAACAGGTCAGCAACTGCCTGGGAGAGTTCTTTTTTACTTTATAAATAAAATTCTAAATGTAAGCTTTTAATTTACTTGATTTGATTTGATTTTGTCATATGGAAGGGTTAACAATTTTCCTGCTTTATGTCACTTCCAGCCGTGACATCACGTCCAGGTTAACGACATCACTTCCACTGGGTTCTATTCTAAAAAGTGTATCCCAGTGCTAAAACATTTGAGAACCACTGCTGTAGGTTCCACCTTTGCGCTGGTGGAACTAGTGTTTCATCAACATTGGCTTCTGTAAAGCAGTCAGACAGTGCATATAAAGTAACACCAAGTAGCACACTGCTGGAGTGCAAACAGGAAGGCCAGAGTATCCCTGGATTCATCACTCGACCACTAGTTGCCCATTGGAGCAGGTAAGCCAGCAGGGGCGGAGGAGGGGTGGAGCGAGGGCAGAGCAGGGCGGGAAGGATGCAAAACTGGGTGGGGAAGAGGGATGAATGGGAATGGGGAGGCTGCAGAAGGGGCGAAGGGAATGCAGATAACTTCACCTGCAGCCACACGTTATCTGTAAGATTTAGCTTGTCCCTAAGACATGTTTCTTTTTGAACACATTTCTGCCTCTGTCTCTCACATTTGTCCTGGAAAGGGGAGTAAAGACCAAGAGTGGAGGAGCAACTGACAGATGTGAATTGGCCAAAATAAGGCTGCAATCCTGTACTCACTTACCCAGGGGTAAGCTCCATTGAACTCAATGGCACTTACTTCCAAGTAGGCATGCATAGGCTTATGCTGTAAGTAAGCAGGCATGGAGGGGAGCAAATTCCAGGCAATAGAGGGTTCAGCATCCACAAAGGCACTCGTGAAAGATGCTTTAACAGTGGTAGTGCTCCACAATGTTGCACAAGCACTCGCAGCAGAGGTTGTTTCAGGTTGTGCAATGAACTTGTGCAAGAGACAGTTCAGCACACTGCCCCCTGGCTTTCTGCTAGGATAAGAGCCACTCTGGAACAAAAGCAACTCTCTCCACTTAGCCAAGGAGCACAACATCCTTCCACTGGTGCAACACATTTCTGTGAACGGAAGACACCCAATGGACCAGCAATTGTGGGAAGCTGCATGACCTTGGAAAAGCCATATTTGAGATGGAGAATGACTAAATGACGCTGTCAAATAGAAGGATGTGGGGTAAAAACTGAATGATGAAAAATAGTTTTTAAAATGCTACCTGTTTAAAGCCCCCCTTGGAAGAGAATATAAATCCCCCTTTATTAAAAAAAAAATAGTATCCTAACAGAAGCACTCCGTAATGAAGAAGGAAAAGGAAGCCTAGGGATGCTGCACTCGATCTGAAATGAAGACACTCCAGCCAAGCAGTCTTTGCTTTCTGCTCTGGCTTTTCCATCGGCAGCCATCATTTATACTGCTGCTCCTCCTTAATGAAATCCATCATGCACTCCAAAGGAGTAACTAGGACACTTAGTTTTTATTCCACATGCATCTCATTTGTCTTCAGCAGGTTCTTCCATAATCTCATCATTATTGCTATCACCCTCTGAGGACGGCTGACTTGCATTAATCAGCTAGGCCTCCCTCATCCCTCACTAGGTTCTTTGCAGCTTTACTGTGCCCTTGGGCATCCTAACTTTACTTGAAAAATTAATAAACCTCCCCTCTCTTATCTTACCTTATTAATGTCTGTCTTTGTAACCCATTATCCCTGCATCTCATCAGTGACCATTTGAGGATGTGGTGAGCACCAAAGGATTGTGCCCCGGTGAGACAGCACACAAGAGTGCCCTACATAAATGCGAACGAGGAAGTTCAAAGCCCAGCTTTGTTGTTTACGAGTCAGAATGGTTGATGAAGTGAATGAATGGGAATTGTTAGGATTCCACTGAAGGCCATTAAGGCCCATCAGAAAACTCCCTGCTGCCAGAGTAAACCCCCTCCTCTCATTCTTTCTTCCCACACCCAGCGCACAGCCTACCCACCCCCCAGAACTCCTTGTCTCATGCTCTGTCTTACAACTCCGGACTCATTAGTCTTGCAGCATTTTGAGCCACCAGTACACTAATCACTGGTGTTTGCACACTGTTTTTGTGGGGTTTTGGTCATGGTCTGTAGTTATACTGGCTGTCTCCCTTGCTTACTTAAAAGTACAATCCAATTGAAAATAAAGATTTTGCAGGTTTGCTCATTTCACACGGTGATAGCAGCTGGTAAGTGTCTTTCGCAATTCATCAGAGGCCTCCCCGACCACCTGCTCTTGGCATCCTGCAAACAGCTGGCTCCGTGTATGTACCATAAGCTATTATCTTACTCAATAAATAATGAAATAAAGAAAGAAAGCAGGACAGTGGCATTTCTTGGTAAATAAAATAAATTGATCACCATCTATCTTTTCCCATCTAGAAAGGAACTATCAGAGTTTACTGCTTAAACGTCTTTTACACATGCGCACGCGCACACGCACACACACACACACACACACACAAGATACATCTAGGCAACAAGAAAACACTGATGCATTACAATTTCTTATACTAAAATTGCTGCATTTATGAAGACCATGGGGAGATTCTGTGGAACTTCAACTAATGTCACCAGATGTCTTCTTACTGCAAGTTCCAGTATATTTTCCAGACTATCCCACTTATTTTTTTTTTCAAAAGGAACTTCTGTTCTTTAGTTCCTAAGACTAGTGGATGTCAGCAAGTCATTTCTCTTTCCCTTGGCTTTGTGCTGATGGATTACACTGCTGCAATCTTTTCTATCAGCTTGAGTTGTGTTTTATTTCATTGTAAAGAAAGTTATTAGACCCTAACTTCAGAAGCAAACTGAGATCTGAACTAGGTGGCCTTGACCCAGCAAGGGAAAGTGAGGGTGCAATCCTAACTAACTTTCCAGCAAGGACAAGGGTAAGGGCAATGCAGCTCTGAGGTCAGGGAACAAATATTCCCTTACCTTGAGGAGGCCTCCATGACTGCTATTCCACTGCAGGATGCAGGCACATGCCCAATTGGCACAAATGTCAGTGCTGGAAAGTTTAGGATTGCGCCTTCAGTCACATGCACAACAGGCATGACAAATGTGGATTCAGATTCATATCAGATTGTGCATCACTATCTGCACTGCACTGCAGAAGGGAACGTAGGAAGCTACCAGACTAATGGTCCATCTAGCTCTGCATTGTCTACACACGGACAACCAGTGGCTCAACAAGGGTTTCAGGCTTGGATAATCCCAGCCCTATCTGCAGATGCCAGAGATTGGGTCTGGGACTTTCTGCATGCAGAACATGCTCACTGCCACTGAGCTATGGGAATGTGCATCTTATATCTTACATTATCCAGGGCCAAACTACTTCTTACCCTAAAAATGTCAGTCATAGGTGTGTTTAAGAAGAAAGTGGACTAGAAATGGTCCTGCTATACCTCAGAACAGTTGCAAGAGCCCAAATTCAGCACAGTGAGGGGTGTTTTCACTTTCCCCCTCAAATGTTTTCCCAGCCAACTCTCTCTCTCTCTCTCTCTCTCTCTCTCTCTCTCTCTCTCTCTCTCTGAAGAGGTTGCCTCAGGCAGCAGAGTGCTGGTGAGGGGTACCATCTGTATCCATCTTCTTCAGGGCCAGCTCCAGGAGCAGTGAGGCCCAATGAGGGACATTCCCACAGGGCTTCCACTCTCCCACAGGGTCCCCCACTCACCAAGAAGAGCACTCTTGGTGCCACGTGCAAAGTGCAGCACCTGGAAATAGTTGGTGGTAATATTATGACGTCACCGCCAACTGCTTTCAGGAAGCCCATTTTGGGCTGTTCGGAGGCAAGGGCCGGTGGGAGGCCCAAGGTAAAACTGCTCTGCTCATCCCACTGACTTACATGCTATAGAAATCCTGGCAACTGGTGCGGGGGGGGCAAAGCACGGGGCCCAATGTGATGTCATTGGTCACATTGGCTTAAGGCCAACCCTGATCTTCTTGCCTTCACAGCTCGCCCTTCCGTTTCCTGGACTGAAACAGAAGAGGGGCTCAAAGTGGAAGAGGAACCATGCAGGAGGGGAAAGTGCTGAACGTTGGAGAGTGGGAGGAGCAGAGACTGGCACATCATCATTTGGCATGCTGAATCAGGAGGTCTTTGGCCGGCGCTGCCTCTACCACGCACAAAACCATCCTGCAGTGCAACAATAGTGAATCAGAGCTGGAGCATACCAATGTTATTGAAAATAACAATAAGAGATCTGGTGTGGTGCACTGGCTAAGGCTGGACGTCCCCAGTTCAGATCTCACTTTGGTCATGAACTTACTATTCGGCTTCAGAGCTAACCTCATTACCATTACATTTAATGCATAGTTTAGCCTTATCTTTTTCTTTTGTTTTATTTTTAAAAATAACAGGCACTATGCAAAAGGTAGCTCTTGCTGCTATGAAAAAGAGTTAAATCACTCTTTAGGACAGCAATTCTAATCTAGAGTTTCTTGAGAAATTGCTGAATTTTACCATTTTATTTTTCTCTAGTAAAGAGTTATTTTAGGTAATCTGCCTCTAGATTTCTTAAAGCCTATCCAATCCATTTTGTAATGGTATCTAACTGCAGCAAATAAAAGCAAACTTTTTGTATTGGAGCACTTTAAATTTAGGAACCGATCCCCCCAATAGTTAAAGAAATGAAGCTTTACACATCTGTAAAAACACTTTTTCATCTGGAATGTGTCCCTTCTGGACTTTGTTACCATGAAATAGAAAAGGGAAGAGAAGCCATTTCAAATCAAATATGCATTCTAGCCAAAGCAGACTTTACGTTCAAATGACGGAGGCAGGAAGTGGAAAAACCAATTTAAGTGACAGTTTGAAAATAGCCCATTAGTCCTGCACCAATCTGGCATGGTTTTAGTAGACTACTAAGCCTTCCCCTTCAAATTTGAAAAACAGAGCACCAACTTATGCCAAATAGTTATACAGATCTGTAGAGGAAGACTGAACCTCATCATCCAGCGCTTGGATTGGAAAGAGACAGAAGAAGAAGAAACAGGGGCGGGGGGGGGAGGACAAATAATGTAATCAGACCAAACATTCTGGAGTTGAGGCCTCTGTTCTATATTATACTTTGCTGGTGATTAATTGAATTTTGGCATTGGCCTACAAAAGGCTGTATATTGTATCATGTTAAAATAGGGTGCCAGCACGCAGATGAGCTTGGCAGCCTAAATGAGGAAGGGTTGAACAACAAATTTGCTGCAGCTTCAGGCAGTGGCCATAGCAGAAGTCCTCTGAATGGTTGCTTGCAGCAGCCACCATTTTCCCCCAGAATGCCCCAGTAGTACACTGCGTGTCTGGCATCCCACAATACCCAGCTGGCCGCACAGCTGATTTTCCATCAGCCTGCTACAGCACACCAAGGAGATTTGCCTTGGCGTTGGGTCCCTTCATTCTTGCAGTGCCTCCTTCTCTTCTCATGAGGGTGCTCTGTGTGATGTGGATCACATGTGTGATGTGGATCGCAGCAAGGCATGTGCTGGCTCCACTGGTTAGACAGGGCCTGGGAAGGGAGGCAGTTGAGCAGGACCAGAGTAGAGAAAGGCTGGGATTGTTAGTGGCTGGGATACCCTTTTTGTGTGAAAATCATGTGCCTTTTTTTTGCTATGATTATGATATTTGAAAGCAACTGCAAAATTTCAGCTTCCGAGCCTGTGTGATGATGGCAAAAACGACACATACAGTTTCTACCCATGATACCGCTGATTGGTGTATATGTCTTTTTCCTACACTGAGATTTTCCCCTTGTAGGGCAAATGTCATGTATGAAGTAGGTTTTATTGTCTAGTCCATGTTCCTGTCCCTGACAAGTGATATATCGTTCTTTAACTACTTTCAGCAGGAAACAATTTTTAAATCATTTTAGTTGGCTGAAATTCCCAATTATCCAAATACTCTTAATAATTAAGACAACACTAATAATTTTCATAACCTTATGAAAATTCTGCTCCTATTTATTCAAACACTGTAATCATAACCAATGAAGGAAGACGGAGGACTGATGTTGCTATATTTGGTATACATACATGTAGCCCAAGCAGATTTCATTTATTTGAACATTTATCTTTTGTCACATTTGTTGTCTTGTCCCAGGGTTACTTAATGTCACTGAGGGCACAATCCTAAACTGGAGTTAGGCTGGCATAAACTAAGCCAGCAAAGTTTGGCCAGCAGAAGGGTCACTGTAAAGCGCATTTGGACCACTCTTGGAGTCAAGGAGGATGGCGCACATCTGTGCCCTGGCCTCTCTGACCGACAGTGGTCCAAACATACTTTATGGTGTCCCTTGCGCCAGCCACACTTTGCTGGCTTAGTTTATGCCGGTCTAACTCAGTTTAGGATTGCGCCCTGACGCAAGTCCACACTGATCTGTGATGGTGGCTTGGGCCTGGAAAGGGGGTCAGGATTCAGCAGGCGTTACTGCCGCCAATCCAATCCACCACCTCTCCAATCCGCCATCCTCCCTGCCCTTCACTATCCCATTCTATCCACCCCCTGACCTGTTTCACCCTAACCCATCACCAGCCTCTGACATAATATTCGGCCTTACCTGAGGCAGCAGGCATCCGCGTTACATTGTGAGGCAAACCTGGCTGCTCGCTGTTTCCGGTGTTGGCCAGGCTTGCTCTCTAACAGAGTGCCCTTAATATTGGAACCAAGAACTGGAACTGTAAACACTACTACCAAAAAGCCATGTCTTCAAAAATCAAATAAATTGTTCTACACTAATAACCTTTGCAAAAGCTGATAAGCCACAACGGTCAAAAACCATACCCCACCACAGCAATTCTTAGCTTCCTACAGCCCAATCCTATAGCCTTCCCCTCCCTTAATGGTGCAACCATGCCAAAAACAGGCACATTGTATCCTGAAGGGGGTCAGATCAGGGGACTCTGGAAGCAAAAGGGGATTTAAATCCCCTTACATCTCTGTAAGCTCCCCACTCTGCAATGGGTCTCCTTGGACCTGCGCGAACGCAATTCTGAGGAGAGATGGGGGCAGGGAGGCTGCAGAAAAGAAGGAAAGAATTAGTGAAGGAAAGGTCTGATTGCACTGCCAGCATGTAAAGAATGCTCAAGGGTGGGTGTATTTCCACTGGGAGGCCACTTATTCCCATTTAAACCAGAACTTTGTAGCAATTCTAAGCAATTCATAGAGCAACTGTGGTATATTCAGCCCTACCTTTCCACTGCCCCCCCCAATCATTATTTTTTTAAAACACCAAGATTCTACATAATATCTAGTTTGATTCTAAGATTCCAGACTACTCAGCCGAAGTCTTCTACCAAGCTTCAGCTTGACATGTGTATTGGAAAAGGAAGGAGATCAGTCAATCAATCAATCACTAGTATTTAAATACTGCTTTTCAACATAAAGTTTACAAAGCGGTTTACAGGCAAATAATAACATTAAAGTTAAATGGCTTCCTGTCCCAAAAGGGCTCACAATCTAAAGGAATGGAGAACACCACCAGCAACAGCCACAAGAAAGACACTGTGCTGGGGTGAAAAGGGACAATTGCTCTCCCGCTGCTAAATATAAGAGGACACCACTTGGAAAAGTGCCTCTTGCCCAGTTAGCAGGGGTGACCCCGAGGACATAGCATAGGGAATGGTATCAGCAGTGGCCCCTTGTCCCAGATTACCCAGGAAGTACAGGGTTAATCCCAGAGCTTCTGCAAGCCTCAGGAGCACCAGGTAGGTGTAGCATCGGGCAGATATAGGAAGGAAGGAAAGTGGCAGTGGACTGACTGACTGATGGATTGCTGGATGAACTGACTGTTAAAGGACTGGATAAGGTAAGGTTATTGTGGGGCATTACTGGGGAAATTTGTATGGCTGCCACGCCCCTGGAGCCACCAAGTGGAGGAGGCAGTTGTGGCTTAGGCAAGCTGACTGCCTATTGTTAGGTGGTGGGGGTTTTTGGTGCCAAGTTAGGGTATCTGGAGCTAAACCAGATGAGGGCAGTCTGGAGGAGGCTGGCCAGCCGGTGATTCCAAGCAAAGCTGCTGGAAGAGAGGAGGCCTAGTGGGTGAATGAACCCCCTCCCTCTTGCCTATCTCTGAGGCTGCTCTGTAGGGGAAACTAGTTAGCCTAGTGTGGGCATTTGGTTCCTTGGGGAGGCCCAGCAGGGAATTTGGCAGAACAACAGGTTGACCACATGGCTGAGCCATCAACAAATGGCATACAGCTGACACAAAATGCCTAAGATGCAAAATGGTAGGGGAAAGAAATTGGTATTCACCTCCTTGGCATCCTTGTTAAATGGTGAGCGCATCACCCTATTCACACTGAAACCAGCAGGAAATTCTCCACCGATTTCAGCCATTTCATCTTATTCAGTACTGGGCCTTTGACTTATACACCCAAGAACGATATTCCGTATGGAGTACTGCTGTGGTACGTATCTCTTCTTTTCTCAAGCGTTATCATTAAACAGTGAAATGCAACATATTTTTCAAGCTGTCTGCAATTGCAGAGGAAGCTCACATATTTTAGTTAAAAACTGAAAGTAAATCGAGGATATGGGATATCAATGGGAGGTAGTGTTCCAGCTGCTAGTGCAGCACTGTTAATTACACAATACTTTTATGGAGCAATTCAGTGGTAATTCTTACTGCTATTCCTCCTTAATAAGATCCATTGTGCACCATAAAATAGTAACTAGGACACGGTTTGTATTCCACATGCATCTCACATCTCTTTAGCTGCTTCTTCCATATCCATAATCTCATCATTATTACTATTACCCTCCGAAGACAGTTGACTTGCATTAATCAGGCAGGCTGCCATTCCCTTGCCAGGTTTTTTTTCTGCAGTTTTATTGTGCTTTTGGACATTTTAATTAACTTAAAAAATTAATTACAAAATCCTCCCTTACTAATGCCTGACTCCACTCCCCTACTTCTGGAATCCACTAGCAGAATTTTATTGGCGGTGACCATTAGACACAGAGTCGCCACCGATCAGAGCTTTCACGAAAGTGCACACAGAAATGACCTGAAGTTACCTAGCCCTCTACTCTCAAGTTAAATCTGCTGGGAGAATAGGATTGCTCATTAAGCTCCTCGCTCTGATGGTGCACAATGCAGACGAAATTACAATCATGCAATGATACCCGCTGGTAGGACTCACTAGTGCAAGAAGAGGAAACTGGGTAGACCAGGGTGTGTAGCAAGGGAAGAGTGGAAATTTGTCAGAATCCTCTGCTCACTCAAGGGCTTATCTGTCTCCTGACAATGTGATAATGTTATGCCTGCAAAGCAGGTGCATAAATTAAAACATTCCCATTTAAGCCCATGGAGAAATCCAGCCAATTGCCACACCCATCTCCTACCTCTCCACTCCTACAGCCATAAGAGAGAATGGGATTTTGACTGTAGCCAATGATAGCATGCCACCAGTGAGTATATATAAGGCACAACAATGGAACCCGGGGTTCATATCAAAATGTGCAGCATAGATCCATATCACACTACTCTCATGTCTAGGGAAGTAGGAGCACAGAAACGGAGACTCTGATGCCAATGATATTGATATTAAGAACCCTCCCAAGGCACTCTGCCCAGGACATCCATGCCCACCAGGAATTTCACTCTTGCATCTAGGGCAAAGGCATCCTAGCCAGGGAAGTATATTTCTGAATATCCCCCTTGCCGTTCCATCATGGTGTGATTGGAGTTTCTGTGTCTCGGGAAGCCCTTTCAGGTTCTTGGCTGGATTGTGTCTGACTTCAAGATTGGAGCATTTACACTATCGATTTTCCCTCTGCTCTCACCTGTCTCTCGCTGCTCCCCCTCTTGCCCCCAAATACATTTCTGTTCTAGGTGCCTTTGGCTGCAGGAATAAAAACCAAGGGATCAATGCAGTCCCAAATGCTGACATGAATTGCTGCTCCCTTGGGACTGGCTGATAACCATTGCACTCCACTTGGGACACATGTGGAACAGAACAAAATGGAGCCAAAGGAGATGCACTCTAATCTTGCCACAGGGACTACCTGCAACTTGATCCTAAGAAACAGAACACCTAAGCTAAGCTACAGAACTAGCTTAGGTGTAGCTGCACCTAAGCTACAGAATTGTGTCCATTATTTATCCCAGGGCTGGCTCAAGGAGTGGCAGGGCCCAATAAGTGCACAGTGTCCCATTGCGTCGACACTGAGCATTCCATAGGATTGCGCTGTTAGCCAGTGTTCAGTGTACAGCAGCAGAAGGCATCATAAATGCCTCATAAGGCATCATAAACTAGTTTGACATCCCCAATATAAATCTAATAGATACAATAGGGACTGCTGATTCAACATAACCAGCTACTAACAGGCCAATCTGATTTTAGATGGATGCTGGCAGAACATGGTTCCACCCACAAAGATTGCCTAACAGCAGTCATGAAAAACATTATAGCAGCAAGCAAACTTGCACACTGCAGGAGCAGCAGTGGAAAGGCTGGGGCCTTCCCACACCCACCAGGGGAACCCAGAAGACCTGCTGAGGCAGGTAGGATGGCAGGTGAGGCAAGTGGGGAAGGCAGCAATGTGGCAGGGAAGGGTGGAACAAGGTGGTGACAGGACAGTGGAAGGATGAATCAGGCCCGAGAACAGAGAGAGTTCAGTGACAGCCACTGAAACCTAGCGCCCCCTCCTGGCCCCAATCGCAGGATGCAGGTCCATGCAAATTTGCTAGTGCAGGTCAAGGTAGATCCCTTTGTGCTGTGGAGGTTTACCTCTGGCTAAGGAAACAATATTCCCTTACCCAGGTCGTAGAGGGAGAGGAGAGTTCCAAAACTATTCCCCCTCTCTCCAGGATGCAGCGGTAGCTAATTTGGTGTCACTACATTGGCAGAGGGAAGAATAGGATTGGGCTGTAAGTGAAGCCTAACTGAACTAATTGAAATCCAAAATTCACTAAGCGTCCATCCTATGGTTGCTATGTGCTTCCTCATGTTCCAGCAGTGCAGGATGCTTTCCACAGGTGAGAAAGCCAGGGAGCTGTTGTGCACTGTTGGGCCACTGCTATAAAAATGAGCAGCGTGGCACAGATGCCATTACAAGTATATAAATCTTGTAATAAATATTGAAGTTTCTTGAAGTTTTCTATCAAAAGGCAACTGTGTGAGACTTCGTACAACCTTTTTGACACTACTATACTGTGAAGTTTTTTTAAAGGCACAAATGCTTTGCTCAGTGATGACCTCAAAGAGTTCAGGTGTGACATTGCTTATTTATCAGAACTATTTGCAAAGCTCAATGAAATTAATTTTCAGTTGGAAGGAAATGAGGTCAATTTTATTAAGGCCAAATCTTTGGAAGTTATCTTTATTCAAGTGCAATATAGGCCATTGCGAGCTATTCCAAGTTCTGAGCTTTACCAATCTGAGTAGAGCTAGAAGAGAAAGGTGGAATACAAGATGATGATCTGCAAGTTTTTGTGACCATTTGGGTATGTTGCAGGAAGATATTTCAGAGTATCTTCTTTCATTGGAAATTCCAGACTTGGTGATAAATCTGTTTTCAGATACTGAAGAAGTTGGAATAGTGGAGGAAGAATGGGCAGCCCAATCCTGAGTTGCCCATGTGCCCTTACAAGCAGCAGTAGCCAAGTGGCTACCACTGCATTCTATCAGCACCAGGCAGGTGCTGGAAGCTCCTCAAAGGAAGGGGACATTCATCTCCTTCCTCTGGGTAAGGGCACAGGGAGGACAATGGGTCTCCTCACCTCTGCACTGGCTATTTTGCCAGTGCAGAGGTGAGGACCCCCATGTCAGGCCATGCAGCCTGTCACAGAGCTCGTGATCTGGAGGTGAAGGTCATCACCCGTCCTCCTGTCCCACCCAGCCCGCTTGCCCCTCCCCCTGCCCAACAACTCCCTCCCGCCCTGCCTGGATCTGGCACAACACCGCTGTTGGTAACATAACTCAATAGTATGCATTGCCACTTTACAGCACCTTCACAACACCGGTGCCTGCAGTACAGTTGTAATTCAGTGCACCTTAGGTGTACTGGGGAGTCTCCCCTGGGGTTCCGTGGATCTGTGCCTGCTGTATAGCAAGCGCAGCCCCAAGGAAGCCTCATGGCCTGAATTGGGGCCATGCAGCCTGGGGACGGAGCCTTGGATGCGACCTACTGGCCACATCCTAACCCTGCCTCTTCCCCTGGCCAGCACACTCACCAGCCCCCCCCCTCTGCCCAGTTCTTCCCTCCTCCTCCCCACCCTCCCTCTTCCCAGAACCGCTCTTGCACCAGCCGGAGTGTCAGCGCAATGTCCATTAGTGGATTGCGCCCTGGACTACAAAACAATTGGTTATTTTACTTGTGTCAGGGTTATAATCCATTGAGCAGAACCCAAAGTTTAAGGAATTGTACCAAGAGTTGCGGTTACCGAAGAAAATATCACTATCATGCACAATGGATAGTGGTTACGAAGCTCTTGTTGCATTTCTAACATATTTGGTGAAATGTGGTTTTAGTGTGGTCATCCGACCTCTCTCCAAGTAAATAGACCCCAGATTGCTAAATATGGTGATTTAAAACTCCTGCTAAGTGACTTTAAACCAGACATAGGTAAACTGCTATTACTTCACCAAGCCCATCCATCAGATTAAGAAATTACCACCACGAAGTAGTCACTAAATGTGATATCTAAGATACTTGCTAAATGACTATCAGACTTGGAGCAGCTGATATTCATCTTCCCCTGTCCTTCCCTGCCTGTCCTCTCAACCACCCTGTGCCAGCTGAACTCGGCCGATGCTTCCCCACTTACCTGGGCAAACGTGGAGGCTGAAGGTAGCCTCCACAGGCTGGCGCACCTCCTCGCACTGGCCCAGCTGACTCCTGGGTCAGCCCAAACATCATTTTAGGCATGTTTGCAACAGCACCGGGCCCAATAAAAGGGACTTAAGCTGGCCCAGCGCAATGTTTAGATTGCGCTGTAAGAGACAGTATGTAGCTCATGATACATTAAGGCCACAATCCTGGGAGTAAATTCTATTTAACACAGTAAAGCTTTTGTTTAGGCTTGTGCTTTAAAATAACTTCTATATATACAGTATGGCATATTTTTAAAATCAATTTTTGTATATTTGTTCAAAGCCCATAGGAATCCATTCCAAGAGATAGAGAAACAATGGCCAGGTGAGAGAACCAGCTCTTTAAATGAATTATAATAAGATTTAAAGTAGAAATAAGTGGCAGATGGAGAAAATGCTTTAATAAATACATTTAAAGTTGATTTTTGTTTCTTATGTTTTTAGTGGGTGTAGTATTGGGAGGGTCATTATTAGCTCCTGCACATTACAGCTTGCCGCTACACCACTATCTTCTTCCCTTCTTAGAAATTGTTATTAGCAGATTTCCATGAAAAGTGAGACAGTGAGGATCCTAAATGGCACAGAACTGCTCTTTGCTTGTACTATGCACATGTGCTGTTGGCTCCCAGCAGACATTGTCTGGTGCCAGAGGCTGTTGTTTTGACTTCATTCTGTTCTCTCCATTTCTTGAGTTTATGTGACAGTTTTGTCATTGCTGTTTTTTTTAAAACGACACCCTACATGTTTCATCCTTGCGCTCATGCCACTCCTCCATTGCACGGATGCAGCCATGGGTGGTCTAAATGGGCGCATAATCCTGAATATGATCTAAAGAGTATACAGAGAACATGAATTTGTACTGCAATGTAGAAATTGTCAGAGGTTCTTCTGCTGAAGAAGAAGATAGGTGAGAGAACTATCAATGCTCTTGACCACTGTTTCTCAAACTGTGGATCGGGAGGGACCCTATAGGTGGGTCACAAGCCAATTTCAGGTGGGTCATGTATCATCTAGAGCAACCATCATGGAAAAGATGGGAAGAAGTGGACACTGGAAAGGGGGAAGGCTGTGTGATTATTTTGCTTGTGGCAGGGTTGTAAATGGGTTTTTTTTTCCTTTCTGATTCACTTAGCTATTGGAAAATGGCTGAGAAATAACTCAATTTATTGCTGCATTCTCAGGAAAGCAGCAGGCTCTGGCCTCACAATGACAGCACGTCCGTCCATGACATCACTTCTGGTGGGTCCCGGACAGATTGTCAATTCTAAAAATTGGGTCACGGTGCTAAAACATTTCAGAACCACTGTGCTTGACTATTTGAAGCATTTTTACAGCAAAGACTGATTGTCCGTAGGAAGCAGCATTCCCTGGATCACTGTGGATTTCATCCGAAGATTGAAACCTGTGAGTGACCAACATATTTTTATCCTGAGCAAGAAGCTTTGCAAGGCAGTTTAAAGTTACACATCCTATTGCAACCAGGAGAGAAGCTACTGAATAATTGAATAATCTCAGGCTGTTCAAAAGAATAAAAAACTCATTGCCCGGTTCCATGGGACTTGGATGAAGTTGTGTGGGTGGAAGTATATATTTATTCACTATGGACTTTGATAAATTATTTACCAGTTCAACTGCCATTAACAAGATCTCTGAGTGGCAAGGTCTCTGCTGGAACGAAATTTAATCGTTCCCTTCATTATTTACACAGGTGAGATCCTCACCTTTTAATATAGAAATCTGGTACCGGGTTCCCTAAAGTCACCTGAATAATTGGAACACCCCAGGCTACCAATTTAATTCCGCTTCTTCCGAGTCACTACTCTGGGCCCAGTCAAACTTGCCTAGCATCAAATAAAAGAGATTACTCACGTGCATAAGAGCTGGAAGATCAGAATCTCATTTTGCATAATTCAGTTTTGAACTGCAGGGAAACAAAGGGGAAAATCTGCTGGAAACTTTCAAAATAGAGTATTAAGCATTTCTCGTACTTCCAGACAACAGTATTGTCAGTTGTGTGTGGGAAAGGAATGAAAAGCAAATGCAATATTCAGCTGCCATCAAAGGCAGCTTTCTATTGAATGTACTTACTCTGGACAGCTTCTCGAGTTACATGAAACTGTTCCTCATTGCCACGGATGGCAATATCCAAGGGCCAAATCAAACAACCATATTTCTGTGGCAATATCAATATTGGTGAACTTTTTCTGTGGACTTTGGTTTGCCGTGTTTAGCTTGCAAGTGTTCTGATGGTAAATGTTCCAATACATCAAGAACATGCTAGTCCTCTTAGCTTGTGTTTTGGAGGCAAGACAGCGGTGGAAAGAAGTTGACTGGGTCACGCACTTGCCAAGGGTCCACACCCATCAGTCCAGGCCACCTGACAGGACTGACTCTTGTCAGCTACAGCAGTGCTGCATGTCAACCAAGAACCACACACTGCCACTGATTCTCACACTTAAACCTAGAAATGTGAGCATCCCCTAGGAAGCCCCTCTGTCATTGCAGGGCTCCTAGGAGAGACTCCCATTGGATGACGGAGAGGTGGGAAAAGACTATTCCTCTGCCACCAAGGCAGCAGTGGCAGCAGTTCCTCTTCTTCCCATCTTATGTCTCTATTGAAGGTGGGACACAGAGGTGAGTAAAGCCACTGCCACCTGCCAGTAAGTTTAGGCACATGAGGGCTAAGGGTACCCACGTGCAGCACTTTACCCCAGGTGACATACAAAATTACGCATGGAAGGGAAAAAGTCGATAGAGGGATATTCTTTTCCCTCTCTCAAAACACCAGAACCAGGGGGCATCCGCTAAAACTGAGGGTTGGGAGAGTTAAAACAGATAAAAGGAAGTACATTTTACCCAGCGGGTAGTTAATCTGTGGAACTCTTTGCCACAAGTGGTGGTGATGGCAGCTGGTCTTGATGCCTTTAAGAGGGGATTGGACGGATTTCTGGAGAAAAGGTCCATCGTGGGCTATAGGCAATGATGGATTGTGCAACCTCCTTACAAAGGTGGTGGGCTACTGGTACCGGGTGCAAGGGAATGGCAACAGGATGCAAGCATCTTGTTGTCTCATGCCTCCCTGGGGCACCTGGTGGGCCACTGTGAGATACAGGAAGCTGGACTAGATGGGCCTTTGGCCTGATCCAGCAGGGCTCTTCTTATGTTCTTATGTTCTTATGTCCACTCCTAACCTGGCACAATCACTGATTGATTGATAGAATCTGCTGAAAGTCTGGAAGTCTAGAAATCTTGGTGCAAACAGAGGACAGACATCATGGCATAGATCATTCTCTACACCTATCCAAGGATCTGGTGGCCGCCTTCGCTGCCGGATCCTGACCTCCGTGTTGGGCTGTGCAGCCTGACACAGAGGCCTTCAAGTCTGCACCAGCTAAATAGTGATGCAGACTTGAGGAAACCTATTGGCGGTTCTCCAGGCTTACTCTTCCAAGATGCCTCCGGAGGCCACCTGGTTACCTGGCTGCCATGGGATGCTGTGGTAGCTGCTGCGGGATGGACCACATCTGTGTGGCCAGGCAGCTCAGGATTGGGCTGCCCATTGTAAATAGTAAGAAAAGAGTTTCAGAGGAAAAGACACACAATGAATTGTTAAAATGATCGGTTTGTAAATAACCTATAGGCTTCAAATAGCTAGAGCATATTGGTGAAACAGTTGTGAATAAGTGAACAACAATTACATGTAGTTTTGAGAACCATTTCCAAACACGTCAATCGAAAAAATGCAACGCAATAAATGGACAAATCTGCTGCATTTCACAGTGGCCATAGAAATGGTGCAGAATGGTTCTTTTCAATGAATTTCTCAGGGCTTCTAGCGAGGTTTCATAATTCCCAGAAGATAGTAGAAATTAAGCCAAGAGTTTATGATCAGAGCATGTGAACAAAATGAGGAAAGTGGGTCAACATTTTAGAAGCGTTCAGAGAGAGTTGTACTCTCTGGGCATGTTCTCTCTCCTAGGCCTCACTCTTTCAGCAGCCTCTTGCACAGCTTCTTCTACCAATTTGAGGGGACCTTGCACTCCTGGGTACCCCAGTGGATTGTACCCTTTCTGTATAAGTATCTTCTCAGAAGAATGGTTCCGGCCATAAAAGATGAATGGAGATGCCTGGGTGTATAACTGTCTCTTTAATTCTGGCATGTCAGATTGTGACAGCCACTCTGGCATACTCATGTCAGGTTGTCATGTTCTGTCGATGCTCGAATTCTACCTAGAAATGAGACCTCACATGATCTGAATTAAGATATTTTTAACAATAAGGAATGCAGAAGGCCACACTAAAACACAGACACAGATATGTGTATGTCATCTCTGCTTCATTCTCTCAGTGGGGCAACTCCACACCCAAGGGCTTTTGCAATATCACGGAGAAGACAACCTAGACACTGTACTCACAGTTTCTTTTTTATTTAGCAAGAGAAATACTTTTTTTTTCAGAAGGAACACAAAAAAATACCAGAGAAAATTGGGAGGGGGTTATACTCACCTCCCTGCATAATTTCACCCTTTTCCCTTCTCAGGATATTCGTGTGCTCCTGGGTTATGTGGAGGTCCTCCAAGGGTATTAAAGGCCAAGGGTAAGCTACCATTCCAGAATGCCAGATACAGGGGCATGGCAACAAGATGCAGGTATCTAGTTGTCTTGTGTGCTCCCTGAGGCATCCGGTGGGTCACTGTGAGAGACAGGAAGCCGGACTAGATGGGCCTTTGGTCTGACTAGACTAGATGGGCCGGACTAAATGGGCCTTTGGTCTGACTAGACTAGATGGGCCGGACTAGATGGGCCTTTGGTCTGACTAGACTAGATGGGCCGGACTAGATGGGCCGGCTCTTCTTATGTTCTTAAAGGCTCCAAGTCACCTGCTGGCTCTCTTTAGCCCCCAAGTCATTGCCAGGGCTAGGCTCCCTCTCACTCCCCTCCCCGACACGTGAGGAGAGGAGTCTAGATTGGCTGCGTTCCAAAAATTCCACGGATAAGCAGCTGTCATCCAATTAATTGGATGCCTTATACACATATAATTGTAAGGAGAGTAGTCTTATTGTGGAGAAGGGGGCAGGAAGTAAATCTGTGCTCCGGCACCGCAGAAGGCAGGCACACTGCTTCGATGAGCTATCTTAGAATGCTTAATCTTCAAATAATGTATAGCAGTGGTTCCCAAGCTGTGGGTCAGAACCCACCAGTAGGTCACGACTCGAGCCAATAGGTCACGACTCGAGCCAATTTCAGTTGGGTCGCAAAGCACCTAGAAAAGCCATAGAAGATGGAATGCTGTAAAGGGGAAGGACTGTGTGGGTTTTTTGCTTATGTCAAGGTTGTAAATAGGCCTTTTCCCTTTCTGATTTACTTTACTGCCAGCAGCACCGGTCCCGTTGCTTGAGTGCCGACGTGGGGGTACTGATCGGCACCCTGTGTCAGCTCTACATGTGTCACACCGACGCTATGATGTAGCGTCGGCACAGCAGGCGCCTTAGGATGGCGCCATGAGAAATAACCCAACATCAATCAAAGTATTTATATATCGCTTTTCAACACAAAGTTCACAAAGCAGTTTACAGGCAAATAATAATAAAGTTAAATGGCTTCCTGTCCCAAAAGGGCTCACAATTTTAAAAAAAGAATTGAGAACACCACCAGCAACAGCCACTAGAAAAGACACTGCACAGGGGTGAAGAGGAACAATTACTCTCCCCCTGCTAAATATGACACCACTTGAAAAAGTGCCTCTTGGTTAGTTAGCAGGGGTAACTTATTGCTGCATTATCAGGAAAGCAGCGGGTTTTGGCATCACATTGACCGCATTTCCAGCCATGACATCACATGTGGTGGGTCCCGAACAGATTGTCACTCTAAAAAGTGGGTCCCAGTGCTAAAAGGTTTGAGGACCACTGATGTATAGATATAATGGGTGCATCAGAAACCTGTGCAAACTTGTTGAGCAGTGCAAATTAATGGAAACCAGTTGTCCATGTATATAGTATGGCATGCCAAAGGTAGTGTTGCTTGACTGGTCAAAGAATCTGCAGAATACAACAGTGACTATTTGCATGAGAGTTATCACACGGCCAGCCCCTCCTGTGTGCCTTCTCCTGTTCGAGTGCACTCCAGCTCAAGACATGGCTCACCTTTTGTGCCCTTGCACAGAAGTCAATTTGAGGCTTGTCATTGGGGAGAAAATTCCAGGGTTGCATTTAAAAATGTCCAGATGTACAGCAGAACTGAAGAACATACTATTCTACCAGCTAGCGAAATGAAAACACGTCTGATATATGTCCATGCATTCTGCCTCGGGCAAAGAACATTCCATTAAAAATTCCTTGAGTTACAGAAAATTAAATGTTCCCATGGAGGAATAGCTAGAGGTCAAAGGTGCACTCCCTATGCAGCCGCACATGTTTTCAAGTAGACTCATTGGGCACGCTGGGGAATTACTCAAGGTAAGGGAAAGAGATCTCTAGCCTGCTAGAAGGCCATCCTACACCAGTGCAGTCTAGACTTGGGCTGCCCTTGTTACTGGAGCATGAAAATGGTTCTAACTCCTTCTGTGGCCAAGTCATTCACTTATCTTCTCCAGTATTTTGTGGCCACAGCCTGAGTAGATAACAATGGCTGGGTTTTTTGCACATTGCCTGATTCTTTGCTGTCTTAACTATATGCATTTGGCAGTGCCTGTGCTTTTTAACGGGACTGCCTCAAGTCCTTTTTAACCCCTACTGCTTATCTGACTTTCAATATTCTCCAAGTGAGTACAATTGCCATTGTATTCTTCAGGATCAGATATGATTTTGCTGGCAGCAACAGCTGTGCTAATCCTTCAGCAGAAATGACAATTCTGCATTCAAATCCACAGTTCTCTCTTCTTAATGCAGAACAAATCTTCAGTTTCGCAATTATGGCTCTTCTCACATTGATCTTGGTGGAATGTGGCAAAATTGGACTTGCTGTGGTTTCAGCAGATCTATCAGTACAAACCTTATTTACAGGTCATATCAGTGCTTTGGATCCCTATGCATTTTAAAACAAAATGACTGGTCAGGGCGTTTTCAAGGAAGTTTCATTTTAAGAAACACAGTACAAATGTGTCAGCCCAGCACAAGCTGATCACAAGTTCTTTCCATGATGTGCTAACTGACACTCAATGTTAAAGGAAGGGGTCGTAGTTGACTGAGAGTGCAGTCCTAACCTGGAGTTAGGCTGGTATACTTAGGCCAGCAAAGGCCACCATAAGTGTGTTTGGACCACTCTTCGAGTCAGGGAGGATGGCGCACATCTGTGTGCTGGCCTAACTATGCCAGCCTAACTCCAGGTTAGGATTGTGAGTGCAGCTTTGTGCACAGAAGGGCTCAGGTTCAGTCCATGGCATCTACAGGCAGGGCCAGAGAAAGTTTCCCTGGAACTCTGGAGAATCACGCCAAGTCAGTGTATCCGGTTCTGACAAAAGGCTTGGAATAAGGCAGTTTTCTCTGTGTTCATCAGCTGAAAACAGGTTGCTGGACAGCAGGACTGGCCCAAAACCTCCGGGCACGTGATTCAGTATAACTGCCTCAGTCTTTCCCAATGCCCAACTGGGAGGATGGCCTTCTCTGTGATGGCACCACAGTTATGGAACACCAGCCTGTTTGATTTGAGAACAGCTTCCTCCCTGGAGATATTCCAATGCAGGCTTAAAAAATTTCTTTTTTGTTTGGCATGTCTAGTTTGATGATTAGCTGTTGCCCATCTTGCTGCTGGTTTTTTTGGTATTGTTTTGGTGTTTACTATTTACTGTAGCTTTTACTGTGTTTTAACATTTCTGCTGCCATCTGATCATTTTATCATCCATTATGTTTTACTGATGTTAATGCTGTATACTGTTTTATGATTCCTGGCTGCTTTTATAGCCACTGCTTTTTATTGACGCCACTATGTCCTTTCTGTGTTTTTATATCTATATATTGATATGATTTGCTGCTCCTGATTGTCTATTTTATGCATCGTTGTATTGTTCCATTTCATTGTTTTGCTATTGTATATATATATTGTGTTACCCACATTAGGCACCCACATAACTGGGGGAAAGGCAGGATAGAAATATTAGAAATCAATAATAAATAAGAATATAAGAACATAAGAAGAACCCTACTGGACCAGGCCAAACACCCATCTACTACAGCTTCTTGTGTCTCACAGCAGCCCACCAGGTGCCCCAGGGAATGCACGAGACAACAAGGTGCTTGTATCCTGTTGCCACTCCCTTGCACCCGGCACTCTGAAGTAGCCTACTACTAATGTAAGGAGGTTGCACAACCCATCATGGCCTATATCCCACAACGGATTTTTCCTCCAGAAATCTGTCAAATCCCCTTTTGAAGGCATCTAGGCCAGATGCCATCACCACCTCCTGTGGCAAAGAGTTCCACAGATTAATTACCTGCTGGGTAAAAAAGTATTTCCTTTTATCTGTTTCAACTCTCCCAACACTCAGTTTTAGCGGATGTCCCCTGGTTCTGGTGTTGTGTGAGAGGGAAAAGAACATCCCTCTACTGACTCTATCCCTTCCGTGCATAATTTTATATGTCTCAATCATATCCCTCCCTCAGGCGCCTTTTTTCTAGACTGAAGAGCCCCAAACGCTGCAGTCTTTCTTCATAAGGGAGGTGCCCCAGCCCCGTAATCATTTTCGTCGCTCTCTTCTGCGTGTAGTCATGCCCTGGCTGAACCTGTAACATAGGCTCCAGCTGCCACCAGAAATGCAGGACCTGGGTCACATTTCCACCTGCCAGCTGCCAACCAGCATCCCTCATACTGACGGAGAAGGATAAAGTCTTGACTAATCTCTTTGCTTTTCTTCTCATCCATACATCCCCATATAATCACAAACACACTCGAGTTTTCTTTGTAGTGTGCAAGGCTGAACAAGGCTTCAGGGGCCAATTGTGGTCTAAAGCACTGAGCAGGCTGGAAAAAAGAAAAAACAGTAGAGGTAATTAAAATGAAACAAGGAAAACCTAGCTGGGCAACTCTCCTTTACCCCAGTTTAGCCCCCCGCCCCAACTTGGTTAGGATAGATTGAAATTAATACACATTCAAATTTCTTGTGCCTAGCAGAGGTAATTAATCAGGTGAGGGAACTGGACCAACCAGGTATGATCTGGGTTTTGGTGAAGGCTATTGTTCTCTGGTGATACCAGGAAGTCATAGGACTCCGACTGACAATTGAAAGAGGAAGGCTATGTGTGATACCAATGGCATCTCTATAGGGGGGGCGGAGCGCTAAGTTTTGCAAGGAGCCTTACTTTGCCATGTAAATCACTCTGTTCCCTTGCTGCTGCAGCCAATCCGCACAGGGAAAGCAAGGCTTAGCGTTTCTTACTGGCTACAGCAGCGAGAGGAGTGATTTATATGGCAAGGTAAGGCTCCTTGCAATACTTAGTGCTCTGGCTTCCCCCTGTAGAGATACTGCATGACTGCATGATACTGAGTGCTTGACTGGAGCACTCCTCAGAATGCAGAATGGGACAGGCTGCTTCCTAGGTCAACTTCAGTATCCACAGAGTGTTGTCCTTGGTGTGTGTGTGGGGGGGGGGGGTAGATTCCTCAGGAGAGAAGTGCTTGTTCATGACTGGCGATATGAAGGGCCTGTGTTTGATACTGCCTAGAAAAAAGAGTCAGGCCATGTATCCATTGTATTGTTTACTGGATCGTAAAGTTTAACCATTTAACCATAAAAAGGAATTGTATGTTGTTTTACACCTAATAAATAAAATTCAGAACAAACGATTGGAAACCTGAGCAAGGATAGCAGTTATCCTATGCATGTTGACTTACAAGGAAAGTACTATTAGTTTCAATGGGATTTACTCCCAAGTAAAGGATTTCATCCTACATTTTTTAATTATTTGGTGGGAGAGTTTCTGCTTCACAACTGAGGGCACAAGCCTATGATTGTCTACTCAGAAGTAAGTCTCATTATATCCAATGGGACTTACTCCCAGGAAAGAGTGTATAGGATTGCAGCCTGAGTGTAGTCACAAACATGCTGGAAATACAACACTGTCTTTCAAACCTACCCAATTACCTGCTCCCTTCATTATGACTTCAAATGTAAAGGTCTTCTGCTGTTGTAAAGATTCCCCAGTTTTTTTCGTATCAAGCGATTTGAATATCTTGAAAATGCATTATACCAAATAGTAATTTGATTCATTGAAACTCAAGAGAAAACTTTGATTCATAGAAACTCATTCTAGCAGTATGAGACGCATAGGAACAGCCCAAGCTGATTCAGTCCCCAAATTCTGCTACTTACCCACCCCTGCCAGTGCATGGACATGGCACCATTCTTACACACCAGGACACTATGTCAGCCAGTGCACTTTCACATGTGCACACATGCGCGTGCACACACACACACACACACACAGAGAGAGAGAGAGAGAGAGAGAGAGCAGTCTGTACCTCCTCCACAGCTTCTTGTGAAGCAAAACCTAGGAACGAAACCTCTTTACTCCCAGCATCCAACTACTTTAAAAGAAGCATTGGTGGGATAAGAACAGTGGCCCTTTTACCAAGAGATCAAGAGCGCTCTCCGGAAAAGGATCACAGCAGTGGCAGAACTGGAATAAGTGAGCTCCTCATCTTCCTCGCACACCCTTATAAAGTGTGCCAGAACAGCACGGGGCAGGAGCCAGGTGGAGCAACCATGCAGGAAGTGGTCAGGGAGAGACCGCAGGAGCAGACGGCAGTATCCCAAACAACCACTTGGAGCACTGTTTCAGTCAGCTTCAGGAACTGGCGGCTGCTGGAGCCAGGGCCTCTGAGGTAGTGGCAGGGGGTCCACCTGAGGTAGTTGCACGGGGTACATCCAGTGATGTCATGCAGGGGGTACGCGGGAGTACGCGAGTACCGGTTTCTAGGATTACAGCTGGCCCCGCCCATTCGCCCACCCACTCGCCGACTCTGCCCTCTGCAACGTTTGAATTTCCTGCACGTTTGAGTTGCCTGCATGTTCTCAGAGCCAGGCAGGCAGGCAGGCAGGCAGGCGAGCGGAGCCTTTCCTTTCCTTGCCACTGAAAAATGAGTTGCTCTGGGGTTTTAACATGATGCCAGGCCTCCTTCACATGTTCTGGGGGTGCTGTGGAATACTGTTGCAACTGTTGGGTCAGTTTAAAATCATCTGAGGCCTCAAAAAGGGCTTTTTTCATGTCACTTCCTGCCACAACATCACTTCTGGCTTATGACGTCACTTCCGGTGGGCGGGTCCTGACACGTGCCAATCAAAAGTGAGTACCTGTTCTTAAATCATTTAGATGACACCACTGGATACATCATGCCTGGGCCCAGGGTCAAATGAGGAGCCAAAAAGGGGTCCAGGAACCAAATTCACATTTGAAGGGAAGGGACCCAAAAGAAACTTTGTACCCCCTGATCACGTTAAAAACAAACAAAAAACAAAAAACCCGCCAGTGGCTCTGGCTGGAGCCAACAAAAATGCTATTTGCACCCCTGAAATTGGTCTTCTGTATATGTTCAGCACAGGGGCCAACTGAAAAAAGCCATGAAGCATTTTCCAAGGATCGATGGCAAACTCCCTCGAAGAAGCATGTGCAAAGCAACATGGATCTCCTTTTAACCCAGAAACATGTGCGTTGGCCAATATTGCTGGAGCTGCGCTAGATTTATACGATTCTGCCTTCCTTGCCATTAAACTGCAATATGAATGTCATTGGGAGAAAAGCCTCAGCAGCACTTTAAATTACCCTCTAAATGCAGATGTTATGATTAAAATGCATTTTACGTTGCTCTTGAATCCCTCTTTTCCGTGCAAATCTCTGCATTTGCTGTTCCTCTTTTACATCTGAGATTGAGAATTTTTCAAAGAGCCCCATTCATTTCCCTTTCATCTCTAGGTACACGTTCGGCGACAGCCTCTCTGTTTTTCCCCTTGTCTTTTGCTTCGGCATGTGACTCATCTGCAAGCACAAATTACCTTTGCTAAAGTATTCTTAGGAGAAATAATTAGCCACAAGCACCTCCTCTGCAGGCTCCGACATGTGCCTCTGAGACTGGGGCGCTTGACATAAATCATTTAGTCCTGAGCCCTCGCACACACCTCTCCCAATGGACTCTGTAATTGGCAAAGTAGTTGCCAACTGGGTTTAAAGTGATTTGAAATTGTTTTCCATACAGCCTTGCTGATAGCTAAAGGTTTCCCCTTTACCTCAAGCATGAGTTACAGTAACATGATTGAATGTAACCAGTTATTCAGTTCAAGCTGTGATTCTGATACAGTATAGACAATATAAATTCCCCAGAGCTCTGTGAGGCCACCTCAACGGTCCATTTAAGTCCAATTCAATTAGGCTCACTACAGTTCTTAGGATTTCGTAGGTATGTTTGCGGCAGCCTTGAGGCTTGAATGTGAGAACAGTATTCATCCAGGACTTTTAAATTAGGTCTCAGGTGTCATCATTCTAAATGAATTATTACAGGGCTATGTTGTTCATGCCACTACAGTTAAGGTTATGTTAGTCTCTCCAGTCAGCCATTTTAGTGCACCGAGGGCTGAGAGACTCCTTGTAAGGTCCTTCCATAACTGTGACTTTTCAAATCCATTTCTTAAAATAATTACGCTATCAGGAAAATACACATGCCTTCCCCCCTCCAACCGCCCCCATCCCCAAGTATAAGTGAGGGCAGGAGAGCTTCCTGACATATTTTGGTTTCCAAACGTTATGAATCTAAGGAAAGCATTTTCCCGCAGAGCCGAGAACACTTTGCTACTGTGTGCCATAAAGAACAGGTATCTGCCCCAAACAATTAGCAATTTGATACAGCAAAGATGACAGCATAATAACAGTATGTACAGGGAGCCCCCACTGAGCTTAGTGGTGCTCCCCACTGAGCATGGAGTTACACATTTTTTATAAGAAAATGTATAGCTGAAGGCAAGTAGAAAGTCTCAATTGTATGTGATCCTATATACACAGGCAATGAATGTGATCCTATATATACACCTGCTAACCAGGGATATAGAGTCCCGCGACCTGCTCCCAAGTCTGACTTAAGTCCCGCCAATCACACAATTAGGGAAGGAGTCTTGGAACTCGACTCAGGACTCGGGCAGCACAACCCAACACTGCCCATCATGTCAACCCTACGTCATAGCATCGATGCAATGGCCTCAGCGCTGACGCAGAGGCGATAGAGCAATGGGACTGGCATTGCAGGCATTCCAGCACTGCTTAGGATTGCACTCTGAGCCAGTTCTCCAAGCCGCAATTGGCTCTGAAGGGGCAAGGGGGAGGGGCCACATTACATAGGAGCTCAAGCTACTGCAAAACTATTGTTTGTTCCCCTCCCAGTAGAACTCCACTGGGGCAATCTGAAAGCGAGCATCCAAGCAAAGTGAGCGGGCCATACCTGCCTATCCCAGGTTATTGTGTTGTGGCAGTGGCTCCAGGCTGCCTGTGAAACTTTGATTGCCATTGATCATCTGGGCAGCGGGGAGCAGCCATCGGGGGTGTGTGTTTGTCTACAGACAGACAGACGGAGAGACAGACTTGCACACACACGCGCAGGCACACACGCACACACACAGAGCACTACAACCAGTGATGTCATTCAGGGGGAACGGACCAGAACGGGCGTTCCGATCCTAACGGGCTCCATGGCTGGTTCCGGGTTCCCGACAAGTGCCAATCAAAAGTGAGTTCCGGTTCCTAAATCATTTGAATGACACCACTGACTACAACCATCTCCCTTTTTTCTTCTCAGAGATAAGTCTTGACTAGAGACTCGACTTGACTCTAAAATTTGAGCAAGGACTTGAGACTTGTCTCAAGACTTGAATGCATCACTGCTGCTAACTGAGTACCTAACATCACTGCTAACATCACTGCTGCTAACTATTGGGCAAGAGGAGAACAACTGCCCCAGTTCATCTCAGTGTAGCATCCCTCCCATTTGTTGATGCCTCCCTTATGTCTTTTTGATATTATACATATATCCTTTTGAGACAGGAACCATTTCTCATTCCTTTTGTTAAATAAAGCACTGGGATAAAAAAAATTTGTTGAAAAGTAATGTATACATATACAGTTCCAGCTTGTTTATCTGCTGGTTCAGAACCTATATTTTGCAGGTTCCAAACATGCATCTGGACCCACTAAAGACTCCCCAGACATAACCAGAACCTCATTTTAGTCACATCTGGAAGGCTTTCTGAGGCCAATAGAGGCCATGTGCTGCTTCTACATGCCTCAGACTGCCACCTGGAGTAGTGGAGGGTGCCTCTGGTTTTCACCAAAACTGGTGAATAAACTTATCTGGGAGGCTTTCTGGGGCCTACAGAGGCCATGCATGGCCTCTATGGACCTCAGAAAGACTCCAACGGAAATCGGAACAAGTTTCCAGTTGTGTTCTGAGTCCCTTTTGGGCTGGAACCGGTGATTCCATTATCCATGGGTTTTGGTATTCACAGGAAGGCTGGAAATGGATCCCTATGGATAACGAGACTCCATCTGTCCTAATCTTAATCTTAATCCTAATCCTAATATTAATACTAATATGTTGTTGCTGTTGCTATGTAATACTAATACTAATCTAATTCATTGTTGCGGTTGCTATGGGTAGCATCTGGAGGTTGTGCTCATACAGCAGGGCAGGCTGAACCATGAGGCCAAATGAAGTGATCACCTGTGACAACGAATGGTGGAGGGGCGCCCATCTCTGTCCATTTACAGGACTTGCCTCCACTGCCTCTCGCCTTCCTGGATTGGAAAATGAACAGGTGGGACAGAGAAGAAGATGAAAAGTGGAGGGAAGAAGTGTGCTGAGCCAAAATATTGGAGAGTGGGAGGAGCAGAGCAAGGGGAGGTAGCATTTGCCTTGCCTCCACAGACTTCAAGAAGTTTTGGGCTGGCCCTATCAGGCAGCCACGTTGGGCAATCTGCAGCAGTGGCATGGGGTACATTGTGCAGAGGGTTGCAGGAATGGAGGCATACCTGGAAGCTGCAAGAGAGCATTACAAATTGAGTACCCTTTGTCACTGTCAGGGGACTCTCAATCCTCAGTGGAGGCTTTTTAGATGACTTGAGGATGTCAGAAAGGACGGGTGGGTGGGAAAGAGGATTTCAATCATGCAGTTGTGCAAGTGCAACAGCTGAATGCTACTCAGTATGTATTTTCTTGGATGAATCTAGAAAACCCAGTGGTTTCTTCAGTACACAATAGGTCTCCATATTCATTTTCCCAATAACAGAAGCCTCTCAAGTCATGTGAAAAAAAAAACCCTTAGAAATTTAGGTAAGTTCCATATTATGTTGTTGCTATGATATTAGGATACTATGTTATTAGGATCTTTCTCAACAGGCTCAAGATGGTTTGCATAGGCAGGCTGAACATACATCCATTTTTCAATATTTTCACAAGTATTATTCCATGAGAAAATCTCATAGAACCTCCATTTCTCTGCATGTTTCCTGCCACAATGCAGACATCATCCTGGCTGCTGGTTCTTGCACTTTCCATGTCTCTTGCAGGCAGTTGCAACCAAGCTGCAGACAAGTTTCTCAAAGATGTTTTTGTTTTTTGTTTTGTTTGGGCTGCTGATTCCCGCACACTCAACTCCTCCATACAGATATGCCAGCAGCCACTCAGCCTCCCATCCAAGCAGCTGGTCCGGCTTTGCTTTCTCAAGCAAGATGACAGCTCAACCTCCAGATCATAACTTGAGTCAGAAATGTTCAGATAATTTACCTCTTAATTTTGCAAGCTGCTTATTAGTAAGTAAATTGCCTGAAAATTCCTTATAACAATTTGCATAACTTAATATGCATCTGCCGTTTTTGTATTCTCTTTTCCCTTCACGTTGCTCCAGGCTATCTTATTTTATCTTCAGGCAGCCCAATCCTGAGCTACCCAGCTCCCACAGGGCAACGATTCCAAAAAGACTACCACTGCTTCTTTTGGGAGCTGCCAAAGGGTCTCCTTAGGTGAAGGGGACGGTCATCCCTTTCCCTTGAGTAGAGCTCTGGCCCCCACAATGGGGCTACTCCCAGTGGTGTCATCTAAATGATTTAAGAACAGGTACTCACTTTTGATTGGCACGTGTCGGGACCCGCCCATTGGAAGTGACGTCATAAGCCAGAAGTGATGTTGTGGCAGGAAGTGACATGAAAAAAGCCCTTTTTGAGGCCTCAGATGATTTTAAACTGACCCAACAGTTGCAACAGTATTCCACAGCACCCCCAGAACATGTGAAGGAGGCCTGGCATCATGTGAAAACCCCAGAGCAACTCATTTTTCAGTGGCAAGGAAAGGAAAGGCTCCGCTCGCTGCCTGCCTGCCTGCCTGGCTCTGAGAACATGCAGGCAACTCAAACATGCAGGAAATTCAAACGTTGCAGAGGGCAGAGTCGACGAGTGGGCGGGCGAATGGGCGGGGCCAGCTGTAATCCTAGAAACCGGTACTCGCGTACCCCCGCGTACCCCCTGCATGACATCACTGGCTACTCCACTCCTGCTATTTTGCTGACAGAGACTGAAGCAGCTCTTTTCGGGCTGCCCACTCCTGTGTGGACCCACTGCTACCCTCCCCTGCCTAGTACTGCCCCCTTCCCACCTTCCCCCTGTCCTGATGGGCCTTCAGTGGCTGGTGCTTATGGAGTGCCAGCCGGCCATACCTCCTATGCTGAGAAACAGCGCCGGCTGGCACTGGCCCCAGGGCGGGCAGTAGCTACTCTCTGGGTGCTGTAAACATTATTTAAGTACCACCAGCCGTAGAGCCCTTACAACTGGGCTCACAATTACTTTGAACGGTAGTTTAATCTTAAAGTAGCTTGCCCAAGACCACCTAGGGAATCCCATAGCTGAGTGGGTGTCTGAACATTGGTTTCACAATTGGCTCTGGCCAGCGCATGCACTTCATGCATAAGAGCAACGATTCTCAAACTGCGGGCTGCATTCCACAAGTGGGTCATGGCCCAATTTTTTGGTGGGTCACGGGGCCAGTGCTACTGGAAGCCACAAGGCATTCTGGGATGCGACCCGGAAGCCAAAAGGCATTCTGGTGTGCACCGCAACAGCTGTGGAAGACAAAATGGGTCACAGCAGTAAAACGTTTGAGAACCACTGCATCAGAGCTTTAACAGATGCAGAACCTTGGTGGGTCCAACCAGAACCCATCTGGTCCAGCCTTCTCCTGTGCCTTCCCTCCATCCAGAAACTCCTTCATGCCTTTTGGTGGGATACGTACTGTCAGGTGTTCGCACTGCTCCTGTCACCGATGGAGAGGCCCAGCACCGAGTGCTGTAAGCCTACTAGCACCTTTCCCAGCCTGGCTACTACTAGCTCACTAGCACCTTTCCCAGCCTGGCCGCCAAGTGTGCCTTATGGCATCTTTGTGATGGCCATTGTTGGAGCAGCATCCACACAAGCGGCGCTGCCCAGGCAGTGGATCTGGCTGCCCGTCATAACCAGACTATAAAAGAAGAATATATTTCACCTGTTACCATGCTAAAGGATTGAAGCAAGAAGGCAGCTTCTCTTGGTTGGAAAACGGACAACCAATCCAAAACCTTTGATGCCATAGGAGGCAATTTAATTTAAGAAAAATCACATACCCTTGCAGTCCCAATGCATTCTGAGACAATAGCAATGATATCTACGCTAAGCCCATATTCCCAAGGGAGCCATTCCCTCTTGCAGAACTTTTCCCATCATTATTAAACATTTGCAAAAGGGTGACATTGCTGCTTGAGATGCCAGTTTGTGAGCACAACCCCTGCTCTTTGGGCATCTTTCCCCTCCCCTGCCTCCCGGCTCTGTTTATCACAGTATCACAGCCATCTATGGACATTTTGTGTTCGGCACTTTCTGTTGCCCATGGCAAACAGTGTATTTATTAGTATTCTTTTTAAATAGCAAGAATATTCTTGCAATTAAAAGGCATGAGTAAAATAAAATCCAACCAGACCCTTAAATCTTCGGGAATTGAGATTCATATCCTGGAAGAGCGTCTTATCGCTTACAAAGCTCAGCACTCCCAGCTTCTTACATGTGTCCTGTTTGTATAACTTAATTTGTCAGACCTGCTTAATTCACAAGTGTCCTGTAAAGGATGATATCTCTATATTTGCTGTCGGATGCTGAAATAGACCCAGTTATCCCTTTAATTTGCTGCTGTGTGGTCTGATGTAGAACAACATTGACATCTAGTGGTCAGAATGATGCACATCCCTAACATATGCCATATCAGAGGCACTGCCCAGTGAAGGGTATGTTGATTGCTTTGTTTTCTGGCAGGCTTCCATTTCAAAGAGTAAAGTGTCTTTGAAATTCTTTGCACTAGGGTAGAATTGTAGGGGTAAGAAAAATATCGACAATCAACTGATCCATAATGTGTGGTGAAGTACAAAATATCAGTCTTACTCCTCATGCTGATGCATATTTTAAATCACTGGTGGGGAGGAGATAGATTGGGATCTCCTTCATGATCTGCCCAACCCACAAGTGGATCATGACCCAATTTTGGGTGGGTCATGGGGCCAGTGCTACTGGAAGCCACAAGGCATTCTGGGATGTGACCCAGAAGCGGAAAGACATTAAGAATTCAGTAAGACTTTCTGGCTCTCAGTGGCATGATAATAGTAAGTAAAATCCAAGTTTGTTTTAAGCATTCAGCGTCATGACTGGCTTATCATACAACTTTCTATCTCTGGGACAAACTACAAATTACATTAAGTGCGTCTTTGAAAGACACACTTAAAACAGGAAGTATTTCTTTTTTGTCAAATAGCAACCACAACAAGTCCAGTCTGGATTGGGACTGTGGCAAACAGGTTCAGGGGATCAGGAGCATAGATAATGAAAGTGTAGCCCAGTGCAGTGGAAAATGTTGCCCCAGAAATGATGTCACAACAAGAAGTGAAGTCACAGTTGTATTTTCATTTTCTCTGCCTTTTTCACCATAACTTTTGACAGAGTAAAGATATTAGACTCTGGTTTGTTTCACTGCATTCTGCATTAAATTACTTTTCCAATGGTATATAACAGAATGAAATTATTCATACATACCAAGGTTTTCACAATTTTGGCCACTAATGTCAAACTCAGCTTGTTGCCCCCTGTAAAGCTTGTTGCTCGGTGCAGTTGCACCCGCCCTGCATTTCTTTAGCTACGTCCCTGCAGGGGATTAACATTGCACTTTGTGCTGTTGATCCACAAAAATGACTCTCCAAAGTGACTATTGCTTGCAATTACGCTATTTGCAGCAAAGAGCTCACCAGGTTTCCTATAGTAAAAATCTTCAATCATCAAGGAGCGTAGCCACTGTTTACCTGGTTTACAATAGACAACAGCCTTTTCTCTATCAATACTTCTATTGCCCTTTGTAAGACTTTACTAAGTGAATTATACAGTATGGCCAAGGCTGTAGGACTCTGATTTCCTTTTCCTCACCCTCCACTAAGAAACATTTTAGATATGTACAGAGAAGGTGTAGAAGTCTTGCTCAACCCAACCATACAGTAGCGAAAATCGAATGTGTTCAGAAGTGGAGAGGAAATCTCAGGAAAACATGCTAGGAAACTTCTTGCCCACTGATAAGGCTTCTAGAAAGCTTTGCTTCTTGTGAGTGACTGTGTTTATGCAGTGTTGAAGGAAGGAGCGGCCACAGCTGCTTAGAAACACTGTTTTCAAGGGATGTGCCAAAGCGAGTTGAGTCACAAGTCGAGTCACAAGTCAGCAACCCCACAATTCAATAAACTTGAAAGTCATAGTGAGTACCCATCATAACCTGACTCACAGAAATTTCAAATCATTTCAACTCAAGTCCCGAGTCATTTTGAGAAATGAGTCAAGTCCTTGAGCAAAAAACCAACAACTTAAGCCTTCCTCCTCCCCTCAGCCCCCCCCCAAGCCCCACCTCCTGGAATCACCTATCCTTCTCCCACCACATCTGCTTCTGCCATCAGTCTGACAGATGGTTTCTAGATCGCCCATGAGGTCTTTCAGTGTGACATGGAAGTGATGGGGGGGGGAAAGTCAGCAAGCACTCCTGACCTCAAGTCAGGATTTGAGTCAGATTCGACTCATGACTCTTTTCTGAGTCATGGCCCTGAAACTCAAGTTGGGTCCAAGTCAGCAATATCTGTGACTTAACACAAGTTGCAAAAAGCCAGTATTTTTGCTGCTTGAGTTGAGTCACGATGGCTCGAGTGCCTGCTGTTTTCGCTATTATTTCATGTATTTCAGGCATTAAAAATTGATTCATAGTCTTAGCACTATTAAATGTTGGCGTTAATTAAGACCTGACAAGCTGACAGCCCCATGAGTTCACATAGCCAAGGTGGAGGAAACTCCTGAAATTACTTCCTAGGAGGAAGAATTAAATTTTTGTTTCAGATTATTTTATTGCGACATTGCCTGTGATTTGATGCCAGATATACACTATCATAAGACACAACAGCCACTGGCAGCACTTCCACCCCCTGCTAATTATGGAAGTCCTTTGGCCCACACACTCCCATCCTCCATATATTAGTGATTAATAGGAGGATTATAAGGATGGGGGGCGGCAGATAGACCATGAATACACTTGTGATTAACGCTGAGAGTAGCCATGTTCTTGGTATATATGTCTGATATTTGGCAAATTGTGTGTAGTAGTATAGGGAGTATTTCTCCACCATCTGAGATGTTCTCGGCAGATTTCATTTTCTAATTTTAAGCCCTTAAATCCACTCCTAGAGGAAAAATTCAGGCCGCCCATCCTTCGTCCAATTGTCTGTACAATTGTTCCGAGATGGACAGGAGAGACCACTCCCTCCTCCATATGCTGGCTGCAGCCACCTTCCCTCCCCAGCCTCCTGCAAGGAGGCTTGCAAAACAAAACAAAAACCTTAATTCTATCTCCTCCCTCATCCCCCAGTCCCCACATCCTGGCTGGAACTACAGGTAGTTACCCTGTAGCTCATGCCATTCTGAATGCCTGCTTCCGGATTGCCCCACCCCACAAGGTCTTTCGCACAATGTGGAAATGGCAAAAAAAAAAAAAAAAAGTAAGCAAGCACACCCAGACACAAAAAGACACAAAGAGGGGAAAATGCATGTCTTGGTGGTTTGAGTTTTTCATAGTCATGACTGATTTCTTAGTCAGTGGACCTGTCTTATGTCCGAGGCATTGATAGGCATTGCTCAGTTTGCAGAAGAAAATTACAGCAGCAAGAAACCTGGATGGGGAGACTGCTGTTGTGCCTGGAATGCTAACCTGTGGTATGCGGTAATATTCATAACCTCCCCATATTAAAATGTCACATTTTCTTTTTTAAGTAACTCAAAACACAAGTAGATCTCGTGTGAACCTAGTTTCCGCCTTTCGTCTGGCCTGGAAGTCTCTAACTGCACATCTTGCTCTCCAGTTCAGCCTTCTCGGTACCCTGAAATGACTGTGTAAATGTTTTGGGGAACAGTCCATGAACTCCATTTATAAGGAGAATCTAGCAAATGTCTACACACATGCTATACATAATGTCTTTAACAGCCTTGAGATAAATTAATAATTTTATTACTATTATTATTAAAGAAAAATCTTATTTACTTCTAGAACTCTCTCTCTCTCTTTGTCTAGTAAAAAGCTATGTCGGTTGAGATTGTCATTTTAAGAAGTGGGTCTGGGTGCTAAAAAGTTTGGGAACAGCTGCCTTAGGTGTTTAGAGGAGTATCTCCTCTTCCAAGTTCTGATGGACTTCCCATTCCAAACTTTCAAAAGAGATCCTCCAATCACAATCTTCCATTAAAGAAACATTGTCCAAGTACCCTGCGTAAGCTGACTTTCAGCAAACATAACGATACAAGCAAGGTACAAGCAGGATACTTGGATATTTCCCACCTTTCTTCTGCATAATTTCAGGGAAAAGGTGGTAAATGGGGGGTAGTTATTTGGAAGTTAAAAGGTAAGATCTAGTGCATGTGGCAGAAGAACCTCCTCCGTCTACCTAGTTGTGTTTCATATTTCTATGGCTCTTGTTCACTTGGAAAATTGACCGATTTGCCATTGAATTTGAAACTTCCCAAGGGCCAGGCACACTCCAGCTGGTGAGCTATCATCACATGTAAGCTGCCCCCTGTGGAAATGCTATACTAATTTATGCCCCCAAATCAAGCATCTGTGTTACCATTTGTGCTACAGACACTAGCAGGAGATATTTGACAGTTACTCAGGTGTTAAGAGAAGTGAGAAAAATCAGATTTATTCCCCATTACTGCCATAGTCACTAGAGCAATTGAGGCTGGATTCCCCTTTCCAAGGTTTCATGACAGCATGTTAATAGTTTAGAGTCTTGGCGATGCATCACCAGGAAAACTTTCCTAGCTCAATTATTCATATATTCAGCCTACTAAGCCAGATAATAAGAGATGGCAGAACCTTTCCTTGAGTCTCATGGGGCATATTCATATATTTTAAAGATTAATATCCTGGACAAATATATACCTTTCAAGATGTATTTTTGTCTAACTTTTTCCATTCAATCAGTTTTGTGTTCTGTTGTTTGAGTTTGCTTCCCAAGGAACAAAAAGTAACAGCTACTGTTAAGAATACACAGTTTTAAATCTGTAAATAGGTGCAGTGGATTTTTTTAGCATTAAACTATTGTTGAGTGTGGGGAAAGCTCATAGATCTATAATTTCATAGTGCAAAATTAGTGTGAGCTAGGCTAATACCTGAACTGTGTTTCCTGCCTTCCAAGTGACCTGAAAAAAAATTGCATTGAGACTCAGCTACTGTATACCATGCAGAGTCATGCTATGTGATCCTCTTCGGGGCATAGGCCAGAGAGGATACGGTCCCCTACGGGCCTGAGAGGCTTGATAAATATCTGTAAGGGTCATTTAGTTACAGTACTTGAAAAAGGGTGGATCAGACAATCAAGGACAGAGAGCACAAGAGTATGAGCATCAGGGGTCAAAAAATATATTCAACCAGGAAATTGGTTCCTATTAGGCAAACAACCCAGAGCGCCAGCTGAGGTCAGCAGATGTCAAGACGAAGCCATTAAGAGCACAGTCCTATGCAGGTCTACTCAGAAGTGAGCCCCCATTGTCAGGGCCAACTCCAGGAGCAGTGGGGCCCAATGCATTTCTATGGGGCATTCCTGTGGGGGGCTCCACCCTCCCTGTAGGGCCCCCACTCTCCAAGAGAAGTGCTTATGTTGCCACACGCAACACCTGGAAACAGTTGATGGTGACATGATTACGTCACCGCCAACTGCTTCCAGGAGGCCCATCTTGGGCTGTTCAGAGTCAGGGGCAGGTGGGAGAGCCCAAGGTCAACGTGCTCAGCTCGTCCCACTGGCTTATAGTTCATAGAAATTCTGGCTGCAGCAGCAGGCGATATGCTCCCTGCGCCGGTGCAGGGTCCAACATGACGACACTGGTCACATAGGCTTAAGGCCGTCCCTGCTCATTGTGTTTACTCCCAGGAAATTGTTCCTAAGCCCACGGAAAAATCGCGAGACAAATGGGTGAGTAAAGTACAGGAAGGACAATTGAATGAAAAAGTATTCTATGAGGAGATGGTCAAGTGAGCCTAGGTGCTGGCAAAGCTACCACAGACAGTCAGGTCAGATCCTGTGTTCATAGAATTTCTTCATCAGAAACATATTTGGTCATATCAGTTGACATTATAACTAAGAGTGCGATCCTATTCAGTTTTCTTTTCCGGAAAACATTTCCCTTCACATTTATGTTATCCAAATAAATTTTACATACTAAAAGTAAACATAAGCATGAAAAGGAGCAGTTCCACTCTCATCGCGGGTCAACAACGGGCAGAAATATTGCAGTACTCAATCTAAGCATTGCACATGTGAGGAACAGCTTTTTTGAAGCTGGCACAGGTAGGATATGACCTGCTTGTTGCCTCCAGAGAAATTGCCCTCTGACTTCACTCTCCTTCTAAGAAAATTTCCCTCAGTCTACACACAGAGCGGCACCACGGAGAAGAACATATTCAGGTGGTGGTAGTCACACAAGTCTAACGCAGCCTTTTTAGGATAAAGTGCATTAGGAATAGCTCTGCTTTCTACAAAAAGGCTCCGGTTTCTTTAGTAATTATAGAGGCGAGTGCATTTTGGCAGGTGCTGCTTTTCAAATCCCCACAGTACTATAACAAGGCAAGCTACACTTGTTAAAATTTCTGCTTCAATACAAGTATTAAAGGTCCAAGAACCTTAATGTTGAAAAATTGCCCATGCTTGAACTAAGTGCAGTTCTGTTGCCTGCCCCATGCTCCAGAGAGCTGAGCTGCTTTGATGCCTCTCCAGGAGCCAGAGTTTATGAACTGTGGTACCTCATGGAGCATGGAGCTGCAGCCTGGACCACAGCTGTTTCCTGGATTACTTTGAGGGGACGTGGGGTTGCACATCCCATTCTGCATCTGCACCCACCCACAGATGTGCCACACATTCATCTTTGAAGGGTTTCTGCAAGGTGCCACAAAGCAGTAATAGCACAATGGTCAGGAGAGCTATCAGCATGGTATTATCCTGCACCATAGTGCTTTTGTTAACAAGCATATTCTTTTAACCCCAATTTCTCTTGTGGCTATATACACAGACTAATCCTTCAAGATGTGAAAATAGATCTTAGGTTATTTATTTTATCTTATTTGAAAGATTTAGGTTAAAACTTGTCTATTTCCTAAAGAGCATGCCTATAGCTTCCAGAGCGGTTTTTGTTTTTATTGTTTAAAATAAAGTGATATTCCCCCCCACAGAAAGAATTGCAAACAAAGCTGGACTGGCTTTGCTGTCCACAAAGTAGGTGGAGGCCGGGCCATTTCAAGACTTCTTGGAGCTGTCCCGAAGCTATCACAGCAGTACAAGAGACAAAGAAGCAGAGACACAGCCATTGCTTCCTGAATTGGAAAGCACTGGGGCAATTGTGTCACACCTTCTGCTGGCTACTCCCCTGGATTCCAGGGTGATGGACTTTCAATCATTCAGCAGGCAGGAACAGAAGGGCTAGAGCTCAACTTAACGGGAAATTTAGCAAGTGACTAGCAATTAGTGCACTCTGTCTAGTGAGAACACTGCTCCCCTAAATTAAAAGCTAAGGAGCTTTACTCATCACTCCTCCACCACCACTATCGTGAGGCCTATGCAGGAAGGAGGCATCCCAGCAGAGTCCTTACCTGTGTCTCTTCATTAGTGCTTTTAAAACAAAACAAAACATGAGAACCTCCTTGAGACATAGAACTATCTTCTCATTCCTTGGTTATATAAACCACCTGGAGAAATTTCTTTGTTGAAAAGTGATATATAAATATTTTAAAACAGTGGTTTTCAAACTTTTTAGCAGCGGGACCCACTTTTTAGAATAACCGTCTGTCTAGGACCCACCAGAGTCTGCTTGGGACATGCTGTAATCTGAAGAGTGTGTGTGCGCGTGTGTGTAACTGCCTGCAAAAAGAAGTGCATTGGCTAAAAAGAGAAAAGCCTCTTCACCAAAAAGTGAACATAGATAGAATGTATTTGCAAATATAAAACAATATAATTCATAGCGGTGGATCAATTTCTCCAATATTTAGGTAAACTGTGCAGACACTAAAAAGCTAATTAAATCTACTTTCAAGCTACTAGCCGATAGTGCACATTACAGAGTTTTGGAAATCATATAGGTCTACTGACATCTACTGGAAAGAGACAAATACAACTTCAGTACTTGAATATGGAAGTCTATCGTTAACATCAGAAACTCGCAGCTGTAGCCTGATAGGAAATATATTTTGTTTTATCCCAACTATAATATAGGTCAGGCGGCAGACCTCTGCAACTGTCCCTCTTCACCCCAGCACAGTGACTTTTCTAGCGCCTGTTTGCTGGTGTTGGCCAGCATTTTTTTTAATAGATTGTGAGCCTTATAGGGACAGGGAGCCATTATTTGATTTTCTCTATAAATCGCTTTATGAACATTTGTTGAAAAGCAGTATATGTACATATTCTGAATATTTCAGAAACAGAAAAAGGCAGAAAAGCCAGTCACCGATCTCCAGTATAACATGTAGTTCCTAAGAGTACACAAAACAGCTGTCTTTTCTGCGCCTGCAAATGTTCCTCCAAAGCTATCAGGGCTAGCAAGTTGCTTAATCTTTACACAGTCACACAACCTACATCATCTAAGTCTGTTGTCAGCTGGCACCCAAAACTATTAATATTGCCATCCTCACAACAAATTGCTTTCTGAAAGAGATGCCAACTTAAAGAGACAGTAAACCATGACAGCACAGTGCCATGTTCAACTTGGGTTTGTTTTCTTCCAATTTCTGGATTTTTTACTCTGTAGTGGTTCTCTACTGAAGGAAAGTTACTGGGACCACTCTAGTTAAAAATGGAAAGAAGATCTCTGAGGGTACTTAATCATTCTCCTCTATAAGACAAATATGGCCCTTTTAAGGCCCTGACTTTGCATTTATAATATTCTTGCAAAGAAAAAGTACCTGCTCCTTTGGGGACAATTTCTGTGACCTTTCAAAACATAGCAGTGCAATTCCCTTTTCTTTAAATCACAGTTTCTGATGGATGACTGTGACCTGCTGTTTAAATCCCCAGAAAGGTGTTTGATTACCTAATGCAGTTGTTCTCCAAGTACATTTTTTAAAGAGATGTTCGAAAGATGACCCAGTTTCCCCATTGTAAACAAGCAACAAATGCTATTTATCTTCCTTTGTGGTTGAAGTTGAAGGTCATGAATTAATGTGATAATGTAAAACAAGCTGCAATTGCATTAGAATATAATATGCAACTTTAAAATTATAGGGCACAGCACTATTCTCACACCCATCATCACAGCAATAGTGAACTCCCTGTTTTCCCAATGGTTGTTATTAATCAGATTTATCGACTGATGTGGATCTAAAGTTTCAGAGCTAGGCTTCCACTACATGATTAGAACAGTTGACAAGAGGAGGCACAACATCTTTGCTTCCTGATTTGAATGACTTTTGCCCAAGGCAAGCTGGGCCCACCAGCTTGAAAGGAAGCAAGTGAAAACTCTTCTTCGTAACAGCCATAAGCTGCCTATATTTCCATTCCAGAGTTAAGAGGTGCAGACAAAATGCTTCTGTCAGATTATTTCATTCTGGAGTGAAGAAGCATGGGCACAGCATAGGAAAGCCAAAAAAAAAAAAAATCACCATATAATGGTATTTTAAGAACCTGATACATCCCCATCTCCTCCTGCACAAAATCGAATAACCCAACCCCATTCCTTCAAAACTAAACCACTCCCTATAGGAACATCATTTATTGGCCCTTTTCTGTGGACCTGCTATTCTCCATTCTTTTGTTTTTATATTTATTTGAAGAATTTATACCCCGCCTTTCCCATGCTGAAGCAAATGCCCAAGCGGCTTACATGAGCAGGCTAGTCTAAACCACCATTTTTTTCCAATGGGGTTTTTACAAATCTACAGTATTCTTGTGATCCGCCAGTGCTCAGGCCCAGATGTCGCCTTCCCAGTGTGGTTCTCTCCTTTGGCTGCCTGCCATCAAGCCTCAGCAGGCAATCGCAAGTCAAGCCTGGACAGGTCCTCAAGGTCGTATTCCGTTCTTTGCTGGCTGGCCTCCTCACACACTCCACCACAACTCTCACTTGCGGTGAGCTAATCAGCTCCACAGCGACTCTGTTCTGCCACCACAGGTACTGCAGCTTGTCACAGCCTGGCATTCATCTCCCATCCAAAAGCAAACCGCAGATTTTCCTGCTTAGCTTCAGGCAGTACCAGCAGCACCTCCTGCCTTTTAATGGAATATCCTGTCAACATCACTCTCCAAACTTCATGGTTTTGGTGCACTGCCTCCTATTTTCGCAGGTTTGGTCTTCTAAAATTTGAAATGCAGTTGCAGTTCCAGCCTGACCGCTGAGAAGGGAAAAAAGATGCACTATTGAAACTCTTTGATAGTGAGCCTCATGGAGCAGAGTGGTGTGGAGCAGTACTGCAGTCAAAAGTTCTCCCCACAACCCGAGTTTGAGCCCAGAGGAAACTGGGTTCTCGTGTAGCCAGCTCAAGGTTGACTCAGCCTTCCATCCTTCAGAGGTCAGTAAAATGAGTACTCAACTTGCTGGGGGTGGAAGTGGATGACTGGGAAAGGCAATGGCAAACCACCCCATACAATTCAGGGGGCAATCTTGCGCCGGCCCAGGAGTATTGCAAACATGCTATAAAGCACATTTGGACCACTCTCTGAGTCAGAGACACCGTTGTATGTCCATTCACCGGCCTCCCCGACTCCACAAATGGTCCAAACTTGCTTTATTTGCAAACTTGCTTCATTTGCAACACTCCTGGGCTGGCACAAGTTACTTGTGTCGGCCTGACTCCAGGTTAGTACTGTATCTTAAGTCTGCTGTGCAAACGTCATGATGTGACGACACACTGCGGGTCAGTAATGACTCGGTGCTTTGAACAAGGGACTACTTTACTTTGTACTGAAGCTGTTCAGGGCTCCTGTACCTGCATGAATTTAGGCAACCAGGTTGCTGTGGGTGGTTTCTACATTAAAGCCCAATGAAGCAACTGAAAGACTTGTCTTTTGCCACATACTTTACCCCAGGAGTACAAAGCATACAGCAATTGCCATAGGGTGGTGTGTCTGGACTGAAGTTGTTAATCTCTGTTGCAAAGGGAAAATCATTCCATGGGAATCTGAACCAGGGTTTCCACTACACCCTGCAGGCTCTCTCAATGCCATGCCTTCCCTCCTTGCAACCCAGCTGCCAGATTTGCTTTCCTACTATTTACATCCCAGCCGCAAACTGGAATTTAATAAAATAAATAATCTTCTCCAGTCACACATTTGCACAGCAATGATAAGAAAACATTCCTGATATCAGCAAGGAATGAGCAGCTATATACAATCAATTTACACATATTTGAATTCCAGAACAGAAATGAATGGCATTATAATATTTTTTGCAGGGTGCTACATTTTTCTTCTATTCATCTATTTATTGACTCTATGAAAAGTTCTAGAATCAACTGCTCCCTTCCCAACTAGGATCCAATGTCAAAAATCAAAGAACTTTTAACACATTTTTAAAATGGGGTAAACTGTCAGAGGTGGTTTTATACTGCTGTGGTTGATAGATATCAGGATTACTTTTCTGTGATTTTGAAAAAAAGTGCCATAAATAAAAATCTACTCTAATCCATTCAATAAGACAGTGCCCATGATGCTTTGCAGAACTTAATCATAAATTAAAAAATAGCTAATAAACTCAGAGCAAGATACTTTGCCGTCCACAAGGAAATATGTACATGAAATAGTTTCTTTCAGGCACCATCTGTAGTCAGTGTGTCATTTTTGTGTGGGGTAGTTCAGCCCAATCCTGAGCCCGGCTGTGCCCAGGGCACCAGTAGTGACCACTTGATTGATACCGCTGGAGGTCTCCTCTGGGAAAGGGAGTGTTTGCTCCCTTCCCCCAGGGAGACGGTGGAAGTGGGTCTCCTCAGCTCTGCACCCATTAAACAGGAACAGCATTGAGAGGCCCATGTTGGGCTACCCGTGGAGAGAGATCAGAATGTGGCAGCAGAAGCTGCCACCATCCTTGCCGCCTCGTGGGCCAGATCCTCCTCTCCCTAGCCCAGTTCTGTCCCAAATCTGCTTACCATTGGCTAGCCTTTTCTGGGTGTTGAGGCTGGGCACTAATTAGCTCTGGTCAGTGGTGACATTCAAATGATTTAGGAACAGGAACTCACTTTTGATTGGCACTTGTCGGGAACCCGGAACCAGCCACGGAGCCCGTTAGGATCCGGAACGCCCGTTCTGGTCCGTTCCCCCTGAATGACATCACTGGCTCTGGTCCAACACAAGCAGTGATTGCTTGCATGGTATCGCGAACATGCTGTATGCTTACAACACTTTTAGCTGGCAGTACACACATACTGCCAGCAATAACGCTGCTGGATTGAGCCCTCAGTCTGTAAAAAGCACAAGGTATGCTTTTACCCTCAGGGAAGAAGCAGTTCTCACATGCCAAAAAGCTGCCTCCTATTCTATTTCCATTTTAAATATATTTAAATTATCACATCAATGAACAGGGTTGTTCTATGTAAACAGTAGGTTTTACTCATTTAAAGATCCATGAATCAGCATGAGTTAAGCACTTTTACAGCTCATTGTTTTAAATGGTAGAGCTACAGTATGTATTGCTTAAGGACAGTATATCTTTTTTTTTTTCCTGCAGCTGACAATAGCAAAGAACTCTGCCAATAAGGAAACTTGAAAATGAAATCTCAGGACAGATCAGAATTTGACAGCAGAAGCGTCAAATGCCTTTTCAAAGGCATTGAAGATTCCTGCACAGTGCAAAGGACAGTACTATCATACATAATCAAAAACTCTCCTCTAGGGGATGAAAAGAGGATAGTGGGTCTATAACTCACCTTGTTTAATTATTCTCAACAAATTAAACTGAATATACAGGGAACCTCATTTGTTTAAGACCTCAATTCATAAGCACCAAAGTACTTAAAATGAAAGGGTTTACTGGGCGTGCTGATGAATTTTCTCAATATTAAATATTGTTAATGCCAAATACTTCCTTTTGAGATAAAACATTTTCACATTTCCAAAGTTCTTTTCAGTGACTGGTCATGTTTAACTGCACACAAATAGGTGGAAGATAAAACATGGCTACACAGTGTTGCACATGAATTAGTGTTCTATCCTCTTCTTGTCTTTCTTTATCCTTTTGTTCTTCCCTGGTAGTTTTGACAGATTTTCCTGGAGAGGCAGAAATTAAAAAAGAAAAAAAATCAAATGAACATGACTTCCAGCCCAGTATGATCTACTCCCCCCATCAATGCAGCTGTGCAATAGAGGACAGGCCTTGAGACCTCCACTCCAATAAGAAAAGATTTGCTCCTTTGCCTGGGAGAAGCCTCTGCTGTCCAAATGGGTCCACTTTATCTCCTCCAGCAAGCCCGAATGGACCCAGGAAAGCAGAGGATATCAGTGGTGCCAATGCTGCTAATATTGCCCCCTTCCTGATCTCAGCATACCCCCTCTCCCCGCCCCATTCTTCGCTGTCCCCACTCTCCATGCTTATCAGCACCAGGATTCCTCAGTGGGCATGCGGCTGCTTTTAGTGGCAGCCCAGCTGCGCTGAACGGGGCCTCACATTTTGCGACCATCACAAAACATGCTGAACTGCCAGAACATGAGTTCCAGAGGCACCGCACGTCCATAGGTTTGGGCTGTTTGCACACGCATGTATGTGCACACATTTTAGCAGAGACTACTCTGCTTTTTGGAACACTGCTAGCATTTTTCCCCAGAGTTAATTATACTGAATTAACACTCCGAACATACCCCGCGCTCCCTTGAACACATTCTGAAAAGATTTACATTTGAATTTTGTTGGATGGTTTTCTAATGCAGAAAATTGTCCGAAAAGTGGTGTGAAAGATTTACAATTACTAGACAAATTTCTGATTTTACTACAATCAAACTCTATATAGGAACACTGTTGTCAAAGGTCAATGGTACAACTTATATTTTTTTCCCCTATTCGTTCCGGGATTTGTTCAGAATCCTGAACATTTCAATTATGTCAAATAAAATTATACTGCATATTGGTGGCATACTGAATGTTGTTTCTGATCAACAACAAAGAGTAATTTTGCCATTAAGGTCTCCCCACTCAACAGTGTTTTGAAAGAAAGAATGAGAATATTGGCTTAAGGTCATATTGTAGAGCACATATGATTCATTTCCATAATGTATATAGCATTATTGGTAGCATAAGCAGGCTAAACTTACAGAGGAATGTGTGTAGTTCTGCTCAACCAATATATTCCGAGCACAGTTGTTGATATGTTTAAAGCGATCTGGTCCTAACAGGATACCTCCATACCAGCGAGACACCACAACCAAAACATTGCGGACATTCAAGATCTGCATAAAAACACATATACACACACTCATATGAAAGATGAGCTCAAGCTGTGTCTGCCTGGACTTGCTTTTTTGCACAATCAAATCAATCCAACTACTATTAGGAAGCTATTGCTAGAAAGAAAAATTGAATACTACATTTTTGCACGAAGCAACTCCAGCCTTGATTTAGAGAATTGCAAACATGGCAGAATATTGTGTATATACTTCTGTATGTATGTTCTCACAGTGCTAATCATTGCTATAGAACAGAAACCTTTCCAAGGTTTGATGTGAAGCTGGAGCAAGGGATACCACCTGCTTGCCCATCCCATGCATCAGACACTTACACATCCCATAAGCCTAATGTGCAGGCAGAAACCAGTTCATACACAGTTTATGGAACACCATCTCTGGATCGGGACAACTGCCTGTGCATTTTGAAACATTTAGGGTCAGAAATTTTTAGAATTTACTTTTGCAGTTTTCTGGAAACCAAATGTCACCAAATTCAAGAGAGTTCTATGTGGCAGAACAGGGACTTTCCCTAAGAGAATTTAATATATAAGTGGTTGTATCCTAACTTTACATGGAACATGACTCCATAGAGCATAGTGGAGCTCCCACCTGCACATCATGCAAGGGTCCTCCTGTGAATGGAAGTGGTTCATGCAAGAGCACAATGGTACCTCCGCAATCAGGAGCTTCCAAAGATGGAAGATGTCTATATTATTTTGGATTTCCATCATTCATTTCTCACCTGTCAAACTATTCTAGGTTGCAAATAATACTTTCAAATACATATAGACCAATGGACAGTTTATTAAATATAATAAGCTTTCTTTTGGGTGCTACAGATTCAAACAATGAAAAATATTCCACTGACCAACTGTTTCCTCTCACCTGCATGAGATGGAGAAGACGGCCACCCGCGGCTGTCTCACCATCATCTTCACAATCCTGGAGGAAAGTCTGCTTATCTTCGCAGTATATTCTGAAAACAAAAAAATAGGGTCAGATAATAATGCCAAGATTTTCCTTTTTCTTGCACACATTTGCCACTATCCTGATATCTAATCAACACTTTGGCTCATTTGCAGGGCCTATGCTTTTACCCAAGTGCTCTCAAACCTTGGATAAATAAGAGTTGGTGCCTATGTCAAGGTACAGAGAGCCAGGACCCTTACACTTTCTTCACACTATAACACAGATGGAAAGACTAGCAGTTGCAGACCCAGCCAATGGGCCACCCAGGGACAGAGGAGAGGGCAGTCTTCCCCCTCTTGCTGTTTCTCTGCCCCAGTGCGCTGTTCCACTCCACCCCCATGTCACGGCAGGCTCCATTTCTGAACCATACGATGGCAGGGGCGGGTGGGGGCCCCAAACCGCTCACCCCTCTGCAAGGCAAGGTGCCTCGTCCCTGCCCTCCTCCCGCCCCAGGTGTGCCATGCCCGGGGCTTTTGCCCCACGGACAAAATGGTAGGTCGGCAACTGAAGACGAGTGGTGTTTCAGAGAACACTTGCAGGCAGCAACCCGTACAAGTCTGCAGAAAAATCACTGATGGAGCAATCCTAGCCTGGACTTAGGCCAGCACAAGTTACTTGTGCACTGGCCTCCATGACTCTGAGAGTGGTGCAAACACGCTTTACGACATGTTTGCAACACTCCTGGGCCAACAAAACTGACTCGTGCCGGCCTAACTTCAGGTTAGGATTGTGCACTGAGCCAAGACCAATTGCAGAGAAGCCACTCTGTATGCTACCGCCTATCCTGGACAGGGCACAACCACCAAGAGGCCCCATGCACACCTGATGCAACAGTCTCCTCTTGTCCTTCAGCCTACTGCACTCCTTGGGTAGAGATACAGTTTGGACAATGGATTGCCCTGCTCAACTAGGCCTACAGATCCTGGGAAATGAACCAATTTCATGGGGAACTTTATGGAGATATTGGTGACTGGTGGGCCTGCTACAGCAATTTTTAAAATCTTGTTCCCCACTTTGCAGTAAACATCTGAAAATTGCCTACTCACCTATATGCATATATGTTGTGTGTCGCACTAGCTATTTTCTTATTCTCATACAACTCTGCAAGAACATTTTTCACCTTAGGGTAAATAAAAAAAATTCCTACTATCAAGGTTCATATGCCTCACCAGAAGGTTTTACAAACAAGCATGATTATTCATGGCTGATCCTAAAATAGTTGCATTTTTAAGGATGCAATCCAAACCTGGAGTTAGGCTGGCACAGTTAGGCCAGCAATGTTTGGCTGACACAAGGGACACCATAAAGCACATTTGGACCACTCTCTGAGTCGGAGAGGCCAGCACACAGATGTGTGCCATCCTCCCTGCCTCGGAGAGTGGTCCAAACGTGCTTTATAGTGTCCCTTATGCCAGCCAAACTTTGCTGGCCTAACTGTGCCAGCCTAACTCCAGGTTACGATTCCCCCCAAATAAAGCACAAGTATGAACTATAATATAAAGTAAATCTGCCACATACCCTTACCCTGCTAACAATAAACTAATCATGTCTTCTGATCCTAAACCTTTTTCGGAGGGATAGTGAATACTATTGAAAGTAATGCCAATGTTAAGATGCGCTGAGGCTCACAGGTTGGGAATGCAAAATGTTTAGTGCCTTATCTATATCATGAGATAACAGCCATTATTTGCCATCTGATCTATTTAAATACAGCCCCTTAGAACTATCAAGGGACATTCTCAGACTTGGGGAGGATGGCGCACATCTGTGTGCTGGCCTCTCCGACTCCAAGAGTGGCCCAAACACGCTTTATGGTGTCCCTTGTGCTGGCCAAACTTTGCTGGCCTAACTGTGCCAGCCTAACTCCAGGTTAGGATTGTACCCCCTAAGTGTTTTATCCCAACAATTTGGCTTGGGCACCATCAGTTTGGGCAACACAGTTCCATTGTGTTAATATCTGGAATTAAGAAAACTCTTCCAAGACTCCCCTCATGCATTTAATATATTGTGTGCACAGTAGCTGCTAAGAGCACTGTAAGGAATTGGATGGAAAATTTTTAGTAGACCATTTTTTTCCTGTATCTCTTCAAACGTAATCACTATTGTTCTATTCTTATCAGATAGCTTGTGATTCCGTGTACTAGATAAACACTGCAATGAAGAAACTGTTTTAATAAACAATGCATAATTAATACCACTTTAAGCGAAACATTATTAAAGCTGTGAGAGCCTGAGAAAACATGCCTGGCAAGCAAATTGCTTTTAATTCAAAAGGAAAAAAATGTAATCTCTCTAGAGTTATCAAAATACATCTTCAATATTTATCTTCGCAGTATTCCCATTCTTTCACAGCAAATTCACTTACTATGCTGGAGAGCGAAACACTTCTACAGATACCTCAAGAAATACTTCACAGCATCTCCAAAGAGAATTTTGCTTTGAAAACATTTCCCCAAATCACTTACATAAATTTTCCCTTTTTAGAAAAGAGAGCCACAAAAGAGAGAGGAGGAGGGAAGAAAGCACTAAAGTACAACAGAGTAAACAACTATCAGTGTTTATAATTGGTTAGAAATTTATTGGAAGACATAAAAAAAAAAGCCTGAGGTTGCGCAATTTGGCATGTGGGCATAAGAATCTGTGAATTGCACATGGCATGCAATTCTCTGATCTTTGTGGATGTTGTACAACCACAGCTGTGATGGATCAGGGACTCTTCAGGCAGTATAGTGTGATAAGTTGGCACAGGGAATCTATATAAGGCATACATGGAGTTTGCAAACAAGGAGTTTGCATTGCATCGTATTTTTCCTTCCAAGGTCAATGCAAGGACAGACAGGGGCCTATCTTGGGTTGAGATCACTGGTGTTCCTGAGAAAGGATCAGCAGGTGCTCCCAAACGACAGCTGTGGGGGAGTGCTGCCGCCTTCCCCTGAGGCAATACTGTGCTGCAGCTCTTCCTTCTAAGCAGCCACCCGCTTCTGCCACCTCTTTAAAAAAAAAAAAAAACACCACACAGCTGGTGCAGACGTGAATAGACCTATAGGCAGTGGTGTCATCTAAATGATTTAAGAACAGGTACTCACTTTTGATTGGCACGTGTCGGGAACCGCCCACCGGAAGTGACGTCATAAGCCAGAAGTGATGTTGTGGCAGGAAGTGACATGAAAAAAGCCCTTTTTGAGGCCTCAGATGATTTTAAACTGACCCAACAGTTGCAACAGTATTCCACAGCACCCCCAGAACATGTGAAGGAGGCCTGGCATCATGTTAAAACCCCAGAGCAACTCCTTTTTTCAGTGGCAAGGAAAGGAAAGGCTCCACTCGCTGCCGGCCTGCCGGCCTGGCTCTGAGAACATGCAGGCAACTCAAACATGCAGGAAATTCAAACGTTGCAGAGGGCGGAGTCGACGAGTGGGTGGGCGAATGGGCGGGGCCAGCTGTAATCCTAGAAACCGGTACTTGCGTACCCCCGCGTACCCCCTGCATGACATCACTGCCTATAGGGGCTGCTACACAGGGTAAGGGAACCGATGTGCCCTTAAACCTGATGAAACCTCCAGCTGCATCTCCTGATCAGCAGGATATAATGGAAACCATTTCAGCGCTTCTGTATGTGGGGCAGGAGAGCAGAACAGGATTGGGCCCTAATAATCTAAACCACTAAAAGTACTCTGAAACAAATAAGGTTCATTGGTATGTAAATATCTGTCTCTCTCGGGAACAAAGGCATGAGTAGATAAAAGAATAAACAGCTACTGAAAAGCAGGCTTTACCAACCTGTTTGGGGCTCACAACAGGAGCTAAGTGTGCCTGGAAAGTGCTTCTCCGGTCCGTAATTGGATTTCCATGATAAATTGGAGGTAACTCTTCACCTGCACATTTAAAATGTAAACATTCAGGTACTGAATATGGATAGCCTCACTCTTCTTGTGCCACCAGTTGACTTGAAGGCCCCAGTCGCAACATTATGGAGAGTGGAGAGCCTTAGTGGTAGAATTCTGAACTGCAGGTCCTCAGACTGCAGGTCTGGGCCAGATTTTAAAACACTTTGCCATGCAAAACAAAAAACAAAACCCTTACTACATGCAATAAATGAGCATCTTGGATAAAATGTTTGGCACATACTTCTCCCTGATTGGTAGGTTTATTACAAGTAAGGTGCTTTTTGCATGAGGAAGGATTCAAAAATAAGCCCTATCCCCTGCAGTCTGAAGGGGAACGGTCCACACTCTGCATAATGTCCTGCCATGTAGGATCAGTGTTCAAACGGACAGAGCATCCCGCTGCATTTCAGTCATGAACCCCTCTTCCCGGTTCACCTGTCCTAGTTATATAGCTCATCTCCTTTGTGGTTCCATTCAATCAATAGCAATTTTGCAGATCCAGGATCTGTCCCTCCAGAGTCACTAACTCCCAGGAATCTGGCCAAACTCACAATTGACAGCACCTGGTATCTGATGAGTGTGAGGGTGCAAGAACAGAGGAGGAGCCTCCCTTTGATTCCTAGTGCAGTATCATGTGGGTGCCTAAATTGTCAGCTTTATTTTACTGCAGGGTCAATCCTCTGGCTCTTTATGCAACTCCCCAATTGAACAGGGGAGTCACATTTCTTTACAACCCAGATCTTAAAGGAAGGGCATCTCCAAAGCACAGCATCCCCAACATTCTACTTCAGACATTTCTCCCCCCCCCCCCGCAGAGAGGATGTACCAAGAAGACGGGGGACCCATCTCTTTGAAAGCCTTGATCCCAATTCCATTGTCCTTTCCACAGGTGCCGTTTAAATTTTTAAAATAAATGCAAATCCAAACTATGCATTTAATGTAATACATGGCTCAGGCCCCAAAAGGACTGTACATCCTTCAAGCAGAGATTGTATCTTCTATGTTCTGCATAGAAATTCTCCAGCACTTTGTACAGTGTCAACTTTAATGGGACAAGAAGGCTCCTAACAATGCATTTGGCTTTACTTCACTAGTTGTGCTTCAGAATTTCAGTGAAATCTTAAAAGAAAAAGGGTTAAGAGCTAAAGAATGATTAAAAAACAGTAGAATTGGCCTTCTCTACCTTCTTGGCTTTCCGTTACATCAAAGTTCACTGTTGCTGTTGTGCGTTCCTGAAGTGGTTGATATGCAAATTGCAATTCCTCTCCATATTCCACATCTACTTCTTCTGTAATTGTTTTACTATCTGGTTCTGTTGGTGTAAAACACTAGTTGTAATAGGCTTCCTCCACAGTTCCAACCATGTTTAAGTCATAGCAATTGCATGAAAGTTAACAGCCACACTAAAGAAGCTCTGAAATGCTGCATTAACAAAAAAAATTACATTCAGTTGGCACCTCTTTGGTAAACATAGTGGTCTGAATCCAAAGGACAGCTTCCTCTGTTGGACTGACTCCTTCTGTCAACGGAATTATTAACAAAGGCACATCCAATGTATTTTAGACTATTTTGGACAAGCAGCCAATCCTAACTTGCATGGGAGCAGGCAGGCCAGAGGGCCTGTGCTGCAAGCTACACAGGGTAGGAGGCAGCTGGAGTTCATCGCAGGACAAGGGAATGTTTGTTCTCTTAGCCCCGCATAAGCCCCAGGCAGCCCTATGAGGCTGCTCGGATCTGCACCACTTAAATTGCTGGCACAAGTCTGAGTGGCCCAGATCGGTGTTGCGTGACCCAGGGACAAGGGTTAAGATCTGGCCAAACAACCAGATCTGGATTCCTCCACTCCACACCCCAGGCTGGCCCGCCCATGGGGCTGCCCCTGTTCCATTTTGCCTACCTCTGCCCTGCACTGACCAAACTCAGCCAGCGCGGGGCCGGCTTACCTGCCAGTCGCTGCAGCGCTGCTGGGTCAGCACTGCTCCCTGTGCCAATCCAGCACGTCCTGTACTGACACAAATGTACTTGATGGCATCTGCCTTTGCGACAATGCTGGTCCGGCACAAACCACATTAGGGCACAATTGGGATTGCGCCCCATGCCGTTTATATGCAACTCTCACATTCAACAATGAATACATGGGTTGCTTGCTTTCTCCTTCACCAACGTTAATGTCCTTATGGAAAAGGTTAATGTAAAGTGGCCCCTGCACATTAATTTTCTTTTTGTTTTCACTTTTTAAAAAGGATGTAAAACTAACTTTTGCATAGACGTACTTGAAGAAAAAAACATGATGGGTAATCATAAAACACAGATATCATCCTCCAATTTATTTGTGGAACCCAAAATTACTCCCAAGATCACAAATCTGGCCACAAATCCATGAATAACGCTGTATGAGCAACAATTTAGCAGCATTTGGCAGGTGTGTGAGTTTCAGTAGAGATTTGTTTTCAAAATGTGAGGTGGTCAAATTCCAGATTTTAATGGCATCTGATTACATATTATATCCTCTTTCAAAAGGATGATTGTTTTAATTGCCTTCCAGTTTCTTCTGATTTTAATGTTTTTATTGCTATTGCTTTGTGGTTTCAATCTTGCCAATTCTGCTGGAAGACTTAGGGACTCACAAAAATATATATATTATAAATATATTTATAAATAATTCCTAGTTTCTTGGTTCAAAACCTGCATCTTGAAAACCCTAAAAAAAAAAAAAAAACCGCCAAACACACACACACACACACAAAACAGGCATGAATCACTTCATACAACAGACCATAAGGTGATGCTCAGGTGATTGCCAGATCAGGAATGACCAAAGACAGTGTAAGAAAACTTGGCTGACTCATTTTTTTATGTGCTACTATAATCCTCCTTTACTGATGCATCCCTACTTCATCTCACAATAAGCGCCACATGTTTTTAGCTGCAGGCTGATCCTCTGCCATGCCCTGCAATAATGGTAACAGTGATAATGTTATACCTCAAGAGGGCAGAGTGAACTATGAAATGCAGCCATGGCTAGTTCCAATGAGCAGACACTTGGCCAGGTACAAAGAATGTTTCAGATGGGAGGGCGGGGCCAAGTTTGGAGCGTGGTGTCACAATTCTCTCATTCTCTGAGGGATCTGACACGAAAGCCTTCTTTTTTGGGGGGTCTACTCTTGAGTAGTACCCCCCAGGACCCAGGAGCGGGCCTAGGGTTTAAGCATCCCTTGAATCTGAAAAGCAGCTCGAAGTGTTGTTTTGGAAGGCTCAAGCCTGCTGTTTTGAGAAGGAAGGCTCGATCCGGAACACATGATTCCAGAATAGCTCTATTCTCCTGCTTCCCCACACACTGAGAGCAGCTACAGAAGTTTTGGAACGAGATTGCAACTTAAATTCAAGATCTACAATTTAAGAACTACAATCCAACAAAATCAAACTGAGGCAAGATGTATGAGATTCTACTATCCGAAACCAAAGAATAAAGACATCAGAGTGAGCAGCTTCAAAGCGACGAGACAAGAGGGAGAAGAGAGGGGGATCCCTCCTCCCTCTGCATTGAGAGCAGCAACAGAAATCTTGGAAGGAGTTGAGAAATTACACTTCGAACTATATTTGAATGACAATTAACTCTTTCTAAATAGTGTGTGACTTTATTATCTAAAATAGAAGAGGATTAAAGACCAAAGATTTAAGACTCGAGCTGCAACGGAGAAACAAAAGACAAACCAGGAGTGAAGACAGCCCCCCTTCTCTTGTGATTTAACAGAAAGACTAACATGATTTAAAGATAACTTGACAATCATTTCTTTCTTATATGACTGGTGAAGGACTCCTAAATGGCTTGCAAGATATCAGAGAAAACTGATTAGTTTGGGGCGTGTGGCAGATCCTCGATTGACACTTATCTCTGGAACTATGTTGGACGCATTCGGGTGAGTTTGCTTGTTTGCCTGCTTGGATTTGTGGACTACGACAGGGACGGAAGACAAACGTGCTAGATTTATAGCTGAGGCGGTTTGAGGAATGCCCTGTTCCAACAGAGGAATGTATGAGAGGGAGAGATTGCTGGCAGTAATCGAATTTACAATGAGACACTAAACGAAGACTCAAATTACTTTCACTGGCTGAACTGGTTATAGATAATAAGCTGTGTTGTGTCTAGACATTTTAAGAGATATGTCTGAAACGTTAGACTATTGGAATACAGGAACACAGATGTTTAACTGAAGTGATTGTTGTCTATAAGTATTGATGGCCACTGAATAATTTTCTTATTAAGTAACATTTCAATGGTAAGTTGGGGTGAATGAAATTTGTTTGATAGAGAAGCAAGAGAAAAATATTGTTACCCATAAACATATGTTTGCCTTGAGGCCAAAAGATGTCAAGACAAGAAAGAACACAAGAATTTTTAAGAAAGGATAATACCAGGCAATCTACTCAGATTTTATTGATTAAATTACTTTCAGAAATCAGGCAGGTGCATCAAGAAGTTGCAATTATTAAGAATACTGGAGAGAAAGTTTTACAAGATTTGGAGAGTCTATCAGAAGAAGTTAGGTATCTTGACAAATCTACGAATGAAACCATAAAGACAACGGACCGTTTAGAGATAAACCGTCTGAAGTTGGAACTGGATCAGTCAAGCTCTGTGACTGGAATACAGAGCCCCTTGGAGATAAAAATAGAACCTACGAGTAGGCAAATCGTAGGCCGGCTAGCTCCAGGAAGGGAAGTAGTCTTAATGGAGGAACAAATAAAGTCTACACGGGAGATATAGAGAGAGCTGAAGATAAACCCTTTGGAAAAGGAATTCAATTTACAGGAATTTTAGAGTGTTGGAGATACATTCCATGAAGCAACAATTGGATTTGTCAATGTTTAAGATTGAGATGCAGAATTGTTTTCAGGAATATTATATTTAAGGAGAAAGAGATATTGCAATAATATAAAGGACGGAAATGGGGGGGGGAAATCGCAGAATAAACTGAGGAAGATTTTTTTTCGCAAGAAGAAGAGGAAGAAGAAGAAGATGAAGAGAAGAATTTTTGAGTGAAAAGACACCTGGAATATGGAGATTGAATTTGGGAAGATATAGCCAATGAGAAAAAGATGATGCTTAAATAAGGGAAACAATGATGAAGTATAAATTAAGATATTCTTATTAAATGTAATTCTCCCCTCAAAAGGAAAAAGCAATTTAGAAGTTAACTTTCTCTTTTTTTCCCCTCTCTTTGCTGTTTTTATGTATTAATTAGAGAAACTGAAAGTAGTTATTGTATGTCCTTTGGAGAGATATTTAAGAAGACGATTAAATAAGACTTAAAAATTTATGGATGGATAGCAGAATTGAAATAAACATTAGATGTGAATGTATTATGATATAGAAATGTTAGGCTAGAGCTAATTAGATAATTAAAAATGGAATTAAGAATTAGTAAGTTTTGTATACAGGACAATTAAGTAACATTAAAGGCATGGTATAGATTGTATGCAAGTACCAATATAGCCAAGATGATTAAGCTGTAATCAGTGTGGGCCTTATGTGTGAACCTATGTACTACCTTGCCTATGTATTACCCTCCCCATTACCCATACCTATATATATTTTTAAAAAAAATTAAAAAAAAAAAAGAACGTTTCAGATGGAACACTAGAAAGCTGCATTGGCTGCCTATTGCACAGTTGTCAAAGCCACACCAATGGCTCCAAAAAAGTCTAGCTTAACAGACCATATTTAAGTGCCCATCTAAGCTCTTCTTGCTGTGAACATAAGAGCTGTGCTGTAAGAGTCTGCAAGCCTCATTTAATACAGTGTCTTTCAAGAAGAAGCCAAACATGAACAGCCGCACTGAAACATCTTTATTCATTTGTCATGTCAGGATGATAAATTGCAATTTGTGTAAAATAACTGAAATAGCCGATTATACACCAGTACATTCTAATCATGTTGCTGCATCGTTGAGACACTTTCTAATTCTCTGAAGGCATGCCCAGAGCAAAAGATTAATCACTGCATAGTAAAATGACTATGCAATACAAAAAGGTTATGCTACAGTTATCTGTGTTTTTCTAGTTTGAAATTCTGTGTATTCTGCCATTAAGTGAGCCTACTACATACATTATTTAACTTATACAACAGGCTTGCTTAATACGCTGTTGGTTTTGGGTTGCTGATGATCTCTTTCTGTTACTGTTTCCCCAAAATGAGAAACGTTGAACCTTCTATGAATTGGACTGAAAGCACTAGAAAAGGTACTAAGTGCACTCTGATGAATGTCTACTCACAAATACAGTCCACTGACTTCAATCAGACTTACTTCCAAGTAAGTAGGCATAGGATTTTAGAATGATGCAATCCTATACACACATGCCAGGGAGTAAGCTTCACCGACTATAGTGGGACTTACTTCTGGGCAAACCCATACAGCACTGGACTGTACATCTCGTTGAAAGAAATTCATAATATATCTGAATTAATTTCCTGGTCAGAAAAAAATCTGACCTTAGAAACACTTGGAAAATATTCCACCATTTCCACATTTAGGGAGAAGCCATCTGAAGGAATAAAGGGGTGGTCATTTTCCCCAAACAAGTCAAAGCATCTGCCAATAGCCACATTCACACAGCTCCGCAATGCCATCGCATGACTCAATGAGGTAGATCTCCTTCATGAATCGATACCACACAACTATAGCCAGGCTTACATAGAATAGGCTGACTGAAAGTACCACAGCCTTCTCACAACACTTCCGGCTTGCTCCCTCTACTCAAATGCTGTAGCATTCTTGCCCACTGTACCACATTTTAGTGTATAAACAAGAGTAATCATATGATATTCGGCATATTACCTGGATCAGATGACAATGATTTTTCTATCAAGATTTCCCGTATCTTCTCCACCCACAGATAAAGGATACTTTCACCAAGATTCTGTCTGAAAATCATATAAAACATTGAAGTACAAGGTTGAGCCCCAAAGCCCCATTGATTTCAATGGCGTTAAGGCTAGTCTCTCTGGATTCAGACTATAGTTCCTTTTTCCTGGCAGTCTATAAATCTGCTTACTCATCAAAAAGATTTATATTCCACTTTCCCATCATCTCAGTTGTCAAGGAAGCCTACGAACACACTTCCAATCTCAGTAGGGAAACAGAAATTTCCAGATTCAAACGAAGAAACGGACTGCCTCAACCTACATCAGATGCCAATTTAGGGTTCTGGCCATTTTGGAGTTGGCAGTGGGAAAGAGAATAATCCTCATCTGAAAGCACCTGTCCCACAAATAAAGCCAGAAGCAGAGCAGATAACAATCTGGGTCATGGATTTTTGCCACATGCATGACAAACATGTACCTAAGGATAGGCAACTGTAGCTGCGTACAGTATAAGACAAAGCATTTTTTACTGATGGGAGGGAGAGCTTCCAAAAGCAGTTTGGGACATAGTATAGAAAGGGGGAAACTAAAAGGGGGAAAGTAAGTAGGCATTAAGTAGCTCTTTGGACCCTGACCACTATTCTGATCATGCTGTTCTTAAAACTAGAAAAGATATCAACTTTCTCTGGGTAGGATCCATAGAATTCGACAACCAGCAAAAAGCTATGCTTTACTATACTGTACTATACTTTGTCCACATTACTGCCACCTGCTGGAATTGATGCATTAGAACATTTCATGACAGAATTTTGGCTTTTAGAAACATAATCATGACACAACAGTACGTTACAATGATACAGAGAAAATGTAGCCAGAAGCTGAAAACAAACACTGAAATGAAAAATTTAGTTGAAGAACTGCAAGGCACTTTCCAAAATACTTCCCAGTCCTGAAGACTTCAGCACTGAAGTCATAGTATTCTGAAAGAGGTTCAAACGGTCAGAAATCACATGTTTGTTTGCAATGCAACACCACGTGCAAGTACAATTCACCCACTGTCTGCAATAGGAGAGGATTATATTCTGTGTGCTTAGAGGACTCCTTCAAATCGTAGCCAGAAATCTCATACTCTGCATCTCAGTATGCAAAGATGTCTAAATACATTATTTTGTGGTGATTTGAATATACTGTATTGCATATTTTTGAAAACTGATCTATACTATATTAATTTGTAAATCACACAGACATAAAGGTGTTAACCACAGATGACTCTGAGAGTGATCCAAACATGCTTTACTGTGGCCCTTATGCCAGCCAAACTTCGCTGGCCTAACTGACCCAGCCTAACTCCAGGTTAGGACTGCACCCTAAACAGATATTTAAATAGATGTGACTGATAGTGCAGTATACTTTAAAAAAGATAAATTGAAATTAGCAGTCAACGGCTACCTGAATTACTCCCCATTTCTTGCAACCTCATCCCAATTTAACGTTTCAGAATTATACCCTACCCCAATCCTAGGAACTCAATTACAAAATCTACTGGATTTTATGAAATAAGTTATCTCAAAAATTTACTTTGACTTAGCTATTAGATAATGATATTGCATTTACTCTAGTTTATAACATGCATTAAGAGTTTCTCTATAAATATAGACAATGCAAAAATTATAATCATGGTCTAACAAACCATAGTTTCTTGGGCTAGAATTGAGCACTAACCTCACATGTTCCTTCACATCTTATACCCAGCAAAAAGAAAGTAACCCTAGCATCTCAAATCACAATTCCATGTTGCATCTGAATAAGGGCACTGTGGTTTAAGGACTTTATACAAACCACATTTATGGTTTAAGAAACCAGGATTCATTCCTTTCAGCCAGGCATGCAACGAAACGAGAAGGAAAGAGTACATAGGCTTGATATTTAATCCTACCCCAACAAACCACTGTTTATTGGAGCAGGATCATGATGTCTGCACATGATCAATACAATCCAGCGTAGAAAGCACTGACCTGTGTGTGTTGGATCAACTATATCTCGGATGTCAAATCCGAGTAAAATAGGATTTTACCTCAACCTCTGTAAAATAGGCACCTCTGATCTATTTTATAAGGGTGATGAATGAGGTGAAAACAGTGCAAGAACACATGCAAAGGAAATAAAATATAAGCTCAGGTCCACAGTTTTTCAACGTGTACCACTTACACATAGATTTCTTCCAGACTGTTTACAAGATTTGCATAGTCCTGCCCGCGAAGCCATGGAGCACTAAAATAAAGATGAATATACTTTTTATGTATAGCACTTCTACAGTTATATTCTAATACTGTAAAATATTGACAGCAGTGAGAATGTGTTTAAAGTTTTAGGTGCTCTCACAAAGAAGGATTGTGCAGCAATTCAACAACCCCCAATCTTTATACATGTGGGAGCAATGCTGGGATCTTCTTCAACAAAAATAAGGAAGCAGAATTATTAGAAAAAAACTGGAAAGTAACTTCTACCTACTTTTGCCTTTAATGTACACTATAACTACTTCAAGTTATTAATCCACCGTGAATTACACTTGCCAGCTTTTTTAAAAAAATGAGATGCACAACTGACCTTAGAGATAAGAATCAAACGTAAGAGCAAGCCATCCTTCCTGTTTACAGAAGAGGAGAGCTCTGCACTGACTCTGGTTCTTGTGATAATCACAAGGTCCTTGTGACAATTATTTCTTTTTGCTTCAGAAATAATCTTTCAAGCAAAAAGAAAAGAAACTATTATTGATAAAATACTCCTTTCAAGAAACCCATTTAGTCCATGTGCAAATACTGCATAATGAAATAATAGCTGGTGCACTGATTCTGGCTGAAAATCAAATTAACTGTGTTGAAAATCACATCTGGGTTTCAAGTCTACACACCCCATTACTCTTACAATATCTCTGCAGCATATAAATCCTGCACATAGCATGTATATTTTAACCTCTATAAGACTGGCAGTGGTTTCTTCATATAGAAAGGGTATGGATGAAAGGCAGCTGCATCTGGAATTGTGTCCCTCTATTATTCAAATTACAACTCACTAGTGATTACACATTGAAAGTAGTGACAGTAATACCTCTCAGAATGCAAAGGACCATTCTGAAAAGTCAAGCGCTGCACAAAAAAGCACTAGATAATACATCATCAATCCAATAGACAGGAAATGGAAGCTGAGTGGCCCAGGTTGCACACTCCCATTGGTTAGAACAGCCATCAATCATACCACAACAAACAGTGCTATAAGGAATCAGTGCTAAAGGAAGCACAGGAAGACATATGTATTCCATATTACAGGAAGTATTACTGTATTAGGAGATAATGAGTATTCAAGAAAAAGAAAACATGAGAAATTACTCTGAAAGAGACACATCACTTACTTCAACTGATAAACAGGTGGTGCTGAGGTTGGATATTCAGGAGGCAGGATCACCTGAAAGATTTTTTTTTTTACTTTTTCTACTGGACTTTCTTTAGTTATAATAAAACAAATATAGCAGAAGTATATTGAAAATTAAAATGATAAGTACAAAAATAAAAGGAAAAGCAAACTGAAAGTGGATGTAGAAAGAAGGAGGGAACGAAGGAAAGGGGGGATGCTCAACATTGCCTTCTAACCATGCATCCTTGAAGAAAACAGGTTTAAAATCCGTTTAGACTTAACAAGTTAGTTTCAGTTACATAAAAGGCTGTCAAAGGCCTGATTTGACCTCAGAAAACAGGACCCTATTTAAGGGCCAGGATCACCAGCCAAAACAATTCAGTGTGTTAAACTAAATTAATAACAAACCTACCTGCAGACAAAGTGTCCACTTGGGCCGTTCCAAACAATCACTAATCTTAATGCAGAATATGTTCTCATCTTCATCAATGATGCACCATTCATCACCATATATAGCAGATAGGGCTTCTATTTCTTCTGTCTGACAGAAAACAAGATTTTGTTCAATTATTCTACAATTCTACAATTATTCTATTCAATTATTACCATTCACATGCCAAATGATAACTTAGTACACCAAGACATAAATCATGTATATCAATTCCCCAGATAAAGTACAAATTTATTGTATTCCCTCTGCATTCAATGCGCTGTTGTAAATTCATTTTGTACAACACAGGCGTGAGTTAAAGCAGCACCTCTACTCCAGGATCCCAAACACTGTGCAACTTACCACCATCTCACTCTGCTTACTACTGCACCCTTATGCTCCCTCCCCACATCTCACAAGTCTCTGCCGTAGCATAATAACTGGGGCTTATGGTTCTCAGAGCAAACCAGCAATGTGCAGTGCCGGTGTGGCAGAACTGCCCTACCCAAGGTCTTTGAAAAGTGCCACCACTGCTGTGATCACGCAAATACTTACAACCCATGGGCTGAGCAGCTGAAGCCCACAGGTTGTGTTTGCAGGATCACAGCCACTGCAAAAGGAGTAGAGGAACTTTTCAAAGAACTATGGTAGTTCTTTGAAAACCACACAACACATCGCTGGAGCAAACATAACTTGATCCCTTGTATAGATGTTAGGATCAACTACAGCTGTGGTGCTCCTGCACAAGTGCTAATACCTACAACTTTTCAGCAAAGTTAGTAATGGCTTTCTATTTAGAATCCCTGTGTTAAAAGCAGTGCTTTATTGTGCTTGTGACAAACAGGGCTCAAAAATCTTCAATCACTAGTGGGCCACAGTGGCATGGTTGTTATGCTTTAATTACAGCAACGCAAGCAGATAGTTTGGTAATCACACAAAATAATTGTTTGGTAATCCAAACTTCCAGAAAGAGGACTTAGTACAAGGTCCAAAGCTGGGCAAGATCCAACGAGGTGCATCATCTCTACAAACAGGTGCCTCATTTAACTGAGTGAATCAAACCTCATGCTACAAGGAAAGAAAGGGGGAAGGCACTATCCGGAAACCAAGAAGCATTTGACTAAGAGATTAAGGGCTTGATCTTAAGGCCTGTACCACCAGCTAAAAGTGTTGAGAACATGCCATAAAGCACGTTTGTGACACTGAGGGATGAGGGAGCACTGGTGCAGGACCAATGCTAGTTAGTGCCCAGCCTCAGTGCTGAGAAAAAGAGCTGCCAGATAAGTGCAAGCGGGCAGGGCAGGCCTGCACAGGGGATGAGACTAGCAGAGGTTTCCACCTCCATATCCTATGCCCCTCCTCAGACCAGGCAGCCTGGCATGGGGTTGCTCAAGTCTCCACTGGCAAAATAGCCAGTGGAAACGCAAGGAGTCCTATTGTGAGGGCTGGGCAGTGGTGGGATTCAAATAAATTAACAACCGGTTCTATGATGTCATAGCCGGTGCCAAAAAAACCCGAAGCTAGCCGAGGTAAGCGAGTGGGCAGGGCCTGATCATTTAACAACCCGTTCTATAGAACCTGGGCGAACCCCCTGAATCCCGCCGCTGGGGCTTTCTCTGGGGGAAGGGAATGAACAAGCAGCTGCCATGGATCCTGCAGAAGGTAGCGGTAGCCATTTTGCTACCGTGCTCCTATGGGAGCTGGAAAACTCAGGACTAGGTAGTAAAAACTGAAGAATTAATTCACAGCACAGCATGACTCATTATAGGGTGGGATTGTCAGATTCTTATATTAAAAAATTGGATTACTTCAGAGTACAAGTTTTGAAAGGCCTTTTTATAGGTGTGTAGCTTTGTAATTTTAAGTGTGTTGATAGTCATTCTATTCACAAATACACCCAACTTTTATTTTTGTCAAGTGTTAATGTTTTGCTGTTAATACCATCATTAGACACATTCTGATATACAGAACGTTAGCAGGAAAGTTCTCCCAACACAGAGATAAAACTGTGGGAGAAAACTTCATTGGCTTCATTTCTGTAAAAGATTAGACATAGGATTGGGGCAAATAAAGTTGGCAACCCTACCATGGGTTCACGCACAGAAAGTGTTACATCATTCCTTAAAATCCACACACATTTAAAAAAAAAAAGATATATGAGAAGGTGACACAGATCTTGCCCTTAGGATCCTTCTTTACTAAGGAACAGAATTTTTGAAAGTGCGATACAAGCTACTTGCCACGATCCTTGCCCATAGTGGCTGGTGAGACCAAGGAGAAAACTAGCTGAATGGGCAGTGGGTGATAAATGCTATTGTCAGAAAGGCCGTTTTAAAGGGGCAACCACTGCCCTCTCTTGAAGAAACCCTCCCTTAATCCCACCATTCTGGATAATAACCAGTCAGCCTCTGAACACTCAGTTGTTGTTGTTGTTGTTATTATTAAGAGAGAGAGAGAGAGAGAGAGAGAGAGAGAGAGAGAGAGAGAGTGTTCTTGGACAAAGCGCTCAAGCAGGTTCTTGCAACGCAGCGACAGAGATTTACGTAGTTTGGGGGGAGTATATTATTATTATTATTATTATTATCATCATCATCATGTAGGAGACGGCTTTGTAGCCCCTAGGCAAAGAACGGCAAATTCCAGGGCATGCATTTAACACCGTGGTCCTCCGATTGAACCTGAAACCTATCGCAAGCACTCGAACAGAGACCGTGAAACCACCCACCACCTCCTCTTTCTCTGCCTGCAGCAACCACGTCGACTCACTTGTCTTTCGGCTGTTTCCGGGTCACTCGCCGCCATGAGGCCGGCAGAAGGCGGGGCTCATCCCTCCAGGAAGAGCAGAGAACCATAAACTCATGAAGGTATAATAAACAGGAGGAGCCCTGCCTTAAGAAGTAATGCTGCTGAAGTGAAGCCAGGATGCTTAGCAGCCATGTTAGTATACTCAAAACAATCCTCATTCCAAGCACTTCAGATTGCTTTGCTCATATAATACTGTTTAGGACTGAATAGTTTATTCCTTAAATAAAAACTTACGAAAATAAAAACATGTGATCGTGTAGACACATTATTGGTAACCTTATTATGATTTAATATGCAATTACAAGGTTAAATTCCTCATAATTATATTACTGAACATACCTGACGAAATGCTGTCTATTTAAACTCGGATTGCACTATTTTGACAGACTTATTTTTTGAAATCTACACAAGCAAAAATAAAGTGTGAACGGGAAGGAAAGAAAAAAAAGGGGAGGGTGGGCAAAAATTAGTTAAATATATAGGAAAAGTACATTAAAATCTCTTCATAACACAAGTAGTTGTCAATATGAGAGTAATTCTTTTTTACTTCTAGACTATTAAGAGGTTTTTTTAAAACTTCTACACTCACCCTCCCCCCTAAAACAAATTCTGTTAACGTTCAGAATTTCGAAAATATTACAGTAGAAAATGGAAGGTGGGGAAAAAAAGTGTAAATGGGAAGGGGGGGAAAAGGAGGGGGGGAAATATATTTTTTTTTACCTTCTAGACCATTAACAGTGGGTGTCAGAAAATGGTGAATAAGACTGCTAGGAACAACAAGAAATTACACAGCTTCAAAAATAATGCACTCACTGTTTCTGTGAACTGTAGTTTTATTGAACCAATGTAATGTGAATACATGAATCTTTCTGTGGAAATTAAATCCCATTTTTCGTACAGCGATTCGCACACCCGTATGCAGAACACGCAGGCATGATTAAAGAAGTTGAGATTAACTTTTACACACGTGCAGGGAGATTTTGATTCGTGAATTCGCGGCAATCCTCCTTGGCGGCAATGATCTGGATCTGACTGACTCAACCATATTGGTTGACTCAGTCAGATGCTCCGATGTGGCTTCAAAAAAATGACATCATGGCGCCTCCTACCATAAAACCTTCTTGGGTTTAATCAGGAGGTGGCCCTGCCCATGCAGTTAGATAGGGATGAAGTGAAGCCAGGGGGCGGGCTTAGCGGTGACATAATTATACTCAAAACAATGCTGATTCCAAGCATTTCAGATTGGTTTGCGCGTGATGTTTAGGACTTAATAGTTTACTCCTGAAGTAAAAACTTACCAAAATAACAACGTGTGATCATGGAGAAACATCATTGGTAACCTTATTATGAGTTAATATGCAATTCCAAGGTTTAATTCCACGTAATTATATTACTGAACATACCGGACGAAATGCCACTTGCTGTCTATTTAAACTCGGATTGCACTATTTTGACAGACTTATTTTTTGAAATCTACACAAGCAGGAATAAAGTGTGAACGGGAAGGAAAGAAAAAAAGGGGAGGGTGGGCAAAAATTAGATAAATATGTAGGAAAATTACATTAAAATCTCTTCATAACACAAGTAGTTGTCAATATGAGAGTAATTCTTTTTTACTTCTAGGCTATTAAGAGTATTTTTTTAAACTTCTACACTCACCCCCCCAAAAAAAAAACAAATTCTGTTAATGTTCAGAATTTCAAAAATATTACATATTATTATTATTATTATTTTATTTCTTCATATCTACTTCAGTTTGTGAAGGGCTGCATACTTTATGAAGTAATATTTTTCTGTAGCAACGAATCACAATGATTTTAATTACCTGTGCAAAGTAATCCCATTTTTCGTACAGCGATTCGTGCACCCGTATGCAGAACACGCAGGCATGCTTAAAGACGTTGAGATTAACTTTTACACACGGGCAGGGAGATTTTGATTCGTGACTCCGCGGCGGCAATCCTCCTTCGCGGCGATGATCTCAGTTTATACCCATGGCTTCAAGAATGTGACGTCATGTTCCCTCCAGTCAATATAAGCTTCTTGGGTTTAATAGTAACCTTCTTGTAGAAACAGCATTGGCACTGTCTGATAGAGCACATACGGGAAGGGCCAGACGCATGCGTAGTAGCGGCGCTGAAGACCGTGTCCGATCGCATCTGTCCCGGGAGCCTGCCCCGCCTCTCAACAGCCACGCAGAGAAAGTGCTGGAGAGGGTTTTCGACGGGAAATGCTGGCATTTTTGGAAGCGGGAGACTGGGAAAAGAGAGGGTTTGGAGCAATTGCCCTCCAGGGAAGGGCAATATCGTGGGGACTTAAGAAAATCGTGACGCGAAAGGAAAATTATACGTGCAGAGACACGATTTCACTCCTTGGGTCAGTTTTCCATGCTATAGTGAAGTCACTCCGAATAATCAGTTAAACAAACAGTATTTACATACCGCTTTTCAACAAAAAGTTCACGAAGTGTTTTACATACAAAAAAAAAAGTTAGATGGATCCCTTCGCAAAGGGCTCACAACCTTAAAAAAAAAAATGCAGAACTCCCCCAGCAACAGCCACTAGAAAAGACACTGTGCTGGGGTGAATTATACAAAACTCTTCTTCGTTTATCGTTCCAGTGTAGAAAGAAATATTAACAGTATTAATAGCATTTAATGGCGCTCAGATCTCTTACTTATTTAAAACATGTGTACCTGAAGTCTCCCAAAGCGGCTTATTTATAATCAATCAATGGGAAATCATTACAACAGAAAATGGGTGGGAGGTTGGGGTATCCTGTGTATTGGCTTTGTCTCCTCGCTTCTTCACCGGGCACCTGGTACTTCTTAAAGAAGAACTGTACTGTATTTTCTATGTATGTGGCTTCGGATTCCTGCTTGTTCTCAGCAGGTAGAGAATAGACACAGCATAGAAATATGAGTGCAATGCAATCCATGTGATAAGTAGAAATGTGAGTGTGTGTGTGTGTGTGTGTGTGTGTGTGTGTGAGAGAGAGAGAGAGAGAGAGAGAGAGAGAGAGAGAGATAAAAATAAAAACATAACACAGCAGCTGTGTTACACATAGCACACAGCTGATCCTGATCCCACCCCCACTCCTTCCCTCCCCCTCCCTAGAATGTCCTCCTGCCCCATCCAGAAAGCCTGCAATGTCAGCGACCTGTAGACTCACCGCTTGCTCCCTTTGGGCTGCATGAGGCCGGTGTCACCATGGCGTCACCCCAGCACCAGCGGTAATGGTTTACCGCCAGTGCTGAAGGGTCTTTGTTGTGCCATGTGTGACAGTGACATGGGCTGTTCGCTTGTACCACACGCCTTATGCCCAATAGCATGAGGCCCTGAGTAATTTACATGGTTCCTCCTCCCCATCTTTTTATCCCGTGATCCCTGTGTGACACTGTACTGCAGAGGCTAGACCTAGCACAAGGGACTCCATAAATCACGTGTGAACCATTCTTGGAGTCAGGGAGGATGGTGCATGTCTGTGTGCTGGCCTCTCTGACTCCAAGAGTGGTCCAAACATACTTTATATTGGCCCTTGTGTCAGCCAAACTTTGCTGGCCTAACTCCAGATTAGGATTACAATTAACCTCTCTTTCCAGATCTAATCAAACAGGTAGCACAGGTAGCACATCTTGGAGACAGCCTAATCTTATGGATCATTTTGGGAGCTAGCCAAGCTCAGGTGAAACCACAATTTGTGTGAACCTTACTTCCAAGTGGGAGGCTTATGCACAACTCTCCTATACCTTGATATCACAGTAGCTCAATAAGAGGCTTCACAAATAATCTCTGAAAGAACTTGATGAATTGTAGTTATTGGAAGGATGAGAGCTCAGTATCACTTTCAACACAATTTTCTTGGAAGCAGCAGTGAGAATCAGATAGTTTAAGCCTGAAACATAAAGTGCATTGAGAAGCATGAAATACTTCCATTTGAAACATATTACAGCACTCTGCATAGAATTGTCCTGGTCTGGACAGCAAGTCTCAAACCACAATCCTATGCATGCCTACTCAGAAGCAAGTCCCATTGTGTATAATGACACTCTCAGGAAAGTGTTTTAGAATTGCAGTCTTATTTATGTAGCATTTCTAAGTAATAGGCATCTAGGACTGCAACCTATATAACACTTAAAATTACAATACAAGATCTTTTATTTGTAAGTTGCTTGATATTCTGGTTGCAACTGTAATATGTGTGTCATAAAAGCTTGATTGTTATCAGATGTCATGCTTGCAGTAAGCATAAGATTGGGCATGGTTTTGCAAGATCATGGTGCAAACATGAAAGTGGGAAACATGAAAAACAGGACAGCATTATCTAAGAGAAGGGAGAAAACAGGTTTATTTATGTGCGGATTTTGATGTTTTGAGTTAGTGCAGAAAGCAGTGTTTTAGGTGAAGAAAGTGGTGTTATAAATTGTAATCACTTTAAGAGTGTACTAGGTAGGTGATAACATGTCAGCAGATACAGCCACATCTGCATTACTGTTCTGCCAAATTCCCTGCTGGGCCTCCCCAAGGGCCCCAATGCCCACACTAGGCTAACTAGTTTCCCCCTCAGAGCAGCCTCAGAGATGGGCAAGAGATGGGCAAGATGGTTCATTCACTCACTGGGCCTCCTCTCTTCCAGCTGCTTTGCTTGGAATCAACAGCTGGCCAGCCTCCTCCAGAAGGCCCTCATCACCCGCTTAGCTCAAAATACCCTAATTTAGCACCAACAAATCCCACCACCAAACAATAGGCACTCAGCTTGTCTAAGCCACAACTGCCTCCTCCACTTGGTGGCTCCAGGGGCAGCCATACAACAGTTCCCCACAGTTATTCCCCACAATAACCTTACCTTATTCAGTCCTTTAACAGTCAGTCTATCTGTTCAGCACCAGCTCGGTGCCTCTCCTCCAGAACCTAATCACCCTTCCTTTAACAATCCATGCAGCACCTCCCCAGGTTCCTTACTACAGCTCCTGCCTCCAACTTTACACTGAGGCAGGCCAATTGGTATCTGTTGCTGGGCAGGCTCTAGCTCATCAGCCACACCCATCTGCACCTGTGCTAATCACCCTTCCTAGCCAGGGCCCTCATCAGTCTGCAGCTGTGTTCCTGCTGCAAACAAAGACCTTGGGGGTTAACCCTGTAATCCCTGGCTTATTTGGACAAGGGGCCATGGCTGATACCATTCCCTATCTCCTCGGGGTATCTCCTGCCTTTTCCAATACAATTACGCATGACCCCATTAAATAATAAATAATAAAACAGTTATTTTCTGTTTTGTTTTACAAACAAAATTTCGGGTTTGTTTTACAAAAATAAAAAATACAGGAAGTGGTGTTACATTTTTGTTTCGTTATCACCATTTTCTCCACCTCTATATACTTCAAAATTCTGTGTCCAATAACACAGCTGTCAGTATTCAACAGTTTAGGCACACCTTAGCTATGAGGATGCTTGAATCTTGGTGACCTTAGCTAGTAGCTCTTAGAATTTCCAGATTTCATGAAATTGTCCTCTTTTGAACTCTGCCCTGCCACTGATCATCACAAACTCTGATAGTGTAAGTTCCTGCGCCTTTATTTGGTTTAAATTATTATTTGCAAGATCTCTTTTATTCGTAAGTTCCTCAATATGCTGGTTGTAACTGCTATGAACCAATTTGTTAAAGCCTGCTGCAAGATTATTTCATTGTAAATGAAATACTACAATTATCCCCTCATTACTTTTCCAAGCCACTCATAATATTCCTAGGCTAGACTCCTAAACAGTTTTTTTCCCTTGGACATCGTGTGACTTACTTCTTAAGCATGCATAGGATTGAAATATTAAGGACGCAATCTTGAGGTAGACATAGACCAGCACATATCTCCTGTGCCAGCCTAAGAGTGTTGCAAATGTGCAGTAAGGAGGAAGTTTCTGAGCCGGTGCAGGCAGTCATGCTGGCCCACGGAGGCCAGATCATGCCTCCGTGCCAGCCTTGTAAGTGGGGCTAGCACTGGCGAGCTTGCCCAGAATGTTAGGATTAGGAGGGCAGCATTTTGGGGGGTGGGGAGGGCAAAGAGAGGGCAGGCCTGTGAGCAGTTGGCTCAGGGAGGGGGATAGAGAGAGGATATGGCACTTATCCTAACTCCTGTTCCCGGCCTGGTCGTTGTTGCATGGGCTGCTCAAAGTTTCATCAGTGATTTCGCTGGCGCAGCTCCAAGTAGCTCTTTTGGGGCTTCTGGAGCCTGCCCCAGCGTAAGGAAAAAATATCCTGAGGCAGTCTCCAACTGCCTCCAATACTGTGCCTATACCTGCCCACCTGCCTGTTCCAGCGCAGTATAAGATTGGGCTGTAACCAGTGATGTATTGTGGGTGGAGCCTGAGGGGCAGCTCCTCCAAGCGCAGTTCAAAGGGTGGGCGCAATTTTTGCAATATCAAAATGCAAATAACAGCACCTGCAAATATTTTGCACCCCCCCTTTCCAAACTCACCACCAGCACCTGGTTGTGTGCTCTCTGAGTAGCGATGATGTATCGTCATCATCCACTTCCTTATTTGGAGGCTTTCCAACAAAGAGTTTAATGAACAAGGCATTCCAATCCACCTGGTTCCTCCAGGTGTCATAAGGAGGCACTTGAGTGGAAAGGAAGGTGGAAGCAACAGAAACAACAGTATGAAAGAAATCATACTCAGAAAGAAGTCTACTCAGTGTAAGTCCCATTGTTTTATTGCCTCAGGCGCTGTTTTCACTCCTTACGGCTCTGGCTGTAACATCTTTTTCTAAACTGAAGTGTTTGGATCCTTTTAGGTTACAATCATATGCACACACTTCAGTAAATCTCACTGAACTCAGTGGGATTTAGTAGAACAAAAATTTTGTCATAAAATTTTTTCCAAGGAACTCCAAGTGGCATGCATAGTTTCCTCCCTACTTTATCCTTACAACAACCTTACAAGGTAGGATGGGCTGAGAGATAGTGGCTGCCCAGGCACTCAGGGCTGAATCCTACCCAACCTCTCAGTGCTGTTGCAGCTGTAATGCAGAACCGAGATAAGAAAACTACTGTTTCCTTACCTTGAGGAGGCCTCTGTGAGTACATGCCTCTGCAGTGTATATCTTGTTGGTATAGCTGCACTGACACTGGAAGGTTGGATAGGATTGTTGTATTGGAAAAGGCAGGAGATACCCCGAGGAGATAGGGAATGGTATCAGCAATGGCCCCTTGTCCCAGATAAACCAGGGATTATAGGGTTAACCCCCAAGGTCTTTGCAAGCCTTGGCTGATGAGCAGCTGTAGGCTGATGAGGCCCCTGGCTATGAAGAGAGGCCAGCACAGGCGCAGATGGGTGTGGCTTATGGTAAAGCCTGCCCACTGATTGGTTGGCCTCAGTATAAAGTGGGAGGCAGGAGCTGGAGTAAGGTATCTGGGAAGGTGCTGGATGGACGGTTGTTCTCATGGAGTGCTGGCTGGACTGATTGCCTGAAGGACTGTTGGATGGACTGAAGGAAGGACTGGCGAAGGTAAGGTTATTGTGGGGAATAACCATTGGGAATTATTGTATGGCTGCCACGCCCCTGGAGCCACCAAGTGGAGGAGGCAGTTATGGCTTAGGCAAGCTGCCTGTCTATTGTTTGTTGGTGGGGTTTGTTGGTGCCAGACTTAGGGTATTTGGAGCTAAGCCAGTGATGGAGAAGGAGGCTGACCAGCCAGTGATCCCAAGCAAAGCTGCTGGAAGAGAGGTGGCCCAGTGGGTGAATGAACCCCCTCCCTCTTGCCTATCTCTGAGTCTGTTCTGGAGGGAAAACTAATTAGCCTAGTGTGGGCATTAGGGCCCTTGGGGAGGCCTGGCAGGGAATTTGGCAGAACAATTGTTCTCTAAGTTTGCTTACTTACTTCAAGTAAATGTGCATAAGATTGGGAACTCAATCCTAACCTGGAGCTAGACCAAGGAGGATGGCACACGTCTGTGTGCTGGCCTCTGTGACTCCAAGAGTAGTTCAAACATAATTTATGGTGTGCCAGTCAAACTTTGCTGGCCTAACTGTACTGGCCTAACTCCAGGTTACGATTATGTTCGGGTCGCATTTTTCTCTCCTATTGAAGATTTTCTATGTTCTTGATAGTTTCTCTTGTTCTGTTGTGTACTTTTCAATTTGTTTGATACCCTCAAGAAGATAATAACCAGAGTTGTACTTCAGATGTGGTAGCAACACACTTTTATTGTTCAGTACTTTTTATATGGTGCTAGTTTGCATTGTTAGTAATCCTGTATTTTAACAACAAAAATACAAACATTACGTGTCAAAACCATATGGTTCATGAATCATCCTGGTTTCTTCATAGCTCCTAGTTCAAACATGTCTCTCCTTGGAAGAACTACTCCAGCCAACTCTTGAACAGTTTTCTCACTGTAGCTCCCAACTTACTCTGCAGCATTCATTTAACGGAAAGGGAAATTACTGTTTTGACATCTGAGGATATTATCATGGTATGGATCTATTTGCAAAACTTTAATATGTCTCAGCACCACTCCAGTTTAAGCAGTATCATGGAGGTATTGCAAAATTACCCAAGACATTGGGCAATGCTGACGTCTGGCAGTTGTGAGCAGGGATTGTACAGGAGGAATTAAACACAAATAAAAGGCATCTCAAGAAAATATACAAAAACTTTACAGTGTCAAATTTATTGTGCGATAATTCACACATGTACTGGATATGATGTACACAGAAGCAGTTGCTTAACCCAGATATAGCTCAATCCTAACCTGCTTTGAAGGTTTAGGAACTGGTCTAACAGCCGGATTCACACTCCAACCCATCCCTGGGCCAGGCTGCCTTCTCTCCGCCTGTTCCACCTTCCCCCTGCCCTCTCCAAGGCCACACACCAGCCGAACAGCTTACCAGACTTCTTCTGCAGCATCCCTGGGTTAATGCGACTCCCCACGCCAGCCCAGTGCCCTCCATGCTGGTGCAGGTCTGCCTTATGGCACATTTGAGACAGTACTAGACTGGCACAAGTGACATGCACTGGCCCAAGGGCAAAACTGGATTGCACCCTGAATTAAATAGTTAATTAGACCAATTTGCATCTATAGTAGGCCCTTGGGATCCATTCCAGGACGGACGGATGGACAGACACTCCCATGGATACTGAATTCTGTGGATAGTGATATTTGGGCAGAAGATTTAGTCGAGAGGGTTAATGCCTCCGTTTGCCTGAAGATAAGAGCTGAAGATCTGAAGGTCGCCAGTTCGGGACAGCCAGAAGTCTCTGTGAGCAGCAGACCTCGTTAATTGCGACTGATTAACAGCTGAGCTTTGGCTGCCTTGTGTGAGGGGGAGTTGTGCTGAAGTTCAGCTGCTTCTCTGGTGGGAGCAGGGAAGCCGCTTATCAGCCAGCAAGAAGACAAACGGGTGGCCAGAAAGAAGGACTAAATCCAGAAAGATCCATCTGTATGTGTGTAGTTCTTGAAAGATAGAACACTTCTGTAAAAATTGTAAAAACCTTCGGGTTTCTGAATAAAGTCTGCCTATGTAAACCGCCTTGAGTTATAGTCATTAATCTGTTGACCTAAGAAAGGCAGTATATAAATCCAAGTATTATTATTTGCGGGTGGAGGGGCAGCTAGCAAAATGCCCCCAATGAGAAGGGGCCACTACATACACAGCTGATATTACTAAGGAATCTGTGGCTATTTCCTGTGTGTGCTGAGATGGTTCCACACATTTCTTCAATTGCTTTTCTTAATGTTCTTCCACCTCTGCCTGAAACTCCATGCACACCAATTTGGGAGTAAATCCCACTGGGCTTTACTTTTGAGTAAATATGCGGCTATGAGCTTAGTTGAACTGTGGCATTTAAAACTGATTCCTCCTCCTTGTGAACCTAGCAGAGGCATTTCTACAGGGATGGCAAAGCTCTAAGTGTTGCAAGAAGCCTTACCCTGTCATGTAAATCCCTCCTCTCCCTTGCTGCTGTAGCCAGTAAGCAACGCCAAGATGTTGCTGTTCCCTGTGAGGATTGGCTAAAACGGTGCAGGAGAGGAGTGATTTCCACTGCAAGGTAAGGCTTCTTGCAAAACTTAGAGCTTTGCCATCCCTGTAGAAATGCCACTGGAACCTAGTGCAAATTAAGCCCTTGCAACATCATCTGATGCAAGAGAGACAGAAAGAATATGAGGCGTGTGTGTGGCATACTTGCTGAACCGTTCACAAGACTTGGCTGCATGTGAGAATGTCAAATGCAAGTCACCTCGAGCCGGGTGGCGAGACAGAAGCTCCCGCGTGAGAAATGAGTTTAGCCGAATTGGAACTTTCTAACCTCGCCTCTGAGGGATAGAAACGCAGGCATCCCCGGCTGAGAACCATGCCCGGCTTTGCTACTGGGAGGAGCGTTGCCTCCGCCGTCGTTTCGGCTTCCTTTGGGATTTGTCCCTGCCCTGGCAGCGGAAGGGAGGAGTGGCTTGGTCTGGAAACCTCCGGGGGGGGGGGGAAACCAGCACGCAGTCACGTGCGTGAGGCCGCACTATAAAAGAACGGGAGGGGCGGGGCAAAGGGGCGGCTAAGCGAAGTGAGTGGTGGCGCTTTAGGGGAGTCCTTGGTTGGCCGAACGGAGTTGTTGCCGTGCAGTCGTCGGAGGTTGGGTAAGCGAGCTTTGGCGCGCGGGAGGCGCGACGCGTTGCACAACGAGATGCCCGCGGAACTTGGGAGCGGCTCCCTTACGGGGGTTTCGCGTTTGCAGCGTGGTTTTGGGAGGGGAGCTGTTTGTGCCGCGTGGTTGTGGTGGTGGTTGTGGCTCGTTTCGTGCGCTTCTCCTTGCCCACGGGAGGCAAAGCCCCTAGTGAGTAGTGTGAAAGGGTCTTCTGCTACGGCGGGGCCAAGAGGTGTCGAGCGGACCCGCGCACACCTGGGAGTCGGTTTCATTGAACTCGGTGAGAATTACTTCTCGACGTACCTAGGATTGCGCTGCATTTGGCGTGTCGTCGAAGTGACAGCCTCGCCGGCTCTCTGTTCCTTGCTACAGATACTTACCTGCCCTCTTCTGAGCTGCTGTGCATCCCTCGATAGCGGAGTCCGCTTCCCGTCCTCCTTAGAAACGCTTCGGGTAGCCACAGACGTCTCTGTCTATTTATAATGTGCCTGGAAGGAGGAGAACGTTTCCCTGTATTCTACCAAAAAAATGTCAGGGTCATCTTCTGTGGCTGACTTTACTCTTTCATGCTAAGTGGATTGAGTTGCTTGGAGGGACTGCCTTGTGAATGCTTATAGGGCAACAGGAAGGGCTTACAAGCTTGGAATGCTTCTGGGGCAAGACATTTGCCATCTCATCCTAGAAAAAAGCATCACCTACTAATGCTAAAAGCAATAAAGAGTCCTGTGCTACCTTAAAAACTAGCACATTTTATTGTCACATGAGCTTTTATGAACTCCAGTCTGCTTCATCAAGTGGTCTACCCAGTGGGTAATTTAAGGAACTCCTTGCCACAGGAGGTGGTGATGGCATCTGGCCTGGGTGCCTTTAAAAGGGGATTGGACAGATTTCTGGAGGAAAAGTCCCTCACAGGCTACAGGCAATGTTGGGTGGTGCAGCCTCCTTGTTTTAGAAGTAGACTACCTCAGAATGCCAGGTGCAAGGGAGTTGCAACAGGATGCAGGCATCTTGTTGTCTTGTGTGCTCCCTGAGGCATTTGGTGGTCCACTGTGAGATACAGGAAGCTAGACTAGATGTAATGGGCCTTTGGCCTGATCCAGCGGGGCTCTTCTTATGACGGCAAAAAGTGTGTTACAAGGAATTGGTTAGTCTATGAATCTGATGGCTCTTCTTAAAGTTGTTAACTTGCTGGTGGCAGGTGGCAACTTAAAATTTGCAGCCTGTAAACTGCTTAGAACAGTGGTATTCAAACTTTTTAGACTAGGACACACTTTTTAGAATGGCACTCATGTCAGGACCCACCAGAAGTGATGTCATTAACTTGAAGTGATGATGTGACAGGAAGTGACATCATCAGGCAGGAAGTACCATCATTGTAACACAAGAAGGTTAGATGACTGGAGGCGGCACGCCTGTAGAATTAATAGGAGCGAATTGAAGCCAGGGCGCGGGCTTAGCGGCCATGTTTGTGTTCCCCAAACAATCTTTATTCCAAGCATTTCAGATTGCTTTGCACGTACTGTTTAGGACTGAATAGTTTACTCCTGAAGTAAAAACTTACGAAAATAAAAACGTGTGATTGTGTAGAAACATTATTGGTAACCTTATTATGATCCAATATGCAATTACAAGGTTAAATTCCTCATAATTATATCACTGAACATACCAGACGAAATGCTACTTGCTGTCTATTTAAACTCAGATTGCACTGTTTTGACAGGCTTATTTTTTGAAATCTACACAACCAAAAATAAAGTGTGAACGGGAAGGAAAGAAAAAAAAGGGGAGGGTGGGCAAAAATTAGATAAATATATAGGAAAATTACATTAAAATCTCCATAACACAAGTAGTTGTCAATATGAGAGTAATTCTTTTTTACTTCTAGACTATTAAGAGTATTTTTTTAAACTTCTACACTCCCCCCCCCCAAAAAAAAACAAATTCTGTTAACGTTCAGAATTTTGAAAATATTACCGTAGAAAATGGAAGGCAGGAAAAAAAGTGTAAACGGGAAGCGGGGGAAAAGGAGGGGGGACATTTTTTTTTTTTTACCTTCTAGACCATTAACAGTGGGTGTCAGAAAATGGTGAATAAGACTGCTAGGAACAACAAGAAATTACACAGCTTCAAAAATAATGCACTCACTGAACTGTAGTTTTATTGAACCGATGTAATGTGAATACATGAATCTTTCCGTGGAAACTAAATCCCAGTTTTCGTACAGCAATTCGCATACCCATATGCAGAACACACAGGCATGCTTAAAGACGTTGAGATTAACTTTTACACATGTGCAGGGAGATTTTTATTCGTGAGTTCGCGGCAATCCTCCCCCTTGGCGGGAATGATCTGAGTCAGCCATATTTGTATACCCTCGGCTTCAAGAAAATGACATCATGCTGCCTCCAGTGAATCTAACCTTCTTGTTGTAACATAATAAAATGAAACTCTTGAAATGCAAATTGGCATTCTTGGACTACAGCAATTATACAGTCATGAAACATCCCTGACAGAAAGCAAGATTAGGACAAAATAACATATAAAACCACTGAACTAAAAACAAAAAATTAAAAAAAACCTCACTTGAAAATTTGAACTGCTAACACTCACAAAAGGAATATTACAAGAGTAAAGTCTGCAGTTTCCAAGATGGCTGGTCCCAGCTTTCCATGACCCACCTGATATCAGGTTGCAACCCATCAAGTGGGTCCCTACCCACAGTTTGAATAACACTGGCTTAGAATGTTGTTGTACATGACACAGTGAAGCATGTTTAGGCCTATGCTGATAAAAATTCTATGCTAGTATGACTTGTTTAGTTGCATTGTTCCCACCCACCCCACTAGTCACCACTTTAAAAGTGTGTACCAGTTTGCAGGCTACAATTCTGTATCCTGTACTTGTTGCTTCTGTGGCCTGGTTCCAGCCAACTCCTTGCTATAGGTGACAAGATTGCCTGTCTCATATCTAATGCCTTTTGAATAATAAAACTGCCTTGTATAAACTGGTATAGTTTGGGATAGATCATCTAAAACAATAGTGTAGGCCTGTAAGTAACTTGTTGGTTGTAGCAAGTGTACCCCCATCAAGGCATGAAAATGCTGGAAACAAGTTTGTTTCTCTAAGACCACTGATGTGCCACAGTTCAGGTAGGGATATGTGCCACTAAACTATTGTAGGCTTAGTTATAAAGTTGGTAGTATAGATCTTCTGATATCCCTGGATGATTTTCTTAAATTGAATAATAAGGTCTGTCTTTTTGGAGTATTATTTGCTTTAAAATATTTTTACCCATCATTTCCCCTTCTAATGGTGTTCAAGTTGACCAATACTAGCATCTTAAGATATTCCCACATATTTAGTATGTCACTGCCTGAATACTAAGTCTAGATCCTAAGTACATGAATATTTCTGGAGAGCTATGTACTGTTCAAGATAACTCATCTTAAAAAGGAAACCATGGGGATGGAGAAGTTGCAGAAAAGCTCAACAAAATGATCATGAGGTTGGAGGTGGAGCATCTTTCCTGTAAAGAGGGACAAAAATTGGGTCTCTATTCAGGACAGGCAATACTCTTTACTCATAATTAATGGAATTCACTGTCACAAGGTGTGGTGATGGCTACTTGCTTAGATAGCTTTAAAAGAAAAGTCAGATTTCCAAAGAGGGGGTCTGGTCTGTTAACAGCCATTAGCCTTAAAGGGTTTATGGAGCTTCCATGATCAGAGGCAACATACCATGGAATACCAGCTGCTGGAAACAAAGGAAAGGAAGGGCTGTTACTTCCATGCCTTATGCTTGGAGCAATCTGGCAGACTGCTGCTGAAAACTCAATGTAGGGCTAGATAGATTTGTAATCTGATCAGCAGGGCTCTTCTTTCATTGCTAATGATTAACCCTTGATTATGAGATTTGCCATTGCTAATGGAGATCCTCCTCCTCATGTTTTCCAAAATATAATGCCATAGTAGTTTTATACCTGCCACTGGTCCTAGTGGAGTGGTAGTGAGATTGCATTGGGTGAATACTTTGGGTGGGCACAGAACCATGGTCTTTGAGAGAATATCTATAGATTTCCAAATTCTACATGGCAAGTATGTAAAAAGGCAATGATGCAACTATCCAAATCCTGATGGCTAATGTGGAGAACTGTAATCATATGAAGAAAATTCTTGGCCACCTTGGGCACAATATTCTGTTTTGGAAGATTGAACACAAGCCTGTACACTTCCATTTTTTAGATTTGGCATGGTAGAGCTGGTGCAGGAGGACAACATGGAAAGTTATGGCAATTTGGTAAGAAAGTACACAAACCATTTGAGATAGAAGACCAGAATTGCAAATTAACAAAAACTGGCTTGTTGGAAAAATGTGAAACAAAACCCTGAAATCTGATGGTTCCTATGGGAACTTCTGTAATGTGAGGGTCTTGTTCCACATGACGCTCAGAACGAATGTGTGAAATACAATCATAGGATCACATCTTTACTCAGGACCAAATTCCATTGAATCAGTGAGTAAAAAGGCTTAGAACTGTGCTGGCAGTATAAAACAGTGTTATAAGAGTTCACTCACTGTTGCTTCATGCAGTTGTTCTTCCATTGCAGCCCCTCAAGAATTTTTTTCCTTTAGGTAGGACTTCTACTGCAAGGTGTGTGTGTGTGTGTGTGTGTGTGTGTGTGTGTGTGTGTGTGTGTG
>JAJKFI010000031.1:8193660-8217378 GCA_029204185.1 Lerista edwardsae
TGTGTGTGTGTGTGTGTGTGTGTGTGTGTGTGTGTGTGTGTGTGTGTCAGTAAACTGCAAATAACTGTGTTTGGTTGGAAAGAATTGAATGTAAGTTTTATATTAATTCCAGCTACCTGGAATGTACAAACAAGCATTTGATTGCCAATAGTTAAAATAACAGCAAATTGAATTGAAACAAAACAGATAAGAGCTAGAGTAAATATGAAGGTTGCTGGCAATGGCAGTTGGACATCTTGTATGAATCCAATGCTGTCATGATCTGTGTATGTCTTGTGATATTTATTTGATTCTGTGGGAGGGGGGGAGGGAGACTTCTTAGCATGTAGGAAGTTTAATGTGTACTCCTGTGTCACCAGAGTTTAGCAGCCATATAGTGGCCCCAAATACCACCTCAAAAATTATGCAATGTGCTTAAAAACTGTCTTTTAAAGGCACAGTAATATTGCATTTTAGCCATTTCCCCCCTCTTCAGCTAGATACTGAAGTTTTAGTGTTAGTTTTTTTTAACATAAAGCTGAGACAAACTGGATGTACTAACATCCTCTGGGTCAGACCTAAGAACTTGAGCTGCATGTGACTTGTTTGTGGGCTGCATGATACTTTCTCTTAGCTTAGTGAACAGTTAGCTCACAGGGTATCTTCCTGCTGCTGTTGAGGCTTGGAGCATCGGGCGCTGTGCTGAGGAGGTCTGAGCCTTAGACGTTTTGCATTTCTCAAGCGCTTGTCAGAATGTCGTCAGGAAATGCTCACATTGGGAAACCAGCCCCAGACTTCCATGCCACAGCTGTTATGCCTGATGGGCAGTTCCAAGACATCAGACTTTCTGACTATAGAGGCAAATATGTGGTGTTCTTCTTCTATCCTCTTGATTTCACCTTTGTCTGTCCAACTGAAATCATTGCATTCAGTGACAGGTCTGAGGATTTCAGGAAAATCAAATGTGAAGTAATCGGTGCTTCTGTTGACTCCCACTTCTGCCACCTTGCCTGGATTAACACACCTAAAAAGCAAGGTGGTCTGGGCAGCATGCGTATTCCCTTGGTGTCTGACACAACCCGTGAAATTGCTAGAGAGTATGGGATATTAAAAGAAGACGAAGGCATTTCTTATAGGGGTCTCTTTATCATTGATGATAAAGGAATCTTGCGTCAGTTAGCTCACAGCTGCTGCAGATGTAATCTTACTTGTTTGTTAAACCTTTCCCCTGCCATTTTCTTAAACCAAATCTTCCTCTCCCCTAGCTGCTGTTTGCATCAAACATACTGTACAGGTACTTCCTCAAACAGTGTTTGGGTGGGTGATTATGGGATTGCCTAGCATGTAAAGAAATGTTAAACCCCTATTCCATATCACAGACCTGATCTGACTTGGCTCTCTTTTAATGTGAAAATGATATTTATTGAAGAGATGTGCTCCAATTGGACTTGCCGCCTTTTTGCCAAAAACATGCTGGGGGATAGCATAGTTGGTACCATAAAAGTTAATTATTTCCCATTGCACTGTTTTATTTTGTTAGTTTCTATACTGCTCTTCTAAAAACCCGAAATGGTATCCAACAACATATAAAAGCATTTGGATAAAATATTAAAATAAAAACCATTAAAAAATAACATAATAAAGTAGATGAGCATTTGAAATAATGAAAAGCAGCAAAAAAAGCCTCCCTCCCCAAAAGACAGGCAAAACAAATGGGTCTTCAAACCCTGCTGGAAGCCATATACTACTCAGATCATCTGGCAGCTAGTTCCAGAGATGCGGTGCCCCAACCGAGAAGGCCCTATACCTTGCCACCATCCCCCTGGCTTCAGACAGTGGCAGTATCCTAAGACAGAGCCCCGTCTGATGACCACAGGGGACATGCACGAGTATATGAAGGAAGGTGGTCCTTGTGGTAACCTGATTCTTGCCATATAGGTCATCACCAATATCTTGAATTGGGCTTGGAAAGGAATAGGCAGCCAGTATAGCCACCGGAGGAACGGTGTAGCACGTTCCATATGCAAAGCCCTAGTGACCAACTCAGCCGTTGCATTCAGCACTAACGGCAACTTCTGAAGTGTTTTTAGGAGTAGCCCTATGTAGAGAGCATTACAGTAATCTAATCAAGATGTAACTAGGGCATGGACCACCCTTGCCAGATTTGGCTTCAGCCAGTGCACCAGCTGAAGCTGGGCAAAAATCTCCCACTCCACAGATGCCACTTGAGCATCTGGGTTCAGCTGTGGTCCAGGAGCACTCCCAGGCTGCAAACTGGCTCTTTCAGAAACTCTATCCAGAGGTAACTGTGGGTCTAATACCTGCATAGCCACCTTCCAAATTAGGAGGACCTCTGTATTGTCCAAATTTAATTTTGGTTTTTCAGCTCTCATCCAGTCCCTGACTGCTTTCAGACAGCACCCCAGAATTTCAGCAACCCCCCTTGGAACCTGATGGAAAAAAGAGAGAGAGAGAGCTGGGTGTCATCTGCATATTGATGACTCCAAATCCTCAGATGACTTCCCCCAGCGGCTCCATGTAGATGCTAAACAACATAGAAGATAAGCGGGATCCCTGAGGCACCCTGCAAGTAAATGGCCAGGTTGCTGAACAGATTTCTCACTTTAAATTGAAGGAAATTGTCTTTCCTTCCACATGCTCCGTAGTGCCCAAAGTGCTCCATTTGTCCCCAAAGCAATATGAGAAAATTTCCCCTTGACTAAAGCGTCAGTGGCCAGTGGTAGAGGAACTTCTATCAATTCCTTTTCTGGGAAGATCTTGTAAGCCACAACTATTGCTACTTAGCAGAGAGAGTGAAGGCAAGATGATGAGGTGAAAGTAATGAGGAGTGTATCTATTTCACCTCCTTTTTACCTTAAATCTATAGTGGGACTATTGACAGGAGCAACAAAAGGGGAAAACTTTGTTTTTTAACCCTTTTTCCCCCTCAAGAAAATCAGCATGTGTCCCTGTGGATGCTAGACCAAGGCTCCAAACAATGTACCTCTCATTTGGAAAACAAGTGAAATTGACAAATATTCACTATGCCAGTCACAGACATCCCACACTGGGTGATACAATAGCGTTATATTGATTTCCCTTGTTGTCCATCATGCCTGGAACTCCATCTTGAAACCTGTGGGATATTTCCTGTTTTAGTTCCTTCGACATCTCTCCTTTTCTATGATGTCTTTGGCACTGTCCCATTGTACCTTTAACTCTATTGTTACTAATCCCTAGTTTGTATACAAGAAATAATTGCCTACCTTCTCAATTTATCCTCCCTCCCCTCCCTCTGTTATCTCCTTTGTGTCTGTGTTTAGATTGTGAACTTCTAGGGGCAAGGACTTGTTTTCTCTTCTGTCGTAAAGCACTGTGTACATGGATGGTATTAGTTAAATAATGACACTATCCTTGCAGTAAAATCTCTGGCAATTGCTAAAGAAAATAGTGTTTGTTTCACCTTTGTTTTGTTTAGACCACGCATGAGAGGGGATGGGGACAAAAATGAGCTTAATTTGGAAGAAATTTCTGGATTATCAGGAAGAAACTAGTGACTCCGAGGTGTCTATACAAAAAGAGACTACTGTGGAAGCACTCTGTGAAATTTAACATGGATTATATAACTTTCAGCCTTCCCATGGTGCCTTGGCTTTTGTTCTGAGACTTTGAATTAAATAATGTCGTTTAGTACACCCTGTGCCTTAGGACACACTCCCAGTTCAGCAGTGTAGTGCATGACTGAAATCATGAGAAGTAGCTCTGGGGAAATTAATGTCTTCTCACTGTTTTTCCACCTTCCCTTATTCACACTTGATACTGCCTGTGAGAAACACATCAGCTGTGCAACTTGCCCAGCTCAGGAGGTTCCCCATGTCAATTACCATTGTCCATGTGGTCAGACAGTACATAGAACAAAACTGGCTGAAGCACTACATACATGTCTGAGTTACAATGATCACAAGTTACAGTGATCACAAGAACGATGTCACAATGCTTTAAACTGGGGCCCTGTAAACATATCCTAAAATAAGAGAACCACCAAAATACCCATTCACTCACAGCCTCATCTTAACTGTTGACTCAGCTCTGTTGCATTTAATTAGACTCCCGCTTGCTTTGATTGCGTAAGCATGTTGGTTCAAACACTTCTCAGAACCTTTTTGCCAAATGACCTGGTGTCATTCTTTCACCCAAGTTAAAACTTTAGAACAAACCCATTTGTCTTGAATTCTGCAGGAAACCTAATTGGGATAATCTGCATGGTGGTACTCTAAAAAACAGTGTTTTTCAGGATAGGATGGTATCTAGCTTAAGGTGAGAATTTAATTTTGGCTTATGAATTGAAACACAGACTTGTGCAGAACAGGTTCAACTCGCTTAGTGGGTTCACAGCCTCTAGTGCTTTCCTTTATTCATATCTATGCAATAGTGGAAGACTCTAGAACCGGGATGGCCAACCTGCTGCATGCAATGTGCCACTCTTAATGTAGAGCATCTTGAGCATGCCACTCCACCTTTGTCTCTTGGCAATTATAAAGATAGCTAAATAGAGCCTCCAAGTTCAAGGGTAGTATAATCTCTGAGTGCCAGAATGTCCATATAAGTCACTTCTGCACTGCACAGCCCAATCCTCTGCCTGCCCACCTTGTCCTCAAAGATTATTTTTACTTGGCTTGAGTCTCCATATGGATTATTTTCCCAAAAATGGTATCTCTTCCTGGCTGGGCTACCCGGGCTTTGCTGATTTCATTGACCCTTTCTGTGTTATCTTGTTCAGCCCCTTTCACAGCCCAGCCCAGGCCTTCTTGGGTAAGCAAGTGAGTTTCCAGTTAGTGGAATACAGCTCTCTAGCATCTACCCTATTGACTTTCTCTCTTGTCCATCATTCTTTTCCTGCATCCCATTTTCCAACCAGAGCAAATCGGGCAGAGTAGGTATGGATGCCTTGAGTGTGCCCACTTAATGTTAGAAACTTGGTGTGCTGTGTAAGGAGTAACAAAGAAGTCAAGCAAACCAGACACTGCTGTGGTGCTTTCTTTGTTTAAATGTTCTTCAAAAATATGACAACTTTGCACATGCCACTCAAAGTGTCTGTGTGCCACTAGTGGCACACATGCTGCAGGCTGGCTGCTTCTGCTCCAGAACCTTATTATAGCAGTACTGCTTGAAAAGGTTAAGCAAAATGACTGGAAATATTGTTTCCCAACTTCAGAGGAGAAGAGGGAACTCTGGGAAACAGAACTGACAAAAGCTTTAATGGTTGTGTTAGAAAACATGCTGTAATAAGGTCATGAAAAGGCATTGAGAGTGTTTTTAACATGCATCTGAAACAAGCAAATGAAAATATAAGGCAAGGATATTCAGAACTGTGCTGGGCGGGGCGGGCTCTAAGTTTTGCAAGTCATCTTACCTTGCCATATAAAGCATTCCTCTCCCTCAACATCGTAGCCAGTCCTGGCAGTGAAAGCATTGTGGAGGTGTTGCTTTTGCCACAAGAACTATCTAAAATAGTGAGAGAAAAGAGCAGTTTACACAACAAGGTAAGGCAAAATGTATCACCCTGCCCCCTCTAGCGATGCTACTGGGCAATTCATTTCAATTCATGTGAAATCCATCCTGTTCTTTCAGGAAAGCTCAAAATAGTATACTTAATTTAAAACATGACTTTATTCAGTCATTGTGAGTCTGAAGCATGATATTCAGTCAATTAATGATCTCTAATCTAGGACAAGCTATAAGTCACATCTCAGAGTTGAGGCTTCTGTGTTGAATGTTCAGCACAGGACTTCCTTCCTTCCTTGTCTTTCAGGGTTAAAACCCATTCTTTATTGTATGCATTATTTAACTATGCTTTATTGTCAAGTAATCATATATCTTTGTTTGTGACTTGACAGAAAACAGCTTTGAACTGCTTCCTAGAAATATGGTGGTTACAGAGCCTGTATCATCTTGGTGGTGTAGAAACCCTGAACCCTAAGCATTAAAGATAAAGTTGTCAATTAGAGCTGGGTTAGAACAATGTATGGGAACCCTCTGATAGACCTGAAGGTTACTGTGCAAACATAATCAAACATTGACACAGCTCCCAAAGAGCTACAAAAAATAGGGAGAGTCCTACCTAGGGCCTGAATACTATTTCATAAACAATCTTGGTTCCCCCCCCCTTGTGTTTATAGGTATTACCCACTTTTAATAAGTAATCTGCAACTACATTCCATTGTATTCAGTGGTTTAAGATTATGCCAGTAATTCCCAAGCTGTGAGACAGGACCCACCAGTGGGTCGTAAGCTAATTTTTTTTTTTGGGGGGGGTTGCAAAAAGTTTTTGAAACTTTTTTTTTTAAAGTTGCAAGCACCCTTGTCTGGTTTGCAGAAGAAAATTGTTAGCTGGAATATTAACCTGAGGTGTGAGGTAATCTTCATACTATACCTTTACAGCTTGCTCTCCTATTCAGCCTTCTGGGTACTCTAGAATGCCTGTAAAGGTGTGATGGAACAGTTCTTGGATTCCATTTCTAGTAAGACTTGTAAATGCCTACACACTATATGAAAGGTCTGTAGCAGCCTCGGAAGTACATGATCCTAATTAGTATTATTAAATAAAATACTTCTTTCTAGATCTCTCTTTTTTGTGTAGTGGGTCACAGTAGATTATCATTTTAAAAAGTGGGGCCCCGGTGCTAAAAGGTTTGGGAAGCACTGGATTATGATATTTAATTTTTGCAGTACTCACTCAAGTCGCCCTACAGAAGCCACAGGGATGCTTAGGGGCAAGAAGCTAAACTTTCAGACTCTCTCCCTGCCTCTTTGCTTTAAGGGTAGATTTCAGTGACAACCATGTTAGTTCACTTAGAGTTCTCAGAAATTCAGTCTCGTGGCAGATTTGATCAGTGCAGTCAGCACTAGGCAAAAGAAGGTGGAGTTGGGCGAGTCCTGGAAAGGACTCTCCCAACTCCAATCTTATCCTCACTTACATGGCCGTAAGTCCCATTGAACTCTGGGAGGCATGATTCTGAGCAGACATGCATAAGACTGCACTATAAGTTTTAGAAGATCCTGTCTCAAGGAGTTTAACTTCTCACCCAACCCAGCAGGGCTGTTGTGCCTCAGTCCAGCATCCTGCTTCCCATGGTGCTACGGGTATTGGCAGATGCTTTGAGGTCCAAAGCAGGACATAATGCATAAACGCAACAGCAGCACCCTACTTTTTGCCCTCTAGAAAGTGGTATTCAGTGGGATGTTGTCAAAGATTTATAGTGCAATTCTAACCTGGTGTTGCTCCAACGCAGTGCTCTTGCGCTGGACCAATGCTGTCACAAACGTGCCGTAAGGCGCGTCTGCACTGTTGCTGCGCTGGTTGCTAGGCTGGCACAAGCAGCAGTGCTAGCTCAAAGGAGCTGCAGTGCCTGTCAGCTGTGCCGTTGGGCTCCGGTTTAGCTCTGCCAGTCCAGGGCCATGCTGAGGGCGGGCCGGAGGTGTAATGGGGTGGAGATGGGGGCCGAGATGGGACAAGGCTGTCGAGCCGTAGCCAAACCTTGTTCCGGGGCTCGGTGGCCTCAATTCAGGCTGCTTGTGGACTTGCACCTGTTCTTTTGCGGGCACAGATCCAAGCAGCCCTATGGGCTGGCTGGGGCTTACCTTGGGGCAAGCAGAAAATATCCCCTTGCCCTGCACTGAGCCACTTCTGCTTCCTAATGTAATTAGGATGTAGTGCAAGTAAACTGGCCTTGTTATTCCAGTGCCGGTTAGGATTGCGCCCTGAAAGAGATGCGACTCTTTTAAGACCATTCATAATGCATGGCCTTGCTGTTCTTCTTTGCTGCAATAATAACTTGGTTATGTGCTATTAGCTGTAGTAAGTTCGTTAGAATTGGGAAATTGCTTTCTCAGATGTGTCTGCAGAATCTCACTTGAAACCTCTGTTTTGTGAGTTGAGAGTAGTTTGTTCTGTCTGTTTTGTGATTTGTTACTAAAACTCTGAGTATTAAGCTTCAACCTAATTTCTGGCTCACTGGGAGCACGCCACATCCACAATGTGGCTGTTCCATTAAGCATTTTGTGGTTACATGTATCCTTATCAGCACTAGGTTTTCCTCCATTTCCCAAACTGAGAAAATCTGCTGATCTCTTGTTTGAAGCCTGGGCACCTTCTCTAGGCATTAGCAAATCTCCCTAAAAAATGACGCCTGCTCTTCCAAGTATACAGCAATATTTCCTCCCTATTAAGTGCATAGGCACTTCACTTCAGGCACTTAAAGAAATATGAAATGGTTACGTTCGCTCTTTGAACATTTATTGGTTCTCTTCCACAGCCAAGGACTTCAGTTAACACCAAACAAACCTGCTCTACTTAAATGGCAACAACCCAGGTCATGGTGATCCTAAAAACTTCCCATGGAATGAGGGAAAGCGAGAGTGAACTCTTTTGGTCCACTTAATGTTAAATCTACAACTATGTCACAAGCTACTCACAATCTACACACAGCTCATTTCAAGAGGTAGAAAAGAATTCTTAATTTGCCCTGGTAACAGATGTTTGTTAGCAGCATTACAGGCTAAATTCCCAAAATGAGTTTGCTTCATGAGGCTATATGTCCTACTACATGGCTGTAAAGCAAATCTTTATTTCTTTATCCCCTGTTGCTCAGGGGCAGCTCAGAAGGTTGCATAAATATTTGTTATGAAGGAATTTGCGTAACTAGATTAACACAACACTTATTTTTGACGAAGTTGGTCAAAATGTGGGGACAGAAAACTAGTGACATACAAAGTATTGTGTACAGATCTTCTACAAACCCACTAGATCAGTGATGGTGAACCTAAGACGTGTGAGAAGGTGATATACCATGATGTTTTGGTGACAATCCAGCAGTCACCGACATACAAACAGTTTTTTTTACTCGTATTTCATTTTTGTAATTTGATGTTTCTTCATAAAATAGCACCACACATAATTAGACTGTGTTTTTTAAATAAATGAATGAATGTGTGATGGTGACATGCCAGCAGAGTCAAGTTCAACATTTTCTGAATTTTTGACACTTGGCCCAAAAGGTTTACCATCACTGCACTATGGCATTTTATGGTTTCTCTTCTGTACTTCATTAGAAGACAAGGGACAGCATAAAAGCTTCCAGAGAAAAACAAAATTGCATCCCGCAAGTGAAATTGGGCAAGCCGTGTTGACTAGACGAGTCTCTGTTCCCAGCTAATATAACTTATTAAAAGTTAGTACAAGTGTCCTGGTTTGTTTTATGTGGGGTCCAAATAACTAATGGTTTATTTATGTGTCTTACCAGAGATGAGCACAGAAGCAGAAGAGCAGCTTCTTCATAATGCTAGAAATGGAAATTTAGAAGAAGTCAGGCAACTGTTGGAAACCATGGACAAAGGAGACATTAACTTTAACATCAATTGCAAAGGTTGGTATGGATAACATTTTGTGTAACATCAAGTAGCCTTTTTCACTGTATATGAAAGTGATGATGACAAGACTCCATAGTTCTTTGGAACCAACATTATAACAGTATGCCTGGAAGCTGCTCAAAAGTGGACTAGAATATTAGTCCAGGTTCAGACATCACACAAAGTTGGGATTAAACCATGATGTATCAGTGTCCCTCAGCCTTGGCAACATGCACAACAGGAGGAATAATTCTACTTCTATTGTGACTTGTAACAAGCCAGGATTGACAGGATTTGTGAGGTAGCTGATCCTGGCTTGTTCTAACCAGAGTTCGTCCAACGAGTCATGATCTGAAGCCATGATTTATCCTGTAACAAATTGTGGCTTGTTGGGGGCAGCAAACTCTGGTTAGAACAAGCCAGGATGGATTGGTCACATGTCAGGCAGATTCTAGCTTGTTAGAAGCCACAACAGCTCCTTTATGTTCAACTGAAAGTCCCGTATTTCTCAGTTTGCAGAAACTATGCAATGGAGCATGGTAAGAGAGCTGGTTGGTTTTTTTAAAACATGTTATAGCAGAGGAGACAGCAGCAGTCCCAGAAAAACTTGGATCAATTGCAAGAAGAGATGCAACTTAAAGAAGGTGGTCTCTGCTCCAACTGTTCACAAAGGTATTGTTTAGGATTTGAAAAAATGCCCTTATTGTTACTTACTCTTTCAAATACAGGTGTGCCCCAGTATCCACTGATTTGGTATCTATGGATACTGGGATTCCTGTTAAAAAGTTAGGGGAACATTAAACAAATCTTTTTTTGTACCTTGTTGCAGCAAAACCATTAATAAAAAAGCATCCCCGTATCCATGGTTTCAGGACATGGTTTGAGGGCTTAGTGGCGCTGCAGTTTAAACCGCTGCTGCTGAGCTTTCTGACGGAAGGTTTGGAGTTCAAGACCACGCAACGGAGTGAGCTCCCGTTGCTTGTCCCAGCTCCTGCCAACCTAGCAGTTCCAAAGCATGTAAAAATGCAAGTAGATAAATAGGTACCACTTAGGTGGGAAGGTAACGGTGTTCTGTGCGCTATGGCATATAGTCATGCTGGCCACATGACCACAGAAGCTTGTCCTCGGACAAACGCCAGCTCTACAGGATTAGAAACAGAAGAGCACCGCCCCCTACAGTCAGTCACGAGTAGATCATTCAGTCGTGGGGAAACCTTTACCTTTTATCCATGGTTTCAGGTGCCCATGGTGGAGTCTAGAATTGAACCCCAGCAGATACCGGGGCATGCCTGTACAACTGGTTTTAGCCTGTTTTACTCACTTATTCCCTCCCAACATCCTTGCTGAGATGGTAAATTTCTGTCTAGACCAGCGGTCACCGAACTGACTTCTGCATATCAAAATCCCTTCCATGTTTTGAGTGGCGCTTACAGTTCTGTGGAAGCGTCACTCCATTTCTCAGCAGATTGGCTGCCAGGGACACTGCCAGTTGCATGTATGCCCAGTGTCCTGCTGCACAGCCTTCTGGGATGCCAGGCATAGAAGCGACTGCCCAGAGTGTCCCTGCCAGCCGATCTGCTAAGGAATGGAGCGGTGCTTCCCCGGAACTGTAAGCCATCCTCACATGGGGGAAGGGTTAATCCAAACCCCAGATCTCGCCCACAGGTCAGGGTTTGGGACCCCTGGTCTAGACCAAGAGGGAATCGTCTCATAACGTTATCTGGGGTGGGCCCAGAGAGCAGCTTCCTAAGAAAGAACATATAGTGTGTACCTACTATGTCCAAGCATCCCATTTAATTACAATGTAATTGGTCATTTTTTTGTGTGTTCTGGAGAAGGTTCTGAGAGTTTCAGATAATTATCATTATTTGATAAAAAGTGGCTTTCTATATTGTCTCCATTGCCATATCCTAATTTGTCATACTTGTGTTGTATCTGTAGGCAGAAGCAAGTCTAACCTGGGCTGGACTCCTCTTCACCTCGCTTGCTATTTTGGACATACCAATGTTGTCAAGGATTTGCTGAAGGTATAACTTTTGTGCTTATTTTCTCCTACAGGGACTAATGTTAAATACAGAGTAGGATTTTTTTCCCAAGAGGCTTCCTAGTTAAGCATCCAGCATCTAAAAATACTGAAGTATTTCTCCTGAATTGCCAAAAGTTTTAGAAGTATGGCTTGTTTCTTGTTTGTGAGCTTCCCGGAGGCAGTTGGTGGACCACAGTGTTAAGCAGGATACCGAAGCTGATGGGTCTTTGGTTTGTTACAGCAGATTTTTTTCTTGTTTCAGTGGTGGATTTCAGTGACACTTATCTATGCCGTGGGCCCTCCTTATCCACAGATTTTAATATCTGTGAATGCTGAGCCTGTGGTTGAGGGCCTCCCAGACATGACCAGAAAGCATTTCTGGTTCAAACGCGACTTCCGGCTGTGTCCAGAGGTGTGGGGAGGTTCAGGCATACCCCCAGTAAATAATGGCGGTGCCCCCCCCCCGTGGATTTCATTAGCCACTGAATTTGGTATCTGCAGGCAGCCCTGGAACAGATCCCCTACAGATACTGAGGCAGCGGTGTCATGCTACCAGTACGCTGGGCGGGAGAAACGGGTGAGCGGCAGCCCGCCCGTTGCGTCACGCTCCGTTTTGCCATCTGCCCTGCCCCCGTGGAGGGCATGACACCGCTGTACTGAGGGCCCATTGTAAATGACCTCTGCCTTTGCTGGAACAAAACATGCTGATTCAAACTACAGCATCTTTTATGGGGTTTGGACAGGATCAAGGTTACCCTTCTGCATAGCTGATTTGAAGGTGCTAAACACTGGATCATCTTCTTGGCCATGTCAGGTGAATGGAGTAGAATAGACAAATGGTTCCCAAATTATATGTAGTTTCGGTGGTTCCCAATGCTAAAAAGTTTGGAAACCAGTGGAATAGACAATCGTTTCTCAATGTGTACCTCTTGGAGTACTTTCTGATACATTTGTAAGGTATGTTCAGGTAAATATATTTTAGCATTGATCCCTGTGCTTAAAACAAGCAGCCATTGAGGCATTGCTGGATATAGACTTGAGAAGACCTGGTTCAAAGTCTTGCTTGGCCACAAAACTTCCTGAGTGACCTTGGGTTAGTGCCTATATTTCAGCCCAATCTACCTCACAGCATTGTTGTGAGAAATGTTAGCAGATAAAACAATAATATTGGTGCCTGACTCTGAAAGATAAGGAGCTGAATGCAAATAAACAGCTTGTTGGCTTGACAAGCCAAGATAAACAGCATCTGAGCTATCAACAGCAATTTGGAATAGAAGCCAGGCCTCCTGACTAATCTTGAATTCTGTACAGCGCTGTAATTGTTAAACCACATAATCCCATTTTCTTTTACTACATGTGTAGCTTGTTCTGACCTCTTTGCAACCCTTTTCAGAAAACTGAGCTGAAGCTAAGTTTTTTTAAAAATGGATTAAGGCTGATGATGAGAGAGACTGCCACACTGGGATTGTTACTTTTGCAAATGTAGGAGGAAAATAAGCTTTAGAGCAAGATCTAGACCAAATTAGCTTGCCGTTGGCTATAAACACAGTTGCCTATGGACATAGGAAGATTTGCCCTATCTTCTTATTGTATATTAAAATCTTTAAAAAGTATAGCGTAGCATAGCAAGTACTGAATAATCTTTAATGTACAGGCTAAATTTAACGCTTACAAGTGAGTAACCTGAAATTTCTTTTTATAGTTCCTAAAATTGCTTCCCACTAGGATTACTCCCATTGGAAGTATTGAAGGTAGTGGCACAAAAGTTCAGAACGTAGATCTCCAGCTAAAAACAGATAAATCTATCTAAGTATAGATTTCGGTAACCCTTAACTACTTAAAATACAATTTTATCTTACTGAAATACCAGTGAAAATTATCATTTGTTTGTAAATTTAGCAAATTGACTAAGGTGCTACTGTGAATCTTCTTCCTTTGTAGGCTGATGCTGACGTAAATGTGCTTAATGATATGGGGGATACTCCACTGCATCGTGCTGCCTTCACTGGGCGCAAGGTAAAATTATTGTTTTTATCTGTGTCCAGCATCATGTTCATTAAATCATGTGGAACAATCACAGTAATTCTTAATGATTGCACATGGGTTAAAAAAAATTGGGCTAATGGACTACTAGCTGGACAAATACTTACCTTGTAAAACTAGTGCTATGCCAGTTGTGTACTTTGATATGGTGTGCAAAAGGAGTGAGAAGAAGAAAAAGATGCGAGACATCAGACTAGGATCATGAAGCAACTGCTGCAAGGTCAAAAAATTATCTTCCCTGCCCTAAAGAATATGTGGATGCAAATAATTAGCTTGAATGTCTTTTTTGTTTTGTTCAATACAAAGAAAAGAGGTTCTGATACTGAGACGAGAGTCTAAACTAATTAGGGGAATGTTTTACTATTTCTTTAATGATGTACTGAATTTTATACTAAAGGTCTAACTAGACATGCCTTTAAATATGTTGTTTGGACCTTGTGGTGGGGGATGGAGGGCATGTGTAAACTGCAGCCTGAAGAGCCCTGATCTGGATCAAGACTGCACCTATTCTAATATACCCAACTTCACTCCTTTGTGATGGTCCTAAAGGCTCTTTGACTTACCACCATCCAACTTGCGAATAATTACTTTTGCACTGGCAGAGTACAACGTTCAGTGATGCTTTTATGCTGGCACAATAACTCTTGGCTGACAAGAACTGGAAGTTTCGACCAGTAGAAACACATTTTAAATAAGACCCCTGGAACCTAACTTGTACTTTAGCAAAGGCCTTGTACAGTTTTGATTTGTGTGTGTCTGTTCAGAGCGACACACAGTTGTTCCCTGTGGGCTCAATGCAGACATTTTCAGCACAATGAAAATGTGTTTCTATGTGCTCAGAAAAAACCCCATTTTGAAACAAAATGGAACATATTGCCAGATAAGTGTACATAGGATTGCAACCTTTTACATTTTTTACTGTGGTTCATTGTAAACAGGGAAGTTGTTAATTCTTTATCTTCTAGGCAATTGCAACATGACATTCACTTTCCAGAACAAGAATGAAGCAACACTAAACTTGATAAGAAGTTCCTGTATATAGTTATTACAAAATAAATAATGGTACTGAACTTGTCTTTTCAGGAGGTGGTTCTGTTGCTTTTGGAACACGATGCTGATACTTCCGTTGTTAATGGGAATGGACAAACTGCTAAAGATGTTACACACGATAAAGAAATAAGAGAGATGCTGGAAGGTATCCATGCTGTACAGTGTATGAACATCATATAGTTGCGGCTGGGAATCCAGATACAGTTTGGAGCTCAATTTCATCATTCAGTATGAAAAATTGTGGCATTGTTCTTGGAGAGTATTTGGCCAAGGTGACTAAAGGCTCCTCCTTGTGAAAGATAAGCTCCAAGGATATTGCTTGTCTGCACTGAATCCATCAAATTATATCCAAAGTTGTGCTCACAGTAGCAGTGAGGGTTGTTGGTTTTTTGTTGTTGTTTTGCCATTCCTCTAAAAGGCAGCAGTGGCTTCAGCAGAGCTTGAATCTCTGATGTTATTTCCAGCATCTGGGTCCCATCTTTCCCGCCCCGTTTTTTGGTTCTTTAGAATGCATGAGGTATGACCTCACATGACAGAGGCATTTACTAGTGTATTCTTGGGTAGCAACCAGCAGAGACCAGTCATGAAAAACACTATTAGTTCTTGAAAAGCTACTTGAAGCTGGCGCAGTCTGCAAAAGCACAGTGGTAAAAAATTACAAACACACTAAGGCTTTTTTTGGCAACGTGTGTCTAAAACATATTTAGAAATGTTCCTCGAGTCTTGAAGCCATGGAGTAAAACACATTGTAGGATTGTAAAAAAATTTCCTTGTCACAGTGTAAGCACATTGTAGGATTGTGCGTGGAGTTGGCTGTAATCTAATAAGGGCGCATTCAAGAAACTTCACTTAGATATGCTTCAAAATGTACATTATTTTGTAAAAATCTAACTACTATGTACTAATATCAAAAACTTTAAAAAAGTTAATTCTAAAGTTAACTAACTTTTTAATGACTTTATTGGAAAGCCTGTTCCTTGGTCAGCAAGATGGCATGGCCAGACTACCTATCTGAAATGCAAGCTAGACAGGAGACTTTCCTAGTCCTGCTACTTTTGATCTTTAACTGCAGATGAACCTGGGACTCTATTGCTGCAAAACATGTGCTCTGCTGCTGAACTGGTCTTGACCTACTTTGTTCTGGATCTTAAGAGGCTCAAGAATAGCGAGATAAATCCTGTATTATATAGCTAGAGCTAATCTGGGCATGGGGTGGTGGGGGGAGCCCATAAAAAGTGTATCACTGTTTCATTGGAATCTTGTGGGGTTTTTTAAAAAGCCCAAACCTACATTTTTTTGAGAATGTCATTTTGATTAAACATTTCCATTTTGCAATCAGCTGTGGAAAGGACTCAAGAAAGAAAACTTGAGGAACTCCTCCTAGGAGCAGCTCGAGAAGGGGAGACTGGAAAACTCGCAGCACTGGTATGCATAAAGTTAACATGCTCTCATGTTTTAAATCTGTAAGGGTAATGCTAAATATTCCTTGAATTTATTAAGGAGAGCAGATCCTAGACAGGTGGAATGATGAAGTACACTGGTGAGATGCCTATCTTAACTGTCAATGTAGATTATCTTTCCTGCAATGACTGACTGCAGCCAAAATACGCCAGTTAAAACTGTTTCTGTCTAGTTAAATAGGCCGAAGCCTCCTGATATCAACTGCACTGATCAGATGGGAAATACTCCACTACACTGTGCAGCGTATCGTGCCCACAAACACTGTGCTTTAAAACTCCTAAAATGTGGAGCAGACCCTAAAATAAAGAACAGAAATGGTAAGTAGCAAAGCATTATTTAAATAATTTTTCCTTCACCTGAAAAGCAAATGGAAAAATGATGGAAAAGTGGAAACGAGATATGAAATATCACACAAGATTGAACTGCTGCTGGCAGGAGGGTTTTTTCAACTTTCCTAAGGAAGTGCCAGCCACCAGGAGGGGGAGTATGGGGAGCCCCACAGATGCCTCTGCAGGGCTCTCCAAGCCTCCAAAATAGTTTAAAACGATCAAAAATCACTTCCTGTTTTATCGTGCTTCTGGTTTTCAGTTGTGCTATTTTTACTGTTCAAGTGGCTTGGGGAGCCCTGAAGAGGCATTGGTGGGGCTCCTCACGCACAACCAGAGGCTGGCACTCCATCAGGTTGAACCCCCTCCCCAGCAGCATGCGATCCTGGGGATTGCCTTTGTCCCCCATCCCTTCCCTGACTAGTGGGTCACAACCCACCAGTTTGGGGACCACTGCATTAAAATGCCTAAACTAGTGCTTCCTACCTGATGGGTCAAAACCTACCAGCCTGGGAAGCAACTTCCTCTGCCCCTTTAAGATGATGCCTTTAATACGAACCCTAGGATTGCACTGCTGCTGGGGATGTGGGGTGGGTGGGTTCCAACACTGATGCCAGCACTGGCTTGGGGGTGTGTGTGTGGGAAGCCCTACAAACACTTCAGTCTTGTCCAAGCCGCAATGAAGCCACCACAACAGAAGGCCTTTTCTCTGCATACTGCCTCCCTGACTTCGGATGGCAGGAAGAAGGGCATCCTGTAATGTTGATATTGAAGCAGGCACGCACATGTCGCTGTATTGGTTAATGCTCATCTCAAGATCTAGTGAGGTAAATTTTGCTTCTTTTTTGAGCAGGACAGACACCCTTTGCTTTAGCCCAAGGTATAGAAATGAAACAAGTACTTGGAGGGAGCATTGGAAAGGTGAGTACAACAGAATATGTAGCACAAACACCTTTAATGTGGATTAACTCAATGCTGCTCTGCTTAAGTTTGCTATTGGCTGTTCTGAGAGGGAGGGGGAGAGGGAAAGAGAGAGAAAGAGATGCTTTTGCCTCTCCAATACAAAAAGCTATCTAAAGTCTTTAAAATAAAACAATCTCAAATCTTTTGTAGATGATCAACAAACCTTTGAAACAATATGAAGGACTACTTTGGAAGGTACTTAATTCTTTATTTATTTTTTACCCCTCCTTGTACAATGTTGCATTGTCTTAGTTCAGGTATACCTTAGAAATGACAGAGAACACCTTGATAGGCCGAATCCATGTCAACAATCTAATTTCAGCTGCTTTGTTGAGATGGTGGATCTTGTGGACAGGTAACTGCAGTGCTGTAGGAGTTTTTGGCAGACATGATGAGATGTGCCATAGATGGTGGCAAAATTTTGAGATGCACCCAGGTTCTCTCCCATTTTGAAAACATACTGTCTGAATAGTGAAGTCTTCCTAGCATCTAGTGAGGCACATACTCTGAATGCAGAAGATCCCAGATTCAGTCATGATATCTCCAAGAAGAGCGTGTAGAGTGTCTTGTCCGGCTAAAACCCTGACAAGCTGTACTCAGTCAGTCTTGACAACATGGAGCTTAGATGGACCCAGTGGTCTGATAGTGTAAATCAGTGGTTCTGATCATGGAAAATTGCTGTGTTTCTAATTATGTCTGCATAGCTCTTCTTGTATCTCTGTTATACACTGCAGACTTTCAGGCTTCAGAATCTTGCCTAAGAACTGGGCTGATTGTTCTAGGAGACACAAATGCTTGGTCAACATTTTGTGATAGTTCCAGTTGGGTGGGTATAATCCTCCTTTTTAGTATTTGGATTCTTCCTCCCCCACCGCAAAATATGCACAATAGACCGATATTGACAACTTTATAGCTCTCGTTTGAGAACATACATTTTGCTTATTTATAAGCTTTAGCATCAGTTCCACTTCAGCATTTACTCAATTCCACACCCTAATATGATTTTTCAGACATTACCCATTCAATATCCTAGGATTGCAATCTTAAATGCACTTACCTAGCAGCAAGTCATAATGAATTCAGTGGGGTTTATTTCTGAATAGATATGAATGAGATTGGGTTGTTAGTCTGGTTACGTTTTAAATAAACATGTAAATAAAGTAAACATTATTTCTAGTATAATGGAGCAGATAGCATAGTAGGCTTCACAACTTTCAGCCTTCAGAATAAACTCCATTTAAAAACACACTGATTATTATCATAATCTTTGAGCAATACCCTCTGCTCCTTAGAAGCGTGAGGAAATAGGGGAGGGACAAAATCTTAGAAGGCTGTACTTCCAGGGGGCCCATGCCATGACAAAACAAACAATGCAGTACAAAATATGTTCATTAACAAATAAATAAATGTAGAGACCACAATCTTGGCCTATCCATTGCTGCATTTCCACTACAACTTTAATACAGTACTATTACCCAATGGAGACTGTAATTTTAGGGTTGTTCTAACAGCTCCCAGATTCCTTAAACTACAGTCCTTCCCCTCCCCCTGCAGAATGCATTGGGGTAATAGAAGTGCACTGAAAGTGGATTAAGGACGATTAAGGATTTCTGGAAGAAAAGTACATTGTGGGCTATAGGCCATGATGGATTGTGCAAACTCCTTACATTAATAGTAGGCTGCTTCAGAGTAGGTGGCGCAGCAAGTTAATCCGCTGTTGCTGGGCTTTCAACCGCAAGGTTGGGAGTTCGAGACTGCATGACGGAGTGAGCTCCCGTTGCTTGTCCCAGCTCCTGCCAACCTAGCAGTTCGAAAGAACCTAAAAAATGCAAGTAGATAAATAGGGACCACTTCAGTGGGAAGGTAACGGCGTTCTGTGCGCTACGGCGTAGAGTCATGCTGGCCACATGATCGGACAAAAATGCCGGCTCTACAGGCTTTGAAACGGAGATGAGCACAGCCCCCTACAGTCGGTCACGACTAGACCATTCGGTCGTGGGGAAACTCTTTTTACTTCAGAGTACCGGGTGCAAGGGAGTGGCAACAGGATGCAAGCATCTTGTTGTCTCGTGCCTCCCTGGGATACCTGGTGGGCTGCTGTGAGATATAGGAAGCTGGATTAGATGGGCCTTTAGCCTGATCCAGCAGGGGTCTTCTTATGTTCTTATGACTCAATCCTATCCAACTTTCCAGTGCTGGTGCAGCTGCAATGCAGCCCTAAGGAAAGGGAACAAATTTCCCCTTACCTGGAGGAGACCCCTGATTGCCCCACCACCACCACATAGCTCATTGGCATAGTTGCACCAGCATTGGAAAATTGGATAGGATTTGGCAGTGGTTCTCAAACATGTTATCATCAGGACTCACTTTTTAGAATGACAATCTGTCCAGTCATGTCCTGGCCAGAAATATCATCATTGTGATGCCAAAGCCTGCTACTTTCCTGAGATAAGATGGACAGTAATAAGATGGGTTATTTCTCAGTCATTTCCCAATAGCTAAGTGAATTAGAAAAGAAAAAAAGCCTATTTACAATCTTGTCACCAGCAAAATAACCACACAGCCTTCCCCTTTTTCCAGCATCCCATATTTTCAATATGGCTGCTCTAGGTGTTCCACAGCACACCTGAAATTTGTTCACAACCCACTGGTGGGTCCCAGTAGTGTCAGCCTACCGGTACACTGGGCGGGTCTTCTGGGTGATCGGCAGTGTGCTTGCTGCGTTCCGTTGCGTAATGGCGAAAGCCTGCCCGCAACGGAACGCAGCGAGCACGCTGCCAATCACCCAGAAGACCCGCCCAGCGTACTGGTAGGCTGACACTACTGGTGGGTCCCAACCCTCAGTTTGGGAACCACTACTATAGGGTCATTGGCTCTGGGCTGCATTTCCTGTAGTGAAAATAGAGCCCAGGTCTTCTTCACAAGCAACAACATGTATTAGTATAATTTCATGGGGAAGTGAAACTTACGCCTTTCAGACCAGAACAACTAGGCCCCAGTAGTAGGTCACCCAGTTCATAGAATTTCCAGGCATCAGTAGGAAGCTCCAACCTTTCTTGTAGTTTAGTGTGTGTCTAGGACACATGACCTTGGATTAAGTCTATATGTGTTTTGGCATTGTTTGAAGGTAAAATTAACAGTGTGGAACAGTGCAAATAAGTCTGGAGCACAGAAGAGAAAAAGATAGATAAAAATTTTTTATTTCACCTGGGCTTTGTTTCAAAATCACCACATGGTGATGAGCGAAGATAATGAAAGCCAGTCCTTGGATGCCCATACATTATTGGAAGCAAATGAGGAGGGTTTTTTGAGGTAGAGAAAAGAAATGCAGTAGCACTCCTCAAAGTGTCCCACTCTGATAAACATTTTCTTCTTCAATCCTGCTTATGCAAAAACTTGTTTTCAAAATGTAGTTATATTTGGTTTGTAGGAAAATTTAGGAAGGGGGGAGTCCAATCAGGCATCTTACCCCGGACCCAATGCCAGCTCTCAGTGTCCTTGGCTCCCTGTCATATTAAAAGCTTATGAGACATTGTCACTTTTTGCTGAAGTAATGCACTGTTTGTTCAACATTTTCTTTTTTTAAGAGTTCAAGATTTTTTGGGTGGAAACCATATTGGGTAGTACTGGAACATGGAGTTCTCTCCTGGTACCAAAAACAGTAAGTATGAAGTTGAGCAGTTCTCCAAACCCTTTTGATGGTGGGAATATTGATGATAAACTACTTGCGTTGTCTCTTTGAAGGGCTGACATTGGAAATAGCAATCGCCGCCAAGGATGCAAGCATCTTACACAAGCTATTTGCACAGTAAGCAAAAACCTTGAGTGTGTGTGTGTGTGTGTGTGTGTGTGTTTATGTTTGTACACAAAATGGGCTACTGTGTTGGGATTAGAAGTGGAATACCCATAAAACATATCTAGAACATAGCAATTTTATGAAAAATTTTATCTCAAGGGTTGTTGAAAATAATTGTTTCTTCTCACCTTCATGTATAACGTTCTACAAATATGATCCTTGATTGTTTTGGAAAAGTCTGTTCTACTCCAAGAAATCTTGGAGTATTTCTTCCCAAAGCCTTCTTTAACTGGAGTATGTCTCCTGTTAGACTAGTTTCTAAAAAGGATTTGGTGTATTCGCCAAGTACTGACTATTACACATTTTGGATTCATAGCATGACCCAGCCAAGGATTCCAGCCAGATAATAAACTTGAAACAAATTAATTTACTACTCCTATTTTACTCCTCCTGTACTGAATCCTGCTCCTAATTTACTCCTCCTATACCTATTCCCAACTCAGGAATACAATTATTCAGTACTGAAACTGGAACAAAGGGAGAACAAGCACTACAGTAAAACAAATATTTCAGCATTTTTTCTGTAAAAGATAAAAAAAGCAACAACTCTGTGTCTGGAAAAGCTCAGTTCTGGTGACCTGTAAAAGTATTCAATAATAAGCAAACTTTTGCTTAGTTTTCTACTTTTGCTTATCATATGGAAGAAATTATGCAGAATACTTCTGCTTCCCTAAATACTAGGAGCCTTGCTGGAGTTCTCCCATGACTTCAAAGATGCACCAAGCACTTCCCATGCATTTTTTCAAGATATCTTTGCCATTATATGAAACTGGGTTTTAGTGCTTAACTTTATGCCCAATAGATTGTATTCTGTGTGTTGTCCCCCCCCCTTTGCACCTTCATGGAATAACAGTGTACAGTATATGTGGTCCTGAATAAAATGGAAGTCATTCTGATAGTATTATGCCTTCAAGCATAAGGTAAAATATCTGGAAATGATACTCTTCATAGTTCATAGTAATACTGGGAATTAAATTGACTTGCTTGTCTTCAAATATGAACAGCTGTCTTTATTCCACCAAATACATTTTCCTAATATGAGAAAATGAATTTGATTTTAGCAAGAGGTAGAACATCTGCAGCATTGTCTTACAAATCCCTTTATTCTTATGATTTTGTCACTTCTCTTCCAAACTGAGAGTAGCGACTGCAAGAACTTTGCAAGATTTAGAGAAACTGGGTAAAGGTAAAGGTTTCCCCATGACCAAATGGTCTAGTCGTGACCGACTGTAGGGGGCGGTGCTCATCTCCATTTCAAAGCCTGTAGAGCCGGCGTTTTGTCCGAGGACAACCTTCCGTGGTCAGGTGGCCAGCATGACTATACGCCATAGCACACGGAACGCCTACCTTCCCACCGAAGTGGTCCCTATTTGTCTACTTGCATTTAGGTGCTTCCGAACTGCTAGGTTGGCAGGAGCTGGGACAAGCAATGGGAGCTCACTCCGTCACGCAGTCTTGAACTCCCAACCTTCCAGTCGGAAAGCCAGCAGCAGCGGTTTAACCTGCTGCACCACCACATCCCTTATGGGACGTGGAGAAACTTATAGAGAAACTGGGATGTTGAGTTTAACTTATGAAATATCAGTAGCAATGGTTGCAGATGTAATTTCTATACGCCTTTTGTATTGTTCCTATGTTCTATACAGCATGTCCTCATGTGTTCCTGTCTTTGCTTTCTATTGCAGGTAAAAAGTGCAGATGGCTGCCTCTTCTCTGTCAAGTGCTTCGATAACACGATTCACAGTTTTAAAGTTCCCAAGACTAATCAACAGCAGTCGAGAGATGTGAATGTTAGTGTTTATATGCTATTTACTAACTTGTAGATCCAAGTCTAGAGTAAAAAAGCTGTTTAAGTGTGTTTGGATAAGAGCCATCCCTTGGTGCTGAAGGAGCAAAGAGGAAAGGACTAGAAGTTAAGGGGACTGGGTGAGGGGAAAGTGTCAGACCGCATAGTTAAAGGAACAAGGGGGCTGGCTGTCAGCTCATCTCCAGTGACCTGCAAGACTGCTGGCTCCAGCCTAAAGGGGGTACCTCATTGGGCCCAGCCATTCCTCTGGCAGCCCCCACTCTTTAGAGAAAAGAGGGTCCCAATGAGAGAGTGCCCTGGGAGAGCCCCCAGTGATGGGAACTAGTGGTCTGGAAATCCAACGCAAGGCAGACTTCTGTGCAGTGAATAATAAAATGCCACTTGCATCATATTTATAGTATGTTCTTGGCCTGGGATGGTACCCAATTTGCTGTACCTCCTGCCCTTTGTTGAGCTTCCCCACAAGGGAGGCAGTGGAGAGAACGGGGGCCCCAATGCGCACTTAAACAGGAAATGGTTTCAACAGTGTTGTGCACTTGATAATTCCCTATGCTTGAGAGAGAGAGAGAGTGAGACAACAAGCAAATCCTAACACAGCCTGAAACCCTTCCTGCTAGGCTTTTTAACTTCGCTCTCTAAGTTCCCCAACAAATCATTTTTATAACAACGAGGGAGACTAACATTTAAGGCATCCCATTTTCACCTTACTACATAAAGGATCAAAGTGTACTCTCTGAGATGTGGCTAGGAACAGTAGTCCGGTGCACTTAGGGTTTAAGGTCCAAGTAAGTGTAAGAGA
>JAJKFI010000031.1:8217778-8418963 GCA_029204185.1 Lerista edwardsae
CTTACTTGGAGCTTAGACCCTCTTAAGAGCTAAGTGCACCGGACTACAGGGACAAAATAGAAATCAATCAATCAATCACTAGTATTTACACTCTTTAGTAAAAATTTACACTCTTAAACTTACTGACTTATATCTTACAGTCCTCAAGTTTTTAAATTCAGAAATCTTATGATCTATTTGCCACATGCTACTTTTTAAAAAGCAAAGCTATTCCTGAACAACGCTTTTCTCATCATGTCGGCACCTCCACTGCCTTCTGTTTGCACTCCCTCCTAGTTGCCTATAGAACTGTCCTGGTTCACGTTCTGTGCAAGGCTTAACACATTAGATGTTAAAATATGGCAGAGATGACCCAATTCTCTTCCCCCTTGTTTTGTTTTCAGTACTGGGTGCAGGCTATAGAAGACCACTCAGCATACAGCACACACTACTGTACTCAGGAACAATTGAGTGACGATGATGAAGAGGAGGAGGATACAGTATCGGTTGCTGAGTTGCAAGACTCTGTAAAAGTAAGTAGGAGGTTTCTGGCGCTAAAGTCTTATGCGCAGGGTAGAGAGTGTGTGCTGCCACACGGGGGCCAGAGAACCCTCTTGGCTCTCTGCAGAACAAATACTAGCACTTCATGTGATTCTGCCTATTAAAAATCTTCAAATGCTTCAGTCCTACTTCTAAGTGGGGGTAGAATATATTGTAGCATATATACAGGCTGGTGTTCTTCTGAACACAATTCTTGGTGCTGGAAATTACCCTTTAGGAACCCTAGAAATTGTGGAGAGCTGTAGTAGCTGGTCCTGTAATCCAGTGGTTTTCAAACTGGGGCAACGTGACACCCCAGCCTGAAAAGACCTGCTATGCCTGTGTCCCCTTAAGGGGCAGGGGCTGGGGAATGGCAACTATACGATTGCATCACTTCTGGGTATAGATTGGGGCTGGGGAGGGACTTACCAGTGCTTGGCCCAACATCCAGTAGGGTTGGGGAGCTTTGCAGACTCTTCTGCAGGGCTCCCTGTGCATTAAAAAGTAAAAAAAAAAAGTGATTGCTCCCCAACCCAACTGGATGGTGGGGCAGGTAAGTCCCCCCAGCCCCAATCTATGCCCATAAGTGACTTGTGTCCCTGACATGTCCCACCTCCCTCTCCAGGAGAGTTTGAGAAGCACTGCTGTAATCCATTGAATGTGCTTTCCACGGGAAAGCAACAATGCAGGGAGTGTCATTAGAACTCCCTCCCTTAGTAGTTCATTGGGACCAAAGGCTTGCTGTATTTGACTGGAATATAAAGTGTGTGTGTGTGGGGGGGGGGATCTGCTGGTGGCCAGTGAGAAACCATCTGGTAAATCTGGATTCCACTGTAGTGAATAGCATATCTGGCAGTTTAACTGTTAGATTATCCTGGCATTGTCCTGCTAGACTCATTGTAAAAACCTAATTCTCAGTTTGCTCTCTAAGTGACAGTAAACACAAGCACAAATAGCTTATGTTTGTGCACTGAACTGCTTAGAGTTGTAGGCTCTCCAATCCCTTTGTCATAGGACAGCATTAATTACTGCAGTCTTATGTGCAGGGTAGAGAGTGTGCTGCCACACTGGGGCCAGAGTTTGCCTCTATTCCAGTAGTAGTTCCAGATATAACCATTTATCTACTTTTTTCCTAGAAGAGTGAATGGCAGGCATTTATTTACATGGGATAAAGTGCTAGTATGGATGTAAAAAGTCTCTCTCAAACCATGAAAACAGCAAACCAGTTCCCATTGATAGGACTTTCACTTTTGTCAGTATAAGATGCATTGCCTATACTTGCACTCAGGATTCCTGCAATAATTGGTCCTCCCTTTTGCTGCAAGTTGCCCATTTTATGAATATGATTTCCCTTTCTTAAAAGAAATGCTAAGATCATAATCTTACTTAAATGCTTATGCTTTGATGGAACTTCCTTAAACTGAACAAGGCATTGGAATAATCTTCACAGCGCTTTTTAAAAACTTGCTATGCCAAACTAGATGCTGTCTTGTTGGATGAACTTCAGTTACTGTAGATAAAATACATGATAAAATGGTTTTATAAACTTACATTTTACCACATCACTCTTGTTTGAATAAAAGAGCATGCTTTTTCACTTAGAATTGAAGAATTGCTTCAATTAAATCTGTTAAATCTGTGTTCCAACTTCTAACAACCTTATATGGGGACTCATGGGGAGAATTATAACTTGGTCCATGTAGCCTAAGTGAACAAATAGTACCGTACTTAAAATACTTCCCATATGACCTTTTTATAAAAATAGTCTTTACTATTTCTAACCAGGAGAGGGAGCTCAACTGTTTTGAATGCCTTTAATGACCTTCCTTTTTACATTCTTGTGTGAGAATTTATGAAAACTGTCCGTTGAAAATTTCTATCCTAAGGAAAAATCTGATATGGAATATGGTTTCATGTGCAAAATGGAATCATGCATCTTGTTACTCTAGAATCTAAGAACCTCTAAGTACAGAAATAATTTATCATACACAATACAGTTCTTAAAATTGATTTTTACACTTCTGTAGACCCACGTTGGAAAATGTCATTTGGGGAAATTGCTCTTATGGCAGGGACAGGATACCACTTTTCAATTAAAAAAAATCACAAAACTATCCTTAAGATGTTAGGCTTGCTTTTAACTACATTCTTGAGTTAAATTGGATTCTTAAAATACTGACAAGGTCATCACATCCTGGATTTAGTGACACTAGCTTCCTCCTCCAATTTGAAAAGTAAAAGAGAACAGTGGCAGAGAGAAGAGTGATAGGCTACAATAGCTCTTCAATGTGTTAATCTGGAAAAGATGGGTGTGAATTGATTGTAGGTGAGAAGGTAACAAATTAAGCCTACAAGGTATTAAATTAAACGCTGAGCTACAGTGTTCTCTAGGGGTTCAACTTTGAATGAGTAATCTAGAACACATTCATTAAGCAAAACCAGCGTATAAATTAATTTCTACTGTACAAAGTTGAACAACATGTGAATAAATGGTTGTTAGCTGTTGCAAAGAATGAAAGGTTGCATGAGGACTGGTCTAGGTCAAGCCCCTTGTTATGAAAAGCAGCTGTTTCAATAGATAGGAACTCACCACATGGTTACATAGGGCCCAACACTATGGGCCTTAGCTCAGGCGGTACAAGTGCACTGCCCACACTTTTGTCGCAAAAGCTGCCATAAGGCACATCCAGTGCTGATGGTAAGCCATTACCGCTGGCGCTGTGCTAATGCCAGCCCTGTGCCACCCAGAGGAGGCAACACAAGCCAGTGAGTGCCAGTTGTGGGCTTTTCAGGGAGGGGGGAAGGGGCACAACAGGAAGTGGGACCGCTTGGCCTGACATGGAGCCCTCAACTCTACGCCAGCAAAATAGGGCAGGACCGAACAGGGTGGGGGAAGAAATCTGGACTGGCCGTTAGGCCAGATCCTAACCCATGTCCTTGGGCTGCGCAGCCCAAGCCTCTCAGACGTACACCTGCTACTTAGCAGGCGCAAGTCCAAGCAGCCCCATTGGGCTGCCTGAGGCTTACCCTGTGGTAAGAGAACAAATGCCCTGTGGTGTGTTCCAGCTGCCTCCTATGCTGTTTAGGATGTAGCACAGGCTAACTGGCCTCCCTGCTCCTGCTCAGGTTAGGATTGCACTGTAAGAAATGTTGTGTTCAGACAAATATTCTATGCAATTCAAAATGTCTTTCTAGTTCAGACTGCTGCAATACGTAGACTAAAATCATGCCATGTGCATCAGAATATTTTTCTTCAGATTATTTTATTATAATAATAATAGAGACCAGTTTATTAACAAATTGAGATGTAAATTTTATTGAAGTGTCATCTGTCTATTATATTTTGTTCCCCCCCCCCAAAAAAAGATAGAAATTCTTTAGAATACCTAGGCATTCTATACAATCTCTAGGTAAAGTATGTGAGGTCCGAATGAAATAAGCTTCTTTCATACTTTGCAGGCATTCTATAAAATGCTCGACTTTCACACAATGCCTGTAACCTCATAATTGTATCTTCATTTCCTCCAATACAATTCATTCAGCTTACTAGCAGGGCATATTTAGTAGCTAAACACAACTCCCTGGTCTTAGTCATGTACATAACTGCCCATTTCTGTGTGTTTGATCTTGCCCCTTCTACTGCTTTCACTTTCTGCTGATATTTACATCACTTTGTTTCCTAGTGTCCCCCCCTTCTCTCTCTCAAAATCCCCTCACCCATTTCTTTCAAGGCAAATACCTTATTACAATTTTTTTTTAAAAAAATTAGTTTTTGGAATGATACTTGTGTTTTAAAAAAACCTCACTTGAAAATTCAAACTGTTAACACTCACAAAAGGAATATCGCAAGAGTAAGGTCTGCAGTTTCCAAGATGGCTGCTCCCAGCTTTTCCATGACCCACCTGACATCAGGTTGCGACCCACCACATAGATCCTGACACACAGTTTGAATAACACTGCCTTAGTACATGCACATGTGAATTGTATGTGTGGGACTATAAATGTGGGCCCAGTTGTGCTAGGACATGAGGTTTTGTCGCAGATGATTTCTAGAGAAGCATTCCTGCTTATTACTCATTTTATAACTACTAGTATAGTGAATAATTTTGCTGAGTATATCTTGCTTCACCTTAAAAAATTTATGCTGTGAAATTTGAATATCAGCTGTGTCACCTTGAAACAATTGTACTTCTGCAAACTAGAAGACATACTTTTGGCAGCTGAAAGCTCTGGATCAGAAATTGGTGTCTCATTTGACCTTCAATGTGAAAATCTGTTTAGGGAATAAATTTAAGGTTCATAACAATACTATTTAAAGGGACAATGAGTTATCACTGACAAACTAGTTTCACTTGGCCGCAATCCTATTTTTAGCTTCTGGGAGGAAGCCCCATTGAACACAATGGGGTTTACCTCTGGGTAGACATGCATAGGATTGTGCTTCCAATTAATTCTAACACTGCAGACAGAAGTATGCACACATGTCTTGTGATATACAAATAGTTTATGATCTTGTACCAGCTGGTAACCCCTGCTAACTGGGCAAGAGGCACTTTTTCAAGTGGTATTCCTCTTATAATTAGCAGGGGGAGAGCAATTGTCCCTCTTCACCCCTGCGCAGTGTTTTTCTAGTGACTGTTGCTGATGGGTTTCTGCATTGTTTTAAATTGTGAGCCCTTTAACAAGGGACAGGGAACCATTTAACTTTATTATTACTATTTGCCTGTAAACCGCTTTGTGATGAAAAGCGGTATATACTGTAAATACGATTGATTTATTGATTTATTGATTGATGATTGTATGCACAAGGAATATGTAGACTTTTTGAGGATAAAGTAAAGCATTCTATATGTAGCTATGCTGGCCTGGTAAGAAGTGCCTTCACCTATTTTCTTTTGGGAGGGGGCAGTATAGCAACAACTCAAATATTAAGGAGGCTAAGGAATCCAGAGAACCATTTCAATATAGTGATCCAAATTTTAGCCAATATAGTATTTTTAATTGCATTGTTCTTGAATGTTCTATATGTTGGTTCTATATATATATATATATATATATATATATATATATATATATATATAGGTTTTTTATAAATGAATCATAGATCTGGAATTTTGCACTAGTCCTGAGATAACTCTTGCACTTTGCTTTTAGTAATATTCAAAAGACTGATCATTTAGGTAATAAAGGAAATTGCTTTCTATTTGCAATACCAGGACAAGTAAGATAATTCAGTGGAATTTTTAAGTGGTGATAGGGGAAGGAATTGGACTGTGGTGCTGAGGGTAGCCCTTTGCCCTTGTGCCATGTCATAGTGGAACTCTGCTCCCTTTCCCCCCCCAAAAAAAAAAATCCTCACTATTGGCTCCATTTGTGTACCCATTTATTCTGTAATGGAGCAAATAACAGCTGATGTTGGAGGGAGTACATTGGGAAAATGCATTCCCCCAACCTCACCACACAAGGACTGGGGCCTCAGTCTAATCCAGGCCCCTGCCACCTTCCTGTGACTGCTTCCTGTGAAGGGGGAAAAAATAGAAGGGTCTTTTTTGCCGATGTCATATGTCTCCTCTAGTTCAGCTCCCTGAAAGTTTTACTATATATCCATATCTAGTAGAAGACAGCACTCATATTTGCTTCACAAGATGATGTTGCATATTCACTAAGAAACTGAGCTCCAAATCAGGCCTAATTCACCATGCCCCTGAACCCACACTGTGGCCTTGCCACCCCAGCCTCTTCAGTTTCCTAGCTGTAAAGGGATAATGATTCTTACTTAGCTTCTGATGTTGTTGTAAGGACAACAGCAAAATAATTCATGTGAAGTGCTTTGCATGTTTGGAAAATGCTATATAAACAGTTCTTATTCTGAAGGTATGAAGCTTTCTGCACTGATGCTAAATAGTTGTGTTATTTTTCAGAGTGCACAGATCTACCAGCAAAGACTAGATCAAGAGATTTCCAGTTTCCTGTCCATGATTAAGTCTTACGGTACCACACAAGGTAATCTTTTAATCAATAAGGAACTGTTCTGCTGCTTTGAAAACACTTCAGGATCTAATTGCAAAAAACTAATGGCATATCAGCTTCTCAGTAAATACAGAACTGTTGCTATTCTGTCAGCCCAGAGGTCTCAGTGTGACCTTCATAATAGTGGCAAGGTTAGCCTAAGCCACTAGTTCCCAAACTGTGAGCTGTGGCTCTTTGGGGAGCCATGGAAACCAGCCAGAGGGCCTTGGAATCGTCACCAAAACCCACCATCATATACAGTGTGTACGATTGTAGCACTAGTGGGGAGCCATAGCTGAAGAGCTCACACAGGAGACCATTTGAAAGCTAAGGAGGCAGGGATATTAGTGAGACACCTTAATGAGGCACATTTTAACTTGCGTGTTCTACAAATACAAGCAATAACAAGTTGGAAGAAAACAGCAGCTGAGCTCATATACTTCCTTTCTTCAAGGCGTGCCTGCTCCATTACTCAAGAAAGCTGAATTAGTATCTGAAACATCCAGAGAAACCTGTGAAGTACTAAGCAGTTGCCTCAGACTCTTCACTAAGCAGGAAGGGGTAAGTATTTCTATATGGTCTTGTTATGGGAAGATCAGAATAATGGCAGATATTTACCAAATAAGTCTTACAAGAACACAATTTCTATGGATTCTTTTTTCTTGGTTCTACCCCAGAATTGTAGTTGCTGAGGGATAGTTCTTAACAGTTTATGGAACCACTTGTACTTTTTAGGGCGTCAAATAATTAAAATAGAATGCAATTTTGTTCAAGCACACAGCCCTGGGAAACACCCAAGAAATGGAATGTTTGGAGAAATGGAATGCAGTTTTAACAGCAGTACATTGATAATGGAACTCAATTATCCTGTTTACATTTGGATGAAGCAAACAAGGTTAGAAATAGAGGCTGTGTATTGGAATGCCAGTTCTCCCAATAAGACCCAGGTACTTGAGAGATGCATTTATGTCTTTAATTAGAACTGTAGTTTATTACTTAATAGTGCTGTGATAGTATAACTGCTTATCTGATAGTAAAAGGTAAAGGTTTCCCCCTGACCAAATGGTCTAGTTGTGACTGACTGTAGGGGGCAGTGCTCATCTCTGTTTCTAAGCCGAACAGCCGGTGTTTGTCCTAGGACAAGCTTCTGTGGTCATGTGGCCGGCATGACTATACACCAAGGTGCACGTTACCTTCCCACCGAAGTGGTACCTATTTATCTATTCTCATTTTTATGTGCTTTCGAACTGCTAGGTTGGCAGGAGTATCTGGTAGTAGGCCCCATTGAACTCACGGGGACTTACTTTTGAATAACAGGTGTACAATAGGGCTGCAGGTTACATAAATCTGCACTTTAAACTCATTATAAAGAGGTGAATAAAGCAGCAATATAACATTACAAGATAAACTGCAGCATAATCTAGTGCACTGACTGTTATGTTATACCATAAATGCACAAAGGCTCAGCAAGTTAGTTGTTGGGAGATAACTTTATTCAAAGGTAGTAATGAGTGGATTGATCTTTGTTCAGCCTTGTGTTTTTCTTAGTAATTTGTACTTGTAACTGAGGGCACTTGTGCTGACCGTGACTCTCGGCACCAGTTACGTGACAGTGAGGCCCACACAGTGAACCCATTGTAGCCTCTGGGAAATTAGACTTGAGAAAAGAAAATAAGAGTTTATATTGGCTTACTACCTTTTGGGGTGGGGAATTGTGCATGTCTAAATTTCAAGAACTCTTCTAGTCTCTATACACTATTACTAAAAATGCAACTTGTTGGCCTTGTTGAGTAAGCACACAGTCAAGTGAACTATAATTATTACTGAATGATTATGTAAAAGGAAAGTTTGTATTAAAATAGGTGGATTTGTTCCAGGAGGGCGGGAGTCAAAAGAAAATGGAACCAAAGGTATTGGTTTAGAAAATGGCCTCTCTATAGCCAAGCACCCCAAACAGTCTTCAAAAGGGTCCTTTGAGACTGCAGAACAATAATTGGAGGACTTCTGCATGATTGTTCAAAATGAACTCCTTTCACACAAGGCTATAGTGCAGTGGTTCCCAAAGCAGTGGGTCATGACCTACCATCCTGGGAAGCACTATTGTATGCCCCTTTAAGGGGTGGGGAGAGGGGGAAGGCAGCAATGCCATCCCCAGGATGGCATTGCTGCTGTGGCCAGAGGGGCATTTTAAACAGAGGGGCATTGTAGCGCTGACATCTGGGGGTTGTGAGGAGCCCTGGGGACCCTCCCTCACGATTGTGATCATGAAATTGAAAGTGGGTCGCAATAGCATTTTACACCTGTTCTAAGGCTTGGGGAGCCCTGCAAGGGGGGGGGTCCCCCCAGGGTTCTGCACAACCTCTGGAGGTCAATGCTTCGAGGGGTGTTTAAAACCCTCTGGTGACAGCAGTTCAATCCTGGGGATCACATTGCTGTGTTTTCCACCACCAAGACTTATGTGGCTCCCAAATCTCTCAGCAGTTTGGGAACCTCTGCTATAGTGGGTTGAAACTGAGATGTATACATTTCCTTTGTAAGCTACTGAAAGCCTATAGTCAGCTTAAATGTGTGGATATATTATGTCATGCTCAAATGACACTACTTCAATAACAGAATTATTGAAATAGTACATAAGCAAGTATAATGAAAGCTAGTAAAATTTTATAGATGTAAATACAAATAAAACTGAAATGATGATAATCTTTTACAATTGGTGTTGAGGCTTAGGCTTTTGCTGATAAGACAAAAGTTGGTTTATTTGAAGCTTAAATTTTCTGAGCCTTCAAAATGTCCTGTCTCAATGAAATAGTCATTTCCAGCACACTATTCTAGAAAGAATCCCCACTTCAACTCTCTCAGTTTTTTAAAGAAGCAGCTATGCTTTTGGATTATGGGGAAAGGGGGTTGAAGTATACATCGGTAAAACAGAAATCCAAGAAATAACCATTTCAGAGGTATAAGGTAAAGGTTTCCCCACGACCGAATGGTCTAGTCATAACCGACTGTAGGGGGCGGTGCTCATCCCCATTTCAAAGCCTGTAGAGCTGGCATTTTGTCCGAAGACAAGCTTCCGTGGTCATGTGGCCAGCATGACTATACGCCGTAGCGCATGGAACGCCGTTACCGTCCCACCGAAGTGGTCCCTATTTATCTACTTGCATTTAGGTGCTTTTGAACTGCTAGGTTGGCAGGAGCTGGGACAAGCAACAGGAGCTCACTCCGTTGCGCAGTCTTGAACTCCCAACCAATTTCAGAGGTATAGGCTCCTTTTATATATCCTTTTACCTTTATAGTTGTATCAAAAATTGTTAGTGATTACTGTATCACCATAAGTTCTCATTGAAGCAATTGAGTACGCTGGCATAATATACAGGCATGCCCTGGTATCTGCTGGAGTTCTGTTCCTGACCCCACCATGGATACGTGAAACTGCAGGTACTGGGGATGCCTTTTTAAAGACAGGGGAACATCCGTGGTTTTGCTGCAACAAAGTTTTTTTAAAGAAGAGATTTGTTCCAAGTTCCCCTGTCTTCTTAATTGGAGTCTCAGTATGCATGGTATCCGTGGATAACTGAAACCATGGATACTGAATCAGTGGATACCGGAACACGCCTGTATATTATTTTGAATGTGATTACTGTTTTCTCCTTTGAACTTTTCTTTCAGAAGTCTTGGTGTTTAAGTGGTTTTACCTTTTGCTAGTTGTATGCTCTCTTCCAGCCTGTTGAGGTTGGGGGGGGGGGGAGCCAGCCAGAGCTGCAAGTTAAGTATACATGTGCTCAGAGGCAGTGTGCTTCTAAAGATGGCATTGGTTCAGTAGTGAGGGAAAAGCAATTGGTACGTGTACAAAGGTACTTTTCTTTCCTTATTCCAAGTCTCAGCCCTAGTATTAAGAGATCCCTAGGCTGATCCCATAGTTTGAGTCCAAACTAAGTGAGGGAAAGAGACAAGAGTGGGAGGGTTTTTTGCAAAGAGTTGGTAGAAGACAAACAACCAGTCCCGGATGTTACATGAAGGACTTTAATTTTTGAAGGGTGAAATTAGGGCTTTAATTTGTGTGGGGACATATGCCATTGCACAGTACAGGCGTGCCCCCACTTTTTCGGTTATCCACGGATATAATGAATACTGGGATGCCTATTTAAAAGATAGGTTAACATTAAACATATCTTTTTTTACCTTGTTGCAACAAAACCATTGATATTCCCCTGTGTTTAAAAAGGCGTCCCCAGTACCCACCGTTTCAGGTATCCACGGTGGGGAACCCCAGTGGATACCAGGGCATGCCTGTAATGTAAACGCAATTGCTTAATTCTAAGTGTGTGAGGATAGTGGATCACAGTTGCTGAGATGTGATGGAAACTAACACTGCTTGTGCATTAGCTGACCTTGGGTTACTCAGTTATTTCTGTGAGTGTCCTCTAAATCTGTATTTTTCAACAAGAGGTACTAGTATGGCACTGCCTTGCTAGACCTAACCTCTCTGCAAGTGTGGTGGCAGCTGGGACAATGATGCATCAAAGGGCAAGATGTAGCTCTTGAGGGACCAGACACCTACAGAGCTACATCTTGTCCTTCAGTGCATCATGCATCACCAAGCCAAGTCGCATGGCTTGGGTAAGAAGGGTGCAGAGCAAAGGAGAGGTCAGGAAGCAGCAGTGACTGAACAAACTGCTCCATTTCTATATAATAACAAACAACTGTATGGAAAGTTGCACCCTCCTGTCCACAGTGGCTGTCTTGGGTGATTGATGGCACTTGCAAAATAGGTACAGCTGATAATTGGAAAAGTGGTATTTGCCCTAAAAAAGGTGGAAAAGCCCTACTACAAAGAATAGAAAGCAACCTACAGTGCATATACAATTGTTCCTTGTCTTATGTGAAGGATACATGCTGGAGCCAAAATCATGTATATTCAAGATTACCTTGAAAATACATCTGAAAAATAGCTGCTACCCTTTAAATAATGCTCTTTCACTGTTCTTATTGTTTAACGGTTTTTAATTGTTTAACTTTAATACGTTATATTAATGGAAGTTATGTTCTATGTACACCGCTTTGGAGTTCTAGAGATGTGGTATAAAAATCCTATAAATAAGTCTTCAAAAATTATGAGAGGCAGACTGGAACTGAAACTGATGGGGGGAAACAGCAGCGTCATTCTCGGATCGCGTACTATCTCATCTTGTAAGTGGAATAGCGGGCGGAAGTACCTGTGTTAAATTCTTGTTTTTTCACTGGTGTTTGTTTGAGCATGTATAGTTGAATTCCCACAAATCAGTTGTATGTAAGACAAGTGATACTATGTGCAAATTGCCTTATAGATTGCTTTGCTGATTTGGTTACCTTGAGCTATTTGCTTACATGAACTTTTTCAATTTCTCCTTGTGACATGTTTCAGCTTGGATTGTGTCAGCCTTGCCACACTATTCATTAGTTTGTGCATCTCTTGGCTGATGTGTTCTGCCCCATGCCTCATTCATGCACAGGAGCATCCCAGGGTTTTATCTGTGAAATGTCAGGGTATTTTTTCTGAAGCCTTGCAGGAAGACCTTTGCTGTTCTAATAATTATAATATCAATATCAATATCAAATTGAAAGGTATGCAGGTAAGGACTCTTCTGTACCTGTGTTATACCTGTTTCTGCCATTTATTCATAGGCATGTTGAGCACACATGGACACTTCACCTTGTTGCAAATAAAGCTTCACAGGTCAAGGTTTTTTTAAAAAAACTTGTTCATTAGAAATGGGCCAAAAAAACTATATGATTCTTCTTGTGGGAAGAATCTGTGCTTCTAGAACTGTGCTTATTTAAAATAAAAGCCTACTGAGCATTTCTGAGCCCCCCCCCTCCCCAGAAAAACATCAAATGACCCTAGGAAGATGCTCATTTAAATCTTCTCTGTGTAAATGTCTTTCCCCACGTTACAGGCATGTGGTTCAGGGTCAAATCTAATTCAAGCGTTCTTCCACTAGTGTGACTGCTTGAGAAACTAATTTCTGCCTGGAAGATCCCACAAACCTGAGGCAGCATTTTATATCCCACCCACACATAAGTGTGCTCAAGATATTAAGAGATGCATTTGTGTCAGTATCACACATTTGTTGGGCTTGCTGCCATGGCTTGCATGTGATCCAAGGAACCCATGTGGAAAAAGGATTTAAAGGTTCTCACAGCTGTGTGGAACACGCTGCACATAAGTTATATTCTTTGGCAGCAGCCTCTACTACACGAATGGTAGAACTAAGGCTTTGGCATGACAATAATCTGTTTCTTAAGCATTTAAGAAAGCAGATATGGGGTCACTGCCCTCTTTCTCATAGAGGATCTGCCTAGAATTCATAGGAATTCACGAGTGCAGCATTTCCTGGCATGAAGGTACAGGAACAAAAAGCTTCACCACTGAATTTTTCACGTTGTTATACTGCCCAACCTCCAAGAAGCTCAGCGCTGGTGTACATAGTTCCGTCACTCCTTTTGTCCTCATAATAACCTTGTGATAGAAGTTACAATATCCTTAATTTTGTTTTTGCAGAAAGTGTTGGAGGTATCCACTTAGAAAATGTGTGCACGCATGTGCGCAAGTTTGTTTTAAATCCCTCCACAGGGCCTCTAGCTACTAAGGTTGCAATCCTATCTACAACCTGGGAGTAAGCCCTATTTACTATAATGGACCTTACATCTGAGTAGACATGCATAGGATTGGGCGGTAAATCCCCTCTGTGTGTGTGTGTGTGTGTGTGTGCGCGCGCGCGCATGTGTGCAATCTTAACTGTAGTACAAATGTATGTGCATGAACACTACTTCTTAGTTTCACTCTTTCTCTGCTACCGCCCCCTACAGTCGGTCACGACTAGACCATTCGGTCGTGGGGAAACCTTTACCTTACTGCTACCCCATAACCATTTAGCCAGAGATTGCCTGCTTTAGAAGTTGGGGTGGGGCTATTACAGAGCAACAGAACAGAAGGCAGAAAAGAATCTCAGGCCATATGATGACGGTGTAAAGAGGGGTTTATCGCTGAGTGGCAAGGGGCTGTTCCAAGTCCACAGGTGCGTCCCTATTTTTTCCTCTGATGTTTTGGAGAGTATGGTGGCTATGCTAAATGGGGAGGGGCGAGGGGAGAGAAGAGCGACGAGCTCCCCTGCCTCCCGCAAGAACTTTTAAAAGTAGCCTTGTGTCTTTAACAAGCTCACTCTCCGTGTAGAAGTCAGCGTGCCCAGTTTTTTGTTCCTTCGTTTTAAGTCTATCAGAAGAAAGCAGCGCACGGGGCTTAAATGTTGCTGGCCGACTCCATGCCGTGCGCTCTTTAGGACCCGGCAGAAACTTGCTGGTGGGTAGTAAGTTTGACCGGGCGGCAGCTTGAACGAAGCTTTGGGTATCCTGTTACGCGACGCATCCGGCTGTTTCTCGCCCTCGGAGGAGCGGGAGGGCTGAACCGAGAACAAACTTCCCTTGCCGACTCCGCGTCGGTCTCTGGTCTCTCCCAGCTCCAAGAGCAGGGACCTTGCAGGGGGCGGAGTGTCGAGCGAGCAGCGCCTGTAACTGTGTCAAGGGCTTCGGGGTCTCTTGCAGCCGCCGCCTGTGCCGCACCGTTGCCCGCATCTGCCTTCCACCGGGGCTGCTGCGCCTGCTGCTCTCGCCGCCACCCTCGCTGGCCGAACTCGGCAATGACAGCCAGCGCGGGCTGGGACGAGGCTTGTCTCCTTAAATCTCCTCCTTCTCTCCCCTCCTGCCTGAACGCTGTGAGTCTGCGGCTGGCCTGAGGGACCGGCGTTGGCTCTCGCGATAAGCCCTGCAGAAGTGTTGGTGCAGTAGCGATAGCAAGCCTAGGCGGCGGCGGCGGCGGCTGCTCCTCCTCGTCCTCTTGCTGCACTCCGGCGGGGGCAAGAAAAGCGAGAAGGTGACTGAGGCACCCGCGAAGACCTTGCAGCGCTGCGCGCGAGGTCAGCGATGTCCTGACAGAGTTGGAGGCGAGCGCTCCGGCCAGCCAGCCCCGCGCCGGATTTGTGTCTTGTCGGGAGTTCCACAGCTTCACTCGCGCGACAGCTTGGGAGGAAGAAGGTAGGTCTGCCTGCCTGGGCTTGCAGTGTTGGGTTCGTTGGATTTATTTATTTTTTGCACGGGTAGAGAAGCTACATTGGAGAGTGAGAGAGAGACGGGAGAACTGGCGCCAGAGAAAAGACAGAACGGTCGCCTTTGATTGCCCCTAGCGTTTATGCAAGCCATCGCCTAAGCTAGTAACGCCCGCTGACAAGGATGCTTTGTGCGACTGTATTTGAATTTTGGTTTTGGTTTCTGGCGATGCCTCCCTGAAAGTGACTCGCTTTCTTGTGGACTTCTTTTTGACATTGGAATTAATTCCTCCGCTTTGCACTAAGGATGAGCCGTTGAAGCAATGCTTTGGACAATACTTCTTAACACTTGGCAAACACCAGTGTGTGTGTGTGTGGTGCCTGGGACTCTACAAATCTGATTTCTGTTTTGGCAACTTCAGTAAAGATTACCGGCAAAGGTATAGCTTGTGGTATTGCTTCACTAACACAGCACTGCTTTACTGTATAGCAAAAGTTAGTTGTTGTACATCTGTCTTAATAGATAACCAGAGAATGTTTTGGAGAGAAGTTTAGTACTGACATCAGTTTTCAGTGATATCGCTGTAGCGGTGCATAGATACCAGTAAACAAGCTGGTGGATGTGATGTCGCTATAGAATGAACTTGCTATAGACTTGCTTTAAAAAATGCAGTATGTGCTGATCTTAAAATAGATAATTTTATATTTCAGAGGTATGAAATAGAGACTCAGACACTGAGAGGTTGAAAGCTGATCATTTCTCTCAGATCACATAGTGGAAGTCAAGTAGGAATCTAGCAAACTTGATATCCTTTTGAAAAGTAAGTCCCATTGACTTCAGTGACACAAGTCAATGTGTATATTTTTGGAATCTGAACCATCATAATTTCTGTCCTTTTGCTTTTTGGGTAACTAACTTCACCTGATTCAATATTTTAATAGGCCAGCTTTTGAGAAAGTCGCAGCAACGGTGATCTTTACCATTTTTATCGTAATGCTTCCGTTTCATCCACAGTTTCTGCTATCATTTTTCTGATAACATTTTTCAAGCACAATTTTGCATTTTTACTGCATTTTTACCATCTGCTGAAGCAGTCAATGGCTATTTGCCAAGATAAATGGAACCTCTAGGTTCAGACCAATATGCCCCTGCATACCAGTTACTGGGGAACTAAGAAGGGCTGTTGCTTTCAGGCCCTGCTTATGAGGTTACCCAAAATATCTGGCTGACCACTGTAGGAAGACAAGATGTGAACTCTGCTCCAGCAGGAGTTTTCTTACGTAATGAGACTGTTATGATAACCATGCTGAATTTCCTACATGGGTTTCCTTTCAATGTAGGAAACTTTCAATGTAGGAAACATACAGGTCTCCCACATGTGCAAAGCAGCATCTGAAAAAAGGCAATATATATGGAGGGTGAAAGAGGCATGTGCATTTATCTCCCATGATGGTTATGCCTTTAGGGTACACACTCTGCCTACATGGAAATGACCCTTGCAGGAAATGTGTGATGAATCCTTTTTAATTCTGCATTCTTGTCTAGAAAGTACATGTTGATCTGAGAATGTACTGTATGTTTTTATAGTCAAGTCTGGCCCCATGCACAAGAACGTACCTGCAGTGTAAATACCGTGACTGACCAAAGAGCCAAATTTGGTATTCTTTCCTGGAATATGTGATGCCACCTTTCTTCAGATTCTTCGTCCAAAATCTGTATTTTGAGTTAAGCCATTGGCTTAATACTTATGCTCAACAATAACTGCTTCATTATGCATAACTGACAGACCCACCTTCGTCCATTGCTACTTCCCCTTCCTTAACCCCTTCCATCTTCTGTAAAACCCTTTCTATTTTGTATAAAATGAGGGCATTTTTGAGGGCATAGGTGTCTATTATGGGGACTTCTGCCTATATTATCTGATTTACATGCAGTTTTTAAATGAACCTAAACCAATGACTGCAAAGTCATTTTAATGAAAAAGTGAGAAATATTCTGTGAGCCACCTTGAGCGCTTTGCAAGAAGAGAAAGGCAGGATATTATTTTTAATGAATTTATACCCTGTCTTTCTGTCCCATAGTAGGGCACCCAAGGCATTTTACAATAAAATGAAAAATACACAATAAAATTAGAGCAATAACAAATAATTAAAAGCATCAGACACCAATGGACTATCCAATCATTAAAAATTACAGATTAAAATTTTACAAATTTTATACAAATATCTTACATAATTTACATCCTTTCTCCCTCCCCTTTATTCCACGACTGTCTTCTTCCCTCATTTTTCTTTAACCAATATGTTCCCGAGGACTTAAACATCAGTGAAGTCTAAGTACAGTATTCAGATCTCAAGTGCAGGTATAAACTTCTTTCTAAGTTATACTGTAGACTAGGTGACCAAACTTAATATAAAAGCCACGGGTGATCAATTTCAGGTGTTTGAGAACCACAATATTTAAGAAACATTTAAATTCTTGAATATACTTGCTCACTATGAACTTTAATCCAGAAGACTCTTTGATTGTATGGAGTAAATTATAAAGCTTGCAAATTTCTTTGTGATGCAAAAAGGAGCTCAGCCAACATATTTCTGAGAGCCATGCATTATGTCAAAGAGCTGCATCTGGCTTGCAAGCCACAGTTTGGCCACCCCCTATTATATACTGTAATACTTCGCTACATCAGCCTTCTCCCACCCCTCTCAATGTCTAGTGCAGGTGTGCGAAACATAAGGCCTGTGGGCTGGATGCAGCCCCCAGGAGCTCTCTATTTGGCCCTCATTATAATTGGGCTGTCCCAGAGCCATCCTTTCAGGAGTGCAATTTCTCCCCTGACATCACTTTGCGGAGCATCTCTCATCTGCTAAACGGAAAAGTGAAGCAGCAGCAACAGATCTGCTGGAAAGGTGGCTTTGCTCTCCCATATCTTGAAAATATGATCAAGATTTGCATATTTTCTCTTCTGCCATTTGCAGCTGATAAATTCTGCTCACTCTTGGCCATCATCTGTAACGCTGTCACATCCTGCTTAATGACATCACTTCCAGCCCATTGCCGTTGCCATGAGTGTTATTCAGCCCACTATATAATATGAAACGTGTTTGACCCCCCTGCTCTAGTGCTTTTTTGTTATCAGAGTTTACTTAAAAGGTTATAGCCGAGCTGTAAATAGCATAAGCATTGGGTGCTGCATGGATGTCTGTTCATTACTGTTGACATGCTCCCTGGGAAATGTGGGAGCTTATGGATACTAGGCTTCATTTTTATTTGCTTGCTTGCTAACAAATGTTTCAAAAACATGCCACGTAATCCTGGCTTGTAGGGAACATTCAAGACATAGTTTCCTTGTTTGGTGTCCCTGCCTACTAGTTTAACAAATTCTCTTTAAGCTCAGTGTGCATGAGGTGAGGAGGGAGCGCTTAAGCTTGTCACTCATTCCCAGCTCAACAAACTGTGTCTGGTTGGACTGGAAATGTAACATGAACTGGGCTGTTGACCTGAGAATATATTGTTGTAAGCAAGAGAAGTACAAATAAGAATGAACAAAAAAACCACTAAACATTTATTTTGCTTTGAGGCATCAGAACCATTTCCAATAGCATTTTATTATCTCTTTTATTAACAGCCTGTTTCTAGAAATGTGAAGATAAGCAACTCTTTTTAATTCATTATATCAGTGCTTCCCAATCTGTGGGTCGCGACCCACCATTGGGAAGAAAACTGGGCATTCCCCCTTAAGAGGAGTGGCCCAGTTATGGGTGTCCTGATGGTGCTGCTGTGATCACGGTGCCACGGACATCCAGGAGCTTCAGCTTGTACCTGGGGGTCATGCTGAGGTCTGAGGGAGTCTGAAGGCCCGCAGCTTCCTCTGGGCTTCCGCGATTCAGAATAAAGCCCTCCTTTTCTCACAACAAGCATTTCCTGCTTTGAAGTGCTTGTTGTGCAAAAAATGGGGCTTTATTCTGCATTGTGGAGGCCTGCAGAGGAGGCTGTGGGCCTACCAGACCCCCTCAGACCTCAGCGTGACCCTCAAGTAAGGGCTGAAGCCCCTGAGTGTCCATGGCACCATGATCTCAGTGGTGCTGTCAGGACACCCATGCAACTACTTAGCACATTCCCAACATCCAAGTAGGCCTTTGGGGACAACTGCATTATATTATTCTATCATATCAATCCTTCATGAAGCTTAAGGCAGCATATAAGAGTCTTTCCTTCCCCATCCCCCATTTTATGCTCTCAACAACCCTTTAAAATCGGTTAGGCTGAAAGATGGTGTCTGGCTCAGGGTTTCTGAGCGAGCTTCATGGTTGGTTGAACCTGGTTTTCCCCATTCCTACTCCAGCACTCTAATGACTATACCACATGATCTCTCAACTCATTGTTTATGTAAATAGTTGTAATGTATTTTGGTGCTGAAATTATGATTGAGTCTTCTGAGCTGGTACACGAATGTGACATCATAAAAGTTCAGCCAGGACTAGAATGTGCTTTAGAGTGCAAGGTTCCATGGGGAATTTTACAAGTAGTAAAAGGAATAGTTACATGCTGAAGGTGATGGTGATAAATGGAAGCTTCTCAGCTGTAATGTGCTCAGGTCCAGTATATAAAATGCACTTGTATTGCTTCTGTAGCATGCTGCAAAAAATGTTGATCTTATAAGTACCAAGTTTTCATCTCTCTCGTTCTAAAGACTCTGGAAGGTACACAATACATCACCTTACAGCACCCACAGCATGTCTACTCAGAAGTAAGTACAATTGTGTTTAATGGGGCTTACTCCCAGGAAAGGCGTATACAAGATTGTAGCCTTAGTCTGAGTAGCTCTCAAAACAGCTGGATTGTAAAATGCTATAAAATTAGTGAACGTGTATGTGTCCAAAATGGAAGATAATTTTGAGGATTCAAGTTTACAAGGAGAGATACGGCATTCTCTGTTTCTTGCAGCCTTTGAATTGAGACTGGCTGGAAAATTAGGACAGTATTATAACAACTATAAGAGATTCAGACAGCTAGCCTAAGTTTGTCTTTAATTTTAAAATTATACAGGTATGTGTTGCTTAATGACAGGGTTACATTCTCTGAACCTTGTCATTAAGCAATTTTGTCATTGTCCAAAAAATGCATAAAAAGAAGAGCCCCACTGGATCAGGCCAAAGGCCCATCTAGTCAGACTTCCTGTATCTCATAATGGCCCATCAGATGCCTCAGGGAGCACACAAGACAACAAGATTCCTGCATCCTGTTGCCATTCCCTTGCACCTGGCATTCTGAGGTACCTTTGTTTTACTTTACAAGTTTGTATAACTGTGTAAATTGGTGGTGTTATCATTAGCAGGCCCCAGAGGCCTCTTCCAGGTCTTTGTGGGCCTCAGAATAGCCTACAAAAGCACCCAGAAGCTACTTCCAGTTGTTGGAAGCGAACTGGAAGTGTCTTTCCAAAAAAACAAGTAGTAGCTTCTGGGCACTTCCGCAGCCCATTTGTGAGGTCTGTAAAGGCCTGTCCTGACCCAGAAGAGGTTCTCTTAATGACAGTGCCATCACAAAGGTAATTTTTTATGCATTTTAAGCTACTGTATAGTAATTGTACAGTAAATTGATGACAGATGTTGCATATGCAGTTGATCGTAACATTGCTCAGCAGCACACACCTTTACTTTGTTTTTTCCACTAGAAGGAACTATGTACACCACCCTGAGCTCCTTGGAGGAAGAGTGGTATAGAAATGTGGAAAGTAAATGTTATATTAGGGGCTCCTTAGCTGTATGCCAGTGATTTTCAAACTAAGGAGTCATGAGAGCCCTGCCTGTGTCCCTTTTAAGGGGCAGGGGCTGGGGAATGGCAGCAACACGATCGAGTCACCTCTGGGCATAGATTGGGGCTGGGGGGGGACTTACCAGTTTGGAGTTATACCACTAGGTAATATAAAGGCTTTGTTTAGTTGCCAGAATTAAGTATCTGTATGTACATATTTAGGGCATATACAAGTTACAGAATGGGAAACAATCCAGATTTTATTTTAAAACAAAATTACTTTTAAAAGCAACACAAATGTAATCTTTTTTTAGATTTTACTTAGAAAAAAATTAATCATTTTTTGTAATGGACCTTTTGTTGAGGAATTTTGTAATGTGACAAAAGAAAAAATTTGTATTGCTGTACCTGTAAGGCTTAGCAGAGTAACTGGTAAATGTGACCAAACCTTGACTTGTATCTGTCCTACTTGTGAAGGCTGTACATATAATAGTGAATTTTGCTTTGTTTCTATGAGGCGTGAAGAACACAGGACTAGGTGTATATTTAAGATTGGATTGAAGGGTGGCAATATTGGTTATTGGAGTTTCTGTTTCAGGTGAAGTTCAGCCGTGAGCAGTGATGGCGAACCTTTTGGGCTCGGTGTGCCAAAACTTTGGGAAATGCTTAACTTGATTCTGCTGGTGTGTCAAAAAAAAAAAAAACCAAACCCAAACAAAAGACAAATAATTATTTATCGTCATTTATTTAAACTAAAACTACAGTCCAATCATGTGTGGTGCTTTGTATTATATAAAGAAACACCAAATAATTGCCAAAATGAAAAATGAGTAAAGCAAATTCCACTTTTGTCAGACGCTGGTGAATGCTGGTGTGTCAACCTCAAACGTCGTGGTGTGTCAGCTTTGACGCGCGTGTCATAAGTTCGCCATCACTGGCCTAGAGAATGCCTGTCCAGCAGACATAGTCTTCTATACCATTTGCTCAAATAATACTGAAATGAAGAATTATGACCCAATACTAACTAGTTCCAGCTATTGAATGCCCTTTCTGGCTGTCCTAAACAATGATCTGGCAGCATGCAAAACTGTGTGCTTCAAGACCACCACCAAAGATTACGCAGAGGCTCCATGTGCAGTGGTGGGGCCCTCAACAGAGATGACTTAAAAGGAAGGGCAGAACAGGAAGAGGGCAGCAGGCATATTGAAAGTAGGGAGGTGGCACTCAGCACAGTTAATGCATGCCAGATAATATCCCCTTTTGTGACAGTCGACACGCTCCATTTCTCTCCTCAAACTTGCCTTGGCTAAAGAGCTGGTGCAGATCCAAGGAGACATATTGGTGAAAGTAATTCAATTTACCCCTTCCAATTGCTGGCCCCCCATCATAGCATGCAGCGCTGCCTGTTTGGGTTCAGCTACATGCAATGGCAGGGAAAGCCATATTGGACTGTGTATGTACGCTAAACTCTAAAGTAAGGATATTTCAGTGTCAACAAGGTGTTAGTTTAAAATACGCAAAGAAACATTACAGTTCTCGCTCTCTACAGAAGCATTTCTGTGCTGTTAAATTCACACACTTATTTGTGCACACGTGCACACTATTTGAACTCGTTTCCAGGGCAGAAGACCCCAATGATGGTCATACTTCTTACTCATCTGAGTCATGTGGCTTGGAGCGTATGTAATCTGCCTTTGCCATTCTTAGAACTGATAAATATTGTTTTTAGGATTGGTTGTCTCAATTTGGGGAATGGGAAACAAAGAGGAGACTCCTGCTAACTGGGCAAGAGGCACTTTTCCAAGTGGTGTTTCTCTTATTTTTAGCAGGGGGAGAGTAATTGTCCCTCTTCACACCTGCGCAGTCTTTCTAGTGGCTGTTGCTGGTGGTTTGCCTTTTTTTTTTTTTTTTTAGATTGTGAGCCCTTTGGGACAGGGAGCCATTTAATCTTATTATTATTACCATTTGCCTGTAAACCGCTTTGTGAACTTCGTGTTGAAAAGCGGTATATAAGTACCTGTTGATTGATTGATTGATTGATTGACTACTGCTTCTTATCGAGGGATTTCTTTCCACCTGCCCTTCTATTCTCTATGTCCTTTCTATTGACACCATATGTTGGAGTTGTGATGTGGCTGCTCCATTTTATCATGGCTAGCTTCTTTAAAAAATTTTTTTTAAATGTCTTGATGTCACTCTGTCACTGAGTCACTTGGTATGAATTATTGCTGTAGTTTGTGGCTGCTTTTTCAGGCTTGTATATCAGTCTCAACATCGTTATATGACAGGTGACTCCTTTATTGGGGCTTCCTGTTGTTAAGTGCTAAAATGTGTGATTGGCTTTCTCTCTGTTTTAAAAGATGTTTAAGATGTTGTGAATGTATTCACTAATCATACTACAAAACTAGCTCTCAGCAGTATCAAAAGAAATTAAGCTGGATGTTGCCCTAAAAAGTGGTCAGTTTGTTCATGGGTTGTGCTTTTAAGTTTTGGAAGCGTCTATGTTCACTGTTTTCTTAGCTTTCTAGTAGATTTTTGCTTTTGAAAGTTCAGGTTGTTGAGATCACAAACCTTTTGGAGGGTTGCTGCTGTAGCCCTTAGACCAGTGGCTGCAATATTAAATCTGAAAGACTAGTTTCAAAGCCAAGCTCATTAGTTACCTGGAGGTAAGATGCTTTTGTCTTTATCACCACCTCCCTCTCTGGCAAAACAGGAAAAATGACTGACTGTGTTGAGACAGATGAAGCTTGTTGTATAATAAGATCAGCATCTTGCTTTAGGAGCAACCTGTTGCTCCAGAGTGTGTAACTTCAAGAACTGTGTGGTTTTCCTATGTATCCTTATATAGACGCTTCCGATAGTGAAGAATTTTCTAGTTGAAGTAACTGGCTTCAGTAATGGTATCTTAATGGATTTCATTCATTGATTTTTTTTTCTGTGTTTTGCTGGGCTCTCTATTCAGTGGAATTCTTGGCCACATTCTGAAATCTCATCTTTTCTCTTTATCATGCATTTTGTTCTATTAAATAAAAACTTACCCTGAGCATCCCCAACTTTGAACTTGATTCCCAAGGGAAAGTATCACCAAATCCAAAATGGGTAAACTTCTGTTCTGATCCAGGGACAAGGTTTTTCCTATGTACTGTACTTGCTGGCTTAAGGTGAGCAAAGATTGCTTCCAAGAAGCAATCCTCAGGGTAGCAAGAAAAGCTACCCAGCAGGGGTGTGTGGGTTATAAATTGGAAGATAATTGGTGCTGTATGTGTCCTACTAATGGTATGTGGTTTAAAAAAATGCTGTGGACCACTAACTCCTGTAGACAAAGCCACAAGGTAAGCACATAACTTGTGTTGTGTCCTCAATCTACTTTTTAGAGCTTTCTGACATGGTTCAGTTGCAAACTAGAGCCTAATCTTGAAATAGCTTTGAGTCTCACTTTCTTGGGAGAGATGAGATTTTGTTCATACATGTTTCTACTTATAGGTGAGGAATCTGAAACTGGAGCATGAGCAAGAGAAAAACAAGATCTTATCAGAAGCACTAGAAACCCTAGCCACTGAACACCATGAATTAGAGCAGTCACTAGTCAAAGGGTCATCACCTTTGAGCATCCTTAGTGAAGAACAGTTCTATGATGCTGTTTCAGGTAAGTGTGAGACATTAATTCATGGCAAGCCATGACTTTTTAATTTGTGTGTTTAATTATGATTTATAATGATGGTTTGATGCTTAGGGTTGAGTTGTGGTAGTATCTAATATAGCACAACTGATGAACCTGGCATCTCAGTTTAACAAGCAAAAAAAGCAGGTCCCTATTCTCCAAGGAGTAAATTTGGGTTTAGGGCAAATTGTTCCCTAACTTTCCCGCACCACAACCCACCTCAGTGAGTTGTGATGCTCCTTCTTGTGCTGCAAGACCTTCTTGGGAAGCCCTAGTGGCCTCTTCTGGGTTGTGCTGGGACAGCAACCCACTCTGTTGGCTTCCCTGGGCCTCAGAATGGCCCATAGAAGCATCCGGAAATAACTTCCAGACAAAGTCAAACAAAGTTCCATCTGAAAACCAGAAGTTGCCTTGGGACGCTTCTCTGGGCCATAACCTGAGGTCTGTAGAGGCCAATAAAGTGGGTCACGAGCCCAGTGTGGCCAGGAAGAGACCTCTGGGCCTTCCAGCTTCTGGAATTGCTCTGATTTGGAGCCAGCCTGAAGTGGGGTGGGGGCAGCTCACAATCCACCATGCATGGAGTTTGTGACCCAATGTTGGGGGTCTCGAAAGAAAGTGCCAAAAGATGCTAGTAAATGAATTCTGAGGTGTTAAGGCAAAACTAGTTGCACGGTCTGACTCTGTTCACGAGGTATATAGGTACATATAGCTTGAAAAGATCTCCTTGCTAGCTTTTAAAGACCTCTCACAGTTGCAGCCTGAGCAATGAGATTTCTACTCCGCAAGGAGTGAACATGTGAACACTAGTTTCTAGCATAGTCTAATAGTTCTACAAAAGCCATGCTCTCTACTGGGCTGACTGTTTCTTCGTTGTCTTTTCTCTCTTTCCATTTTTAAGTGGAGACAGGAATAAGTTAATGAAAAGGAATTATAGAGGAGTATCAAGCAACAGTTATTACTTGGTTGAACTACAAAAATGCATTAGTTTAAATTGAATTGGACTTGTGTATCAGGTGTAAGAAATGCTCTGTAACAAATCAGGGGTTCAAATACTGTTGCTGCCATTGAAACCATTCAAGTGGCTAAGATTTCAAAGACATCTTAGGATAGGCGAATAGTCTGGACCATGTCTATCGTGTCTCTACCAGCATACAATTATTACGCAACTTCATGGATAATGACAAAAGGGAAGACCTATTTTCCTCTGAGTGTAGATCACATTGGGAACCTTCATTAGGATTAGTTGAGCAGAAAAAGGTTTATTTGGGGTAAAGAGGGACGCAATCCTGATTGAAACTTCAGTGGGGAGCAGGCAGTATTAAAATCCTTCCTATTCACCCCTCCCGCTATAGTTTTCCTCAACACTATTCTAAGTAAACAACTCATGTTCTTGCAGCATGTACTTGGCCCGTGGTTGCCTAAGTTACCATAACCATTCTCCAAGTGGATCAGCATTGTTGTATTAGTCTTTCCATGATAGCAGACTCTTCTGAAAACAGATTCCTTGTCAATGTTGTTTGCTTGTCAAGCAGCGGTTCTGCATCTACAGATTTCTTATGTTACCTACACAGCTTTCTGAAGAAACTTTCTGTACTGAGGAATTCATAAATTTCCACTTGTGCTAATCTGAGCATCTTCTTCAGCAGTCAGCTACCTAAAAACATCCACCTGCTTACTTGGATTGAAACACTGTGATATATAATAGAATTAATCTAGTAGACACACAGCTGGCTAAAATAGTCATACTATAGAAGAATGAGGTCCTGTACAAATCAGCCTTGGATGATAGATATAACTAAAGGTTAAACAACCAACAAAAGGTTAAACTTCATTTATTGAATCTATGCCATCTGTCCATCATCGTCGTCTTCATCTCTCCCCCCCCCAGTGTTAGTGGTCATCATCTAAGGGCTAAATCCTAGCCAGCTTTCTAGCACTTACGGAGCCATGCAAATAAGGCATCTGCTGCTTTCTGCAGGTGAGGATGCAGTCGTGGTAGTTTCCTCAAGGTAAAATTTGCTTGCTTACCTCCTGAGGAAGCATCAGAATTGGAAAGTTGAATGCAATTGGACCCCAAGTCTGTTTAATATTCATTGCTTAGGATACTAACATGCTTCAGTCCTTGATGTAAATGTAGAAATCGTGTTCTGTTTTGTTCAGGTTTGTGTGCAGCACATGCCAAATGAATTACAAAAGGTCTGTGTCATTGTCATCCTCCTCATGCATCCTGACCGATATTGCAGTTCTGGGTCTTTACCGCTTATGTTCTGACCCTGCGTATAATATAGAGCCTTTTTGGTCCTAGTAGAGTGTAATTTAGAGGCGCATCTGTGGACATGGCTCTCTGACAGTAACTATAACACTGGCAGATTAGTCCTGCTGATGTATATATGACTGCACACTGTAGACTGTGTGATGGAAATACACTTTTTCTTTTTCTTGTGTAAAAAGTACTCACTTGCCACTCATATGTACTGGCATATGTACACATACTAGTGGTAACTAATTACTATTCATTATACCACTGGGTATTAACTAAACAAGCATCTGTCCTTACTCATTGTTTTGGGCTGTTGCTAGCTAGCTTTGCCTTACTGTGTTCTTCTGATGTTTCTATACTTGTGATAGCTTAGCTAGAAGGAGCCTTGTGTTGTGAGAAAGCAGCCATAGCTCAGTTAAGTGGCAGAGCACCTGCTTTGCATGTAGAAGGTCTTAGGTTCAGTCCTTGACAACTCCGGATAGGAGCGGGGAAAGATCTGTTTGAATCTTAAAGAGGACTGAATCTTAGGTTCAGACCTTGACATCTCCGGATAGGAGCTGGGAAAGTTCTGTTTGAATCTTAAAGAGCTGCTCCAAACAATGTGGACGGTACTGACCTAGATAAGTCGACAGTCTGTTTTGATATGGCAGCTTCCTATTTGTTATGTAAATGTCCTATATAAAGAGTCCAAGATTGATTCATCATATGAGGAGTTTTTATTGTTTATTGTAAACATTTTGTCTAGTTACATGAAATGGGCAATAATAATTTGCAGTCTTGTTCCATATGCTTTAAATCCTGCAACTAAAAGTGGATCCTGGTGAGAATTAGCAGTGCATAAAGGTGGTATCCTATTAAAATGGCAATATTATCATGTTCATGGGGCTTTTGCAAGGAACGCAGCAAGACAGGTTGCCACCTTGAGGGGCTTACAGTCTAAATATTAACACAAGTGAGACAACGGTGGAGAACAGATGCTAGAATAAAGAGGGAAGCCCGTGCATTTGTTTTGGTTGTATGTTCTGAAGTTTGCTTTCGTTAGTGAATGGAGGTTAAGGCATTGTGTTGAGGGGTTCACAGAAAAGGAGGGTTTTGAAGGAAGTGAACAAGGAGGTTCACACAGAGGTTTTGGGAAGCTGTTCCAAGCACAAGAGGCAGCAAAGGAGAAAGGGAAGAGTTGTTTCAGGCTGCAGGTGACTTCAGGATGGTTGAAAGAGGGGAGCATAGGTCACAGGCAGGAGCTTAACAAGATATGCCAAGTGAGAATTCAGGAGGGACAAGCCCATGGAAATGTTTGAAAGTAAGGACAAGGAACTTTTGCTGGCTCCTGAAGCAATTGAATGGGGACGGTAGTGAAGGAATGTACAGAGAGGTTTGATCTTGGCAGCGAGACTAGAGAAAGATCCGGCAATGCTGGATGGATCAGAGCTACCAGGAGACCAGAGACCACAGTAGTAAACTATTCTTAAAACAGGTGGGATTTCATGCTCAAGAGAACAGGAGCTGGGAAGGAGAGGAAATGCTATCCTGTAGCTTATTTCTAATCTCTTAACTATGGTTAAGAGTGCATCTGCATTGACTCTAAAATTAATGATAAATGTTTTTTCTGGTACTCTTGTCTGGTTTAAGTTCACCATGCAATTCACAATCCTTGGTGCTATAGAATTTGCTAACCCTTGTTCTGCTAGAGACTTGGCTTCTGCGAGTAATAAGCTTTTACAGGGCAAATGCTGTCATCAGTGCAGTGTAGGCTACTTAGGTTTCAGTGCTCTGCGTGAGGAAGGTGTCCATTAGTCTGTGAAAGTCTAGCCTTGAAGTTTGCTCCATTGATGTTCACCTGTCTTGCAGATTCAGAATCCGAAAAATCATTTAGTGGATTTGAAACTGTGACAAGCAACTCATTTGAAGACAGCGTGGATTCTAGTGATACTATAACATCCAGCATGTCTGAAGAAAAAGCCTGTAAAACTGGGGAGACTCTTTCAAATGGCATCAAAAAACACAGGTAGGATTTTTATTTGGTGTCTGGAAAGAGGCTGTACTCCTTATTATCATGTGAAGCAGAACCCATCTGGTATGTCTATAAAAGATTGGGACTGTTTATTCCTTTCTACTGAGTTCAGTCGTGGAACAGCAGTTGAATAATACAAACACACCGTTCCTTTGTTAAACACTTCTTTTGAATGAACTACTAAATTGTGACTATGCTATGATGCAAACTAAATACATGAATTCTTAACTGTGCATGTTTTAACTCATTTAAATTTGTCTTGTTGAAATTGATACCAATGTTACTTCATGTTTTTTTAATGTGCTTCTCTTACGGCTTACTCACTTGATCTCCTTTGCATTATCTTTAATTATATGTTGCTGTTAGCCAGATATTTCAATATATATTTCAAGTTTATAGTAAAGGCACCTATAAGCAAAAAGTCTTCTTATTGCATAGACATGTCACATATTATCCGCTTCATCTATTCTTAACGTTTTTGCATGTAAAGAGGACAATAGATCCTCAGTTACATGTAACAAATACCTTGTTTCTCAAGTTTCAGTGCAGGGACAATTTAATATGTGTACACTTTTGCTTCCTGATTTAAACACGGCTTAAACTTAATCTATAATTAGCACTTGTTTCTTTTGCATATAGATGGTAACCTTTTTTCGTTCTTGTTGCAAATGGGAGTTTAAGCTAGGCTTCTTCTTCAGGAATTGCTTTCTCATATGTACTAACACCTGAATGCCTGCTAGTGGCTCAATTAACACATCCAGTTCATAGCAACATGTGGCCAGAGCTTGTGTGTGTAATGGAGTTGAGTCATTGCTTCAAAAACTATTTTGGTAGGTCTGGGGAAAAAAAATTCAAAAATGTCTAGGTGCAGTAACATTCTTTGGCAAATATGCATTCAGGATTTTTTTCCAGCCTTGCATTATTTGTTATAGCTGAAACTCTAACTTTGTAATGCAGTTTGTCCTGCATCACATCTATCCTGTTTGTCTGCAAATTGTTGAGAAGATGATAATCAGGATCCTCTAGCAAACAACCTCAATATATTTGTTACAGTGCAATGATTAGCGCACGATAGTCTTAAGCATAGGAAACAACAGTAATTTGGCTGGTTTCCATCAGGCTTGTTGTAAAACTGTATTACTAAAATGGTAAACAAGAGGTGACTAGAGCCTCCAAGCTCTTATTTGTTCCCCAGTCCCCTGATATTTCTTCGCTTTCCACTACAGGTGTCTCTCATTATGCTTTTTGATCACTAGCTTTCCCTATCTCTAAACTTACCCTGGTGCACGTTTATTATTCAATCGCTTCTTTTTGCATTAAACACTTGCTGAATAATAAGTTCTTCCATTATTTTATTTATTTTGAAAGGGGCTTTGCAGCACTGTTTTTAAACATGGGAGCAATGCATTTATTGGAAAATAAACCTTTAAGCACCTTCTTATACTTTCCTAGCTTACATCTTTTTGCAAACTTACATTGCAATATCTGACCTGTCAACTGGCACCACTTTGGGAGTTGGTGTCTGCAAATATATTGATGCAGATTGTCAGACCTCTGTGGGGAAAACAGATCTAAATTTTGCCTCGGAGCAAACAGCATCAGGGGATTAAGCTGTTCAGCATTTATAGTTGTCTTGGGATTCTTAGGAGCTGTTTGCTTAACTTGTCATTCAGTTACCTACAGTTGTAACTTAAATGTGTATGGACTATGTTTTAACAAAGTTGGTTTTTTATGAAGTTATAACTTGTATATGTGAGAGGGGAAAATACGTTTTTTGTTATGAATATAATCATTTGGCTTAACTGGAATAGCTGGAATGGCTCTAAAGTAAATACTTTTATGGTAAAAGTTGTAAATAAATATGGCCTGACACTTGAGCTGAAGTTATGTTCATATTGAATTAAAAAAGACACACTGAGCTATGATTTTGGGCTTTCATGTGGTATAGTTCTCTGACAAGAACATATTTAGAGGGAGCAGTCTATCTTGGACAGAATTGTAGTTTCATCAAACAGGGACATCTGCTTTTGAGTTCACAGGCATGCTTTAGGTGGAAGTCTATACTGTCCATGGTTCTAGATGAGAATGTGGAACAGAGGGAGAGGGAGAGTGTCATAGTAGCACTGGTAATTGTGCCATAGGATTTAAAATAAGAAACTAGCCCAAAGTTTATATGAAGCCATGATATGCTAAAATGAGTAAGACAGTGTTACAATCCTCAGACTGACTGACTCTGGCATATTGTTGCATTGAAGTTGGTTTTGCTCTGGAGCATGCAGTTAGAGGAGGTAATGAAGATTGCGAATAACCCTAGGGTGAGCATTTTGGATAGCAAACCATATTTTTTGTTGACAATGTCCACTTCTAGAATAGGATCCTGTAACTATTTTAAAAGCCCTACATAGGCAAGATAAGCACCAACAGCAGAGTGATCAGAGAGTCAGTCAGGCACAGACCTTGCCAATATGCATATTTAATGTTAATCTAGGGATGTGAACATTGAAGCAATTCTACAAAAAAAAAACATGTAAACCGGTGCTTCCATAAGCTTATTATTCGTTCATGCAGGAGGATATAATACTAATTAGCTGTAGCACTCCTTCTCAATTAGATATTTTATTATGTGATTGAAGGTAGGAAGGAGGGCTTCCTTCTGGCTAATGATTTCATGTTGCGCTAACACTGTCAGTAGGCAACTTGTTGGCCTTTGCTGAATAGAAGAATGTGGGAGGTTCGCTTTCCTTCTAAATCTTCCCTCCCCCTTAATTCCTGTGCATGTACAGCTATATTTGGACAATTACCCCCACACCACTAAGGCCAGGTGATTGGCACTAACTCCTGAAGCAGATGAGGAGAGTGTAGAGGACCTGTGGGGCAGGATGCCACTCACTTTTTGACTTGCGGCCAGACACATAGTATGCTGAAGTTTAGAGCTTTTAAATGCTAACTACAGATCATTATGGAATTCATAAAGTCAAGTTCCTGATTCTTAGAGGGAGGAAGTGGGAGAAATGATCTGGTAAGGAACTGTAGGTGGTTGGTCATCTTATAGTATCCTGAACCTCGCTAAAGAAAAACAGTTGTTCAGAGGTTTTGACAAGCTTACAATGGAAGGCATGATACTGGAGTTGCTCAGGAGTGGGGGAGTTGTTGCCTAAATTCTCAAGGGGAGATATGGTTCCATGGTCAGTTTCTACAGACATAGCTTTGAGAAACTTTATGGTATATATATTATACATATAATTATGGAAACATAATGTTTTCCTGTGCATTCAGTCTTGAACATCAGGAGTAACTTGAATCAGCAAAGGCAAAATTAAAGGTAATATAACCTCATGTATGGAACAGGTCTTATTTTTGCTTTGTCGCCAACAGTCGCCTTCTGTTGTTACCCAATTTATATATGAAAAAGATCGTCGGCATGTTCTGGTTCTTGAATTTTTTCTTTATCATCCGTCCATCTGTTGAATGCATGAATTTGAGGAATGTTGTGGAAATGGACACTTGATTCCTCACACAACCCAAAGTGAAAGTCTACAAATTCAGTAATGCTGAGGACATGGTGATGCTTTATATAGCACTTTAGTTTCTTTGAAAATATTTGGAGAATATTGTCTTTATAACGGCCTATAAGGCAGGTAAGTAGTATTTCCCATATGGCAGTTGGAGGCTGAAGATGTGAGAGTGGCTTGCCTAAGGCAATCTAGTGAGTTTCTAGCAGAAATAAGATTTGAATGGGATTTGATCTCTTGGCTCAGTATCTTTGCCCCGATGCATTCCAGATCCCTTTTAAGCAATCTTTTGTTTTAAGTCTCATAGACATTACCAGCTAAATCTAGTTAAAAATTACTTAGTTTACCATAATTCTTGTGGCCAGTTGTGAAGATTATCACATTTCTTCTATAGTGCTAAAAAATGGGAAGCAGTGTTTTATAATAAAGCTGATACATGATGTAATCTGAAGGAATATTAAGGCCTTAGACTTTTGTTCCATTAATACTGGAATTGTAAGAGTACTTTGAGCCCTTATCCCCAAACACTGCTAAGCATATAAACTAGACCTTGCTTGTCTCTTCTATAAATAACTTTGAAAGACTGAAAGAAGTAATCATTTTTTATTAACAGGGAAGAATTATTTAAATTATTGACTGAAATGCTACAGAGATGGGTAAATCCGTACTTTAACTGATCTTGTTGGTTTCAAATCTCATTTCTGTTAAATCTCAAATTGCTTTTGTTCTTAAAGTAGTATAAGCACAAAAAGTAGTACAGTACTCTTAAGCAAAATTGTTGTCTGCTTCTTTATAAATGTAGTAAACAACTTGCAATCATATTTCTAATGCTGCACAGTTTCAGTAGTCACTTCCAGATTGCAAAATACTTCCTCCACTTTGCACTGATTTTGGAAAATCTAGAAACTTAAACTGACAATGGGGTGCTAATATGTACGTGCAGTGACAAATAAGCATATGGTGGTTTATGCTTAAGGAGATTTAGAGCTATGCAAGTTTTTTCTGGAATAGAACATTTATCTTACTTGTGAATTTTCTTTCAGATATCCAGGATTGGCACTAGTCATAATAAAGGGCTTTCCTGTCTCCCATCAAGTGGAGTAAAAATGTAAACTGGATGCAGGCTGGGTGAAGGGACCCCCTACTTCATTCCCGGATATAGTACTCTTAGTTTAGAAAACTGGAAAAAAGTTGAAACTCTCTAAAGGGAAGTGGGAGAGGAGAGAATCCTCTAAAGCACAGTACATTCTAGCACAGTGATATTCAAGCTTTTTAGACCAGGACCCACTTTTTAGAATGGCACTCATGTCGGGACCCACCAGAAGTGATGTCATTATCCTGGAAGTGATGTTGTGGCAGGAAGTGCTGTCATCGTGACATAATAAAATGACACTCCTGAAATGCAAATTGGCATTCTTGGACTGCAGCAATTGCACAACCATGAAACATACCTGTCAGAAAGAAAGATTAGGACAAAATATGTAAAAATGGTGAAAGAAAAACAATTTTTTTAAAAAAACCAAAAACCTTCACTTGACAATTCAAACTGTTAACACTCACAAAAGGAATATAACAAGAGTAAGGTCTGCAGTTTCCAAGATGGCTGCTGTGACCCACCTGGCATCAGGTCATGACCCACCAAGTGGGTCCAGACCCACAGTTTGAATATCACTGCTCTAGCATGTAATACAGTGTGTCTATACTACACATTTAAATCTGGTTTACTCCTCCCACTCCAGGAAACATTACAATGGTGTATGAAGGAACTAGCTATCTCAAACAAGGAATGTTCCCCTTTGTTACAATGTTCTTTAGGAAAAGCCATGCTAGTCTAACCAGATTTTAAATATGTAGCATAGATGTGACTTAAGATACTTTCTTGTAGATGTGGTTACTGCAGCATGTAACATGGGAAAGCAGTCATTCGAAAACATTTTTTTGAATGATCTGCTAGAATCAGGTTATCTTGTTTCTGCATAAGAGTGCAATTCTGAAGGTGTGCATAACTAGTTCATGGCAACTATCTTTATCATCGGGATGCAGTCATTTCTTTCGTCCTTGGTCTCATGCAATCTAACACTAATTGCAATAGAAAATTGCAAAAAACCTAACTTATGCTTGCTGCTTCATGTGGGCTCTCCTTCTAGGCGCTTGGCTTTTGTGTTATAAAATGATGGGCATGCAGTTTAAAATGAAATACTAATATTTGAATAAGCATAATGTTGCATAAGTAGGAAACTAATGGAGGTTTTGGTATGAACACTTGCAGAGCTGATCAAACTACTGTCCATAAAAGAGTATCTGGGAGACTTCATAGTATAGGACGTTGGGCTTTAATCCTAACAATGAGATGTAAACAAACTGCAACCTAAATAAAAAGAGAAAAACTTGTAGAGAAGGAGATCATTGGTTAGGCTTGGAAGAACTGTGTTGCCTTGTGAATTTCCCCTTGCAGGCAGGCCTTCTTAAAGGCAGGATGGAGCACTGTTAATGGACAGTGGGATTGGGAGAATGTAGTGTTGCTCACTCCACAGGTGTCGGGAATCATGTGACTGGGGAAGGGGGTTGAGAGAAGACTTTGGAAACTCTGCAGATTTCCCTATTCTGGCCTATTCATCCCAAAATGTGGTCCAGGAATCCACAAGAAGATATCCCCTCAAGGAGAAAAGAGAAGGGAGTGAAGACTCTGGGGGTCCACTTCACCAAGGTCCCCTTTTCTAAGGTAGGATCTATTTAACAGATCCCCAGAAGCAGTTCCATAAGTAGGGTAATAATGCAGAAAGTTTTGTTTGAAGTAGATCAGAGTTAAATTCTGCCTCCCTACAGCTTGAGAGCATCGCAGTTTATTCCTAGATCAACTACATTGCCAGGATAGTGAAGAAAACCTTTCTCCAGTACCCCTTCAGTAGTGTGTACAGTTAGTTAGAAAATTATCAAGGGCCCTATTCAGCTGCACACAGATGCTTTCTTCAGTAGCATACCAATTGCTGGGTGGGGAGCATCTATCCAGGTGCATGCCATAAGGCGATGCCAGCATGCCTGTCAAGGTAGAACTGGCCAGGTAGAAATGCCAGGTAGAACTGGCCTTCCCCCCCCCCCAATAGGGAATAACAAGATGGAAGCTATGTCTGCCCATGTCTTTGAGTAGCTAAGGGCACTGTTACTGCGAGAGGACTGGATTTTGACACAGCACAAGCAAATTATGTTTTATAGATCATCATCATCATCATCAAACAGTATTTATATACCGCTTCTCTACAAAAAGTTCACAAAGCGGTTTACAGGCAAATAATAATAAAGTTAACTGGCTCCCTGTCCCAAAAGGGCTCACAATCTTAAAAAAAAGGCAGACCACCACCAGCAACAGCCACTAGAGAAGACACTGCGCAGGGGTGAAGAGGGACAATTACTCTCCCCCTGCTAGATATAAGAGGAACACCACTTGGAAAAGTGCCTCTTGCCCAGTTAGCAGTGGTGAAGAGATCAGTATCAGTATCTCTTGGTTACAGTTGTGCTCCAAGTTAAACTCTTAAAACATTTAAGTTAAAATGTTGTCATAAACCATTAGGACGATATATATGTTTAAGTGTGTCTTTGTTTCTTGGACATTCATTGGCTTTATGTTGCCTTGATTAGGAAATAATGTGTTTTACACACGGGTATTGGATAAATACAGCTTCATATTTTCCTCTGTATCATAAAGAGTTTGTGTCAGGTTGCAGTATGCCTAACCAACCCTTACTATAATGCTGTGAGCTGGATTTGAAATGCAATATAGATTTTCATTTGTACAGTTACCAAAACTGTCAGCACTGCCTGGGAAGAGAAGCACTGCTCTTCAGAAATTATCTTACATACACAGCTTTACTCTTTTCTTGTATTCTTGGTTGAAAGTATTGCTTTAAATTGAGCTATAATTGCTCCATACAATTTACATTTGAACCTTAAATGGATCTTGGGATAATATGTGACTTGCCCAAGTATGTTACATGAGGTTTGTATAATTGTGATTATATTTTAAGTAATTTTTTGGGTGTTAGGCTTGTTTTCAAGCCATATCCTCATGACTACATGGTGTTGTATATATGTATTTAAAATATTTATATGCTGCCTTTTGAATTGTATCTAAAGAGTCATCAAAGTGGCTCACAACAGTTCAAAAATCCACAAAACAGTCAGAATCCATTAATAAAATCAATTTAATCAAAACAAATAGCAATTAATAAATGGTAAGCCAAGGGAAAAATATAATAAACCAGTAATAAAAATTCAACCAAAGGCCTAATGGAACTAGTCTACTTTCTACTTCCGTGTGTCACAATGTTGCGGTAGAGAAATGCTTCTGGCAATTTGGTTGTATTATCTACAGCTTTTGTTCATGAATAATCAGTTTTGCTTGCTGCTGCTCAGCACACTTGGAGGATTTACAATAGATTGTGTAACTGTGGCTTCTAGCGAATTATTTCAGCAACTGTTTCATTTGACTAAAAATGTGAGATAAGGGACATAGTTGGCTCTTAGAGAGTCATATGGCTTGGCCAGAGTTCAGTAGTACAAGAAATAAATGTATGATCAGCAAATATTATAAAACTCTGGAAACATGCTTTTCAGAACTGATTTAATTGGTCTTAACTGATTTAATTGCCCCTATCCTTCAATCTAGGACAAGCTTGCCCTCGCCAATGTTTTCCAGAAATGATTTCAGTATTTGGAGCATCTTAAGAAAGTGCATTGGAATGGTAGGTGAATATTTATTTATTCCCCCCCCCCCAAAAAAAACGCACAAGGCAGCTTGACATTGTAAAACAATAGACATACAAAAACCAGTAAAACTACAATAAAAAATAAGACAATAAAACTACAATAAATAAAAATGCCATAAGACACACAGCCCATGCAGAGCAGCAGCACATCTATATGCAACAGCTTGTGTGATAAAGTTTTATTTGCATACAGTTTTTATTTTAACTGTGGGCGGGTGTCTGATTCTGTCCTAATATAAGAGATTAGACTAACATATTCTGAAGTAAAGTATGCCATGGTGGGGCATTGTATACAGTAAAGCACTGCAAATTCCTTCTAGACTATTTCACTACAGCACAAATCCTTTCACAAACCAGTGTAGAAGACTGTACAAATCACTAGCAACTCACTGGAGAACTTGATTTTGCTCTAAAGAAAGTACTTATTCATTAAGGGATGGAATGTATGGTTTCCAGGCCTCCTTAGACAAAGTTTACCACATCAGTAGGGGTGAGGTTTTTTTTTAAATGCTGCATAAAAACACAAAGCACTGCCTTTTGGAATTAAAATATTTGCATAAAAACACAAAACACCACATTTTGCTGTTTTAAGATATTTTCCAGAAATTAAAATAGTTTACAAGCGTGCCCTGGTATCCACTGATTCTATATCCATGATTTCAATTATTCACTGATACCATGGATACTGGGATGCCTGTTAAAAGGATAGGGGAACAGTTTCAGGTATCCACGGTGGGGTTCAGAATGGTACCCCATTCTGGGGCATGCCTGTACTTTGCCAATTAGAAATAATACTGTGGCTGCATCTGCTGACATTATGTCATCGATATCATCTACCTACTACACTTTTAAAGCATTTAAAATTAATAAAAATGAGAACTTGGAATGAAAATGTAGAATAAAAACATATAATACCACAATTTGCTATTTTAATCACAAAATTTTGGAAAAAAGTATAATAAAAAACCCACCCCTGTACATCAAATATTTGATAAAGAACATAGTTACCTGCATACCACAATTTCTAGCTGCTAAAACCTTGAAGCAATATTGATCTTTCTGATCCCTTCAAAAGAATGTTGTGTGTTGTTGCAATCAGAGAAACATTGTAGAAACCTAACTGCTCTTCCTAAGCTTAGAAGTTTCACTTAAAGTGAAATGAAGGCATACAGCACTAAAAATTACCAGAATTATTTGAATAACTGCTACAATGGTGAGACCAGCAAAAATTGTGGATAAGCATATTAGTCCATCAATGAGTTTCCTCTGCCTCTATGTTGTAAGAAATATTTGAAATTCCTTTAATGCTACCAAAAGCAATATAATGAAGCAGAAATAGATTCATATTATCAACAAATGATTACACTGAAATGTTGTATTAGCAAGGAACACCTGCAAATTTCTATCCCCTCTATTTTTTACCAAGTATGAATCCTGAAGAAGTTTGACCCCGGTAGAGCATTGGTATGAGCTATGGAAACCCCTAATTCAAATATTGGTTCAGCCAAATGACATTAAACACTGAAGGTAGGCAGCCTGATATCTACAGTAATGTGAATGAAGATTATCATATTTATATATCCCACTTTTCCTGCAAAGAGTTCAGGACAGCATGCCCAGGCCCTTTTTCTATCCTCAACAACCCGGTGAGGTAAGATAGAGTGAAAGAATATGGTTATCCTAAAGTCACCTAGGTTATAATTCTACACACACTTCCTTGGAATAAATCTTTTTGAACTTGATTGGACTTGTTTCTGAGTACCCTTGCATAGGATTGTGCCACTAATAAGCTTAATTACTGAGAAGGAATTAAAATCCAGGAATCCTGGCCCAAGGCCAATGCTACACCATGCTGTCTCCGTGTACCAGTTTGTCTCTCCTCCTTAACCATAGACAGCATCACTGAAAATTGGTTGCATTTGCATGTAAACACTCAAATCACAACCATGTCAAAGATAGGGAAACATGTGCCTCAATATCCAATGCAATATGCAAACACAAACACACAAACTTGCAAACACACAGGCAGGGGCTATTGCATTTTTAAATTCTACAATGTCTCCTCTTCAGAACTGTGTACATTTTTTAAAAGCTGAATTAATAATTACCTTTGCAAAATGCTCCGAACATGAATGCGTACATTATATCTGGTGGCAGCATCTAGTCTACATGAAAAAACAAAACTTATTAAGTGGTTGCAAAACTTTGTTTTGAATTGAATTATTTCAATGACTGCTTTCTGGCTAATATTCTTTAAGCTTCATTTATTTTATAATGTGTATAATTCCATCCTTCCTCTGAGAAGCTCAGTGGGCATGATGTGTCCTCTCTATTCTCACAACAGCCCTGTGAAGTAGATCGCACTGACTGATTATTGCAGGTCATCTAGTAAAATGTCATGGGTGAATGGGGATTTTAACCAATGTCCCCTGCTGAAGTCTTGCCACTAAACTACATTAACTATTACTTGCCAAATTAGATATGACATTAGGAGGTGCCATAAGAGTACCTGTAAATCTTGCCTTGTGCGGCAGATTAAAGCCACCACTAAAGCTGCTATTAGTAAAATGATACTGCAGGAGAAAAAGTTTAGTCCTTTTCCTTGCAACAAAGTCTAAGTCAGTTGCTATTATTGAACATACATTCCAACAATGTGTCTGGCTGCACCCTAAATGCAGGGGGAATGGTACATTTAGGACACACTTGCGTTCCCTTTATATCACACACTCTTCCCCCAGCTGCTCCACTGCCAACATGCTGTCTTTAATTTAAAAAGGTCACAATCTTGATAGTGCAGTATGGTATTTAAGCTTGTGTAAAACTTAATGCAGCTTTCGTTCTTGTAGGAGCTGTCCAAGATCACAATGCCAGTCATTTTTAATGAGCCGCTGAGTTTCCTGCAGCGATTGACAGAATATATGGAACATACATACCTAATTCACAAAGCCAGCTTGCTTTCTGACCCAATTGAAAGAATGCAGGTACTCTCATCCTCATCTGGTTTTCTTTGAATATATTTACTTTCCTGATCAGGGACAGGGGAGAGCCTAGAACTGTTTCTATAGCATCTACAGTGCTTGCTGAAATAAAATTGACCTACATGGCGCTGAAGAATACTGGCTATTGAATAGCTGTCCTGCTGTGCTGGCTTAAAGTTGTGCTCCTTGGGGGGGAAAAAAGAATTTGCCTTTTTCTTCTTTTAAAAATGATAATGCTTGCTCCTGCCTTACTTGAACATTAGCTTTTCCTTATAGGAGGCAATGCTTCAAAAATCAGACTACATGTTAAATATTCCCACTCTTTCAACAGTGTGTAGCTGCCTTTGCTGTCTCTGCTGTGGCCTCTCAGTGGGAACGTACAGGAAAGCCATTCAACCCATTACTTGGAGAGACGTATGAACTGGTCAGGTAATTGTTGGGTCTGACTTGGTGACCTGGCACAGGTATTTCTACTGGGATGTGGACCAGCTAGCTGAAACTAGTCAGTGCGTAGTTTGTCGTATGCTGAAGTATTTAGTCACTACTTAGTGACAACAATAATTAAACCTTAACTTGGCAGTGTCATTAACACCTATTCCATATTCAACATGCTTTGCAAGTCTAAAACTCTATAGTCCTGTCAGGTAATATAATTTACCCTTTTGAATGTATTGGTGTAATATTTGAAATTCATTCAAGGAAAGTTCTTATTGTATTGTTTGTCATTCTCTTTACCCTCTAATCCTTTATTAGAAACAAACTACAAAGATTGCTCTCTCTGTGTTTCTTTCTTTCTGTGTTTAGAGATGATCTTGGATTCCGACTCATCTCAGAACAAGTTAGTCATCACCCACCGATCAGTGCTTTTTATGCCGAAGGATTGAATAATGACTTTGTGTTTCATGGTTCCATTTATCCTAAACTCAAGTTCTGGGGAAAGAGTGTTGAAGCAGAACCTAAGGGGATAATAACTCTGAAACTCCTTGAGTAAGTTTGTTGGGCATCCCAAGTAGTTTTGATTGTCTTAGCATAAGGAGATTAAGGGCCCAATCTTATCCAACGTTCCAGCACCTATGCAATCACAGTGTAGCCCCAGGGTAAGAGAACAAACATGTCCTTACCTTGAGAATGCCTCCATGACTGCCCCTTCTACCACAGGATGCAGTGCCTACCCTGATAGCACAACTGCATCAGTGCTGGAACGTTGGATAGGTTTGGGCCCAAAATGCCAGGTTATGCGTACTGCAATGCATGGGCAGCATTTCAGATTGGCCAGACCAGGCACTAACTGAGGAGCTACCTGGTTGATTCCTATCACATGCTCAACTGAGCTGCTCACTCCATCACCGCCAACTTAATTTCTCAGGCAGTTTCAACATTCCCATTTGTTTCTACTCCCTGCCCTGTGGCCAGTATATTCTTTAACTTGATCTATTGCCAGTGGCAGAAATTAAACATCTGGATCTATGCTTTTTCCACAGTTGGGTTTTAAGTGTAAATGTTCTCATATGTGTTCATTCTTTCCTCCCCTCCCTCCCAACTAGGCACAATGAAGCATATACGTGGACAAATCCTACATGTTGTGTTCATAACATTATTGTGGGCAAACTTTGGATTGAGCAGTACGGCAATATGGAAATAACCAATCACAAGTAAGCAGGAAGTGTGAATATATCTTGCTACATTTTAACATCTGTAAAATGGGAAATAATTCCAGATCATAATAAATAACAAATAGAGATGCTAAAAGATTATCACCTTGTTGCCTAGATTGTCCTAGGTTGCTGGTGGTTCAGGTAAGGTGCAAAACATGGTTGGAAAGTGCAAAATCTTGTCCCAGCTGTCTTTCCCATGTCAGGACCTTAACTTGGAGAAGAGCTCTTCTTATCAGCCACTTCTTGCGCACATCAGTGAATGTAGCAATTGGACAGAACTTCAGATCTTTTATTTAGCACTTCTCAAAAGATCTTCCTTGGTAGTAAATCTTAAACGTCTGAGCAAGTGAGTGATGTGTTGTGTTGAATGCTAAGAGACTTGAGCTTGTTAGCCAGAAGCACTTTGAGTGGTTCAACCAACTGTTGAATGGGGGAATGCATTAAAGTGTGTAACTGCAATCTTAATCCTTTTTCCACAGAACTGGGGAAAAATGTATTTTAAATTTCAAACCATGTGGCCTTTTTGGAAAGGAACTGCACAAAGTTGAAGGTTACATTCAGGACAAGAGGTAAATAAACTGGGGTTGCTTGTAGTTCTGAGATGGATTTCCAAAGTGGCTGAAGTATTTAGTAGTGGAATTTACATTCCACTTTTAGAATATGGGTTAACTTCAGAGGGATGACTGCCATCTGAAGTTTTGTATTAAGTATGAACCTGAACAGTAGAATATGTCAAAATATTTCAGCTTTTTTCAAAACTAGCTGTGTTTGGGATTTTTTTTTTACAGCAAAAAGAAACTCTGCGCACTCTATGGGAAATGGACCGAGTGTTTGTACAGTATTGACCTTGCTTCATTTGATGCTTACAAAAAAAATGACAAGAAGAATACAGAAGAGAAGAAAAACAATAAGCAGGTATTACACTTACATTACATTCAGGTAGCAGAACAATATTGTGTTTGCACAAACTGGTTTTGTAGGCGTCATTATGTTCTTAGTAAATAAAGGCAGTAATGGAAGATTACTAACCTTTTATCTAGCAATGATAAGTCAAGGAGCATTTTTGGAAGGCTTTTTCTATTAAGTGTTGAGTACATAAGAGAGAAGATATCTGGGGCTTCTGAAGTTTTGTTTGAAAACACTTTTGAGAACTCTGTATGTGGGCGGGGGGGGGGGAGGGGAGGGAGAGAGAGACAGACACCACTGAAGCAATATGGAATGTGGCACAAGGAGCTGATGAGGAAGGATTAGCAAAATCACTTCTTGTCTTGCACAAATGGAAGTGCCTTTAATTCATGCGTGTTAAGATTGCGATACAACCTTCTGTGTATGTGCCATTTTTGTGCATGGATATGCACACCCAGCGCCAGTGGCATAGCTAGGTCATTTGTTAACTGGGGCCCATAAATTTTTGACACACCCATATGACTTCATTATTTTCATATTTTATACAACCTTCCTTCAAGGAGCACAGGGTGGTGTGCATGTTCCCTCCCTTTCTTTTGTCCTCTCAACAACCCTGTGAGTAGTTGAGGCTGAGAGATAGTAATACTAATGACATGAAATGAATAATAATAATAATGGTTGGAAAATAAATGCAGTGATTATCCCCCTCCCCACACAAGCAATGGATCATCAGTTCTCTCCCTTGCTATTGCTCCCCTGCACATATAATAGTACTCAGTGGCATATTGCTCCTGTATCTGGAGGTTCAATGTTTCTACCATAATGTTACATAAGACAGTGGTGTTTTTGGCCATAATGTTTGATAGAATGGGTTTTTTTCATGGAATTCCTTGTGAAATTCCCCATTGAATAGTACATAATACGATGGTATTATTCCTAAAATCCGCAGTGTTAATATACCGGTGTAGATCTTAGAAGAGAAATGGAATGAGAAAGGGGCTAGGTTACCAGAGTCCACTGCTGCCTGAATCCATCATCAACAGTATTTATATATCACTTTTCAACACGAAGTTCACAAAGTGGTTTACAGGCAAATAGTAATAATAATAAAGTTAAATGGCTCCCTGTCCCAAAAGGGCTCACAATCTTAAAAAAAAAAAAATGCAGAACATCACCACCAACTCTGCACTTTATTCTCTACTCCACATGAACCATTTGCAAGAACGGGGCTGGCTAACATGAGCTGTTCTGCTAAACCACCATCTACTACTCCCCGCAGCCCTGGAACCAGAAGGGACAGTACATTCAGTCAGCCAGGAAAAATCAGATGACCTGGGGAGCCAGTAGGGTCTCATAAAAATATCACTGGTCTTAGCTTCCCAATCTTGAGCTCTCCATTGGATCAAGAGGGTGCCAAACAGACTCTGTCTTGCCTTGCCCTCTTGACTACCCTAGAAACTGATATTTAGCTTGTCCTTAACCATGCTATCTGTCATTAACCCTTGGATCACTGTGTGTGAACTAGACCCTCGGTTCATCTTAACCCATGTATCTGATAATTCTGGAATTCTGTATTTGGCCTCATTTGCCAAACTGGTCCCTGATGCTCCTTTTTATTAATTAAAGTTGCATCTTAATTCAAAATTAAGCCTCCTTTGATTTCAAAAGGGATATGTTTCAGGCATATGTTGAAAATCAGGGTGGCTTAAAAGTACTTAAGTTTGGCTAGATCATGTCTAGTCCTGCTACCTTTTTGGTTTTATAACTGCAGAATATGTCTTTATTCTAAAGGCCCCAGCAGCAGGGATTCTTATGATTGCTACCTGCAGTGCTGTTTTCAGTACTTATTACCAAGAGCATGAAAAAGCTCTAGAGATTTGCTACTGTCTTCGAGAGTACACCTGTGGAGAACCCAGGGGGATAGGAGAAGAAGAAAAGAAAAACATATTCATAAATGCCTGTTATCTAGTTAGCAAAATCCTGTTGTACAGAAGATTGCTGTGATTGTGGAACAAAATACATAATACAAAATGCTTAAGGTTAGAGAACTTTCTTTGGCTCATAGATAATAGTTGGAATTTACAAGGAAAAATGGAACAGGAGAATGGCAGGTCTATTGATGGCAGGGATTTGAAGCTGTGACCACCAGCCTCTATAGAAACGGAACTTTCAATTTTTCATCTGGCTTTTTTTAATTAGCAGTGTAGAAACTGTGATTATTGCAAACATAATGCTTATCTATAATGTCACTTGTTTCAATATAAGGCAAACCATGGTTTGCACACATGCCCTCTTCCCCCCAGATTCCCTTAGTCCCCCCAGATGTTGTTTTAAATACTGATCTTGGAGGATGGTGCAGCATGCCATGCCATGGTTTGTTGGCACTTTGGATGCAATGCCAAATAAATCTGTCCAAACCAACTTCAAAATGTGGAATTGGGTCCTGGATTGATGACCACTCACATCATGATTTGCAATGAAATATCTAAGATAGCATTTGATAAACCAACAAGCAAAATGCAATATTCCAAACCAACGAATGAACAGAAGGAAAGAAAAAGACCAAATCTTCAAGACTAAAAGCCAGGAATAGATAAAAAAGACAAGGAAAAATAAACAAACGATTGCTAGCAGAATCTGAAGAGGAAATAGAGAAATTGGGGTCCTGGTTATTAGTCTATGTTTCCCAGTATTTAAGTCTTGAACTTCTTGAGGAGGAAGACAATATGCAGGCAAGGCTACACTACCGCAGTAAAGGATAGTAGGTGCAGGGAAATTTTACATCTCGCTCCTCAAGTTCTTAGATAGCCATAATATCCCTTTATAGATTTATCAGTTACTAGGCTTGAATGCTTTTTTCTCCTCCCATACTTGCATTCTTAAAGGGACATTACATTACATACATACAGTTACCTTTACTGGCATGAAAAACATATAGACATCTAGAAACAAGTATAGAGACATAACTACAATACAACACCAAATATTACCATAAACTATAAAACAATATCTATAGACAGAAGAGAGAACAAGAAACTAATTACTAAACTTAATAGAGAAATACTCCCACCACATACACCCTCTGGATATTAAAATACATTAAAAGTCCCATAGGTCTTCCATTACTATATTAAGTTATATCTGGGAGAGGGGGAAAGTGTTATGACATTGTATTAATAAGTTTAAATAATTTGCTATTTGACTCGTGTGGTTTGTCGTCACCAACCAACAGATACTTTAAAGCATCAGGACATCCAGGAAGATACACAAGAATTGAGTTTAAGTAGGATGAGCAAATATCTTGATACAAGTCACACTATAGTAGCATATGAGGCAAAGATTCAATGGCCCTGTTACATGGACAAAGCTGTGCTTCATACATTACATATACCTCCCAACTAAAACTTTAGATGGGAGCACATTGCACATTGCTAATGTAAAGGCATGGTGTTCCTGTGGGTTTTTCAAGAGAAAAAAATAATTAGCCATTTTATGCACAAATGGGGTAGATGGAACTACAGCGGCGAACACATTTTCTGCTATGCTGCGTAAAGAACTTGTTCAAAGTGCAGTAGCCTACCCTTGAGGAGCTTAAAAGCCTGAGTGGCTGAAGAGCTCCCCAAAGAGTCTAATGCAATGTCAACTGTTTTGATCTTTTGCAGTAAGGGTTTAAATTCAAGAGAGGGTAAAGTGTCAGCTAACATACCTTTTTGAAAATGGGATCCTCATTTGAAATGTAACATTCTAATCCAAAACTTAAAGAAGGTTAGCCAGTCAAATAACTCTCATTTCCAAACATAGGGCAGCATAAGGTGCACAGTGTGGTGAGTATATTGCAAAGAAAAACTGCCTGTACCCTTTCCACAACAGAATTAAAGGCGAATCCAGATAGGTGACCCGAATAACAGCTGTGGCTTGACTTTTGCTTTAAAAATTTTTACTGCAGTGGAAATAAAAATTTCCCCATGCATAAAAAAAACTTAATTGCCTTTCAAATTAAAACGGTTAAAATGCCTAATTGTTAATTTTGCCCAGTTAATCATAGTCACTGTACAAATCACTAGTAAGATCACATCTGGAGTATTGTCTAGTTCTGGTCACCACATTTCAAAAAGGACATAGTGGATCTAGAAAAGGTGCAGAAAGAACGACTAACATGATAACTGGGTTGTGGCAACTCCCTTGTAAGGAAAGGCGCATGGGGGGCTTTTAAGTCTAGAAAAATGGTGAGGGGGCATGTCTGAGATGTACAAAATTATGCAGGGGAGGGATAGAGTGGATAGAAGGATAAATTTTCCCTCTCTCACAACACCAAGAACCAGGGGACATCCACTAAAATTAAGTGTTGGGAGAGTTAGAACAGATAACAAAAAATTTCTTTGCCCAGCTTGCAATTAGTCTGTGGAACTTTTTGCCACAGGATGTGGTGATGGCATCTGGCCTAGATGCCTTTAAAAGGGATTGGACAGATTTCTAGAAGAAAAGTCAGTCACAAGTTACAGGCCATGATGGGTTTGTGTAACCTTCTGAAGTAGGCTATCTCAGAATTCCAGGTGCAAGGGAGTGGCAACAGGCTGCAGATATCTTGCCCTGTATGCTCCCTCAGGCATCTGATGGGCCACTGTCAGATATAAAAAGCTGGACTAGATGGCCTTTTGGCCTGATCCAGTGAGGCTCTTATGTTCTACATTATTTCTTAGGGAGGAATAGTCACCTTTATAAGTTGTTTTACTATCAAGTTTTAGTCATAATTCCAATGTACAGTATAAAGGGGGGATACCCTATAGCAGCAACAGACAATGAATGTCTGAGAACAGCAGAATTTAAGCTTGGAATAATAGATAACAAAGACAATTGAACCAGGATGAAACCTGCAAGCAATATTTCCCACTTGGATCACAGTATTGGACAAATCCACAGCATGAAGCAACATATTGGCAACAAGTGTGCTAGAAAGCCAATTAACAAACAGAAAAAGAGAACTGTATGGTTACTTTATGGAAAACTTCTATGGTAAAAGGAGAGACAGTCAATGGAGGAAGAATACCACCATAAAATGCAGGAAGTCTGCCTAATTAATAAAATATAATAATATAATTCTGTTAAGTGCTGTGTAGGATGTATAATGACTTGGAAAGGAGTATGTATTTATACATCACTTAAAGGAACTGAAGAGTTTCTTCACACATCAGCTTAAAATATTGATCTTAGAAGCATGTTTTGGTCACGAGTTGGTTGTCTGCACTTTTATGCACTACTTTACAATAAAAATGAAACTACAGGACTAACTTCCAAATCCTAACCAACTTTCTAGCACTGACAGAGCTGTGCCAATGGGGATAGTATTCTGCAGTGGATAGTAATCACAAATGTCTCCTCAAGGTAAGGGAATGTTTGTTCCCTTACTTCAGAGTTGCATTTCATTTACCCCAGTGCTGGAAAGTTGGTTAGGATTGCACCCTAAGTATAAGATTTATTTCAGTATCTCAACATCACTTTTTTTCTTCTAAACCTAGTCTGTGCTTTTAGATTATATAAATTTCTTAGCTAATTTGGATAGGTTTCTAGGGTGACCAAAACAAATGGCACACCTTCCTTCCCTTGGATACTGTCTATTTCAGTGATTTTAGCATAGGGACCCACTTTTTAGAATGACAGTCTGTCCTGGACCCACTCGAACTGATGTCAGAAGTGCTATCATTGTGATGCCGGAGCCTGCTGCTTTCCTGAAAACGCAGCAATAAGTTGGCTTATTTTCTTATCCATTTTCCAATAGCAATGTGAATCAGAAGTCTATTTATAACCCTGGCACAAGCAAGATAACCACACAGCCTTCCCACTTTCCAGTGTCCCATCTTCCTATGTTTTCAATTATGGCTGCCCTAGGTGCTACACAACCCACCTGAAATTGGCTCCTAACCTACCTAGTGGGTCCCAACCCACAGTTTGAGAAGTACTGGTCTAGTAGAGGTATTTTGACACAGTGTTATCTTACTTAAAAGTAAGCCCGCTGTGTTCAGTGAGATTTAGGCTATAATTTTAATTACTCTGTGGAAACAAATGTCTCTAATTATTGGTTCTATAGCCCCTGGTGACTGCATGCCCATCAGCTTGAACATGTTCCTGTATAACATGTTCTTTTATAGATGTGTATATTATATCCATACTGAAATAGTAATTTCTTCTTAAATGAACAGAATTACAGTACTATGAATGTGTTATACTTTTTGGGCTTCATGTGCTGGGTTTTTACATATGCTTCTTGTAGATGGGCAGTTCTGATGAACCTGATGAGATGCCCTTGCCAGATTCTGAAAGTGTGTGTGTTATTCCTGGGAGTGTTTTGTTATGGAGGATAACTCCAAGGCCTCAAAATTCAGCACAGGTAAAGAAGAACCTTGACTAAAAGTAGGTTTGGTTGCCAGTTTGTTGCTTTCTCTAATAGAGCTGATAAACATGCTCGCTTTTATTTCACTGTGGGCTTTCTTCTTTCAGAAATGATGGGGCACTAATTTTGGTTATCCAAGGAAGTTTTAAACCAAAGATGTCAAAACATAAGGCTTGTGGGCTGCATACAGAAGCAATTTATCCAGCCCCTATTTTAATTGAGCTCTCACAGCATGATAAGTGCTTGATTTTCACTTTCGGCTTGCTTAATTGCAGTTTCAATTCAAGAATTAACAGTTGGATTAAAGAACTAGTAGCTGTAATCTTTAGCCAAAATATTCATCTTCAACTTTCCACCCCCTGTAAATATGTATTATAGTGCATACTAGAGTTGCACAGTCAAATATTTTGTACATGACCAAAAGATTAGCTGTTCTTTTCCTAGTTTATTTTCCTCCTTATGCCTAGTTACAAACTGCAAATTAGGGTGGGAAGAAACTACACTATTGATTCATTTCTGTTCCAGTTAGTGAAGATTGACCCTGACACTGACCGTTTATAATCGTTTTATGACTAACAAGTTCCAAGATCTCTTGTTGTCTTTTGTTTCCAACTTATGAACCTCCAGCCAATAACATGAATGTTTGTCCTTAAAGGCACAGCTTAGTACTTTCTGTGTGTTGACATTTATTCTCGTCCTTAAGTCCTTCCCGTTCCTTTTCATAATGTCTTGATCTTTTTTTCTGCATTTAAAAGTCCTCTTAGGTAACTTGTCGATACCAGCAGACTTCTTGAACATGCTCCTGCTGCTTTCCCCAAGGTCACTGTAACAAAAATATTGAATAAAAAGGCCTCAAGCCTTATCCCTGAGGAACCCTACTGGATACGTCCTCTGAGATTGTAAAAGCCTATTAACAGCAGTTACTCCTTCATAAAACAAAAGAACATTCATAAAGCATTCCTTTTTTATTTATTTTAGATGTATAACTTCACTACTTTTGCTATGGCTCTGAATGAATTGGATCAAGAAATGGAAAATGTTATTCCCAAAACTGACTGCAGGTTACGACCAGATATAAGAGCTATGGAAAATGGTGACATAGGTAATGTTAAATATCTAATTCAAAATGTGTGCACACTAAGTAACTATTAAAATGGCTGCCATATATAATCATGTACATATATAATCACGTATAAGTCAAGAGCATGTTTTAAGTCAATGATTTAACTGTGGGTAAGTTGAGGGTAAAACTTGGGAGGGTATATGAAATGCTTCAAAAATGATAACTCTGAGGCAGCAACATACAGCTAACAAAAAAATTGAGTCATTTCATCTTCTTCTGAGGTAATTAAATACAGAAATGGAGCTATTAAGAGAGATGAAGACGCTTATAGGAGTTGTATGCTTTGTGAGGAATACAGTACAGCCCTTCCATACCAGCAGCCTTCATAATGACAACAATTCCCATAAGTGCCTTCACCTCTGCCTGTTTGGAGAAGAAAGCAAAAGGGCTACAGTTTTTTTTGCTTGTTGGTGCCTCAGAATAATTACAGGTAAGTAAAATTGCTGGGTTTTTTTTTCTTAATCCTTCCCCCCTCATTCTGCTTCTTAACCCAGCCCCCGCCCAGCTGCTGTTATAAGCATTATTTACCATATTGAACTGTGTACAAGTCAGTCCATGTTTGCTGGGTCAATTTTCAGGCATAACGGTTTCCACTTATACATGAATATATATGATATATCCCATTACTACATTTGACAGAGCATACATTTCATGTATGTTTTGGCAAGCAAAGCTCCTTTAAAAGGCATTAGTGATAAAGGCTTCTTTATTAGTGACTAGCTTGTCCTTGCCCAGTGTTGCCCAGGTATTTATTTATCTCAAGCTTCTATTAGACAGGAAAAGGAATGAATTCTATCTATAGTGTAAAATCGAAGTAATTTTATGTACAGGTAATTAAAAGTAGAAGTACAGTATAAAAATTATAAAGTAAAATCTTTTACAAATTCACTATAATAGTAATGTAACTCAAAACTTGATTATAAACACATTTTTAGTTTCACCTTCAGGAGCAAGAATAAATTAATTCTTGGGTGAACCTACCCTTGAGCAAGCAACATAAAGTTGTCCGTGGGAGAAACATGGCGATCTCAAATCCACTCCGCAGTACTTAATAGACTATCCCTGTGACTTGTTCATCGTGATTGAGAATGCCTGTCTCAGTGGAAATCGCAGTCTCTTAAAGTTAAAAGGGAGATCCATCGGAACGAGTGTTATCCGTGGGATAAAAACGGTTTCACCCTTTCTTGTTAAGATAGTCGCTTCAATTACATTACCCAGCATCTTCTTGACACACAGCCTTGTGCCATTGCAAAGTTTTGGCAGGTTGAGATTCCGTAGTAAAATAATTGGAGATCCCACTGTAAGTAAAAGCCAATGTGGTGGCAATCCAGCCGGATCAAGTGAGTTTAGGAAGTCTGATGGGAAATTATCGACCTCATAGGCATCTACTACAGTATCAATAGACTTGTATTCAGTGGCTATACCTGGTAACATGGCAAGTATTTGATTGGAGTCCAAGCCCGGGGCATAATGATTTCTAAAAATTTCCAGAAGGTTCTACAGAGTTCTATTCATTCTATTCGACTACACTTGGGCTTAAATGCCATTGGGTCCATCACCAATCAGTTTAGCGACCCCGAAAACTATGGATTTGACACTGTCGGTCATTTTGGACATTTCATTTTTCACCCCTTCTTACCCCCCATGCTGATGGGGGCTGAACATGGACTTAAACGGCATCAGGAGTGTCACTATTCATCTCAGAGACCCCGAACACTATGGATTCGACACTAATATCAGTCGTTTTTGATTATTTTTACATGTCACCCCCTTCCTACCCCTAGGGGTGCGTTCTATTCGACTACACTTGGGCTTAAATGTCATCGGGACTGTCACCAATCAGCTTAGCAACCCCGAAAACTATGGATTTGACACTATTTTGGACATTTCATTTTTTACTCCCATGCTGATGGGGGCTGAAATTGGACTTAAACGGCATCGGGAGTGTCACCGTTCTTCTCAGCGACCCCAAAAACTATGGAGTGGACACTAATATCGGCCGTCTTCTATTATTTTTACATGTCACCCCCTTCCCACCCCCACTCCTAGGGGTGCTAGGAGTGTCTTACCCCTGCAGTATTTCTTTCCAGAGTGTAAGGCATATGTGTACCAAGTTTGGTGTAAATCGCTCCAGGCATTCCAGAGTTGTGCTGGAACATACATACATATGCACATACACACATGCATACATTCATTTTTATATATATAGACAGACTAGACTGAGGTTAAGTAAAAAACACAGCACAGTCCTAGACATGTCTATGCAAAAGTCCCATTATGTTCAATGCGGCCAACTCCCAGGTAAGTGTGTTTAGGATTGCAGCCTTCATTTTCACTTTGTTGGAATATTTGAAGCTAGTTTTCCCACAGTGCACTCTACAGGGCTGCTTGTTTTAATAATAATAATAATAATAATAAAAATAAATAAATAAATAAATAAATATTTAGTATTTATATACCGCCTTTCTTGGTCATCAGATTGCTTTTTTGACTTTAATTCAAGGCGGTTTACATGGCAGGCATTTCTAAACCCGAGGGTTTTTATAATCACAAAGAGTTCTAATCTTACAAGAACTATCTACATTCAGATGACACTTTCAAGTCCAGTCTGTCTTTCTTGCTTCACGATGCCTTCCCGATGGCTGATACACAGCCTCTTGCTCTCACCAAGAGACAGCTGGCCAGCACAACTCCTCTCTCACAGGCAGCCTTGGCTCAGCTCCAATCTTATCAGCCGCATTCTTCAAGGTCTGCCACTCAAGGAAACTTCCGGTGCTCTCAAACTGGTGACCTTCGGATCTTCTCTTCAGGCATGACAGAGGCTTTAACCAGTGGCGTGATCCAGGCGGAACGGCCCGGTACGCCGTTCTGCCAGTTCGGCGGACGGGCCCGGGCCGCGCCGCCTCTCCGGAGGACGGGCGAGCTGCTGCTGGCCCCGCTCGCCCTCCCTCGCGTCCCGAATCGCTTTGAAATGGAGCGATTCGGGCTCTGTGAGGCGCAGGGAGGCGTGGCAGCCCTCCTCCATAGGGGCGGAGGGCTGTCAATCATCCGGGCGTTCCGGTTCTTGGCGCGCCCGGATGACATCACTGGCTTTAACCCTCTAGACCAGGACGTCACTACAAACTGTAGTGTTTGTTTTGTGCTTTTGATAGTGCATAAATAAACTTTCTACCTTAGAAGAAAGGTTTCTACCTTACTAGAAACCTAGGAAGGTTTCTACTTTACTTGAAATGTATTTGTCTTCAGTTGTGCTTCATCTTGAGAAATATGCCTTTAATCTGTAATTTGTTTCCATGATCTTGTTGATCAGGCATGATCTAATTAGTGTTGCAAATTAGACCTGCCGCCCCCCCCCCCAGTAAAAATGCATATGCATAAGAGATTACAGTACCAGGGAGGAAACCTTTCAGTTGGTCTCCACTCTAGGATTGCAAAGCAAAAGAAATGTAGAAATTCTGCAAATATCTTAATTGTATTGATGCCTGCCATGATGGATCATTGAGATCATAACTCTTATTAGCCTATATTCTCATGTATAAGTCTAAAAACGTATGCCTGAAAATTAACTCTGAAAACATGGATTGACTTATACCTGGGTCAATACGGTTTAATATATCTTCTAACAGCAGTAGGGGGGTGGCTGGGCTAAGAAGCAGGAGGTAGAAAAAACAGCAATTTCACTTACCTGTAATTGTTCTGAGACAGCAACAGACAGCAAGCAAAAAAACTGTAGCCATTTTCCTTCTTCTCCAAACAGGTAGAGGAGTGAAGGCGTTTATGGGAATTACAGTCGTTATTAGGGCTGCTGCTATGGAGGTGCTGGACTGTATTCCTCACAAAACTTACAACTCCCATAAGCACCTTCATCTCTCTTCCTTCTTGTTTGGAGAACAGCTCCATTTCTGTGCTGCCTCAGAAGAAAGTGAAATGGCTCCATTTTATGGGTTGGCTTTCTGTTGCTGCCTTGGAACAATTACTGGTAAGTCATTCTCAAAGAATTTCATCCCTCCTCCTAAGTTTTGGTCTCGACCTATCCACAGATCATGGCAAATTCTATGATTTTTTGGCTTAAAACATGCCCTTGACTTATCCATGAGATCGACCTATGCACAATTATATGTGGTAAGAAAGTGATGGTTGAAGAGCTGATTTCTCTTCACAAAGTGGGCAAAATTCTTACATTGGTTGAGTTCCACAAAATATCAGGACTATGCTGTTACTGGTTTTCTCAGTATTGTAGTAACTTTGTATTGGTCAAATTTATAACTTGTATTTAAAGCCATTTTTTTTAAAAAAAAAAAATGCTTTTATCAGATGTAGCCAGTGAAGAGAAGAAAAGACTTGAAGAAAAACAAAGAGCTGCTCGTAAAAACAGGTCCAAGTCTGAGGAGGACTGGAAGACGAGGTCAGTAAATTGGAACTAAAGCTTCAGATAAAAGGCTGATACACATGTGCTGGGTATTCTGAATTGGTTAACTCATGAATCTTGTTTTAAGGTCTGCCTTTAGTAGGTTTGTAAGCAGAAAAGAAAATCCACGTTTGTTGCAACATAGTCTAGGAAAAGCTATACTCTGTTGGCTATTGGCATTATTAATAATAGGCTAACTTAATGCTCCAAAATTTTTAATCAAAAATTAACATAGTAGGCCATTTTAATACAGTGTAAAGTGGGATTAGGCACTACATAGTTCTACTTAGTTTCACCTTGTCACTGAACTAAGCATGTGACTGAACTGTCACTGTTCACATTAAGCTTTTCATAAGGCTCATTCAAATCCATTATTTTCAGTACAGGTGTGCTGTGGAAAAATATAGTATTTTTTTAGGCCACTTGGTGCGAAGCTAGAATTACTCTACATAATGACAGATGATCTTGGAAGGGACTGGAATTTCTGTGACAGTCCAGCAGTGCTTCATTCAGTATAGTAATGATGGACACAGACCTAAAAAAAGTTCACAATTTTGCTTTTGAAGCCTGAGCTCATTCAAAGTGCTGGTTCACTGGTGCTAGTTACCAACATTTATGACTGAAAAAGATTTGATATGTCACCATTGGAATTAATATCCTTAATGTTTTTAGTCCTCATGTTACTTTTTTAATTTTAGAAGTAAAAGGTTTTTGTTTCATGCATCTTGGGGGCGGGGGAAACAGGATAGTAGCAAAGCTGTTATGTGAAAAAGAACCCCCAAGTTCTCATTCTGAAAAGGGTATGTTAAAGCCATCCATGACTGTGAAAATACAGTGGGCCCACCATATCTTTGGAATACGTACCCATAGTTTCAACCAACAGCGGCTCAAAATGTAATCTGGGGAAAAAAAATTCCACATACTTTGCTGATGCAGAATTGGAGCTCTCTGGAGTGCTTGCTTCTTGTTCACGTTGAACCCACCATTTCCACCACTTTTATGCAATTTACGTAATATTCTGCCATTTTACAAGCTGACTTGAGCATGGATTTTTTTTTGTATCCCAGTGGAGTCCCAGAGCCAAGCCCCCACAGATACAATGAGCCTACTTAATGGAGACTTGCAATTGTGCTGTAAAATACATTCAGCGTTTATACCATCTTGAAGGAACTAGACACAAAGTTTTAATGGCGATACAAAAAGGACAGTTGGTATGAAGCACAGAGTTCATGACCAGAACAAACTATGTCTGCTTCTTTGAAGTTGGCATATTACTGGATGTGCTTTACAATAACTCATAGTTACTACATGACTTTACTGAGAATATTTTCATTACCAGGAACATTAGTTGCAAAATAATTTCAGCCTTGGACAAGATGCTGTTTACTGGAAAATACTATTTATGGACAATTGAACATCACACAAAAAGTTTTAGTTATTAACCATTTTTTGGTTGGATTTCTTTGAAACGTGGACAGATTATACCTCTTGAGGAGAATTTCCACAACACATTGTCAGTAGGACAAATTGTATTGAGCATTAATGCATCATAATAGTAAAACGCTCCAAACGTGCAGTTTTTAATCAATTTAATTACTCAACCCAAATATAGCTCTGTGGGTTAGTACCTAATCAGTAGGATATTTAAAGCCCTTTTCTTCAGTAATGAACATGGAGTTCATGTAATTGCATTGCATAATTTAGGATGTAAATGTATTTTGAATATTTATGTGCCGCATCTGAACAAAAGTTCTCAAAGTTGTTTACTTAGCAGAAAAGTGGTTCAGACTTAAAAAATGACACAAGGGAGAGATCAGGAAGCAGCCATTGGGAATGACATTATGCTGGGATTAATAGGAACGGTTATCAACCTGTTATATAAGAGAACTTTAAAGGGTGCCTTTTCATCCATTTAGCAGGGATCACTGAGTAGATCCACATAGAATTTATGTACATCGCTTCTTTCTGTACATTGCTTATGGGTAATATTTTTGTCTTTTAGGCAATGTAGCTTGATTACTCTGCAGCTGGCCCTATACAACCATAATAATGTATATACCTCTACTAACAAGGCACACTTTTTAAAGTAGTGTTCTTCTTTATATTTATCAGGGGAGAGTAACTCTATTTGCCCTATGCAGTATCTTATATAGTAGATGTTTTCTGGGGTGGGTTCTGCATCTTTTTAGATTGTGAGCCCTTTTGGGACAGGGAACCATTTAGTAGTTTGACTTTCTCCATAAACCGCTTCGTAAACTTTTTTGGTAGAAAAGCAGTATATAAATACTCTTAACATTAACAATACTTCCATGTTTCCACATAAATATTCTCAAATAAGATTATTCAAATAATATAAAACAATTCTTTAAATCGCATCTGGCCAAAGTAAGATTTAGAATGGCGTTTGTTAAGAAAAACGGTACCTAAGATGTTCCGCTTTGGTTCAGAATCGTTCTTCATGCTATGTTTTTGGAAGCAATTGAAAAATGTTTGGCAACTGTGCTGTTCCTTCAATCAATCCTTCATTTCAGCAGGATGTTTAAATTGCTTTCAATCAGTAGGTTATGTACTCAAGTAACCCTGAGCTGTTGTGCAAAGTACATGATGGGCTGAATTGCTTCCACACCAGAATAGCTGAAGTCAGTGTCATAAGGTTCTTGGCTTTAGTTTCAAGGATTGAAAAGCAACTTTTGAAGCAGATTTTTCTAGCATAAAAATGTATATTTTGTAGCATATATTATGCTACAACATATATTTATCATAAGGCAGTTCATTGCTTGTAGCAGGCCTCTTCTTCTCGCATGCTTTGTGGTGATGCATACCATTTCTGAATTATTATAAATTTCCAGTCCAAATTAATTTCTACTTCCTTTACCTATTTGGACTTCTAGTTCTTAACCAAGAAATTCACTGAATTATTGTCCATATAAAAACACAAACTGAGCAGCAATCAGTGCATGGCAAAATTGTGAGGGCTTAAAAAGTGAGTGAGTGGCTCGGACAATATGACATTGTTCGTTTTTTTTCATGGAAACATGAATGCTTGACTGTTCTGGGCTCCTTTTGTCATCCCCAGGGTAATACTGGGCAAATGGCCAAGTGCGTTGGTTCCCAAATTTAACTGCTGCACAGAGGTTTTTTTTTGTTGGAATTATTCCTGTAAACAAATTTACTGTTTCATTATTCCACTCTCCGTTATGTTGCTAGGGGATCTAGAAAGAATTTGAAGTTGTTGTTTTTAAGCCCTGTGTACTCCAGTGCCCTGTTCTAATTTGTTCATGTGAACAGGGTTATGCTGCAGCTGCATCGACAGAATAACACTGAAGAGTTGAACTTCAGGGAAAATGAAAGTAAAAGTTCACCGTTATTTTTCCTTTGCTTTAGAAAACTGCCCACAGATACTTCATTTTATATTAAATGATTTATTAGATATTGGTGAACATTATATTTCTTCTTACCTAGAAATACAAGCATGATTCAAAAATGCAGATGTTCTGCATCATGAGTTACTGAGAACCATGTGTATACTTCAATAGAAGTGGTACTTTTACATGGCGTTTTGTGACTGTACTTAGTGCCACTTAGAAACCCACAAGTAGGCTATCTTGCAGAGGCACTGGAAATGGCCTCTATGTGATGATAACTTGGCCTTGCCATAGGCATAACATGCTGGGCTGGCTATTGTAGCACTCTGATTCCAATTTTTTTTTTCCATCCAGTGCAACCACTTTTGTCCCAGCTTGGCCCTAATCTTTCTATACCAGGCACCAGAATTGTGATGCAGTGGCTGTTACTGCCGATATGGAGGGTAGAGGGTCTCTGCATGGTGTTTGCAGTATACAATTCAGCTCTTGACACTAAGCATAATAGTACTTGCATTATGGGCAGTGCAGAGCCGTACTGTCTGAGGAATAGGGTAAACATTTCCCTTTTTCCTCTTAGAAATTCAGGTGGGGATTTGGGACACTCTCCTGAGGACATCTTTACAGGGTTCATTCATTGTGATGTTGCCTGGTGAAGCTCCCTTTTAGTAACCCAGTACATCTCCACTAGGAGCTTCTGAAAATTTTTCTTTTGTCTTCTTGTGCGCTTCTGTCTGGAGCCATTGAACAGCCTGATATGAGAGCTAGTTCACACGCTCATCTATGTGGAATGTTTCAACTAATATAAAACAACATTGGGAGTGTGTAATAAAAGCTAACAGACAATAGCCCTAGCTTGTTTCCTTTTATGGTTTGCTAGAGGATTTTCATGGCGCATTATATACGCTAGTTCAAATGTCCTTTGTCATTATAAGTTGCATTTTTGTTTTGTCTTTTTCCAAAGTCAGCCAGTGGCCCAGGCTCCCAGGTTGGATCCTTTCTGATACTGTTTTGCTTGCTTTCCTGACCTGCTTGGTCTTGTGTTTAAGGCTTAGCGTCGTGGCCAGTTCCTCTAAATGAGAATTAGTGACATTTTGAATATTTCAGATATAAATGAACAAAATTCCACTTATTTTTCCAACTCATCTGTAATTACTGTTTTGGTTTTTGTGGTTTGTTTTTTTTTTCTTGGCAGTCTGGAAACTGTAGTACTTTGTTAAATATACCTTGCATGTTAATCGCCAGAATTTCTTAAGATGCAGCTGGGAAGGAGATAAGATCATTATACTTTTTTCCATTATCATATAATATACAGACTGGAGGTAATTAGTTTAGCAGCTTTAAAGATGAACTCATACCATCATGGAGGTGATATCCTCCTCACCCTTTGGAGTCTTGTTAATGTGTCCAATGTGGTTAGGTTCTGTTTGCCCATTCTGAGGCATGATCAGAATGTTCTTCAAAACACAATTAATTTGCCTATGAGATTAGTTTTTTATAAACTCACTCCAATTAAAGGTATTGTATGTAATTACTTGACTATTTTCACTAAATGTATAGCATGTATTCTTGGCTTCAGTATATTTCTGTAGATTTCTATATTTTTTTCTGTATATTTCTTTTTGTATAGTGACACTAAGTACGATCACTGTATATATTCTGTATATACAGGTGGGCCTGGGATATCCATGGATTTGGGAACCATGGATTTCAGAATCTGTGGGTCCCAAGAAGGGACCCACTTTGGACCCTCTGAAGGTGAGCGGAGCTGCACAGGGCTTCCCCAGACCCCAGAATTCAAGGCATACAAACGTCATTTCTGGCTTCCCACAGGAAAGCGGAAGTCATGGTTTTTTTTGGCCAAAATAGCTATTCTGAGGCCAGGGGCAGTTGCATGTGGCCTATGCGGGCGTCAGAAAAACCCTCTGGATCCAGCAAAAGCTGAACTCTGGTCAGGTTGAAGGTGGGCCCTGAATACGCAGGGGTCCAGGAACAGAACCCCCTCCCCAGATAACAAGGGCCCACTGTATATACTTCCATATATTTCTGCTATCTTTTAATACTAATCACTTAAGGTCCATTGTATCAACAATGACACCTACTGCTTTCTCTTAGTACACTCACTGTGTTGTGCCACCTCCTTTTCATTAATGCATACTTTAGCAACCAGCAATGGCCAAAAAAAAACAAACCAATAAAACAATCAGAACTTCACACTTTGTTTCTACAGAGAGAGATGTGGTGAAGAGGCTTGCCTCTTTTTCAGGCTCCTTTTTGGAGCCTATCTGGGTTAAGTGTCTAGTTGAATTTTTTTTTTAAGTTTGGTCAATGTGTATATGGACCTACAACGAGGACTGGCAACTGAGGACAGCATCTTCTGGCAGCTGCCAAGGCCCACTGCTTAACTATGGCTGTTTTTAAGGATTGGCCAAGAGCACAGGGCCATCAAAAGGCCTGTGACTGACCCTGGAAGCCCTAATGGAAAAACTAGTGGAAAAACAAAACTGTCAGTAAGCACCCCTCTCTGTTGAAAGGAACCACATGAAGCCAAAATAAGCCTCCCCTGAACCCTTATCAGAGCTTGGTGCAGCAGCATCCCAGGAGGCATACAGTGGCACTTGCCTGAGGGCCCACATGAACCTGGCCACCAGGTTTAAACCCTGACCTGCCTCTCTTGCTTAACTGTTGGCTGTCCAGATAAGCAAGCAGGCAGCAGCGTGGAAGAAGACCATCATTCTAGGAAGGACTCAAAGGAGGGACACCATTGAGGGTCTTCTGTAAGCTGGAGCTGGCTCTGGATGCAAGCGCTGTGAAATGACCCGAGTTTGCAATGTTGCCCCTTGAATGGTGACTTGTTCCGTTTCCCTTGAAAGTAAACTTTTCCTTCTCTTTCCTTGTTACCTGATACAGTCAGAAACAGTAAGTGAAGTGTTTCTTAACATTAGTATGGCAAGGAGGATAATGCTTTCAGAGTATCCAGAGCAGTGTGTGAATATCTATTGAATGGTGTGTGGTATTGAATGATGAACATGTACCTATTTGCATTTTTCACAAATCTGTTCGCTCTCTCTTCAGGTGGTTCCATCAAGGTCCCAATCCCTACACTGGTGGACATGACTGGATTTACTCTGGGAACTACTGGGACAGAAGCTACTTTAATTTGCCTGATATTTATTAAAACGCATTGGAAAGCCTGAGGCTAACACAAATAAGTCTTAATGAGTTTTCAGTGTTTTCCTTTTGTTCCTGTACTCTTAGAAAAAAAACTGACAAGTTTTAATTGAATGTATTATTAAGCAGCTTTTGCAGCAACTATGGTGGCCCAAGCTTGTTGCTGGGAGGAGTTATTTATCATACTCCCTCTCCTGAATGATGTATACATATTCATGCACATGCTCGCATCACTTAAAGGTGCTGTACTTGGGAAAGAGCGACCTATATTTGCTGAAGAAAGCAATGCAACTAATAATGTGCAGTCCCAGGTCATGTGGAAAACAGAACACCTTTGGGTCTTCTGTCTGTCTCTTTAGGTCAGTGATAGCTCTGCTGGCATAATGGAAATTTGAGGCCTCTTATGAGACAGAAATATCAAAAGCACACTCATGAAATGCAATACTACCGTGGTGCTGAAGCTAGAGAAGGGCATGCCAGTCCTGGGGAAAATGGCAACTTTCTGAAGATGACGTTCCATTCCTTCAAGCAATACTAGATTATGGATAGTGAGTCTGGAAATGTTACTGTCCTTGCACCAGTGTGTCCCCCCCTCCCCTAGATATGAAGTAGGATAAAGTGGTAACATAACTCAGCAATATCTATTCCATGTTTAGTGCAGTGTTTTGAATTTGTTCTTTCATGTTTTATTACCATGCTCAGATCTTTAAGGAATTAAGAGCCATTTGCGTTTAATCTGAACTAATATGAAGTATTTTTTTAAAAAAAAAATAAATCTGCAATGCACTAGAAAAGAGGCGCTCCAGCACTGTTGGAGGTTTTGGAGTGGGGGAGGGAGGGAGAGAAATGGTCTTAAGCAAAGGGATGGGATACTGCATGTGGGTCATTGCTGTCAGATGCAGACCCGCAAGAAAGGAGTCGTGTGCATTTCAAAGCCAGTAAGGCAGCTCTGACACTACTGTACACAGCAGATTTACCCCTTTGTTTGGGGTGCATTAAACTTTATGGGATTATATATTTGTATAAAACTAAGTACATAAATTCCAGAGGGCTTGCTGCTCTTGTATAATTTAATTGCTGTTTGGAAGTATAGTGTTAACTGAATAATTTAAGTGCTATTAAATAAAGGCTTTAAACTGTCACATGGCTGGAAGTGTGTGCTTTGGAGAAATGTCCTCAACTATTTTGCAGAACTGCTATTAAATCAGCTCCCACTAAATGGTGTTGGATTGTTACTGAAATAGTGGTGAGAGGATGTTTAGCATTAATGCTACTATTTTATTCAGTCACAGCAACTTTGTATGAAGACTTGCGTCTTATACACCGCAGTACAATATCCATCTAGCATGGACAAAAATTAACCAATATTGTCACCAGCTGGGTATTGGTGACCTACATACATTCTGGTGATCATCTGTCCCTGGTTGTCCAGCAAAATATGAGAGCCTTTTTCCAAGATCTATACATCACAGATGAGAAGCTAGGATGATGTTGTGGTTCTGGTCTTCGAGTTAAACCTGGAAGATCAAGGTTCAAATCCCCACACAGCCATGAAGCTTCCTGGGTGACCTTGAGCAAGTCACCATCTCCCAGCCTCAAGGGGACTTGTGGAGTAATAAAACCAGAGGCGTCATTCAGGCGGAACGGCCCGGTACTCCATTCTGCTAGTTCCGCGGAGGTCCCGGGCCGCACCGCTGCTTCGGAGGACAGGCGAGCTGCTGCTGGGCCCGCCCTCCCTCCCTTGCGTCTGGAATCGCTCTAAAATGGAGCGATTCCGGCGCAGTGAGGCTTGGGGGGGGGCGTGGCAGCCCTCCGCCATAGGGGTGGAGGGCTGTCAATCATCCGAGCATTCCGGTAGTTGGCGCGCTCGGATGACATCACTGGATAAAACCCTGTATGCCACCCTGAGATCTTTGGAGGAAGGGTGGTATATAAACATGAAAAAATAAAATGAGAAGACGCACTCTCTCCTGTGCTGGGCAAAAACGAATGACCCTCTTTGAAATGAAATCAGAGTTGGAAGGGGCCTACAAGGTCATTTAGTCAACCCCCTGTGCTTGTAGCAGGCATGCCAGGGAATTTGGGGGTGGGGGAGAACAATAACTCAGTTTCATTTCATGGCAAGCTTTGGAGAAACTTGGGAACAGCAAGAGATTCTCGTTGCTTCTTTGTGTCGGTGGTAACAACAAATAATGGCTAGTTACAAAAGCCAGTCAACATTTCTGGTGTCAAAATGCAGCTGATTGCATGCCTGGAAAAAGTGGCAATTCGGAGAATGGCTGTTGAACAGGAGCCTGGACTAAATAACCTCCAAGGTGTCTTGCAATTCCTATGTATGAGTTCATATAATAGTCATGCTGTGATGGGAGCACCTTTCCTATTTACCACAAAAGTGAGAGAAAATGGCTTCCCTGTGGCAAGGTTACTTCAGTGTTGCTGTGACACTGAACATAGTTTCCAGTAAGGTCCAGCCCAAGTCTTGCTGAACACAATCGGCTTACTGCTGAGTAAAACAAGTAATTGGTTTTCAGACAACCCTACTAATGGCACATGCTTTTGCGGACATTTGAAATATTAAGCGGCTCATTAAACCCACAACTGATTGGGGTGGGGAATAGACTGGTGCCTGAGGCAGTCCTGGCCAATGAGCTTCAGGCCCAATGGAGAAGTGGAGGGCAGTGTGAAATGAAAGTGCTAGAACATGCAATGCAACCCCCCTTTGCTTCTTAAAGACTCTCCTTGCCCAGGCCAGCACAAAGTCATACATCGTTTTTAGGAAGCAGGTCACCTTTTAACATTTTTTGCCTCTGGTTGAACTTGTATTTATTAGGTTGCCGAACTTCAACCTTTTCTATCTCATAGCACACTGGCAAGACGCTAAAAGGCACACGATCATGTTTTTGATAACTGACAAGGCACACCATGCTGCTGGTGGGGGGGGGGCTCACCCCCCCAATAGCCCTACTAATAAATGACCCTTCCCCAAATTCCATGGCAGAAACCATATGTGAAACTGGTTGAAAATGGCTGTCCTGGGTAGTAACAGTCATATGGTAGTAGGTGACTGGCTTGCACAGTTCTTCAACTCATTGTGACATCTGTAACATTCTAAACAGTTCCTTCAGGTTATGGTCAGCTTGATTTGGCTTGTGTCTGAGTTAATTTGAAATTCAGCATAAGAGTCTTTAAGTGCCATTCAAACTGTGTTGATTCTTTGCCCTCTAGGTATCATAAGCGAAGTGTCCTCTGCTTGTTCTGCGCATACACAGCCCTTTTTAAAAGTTTGTCCTTCCTAAGAGCCCTCTGTGGCTTATTTTTGTGGCTGTGCAAAATTTACTACCTATTAGTCTGTTGTGTGTGTCCTTCTCTTAGTTCACACTGAGCATACACTCCACCCACAAAATTTCTGGCATGGGCTTTTTAAGATGCCTGATGCTTTATTGTCTGTAGTATGGGGCTTGTGCTATAATAAAGAAAAGGCAGCTTTTATTGTGATGTCAGATTTATTTCTACTTGCAATTTTTCAAATGTTTCATATTGTGACCTTTTGATCCAAATGTCCTGATTTTAGTTCTCTGCAAAGTAGCCGAGTATTGGACTTGAACAATTGGAATTGCATCCCCCCCAAAAGAGCAGCTTTTAGATTTGGATTGCTTGCACTGCTTTATTGATTGCGTGTATTAGTTTAATTTTTTATTTAAAGATGCAGGTTTCCTTTCTGGAGTTACATTTGGACAGCACCTCGTCACAATCTGGGAGGGGAAAAAACAGTAGCAGTGAATATTAAAAATTGATCTTGTTCCTTTATTTTGTACATGATACTTTTCCCTTCCATGAAAGTCCAAAGCACTCTTGTCACAGTATATAACCTAAGCAGGACAATATTGCAATGTTTTCCCCATGTCTTACAAGGAATGCCCATGTTTGATGTTTCAGCCAGCCTGGAATGGGAGCCAAGGGATGTTTCAAGTTGTGGGGAAGTGAAGGGATCTTTTTTTGATCCCACTCTCTTAAAGCCTTCTGCTGGCATTTATTTCTAGAGGTTCTATTGTGGGTCTGGCTTCTAGTGGAAGGTAGTTCTGGAGAGTGAGAAAGGGAAAATGTCACTTTCCTCATCCTTGAAACAGCCCTGTCTAGAGCAGGGTAAAAGGTTTTTTTTTTTAAAAAAAAAAAATTTTAAAGTTGCAAGATACAGCCCTTTAACCTTAATACTCCTCCAACCAGTTTAAGCTATTCAAGGGCTTGATTAGCAAGCAATTCCCTCTTGTAGGCCTGCCCTCCACTTTCCTGTTTTTTAATTTAATTTTTTTAAAATACAACAGCCTGTCTCAAACTCAAAAAAACTCAAAACTGGTGAATATACTTACGCATATCTAAAGAGTCCTCAGAATATGTAGAAACCACAACTTTATTTCAGGGTGACTCTGTTTTGCTTCCAAACAGCTAGCAAACTTAGCTGGCTGAATGCCTAACAGAGAGAGAGTGTGATATCTGTTGCAATGCAAGAAGAATTCTCTGCCTAGCCAATTGGCTATTTTCCACCCACCCACTCGGAATGGGTTCATTCAAGGGTTTCTGGAGTTGAGGGATCCCAGTGGGGCCTCCTTGAAATACATCCTCCCAACTTTGTACATGGCTTCAGTTTCCTGTTTGCCATGATGTCTGACTTGGCAAACTGAGAGGTTTGTCCTCAAGCGAAAAACCACAATTTGAAGGAGAATCCAAATTCTGGCATGGAGGTCAAATGTAACCCCCCCGATTGCTGATGCAGGCATCACAGCAAACTATAGTTAAGCATGAAAGAAGAAACTGGAAGCAGGAGAGGGGGAGTATGTGAGCCTGCAGCTAGTTCTAGTTCTCCAGTGCAAACCTGGGTGTGTGTTTAATCCACAGGGGAAAACTGAATGAGCAGCTCATTCCCTTGAACTCAAGTTGAGTTTTTAGCCTCCTAGCAGTGGTGATGTTAAGTGTATTTGTCCACAGTTAAGTTAGTGCACTTAATCTTCAGCCTAAAATTCTATTTAGCAGAAACCTGCCACACAGCTTCACAAGGGCATATTATCTTTGTTTGCTTCTGAGCCTGCTTTCTGCCTCCCATGGAGGGAAGTGTCAGGTTCAACTCTATTGTTGGAATCTATTCCCAAAGGCATGTGTTCCTTCTATGTTTGTATACCAGGAGAATTCATGGTTTCAATTTCCCAACTGATAGGATGAAATAGACTCCCTCAGCTGGTGTACTAAGTGCAAGCTACTCCTTGCATCGCAAGCATAGCTTTGAACTGTTCAAATGGGTCATATTAAAAAAAAAAAAAAAACCTGACTGTCATACAGCTGCTTCTGCAGAAAGAAGCTTACCAAGTTAAAATGTGTGGCTGCTTACTAAAGTCCCATTTGACCACCTACATTGTATCAGTGGGAGCCCATTCTTTGTTTTGTAATTGCTATGAGACTTCAAATCATTAGAAAATACCAGCTGGTTTTGCAGATTTGTCCCCAATTCTTTGTAATTCTACTTTCTCCCTATGGGGCTACCGCACCCCACTATGCTTAACGATCAACCTTCACTACCGTGCCATCACATGTCCTTTCATATCAAACATCACATCAGAGCATATTGCAGGTGACAGTTTTAGAGTTTGTAGTTTGAACTGTCAAAGGCAAACCAGAAGTAAGAAAGACGAGATCCGGTGGCTAATTAAAATCAGTTTCCACTGACCATCGTGCTTAAGAATGAACTATAGACCCATGTTTCCTAGGGCCCAATACTATCCAACTTTCTAATACCAATGGAGCTGGGCCAACAGGTAAGGGAGTGTGCTGCCTCTTGCAGTGGGGGAGGCAGCCACAGAGACCTCCCCAAGGTAAGGGAACATTTGTTTCCTGACTTCAGGGCTGCATTACAGATGCATCAGCACTGGAATGTTGGGTAGGATTGTGCCCTTAGTCTCTAGATAAACTTGCATCTGTGTCCTGGTTTTACAAACACACTCCTTTTCTACCTTTGTGTAATGGTAATTAAAAAATTGCTGTGGTTCAAATAGAACTAATTCAAATGGAATTAATTAATTAGTACTGATAGCAACCTAGAAGTCTTAAACAGGTTGAGTATCCCTTATACAAAATGCTTGGAACTGGAAGTGTTCTGGAAATCTGAATTTTGGAGGACTGTATTTGCATCCCTGGTAGTTTCTCTGCATGCTGTAGTGGTCTGAATGAATGTGAAATTTCAGCAAGTCCAAAGCGGAGCAGCAGAGAGACCCCCAGGGCTTCACATACAAGCTTGCATGGAGTGGCAGCTCTGGTGCAAGGCTGGCTGCTTCTGCTTCAGCAGCTGCACTAAGAATGGTGGCAATTCAGGGGAAGCAACAATGCAGAAGCCAGTAGCACTGCTGGCTCCAAGCAAACGTCTCTCCACTGAGCCTGCAAGATTGCAGCAAGGGGGGGGGTGAGCTAAGCAACTGCAGCAAGGAGGACGCCCAGCGCAAAAGCCATCGAGTCTGTAGTTTCCTTAGTGTCCCAGCACACTTTGCGCTACATCAGCAGGCGCCTGCCAGTACACCAAAAAGTTAGGGTTGTTTTTTTAAGAGTCATGTTGGCATGCAAAAAAATTGCAGTTTTCAGATTTCAGAATTCCAGATTAGAGATGCCCAACCTGTAAATTGGCCCTGTAGTTGCAAGTATTCTGTGGCCCATCATAATCCTAAACCATGCTAGCCTCTGATAATGAGAATGCCAAAGGAAAGTAAGGCAATGCCAAAAGGCTTGGTATAGAAGTTGCCATTTCCAAAGCAATTTCTCAGAAGCTGACCAATGTCATGCTCTAAAATAAATTGGCAGGACCTCTTCAATAATGGGGCTTGTTTATTCAACACCTGAAGACAAACATTCCCACCACCCCAATCCACCATGGGTGGTGCAACTATGTGATACGGGCACAATTCTGATCTCTGTGCACTGGGCCTTTTTAATCCCGTAACTAGCTGTTCAGATTCAGTCTCCATGAAATAATCAGCAAAAATTACGCTTTTTAAAAATAATTGGATTATATTATTAGATTGGAGACATCACCAAGGACTGTGTCCCAGCGAACTCGTGGAATTTAGTTTCACGTTAGGACTTAGGTATGCCATCTGCAGAAATGTGCACATAGTACACTAATGTTATTTTGCACTCTCTCCTAATAGCAGCTCCCAGGTTTGAAAACCAAACAACAAAATACTTTCTAGGTGTTGGATGAACGTTCTGAATATGGAAATAGTGAGAAAATAATACATTTGAACCAGAGACAATGTCTCTATTGGCAGCTTTCACATCAAACATTCTTCTTCTTCTTTTTAATTCAGGGATGCTTTCAAATCAACTTGTCACAGAATACCCTTTATTTAAACACACAAATATAATTGGGTGTGCACGCAAGTGTATGTCAAATTGTATGCCTGCCCGGCTGGTCTCTCCACCAGGATCTTAAGCACATGTGACGTAATCTACATACCATTTTGCTATTCCGTTCTGCGTACTGAGGCAAATGTGATCTCTCCTGCTATACCATAGCTTCCTGCAAAAGGTGGTTTATCCCCAGCTCCTGTGACTTTCTTCCCATTCATCACATCTTCCAGTGGTATGGCAACTGAAAGAAAAACTGGAGTTGGAGGTCTACCGCTATCCTGTGCAGGGTTAAAATTGGGGTTGGCCATTTTCGGATCTGCTGCCCTGGCGACTGGTACAGGTATTGTAGCGAACCTCCTCACAGTACCACCGGTGTCTGGCTGTGCAAGGACAGCATGGCCAGGGATCGGTTTCCAGTCCTGTTTATTCTGAACAGAAGAGCCCACTAAAATGAAAGGTGGTGCACTTCCCTTCTTCCCATCTTCCATCATCACATAAGTTGGAGAGGACACTTGTGGTGGTTGACCTTGTGAGATCATCTGCGGCTGTAGATACTGTGGCTGGTCCTTACCACTAGATATGAATAGGGTGGCCTGGGGAACAGAAGTACCAGTCCCAACAGGCGGAATGGGTGCTGGAGGTGGTGGCGGTGACTTACGACCTTGTTGTTTCAAATCAGTTAGACAATAGAGAGTCCATACATTAGAATATGGTGGTGGTTGTCCTGGTTCGCTTGTTGCCATGGCTATAAAATAAAAATTTAAAGAAAAATTTGCTGCCGTGAAAGACTGTCTACTAGGAGCGACAAACTGTAGTCATATTGCATATCCTTACATACAACTTTATGCCGCAAGGAAGCATGTTATAAAGAAGAGAGAGCCTGGGAGGGGAAAGGGGGAAGGTTGGCATGGCTGAAATGGAATTCCAGCAGCAATGCTGGAATTAGGAGCAAAAAGGCACTTGGTGGAATCCATTTTTCCCATCCCAATACAGCCTGACTTGCAGTCATCAAATGCTGGGTTTTGAGCTGAGATTGAGAAAGACTCCACTGTTCGCCTTGCTTCAAAAGGCTTCCTTTATCTAGCTTGTCCAAAATGCAGAGGCGTTTGAAATCGATCCAAATCATCAGACTTACAAGTGCCAAACTGGACACTGTGGGTATTTCCGTTGGCTGTAGGCAAGATTTGGTTGACCAACAGGAGCAGCCCAAAAGATGAGAGTTTGCCAGATTCCTCCCCTACCACAAGCCTTGCTGCTGCAGCTGTGGTATTGTTCCCTCTGTCCAGCCATGCTAAAACCTTGTGCGTCCCTTTCCCCACCTCAACGTTCTCTCTTCTGTAACATGCTTTTGATACCTTACCTACCTACCTCTCTACTGGGGTGCAGTGCTAAAGTAGGGCACATTCAGTCTCAATGCAGAAAAGGGAGAAAAAGTGTTAAGGAGAGCTTCTCCAGGTGAGAACAGGAGTGGGCTATGGACTTGTCACTGCCATTAAATCAAATGCCTAGTTATTTGATTTAAGTGGAAGAGGCCATATCAGGACGCCAGGTTTCTCCAGCTGTTGGAACCTCTTTGCTTCTCAGTAACAAGCGAATAGTCCATTTCCTGTAGACAAACTGCAGAAGACTGGACCTAAGGGGACAATGCAGGCAACCACCACCATTTCTTCTAAATGCAAAAACCAATGTCAGCGCCATGGCTGGGGCTTGGAATACTTGGGGAAACGTTGCGTTGCAGCCCCTCCACATCACTCTCCCTTAGCCATCACGAGCATGTCTGGAATGCTGATTCGAGAAGCATGGTCTACCGTGAGAAAAGCTAGTCCTCGTTTCAGAAAAGCCAAAACGTGTGCCATAACTCCCCAGAACTGCCTTCCTAAGTGTTGGCCTGCCCTGCCCAATCTGTTTGCCGGAAGCATCACAAGCAATGTTAAGATTGAAGTCAGCAACGGGGGCAATCAACACTCATGCAAGGGAAGTTATGTAGCTTACTCAGTGCCAACCACACATCTGGAAGCAACCCACAGGGGAAAATTCCACACATGCACATTCTAGCTAGGCAAGTACTGTGGTGACCTGTAACCCCCGCAAAGCACAAGTGTACAATCATTTCCCTCAACGATACACTGCCATGGGTATTTGCATTTCCATCATTAAGGCTCCAGTCCTCAAGGCCCTCTCCTAGCAGCAGCCCGGTTGCATTCAGCTCGGCTCCCACCAGCAGAAGGGCATTTGAGGAGATGGAGCAGTGTGTTAGTCATGGAGCTATAATATTACTACGACAACCCGGAAGAGACGGCTTTCAGAAATAGCTTGACTTTCTTACCTGACATAATAAAACCTGGTTCAGTTGCTCTCAGTTCCTCTGTAGCATCCATTCTGCCAGGGTCACATTCTGCATCAGCTGCAGATGGATCTAGGATACTAGTACATGTAAACTGACCTGCATTTAGTGAAGCCTTTAATGGGTCTAAGAGACAAGCTACCGTGTCTATGAAAGGGATGACTATCTGCTGTGGGAACTGCTCTACGTAAGGTGGGGGTGGCTCTCCACCAGCATCGGGGTCGTCACACATGGGCGTGAACTCTAGGTCTGAAGTGACCTCAATTTCACTGGCACAATTAACAGCCTGAAACAGATCTTTATCAGGAGGAGGTGGTGGTGGTGCCGGGGGCGGTTGTTCTTCCAGCAAGGGGTCTGAGGTAGCGGGCTGTACTTCTACTATGTCAGCGGGGGGCTGCTCAGCCTGACTGCCTGAGGGAGCTGCTTCCCTAGCAACGGAGGACTGACTCTGGGTGGCTGACCCAGCTGCTTCCCTAGCAACGGAGGACTGACTCTGAGGGGCTGACGCAGCTGTTTCCCTAGCAACAGAGGACTGACTCTGAGCGCCTGACCCAGCTGCTTCCCTAGCAACGGAGGCCTGACTCTGAGCGCCTGACCCAGCTGCTTCCCTAGCAACGGAGGCCTGACTCTGAGCGCCTGACCCAGCTGCTTCCCTAGCAATGGAGGACTGACTGTGAGTGGCTGACCCAGCCTGACTCCGAGCGGCTGAGCCAGCCTGACTATGAGCGGCTGACCCAGCACGGGGGGACGCTGCAGAAGCCACAGATGCTTGGTCGGCAGCTGCTGCTTCTGGCTCTGGCTCTGGCTCTGGTTCAGGTTCGGGCTCGGGCTCTGCTTCGGATTCTGGTGCTGGCTCTGGCGCTGGCGCTGGCTCTGGCGCTGGCTCTGCTTCTGCAGGCACAGGTTCAGGCTCAGGTTCAGGCTCAGACACTGGCTCAGGCGCCAGTTCAGGCTCGGGCTCGGGCTCGGGCTCAGGCTCAGGCGTTCGTGCAGGCTCGGGCTCAGGCGCAGGTGCAGGCTCAGGTGCGGGCTGAGGCGTGGGAGCGGGAGCGGGAGCGGGAGGAGGAGCGGGAGCCCGGGCTTCTTCTTTCAACGCAGCCACTTCTGCGGGTGCCGCTGTAACAGAAGCTCTGCTCTGGGATACGGTGGGGAGAGTCTGCACCGAGATGGCCACATCCTTCATTTCAGCCTCAGACACAACAGCTTCAACAGTTTTACCTAGCATCTGCGCGGCTAGCTGGGCTGGATCGGCTGGGACATAGGCCAGCCCCGCCCCCTTCTCATCCCCGGCCTTTTCTACAAATTCATCCACGATCGACGGGAACTGGGTCGTCTTGGAGCTCAGCTCCCGTTCTGGCTCTTCGTTGATTTGGTCCTCTTCTGTGTCAGTCGATTTCTCCTTCCGTTTGGGTTCGTCAGACATTGGGGTATGGTCTAAATCTGCCCGATATGCATCTCCGATATCAGCCCTTTTGGCGCGGGGCACAGGTGCTCCTGTTCCTTCGGCCCATCCCTCTACTGCAAGAGGACAAAGACAACACAAGTTAAAAGCAGTTCTCTCGAACGCAAAGCAAGCTTGCCACTTGTTAAAAATGGCTGACTTCCCACCAAGTCCACCATGAAAGCTCACTGCTCTTGTTTTGCAGTCCTATGGAGACTTTTGGGGGACCGCCGCTTGCTTGCACTTGGAGGTGTCATACATCTAAGTGCCATGCTGGGAGGAGAAATACCTTTCGAAGCAGAGAACCTCTTGCGTTTATCCAGGAGAGAACAACTGGCCCTCTTCACTCCAGCACGGTATCTTTTCCAGCAACGGTTGGCTGGTGTTCTGCATCTTTAGACCATGAGCGCTTTGGGGACAGGGACCTATGTATTTGTTTCTTTTGCTATGTAAGAGGCTGTGGGCGCAATCCTAACCTAGAGTTAGACCCGCACAGTTAGGCCAGCAAAGTTTGGCCAGAACAAGGGACACCGTAAAGTACTTTTGGACCACTCTTGGAGATAGCGAGGCCAGCACACAGACATGAGCCATCCTTCCTGACTCCAAGAGTGGTTCAAATGTGCTCTACGGTGGCCCTTGTGCTGGCCAAACTTTCCTGGCCTAACTGTGCCGGCCTAATTCCAGGTTAGGATTGCACTCTGTGAGAAATATTTTTGTAGTTGACAAGTGGTCTTCAGGGCTGGCTTTAGGACAATTTGACCAATTGGGCCAAATTGGGCCCCATGCCTGGAGGGGCCCTGCAGTGGGGAAGTGAGGAGTCCTGTCTCCCCTCCCCACCTCACTCTGTAGCTGACACTCTGACACAGAATCTTCCATGCTGAGGCATCGCGAGGAGAGTGGAGTGGAGAGTGGAGTGGAGAGTGGCCCTCCCTCCCGCCCACCCCTCCCAGGTCTGATTGGCTTGAAATCACACACACCCAGAAGCAATTGCCAATTATGATGCTATTGCTCATCCTGGTGGGTGGGTGGGTGGGTGGGGCCATGGGAATGGGGGACCCCACCAAAATGTTTTACATTGGGTCCCACAGCTCCTAAGGCTAGCCCTGGAGTACATACCTATTCTAAACACTACTACTACAATGGCTTATCATCTCAAGACTGTGGTTGGGGTGCGGGATTTTGGTCATGGCTGGCCATGGAGTCAGGCTGGCCTTCTCATTTCCACACTTTGCACCAAAATGCACAAGGAAGCAAATGCGGTAAGCATGCTAGCTGAGAATTCCAGGACTGGCCCAAGACCTCTCACTGCACTGTGCCATTTATCCCCCCCACCCCCCGCAAAAAACAACAACTTTGAACCACACTATCTGCTGCCTCCACCATTCTTCCTGATACCTGGATTGGAAAAGGAAGAGGGAAACAGAGTGAAAGAGGCAGGGCCAGCCCTAGGAACGGCAAGGCCCAAAGTAGGACATTCCTGTGGCCATTTGGAGCCAGGGCCAGCTGGGGCAGCCTAATGCTGCTCCATTCACCCCACTGCCTTGCAGCCCACAGAGATCCTGGCTGCAGCTGCAAGCAATCTGCTCTCCACACCATATGACAACATCGCCCACACTGGCTTAAGGCTGGGAAGCGGAAGTGTGGGTGAGAGGGGAGTGGCAGGCTGGACCGTCTCTGATGCTGTAGTCCATCACTCTCCTGTCCCCCACACTCAGTCTTCCTTTTCCGGTCCAGGAAGCCAAAGAAGGGGAATGGTGGAGGTGGGTGGGTGGGTGGAGGCAGATGTTCCCACCAATCCACCATTTGAGGTGATGGATTGTCTCAGTTGGGCTCAAGAATAGATTGTCCATGGAGAAGTCAATATAGTTCCAAACAATGTTGGCACCTTTTTATGCAATGATTTCTTCATTCCTCATGCAGTATTTGCGGACCACCACTTATTACAAATTCTGAGCTCCTGCAGATCATGTGGGTCAAGAGTCATTTCTATGTCAACTGATGTCTTAAATCCACATCATCACTTTGCATGATATTATGGTTATGGACCATAACCATATTACCAAATGACAGAGCTTCTGGGAATCTCAGGAATGGCATACACTACATCACCACCGTGAGTAGGCTAGTCTCTTTGGGGCTCTATTTGCACAAGGCAAGCTACTTGTGTGCAACAGGGACACATTTGGTGACAAGTATATCTGCAGTTGCAAGGATAAAGTCCCCCAAATCTGAAGACCAGACAGCTGCACAAAATAGTTTGTCCTGCAGAGGAAGCAACCTCAAGAAGCCCCTTCCAAGTGACAGCTGTTTCTTTTTGCAGCACCAGCCTGAAAGGAATTTCTACAGAGAGGTTTCTGGGGTGTCAAATATTTTTATTCAGTGTTCCCTCGGGTCCCAAAGCAATATGGTTCTTGCATTGATCCTTGCCAGCTGGTCCCAATGACAAAAAAGAGAATTCCCTAAATTAAGCAATGCAATAGAAGATGAAAAATGGGGAGACAGGACAGGGACTATTTCTGAACAGGGGAGGCTCCAAAAGGGATGTACTCACCCTCAAACCCACCCAAAAAAAGATCACTGCACACAGGGGAGAGACTGCTTGTTGTTGTTGTTGTTCAGTCGCTAAGTCGTGTCCGACTCTTCGGGGCCCCATGGACCACAGCACGCCAGGCCTCCCTGTCCTCCACTAGCTTCCTGAGTTCGCCCAATTTCATGTTCGTTGCTTTGGTGACACTGTCTAACCATCTCATCCTCTGCCTCCCCCTTCTCCTTTTGCCTTCAATCTTTCCCAGCATGAGGGTCTTTTCTAAGGAGTCCCCTCTTCTCATGAGGTGGCCAAAGTACTTAAGCTTCAGTTTCAGGATTTGTCCTTCCAGGGAGCAATCAGGCTTGATTTCCTGGAGGATTGACCGCTTGGATCTCCTTGCAGTCCAGGGGACTCTCAAGATTCTTCTCCAACACCATAATTCAAAAGCATCTATTCTTTGGCGCTCTGCCTGGAAATGACAACTAGACAGTGCTTGGTGGTGTCAACTCTTACATCAAGCAATGCCACTAAAATGGAAGACAACTTTCCAGCTATTTTTTTGTAATCAGCTGTTAGGATTTTTATCTCAAAGGCAGATTTCTCCACATGCAAGATTTCAGAGATAATAGGTTAAGATTTCAGGCATGTCACAGCATTGTGATTTTATATTATCACCAATAAAATAACAGTAGGAACGACAGAAAAAGGGAAGGTTTAAAATTAAACAAGCTAACACTGAATTGAAAGGCATCCTGTGGCCCTCTTGAGGAAGAAAACAGAAGGCAGTTTCCCACAGGAAATACAAAATGGACCAGAAGGAAACAGAGGTGGGGGAAAGAGACAAGCTTTCAAGAGCTGGAGACAACAAGGATGGTCTATATGATTCAGCAATTGCAATGTGCTTTCTGGTTAAAGTCGCTGCATATCTCCCCAATACAGTAGCTCCTCTCCCTGTATCTGTAGGTCAAGTATCCACAGCTTCACTTTTCTGTGGTTCACAAATTCCTGCATCATGCAAATGACTTATCTGTCTCTGTTTGCAGCCCTCCTGTTGCTGTCTGCTGTGGTGTCCACTTCCTGTTAGCATTGCGCTGACTGCAGCCCTTCACCCCACTTCCTGTTAGCGTTTGCCTTGTGTGACACTAACAGGAAGCAGGTTGGAGGGCTGCAATCAATGTGATGCTAACAAGGACAGTACAGGAGACAAAGAGACAGCAACAGGAGGGCTGCAGAGACAGATAAAGTCATTTGCACAATGGGGGACATTTGTGAACCACAGTAAATATACTGTGGTTAAATACTTACTTAATAAATACTTACTGTTGTGAACCACAGTAAGTAAGTATTTGTGAAGCCACAGTAAGTATAGGGTTTGCTGCTCTCTGTGGTTTTGGGTATCTATGACAGCAGTGGGAACATATCCCCTGGGGATACAAGGGGACTACTGTACAAACAAATTGAGAACTAGGGCGCCATCCTAAAGCCCCCGTCATGCTGACGCTACATCATAGAATCAGCATGACACATGTAGCGCCAATGTGGGGGCGCCAATCAGCACCCCCGTGTCGGCGCTCGAGCAACGGGACCAGCACTGCCTGCAGCACTGGCCCTGTTATGCCTGTGCTAAGCCTCCTTGTGTTGGCCGAAGCCTGCCGGTGCGAGGGAGGCTCGGTGTCCAAGCGGACACGGGACTGGCGGGGGGAGGTAGGTTGGGGGCTGGACGTGGGCGGGCTCTGGATTCAGCCATAAGGCTCTGAACCATCCAGGAGGCCGCGTAGCCCCAGTTTGGGCCGTGCAGTCTTCTCGGATCTGCGCCTGCTGTTTAAAAGGCACAGATCCAAGTAGCGCATTGGGGAGGCTGGAGCCTCCCCAACAGTAAGGGTACAAATGTGCCCTTGCTGCGGGGAGGCTCCAGCTTCCCCTACCCAGCTTAGGATATGGCTTAGGATATTGTGCTGCCCGACTCCACCCAAACTGGAAAAGTATATTAGAGAGCATGTACAAACAGGAAGAGTTGCCAGCTGGTTAGAGGGGAGAAAGAGATGATCTGATAGTATTCCTCTTGTTTTGTGAAAAGTGTTTTCACGAGATGGGCCCGTGGGTCTGTAGGTGCACCTCTCCCCTAACTGAGTTATAAACTAGGTCTCTTTTCTTCATAGAAATGCAAGGAAAAAAACATGCAGGAAATATTCTGCATACTTGCTCAGGAAGACATCAACTTGCTGTGATTCTAGTGTTCGGATTAACAAAGGCACAAGGATGAGTGACGGGCATTGAACAGTCATTTGCAAACATTTATTAAACATTTTCCTTTGTTTGATTAAAATGCCTCAATAATATAACTCACATTAATGACATTCGACTTCTTGGATTTAGGTTGTTGCCATTTCCCCATTTCCCACTGTGATGCCTAGTTCTGACTACAAGCTTGACCCCCTCCTCCTCTCCCCATAAAACATCCAAGGAGATTCTCATAGCCCATCAAAAAGACGGGGGTTCCTCACTTGCACCTTCTGTCTTAACAACAGGAAGACTTTGAAAAGCTGATGCTCCACCTGTCCATGTGTCCATGCGTGCACAAACACCAGCCTGGACCTTGTGGTATACTTTCCATTACAGGCCTCATTGCCTCCAATCCAAATGTCTCTAGGAATTTGGGAGGACCATGCAGAGCAGTGTCTGATGCAATGGGAAGAGCAGCGAGGAGAATCGGGAATCTGAAGGTTCCACCCAGTCACCAGGAAACATGCAGAAACTCTTTAGATCCTACCAATAACATAACAGATAGCACTGCAAGAGGAAGAACTTGCCACTTGCTTCCATATGAGGTCTTTTTGTGATGCTATCATGCAATTTCTGCATAGCTGAGGGCTCCTGGAGATTCTATCCAAATAGCAGTGGGCTGCACTAAGCCTATTGCAATGATCTTTGCTCCCCCACTCCCCCCAAAATGAGCCATGGGTAACAGTGCAATTGGCTCCTTCCTTCTTTCCCCAATCAGGTGTTTCTCTGCTATGTTTAATTCACACAGATACAAGTCACTTTCACATTTCCAGCCTTAACATCAACCTGCCACAGAGGTCAATGTTTTTGAGAAGTTAACAAGCTACCCAAAGAACAGTACTCAATGCAGTCCTTCCCAAGTTTTGTAGGCAGAGAGAGTTCATCAAAAAATATTGCCTTTTCTGTGTCCCACCACCCAACCCAGATTATATTTAATGGATTGCTCCAGACTCTCTCAATTCAGTTTTGCTGCTTTGTCATCCAATTCATCCCATCATCTGAGAGCAGAACGGCACACTCTATGTTGTTATTCTTTTAGGGGTTTTTTTTCAGGACACAATGATGATGATTTAGATTTAGATGATGAATGGCTGTGATTTAGAGTGGAAGATCTGCATCAGGTGGGGAGAAAGGGACTTGTCCATCACTCCATTTTCTCAGCTGAAAAAAAATGTTCCCCCATTGCTTTTAGCCCACCAGGGAAAAGATCCAAGGTGATTTTTGATAAGTCAATAGTATGAGGTCTCATACTCCAAATCATACTCTCAATGGCTGCATTATGTATGTTTAAAAACTGAAAAATCACGGAACAGGCACATGGTTCTGCCCTAAGAATCACTGCTTTATTAGCAATTCCTTACCTCTAGTGCAATGAAATTCTCTGACCAGATCTTTAATGTCCAAGTTAGGGTGATCTGGAAAGGAAAAGGCCACTGAATTAATTCAGAAGGTCCAGTTTTACGAAGATATGAGAGGGGAGGTTGTTGCTGACATCTTGCAGGGATAACATTTCCTTGCGGCCAATAAGGCGATACAGGTCACTGCAAATGCTCAGTGAATCCTTTCTATGAAATATTATTCGACATGAGAAAAAGCAAATGCCAACCTTCTCGGAAAACGATTAGCTCCCTGAAATAGACAGCCGCGAACTCCGTGATGTTGGAGGGACTGGCTTTCAGAACCGCTCGGCTCACTCCTTCAAGTAGAGTCTTCAGGCCATACGGGACGACCATCCGGGGCTTTGCGGTATGCATCATGGCCCGCTGAAGCCAAAACTGCAATTTCAAAACTAGAAGGAAAAGAAACGGAGTGAAGGGGGACGCTGGTGCCCCTGTTGTCCACCCTGGGGTGGCGCACTGGGGGTGAACTCTACATTCTGACCATGGAGTGCTGAGTGGCTTCACCTTCTCTCCCCAACACCCCATGGAAGGTGCCAACGCGCAATCCCAACTGCTGCGTGGATAGCGCTGGGGAAGCCAGGCACGTACAAAGCCTTAGGGATCTGCACATCCTAAGGGGCAGACTTGGCCTTGATCTTTTCAGGCTTGCAGGGCGGGAGCCCTTTCTTCTGAATACACCCCCTGTAAAAGCATTCCTGGCAAGCTTGTTAGGAGCTGCAGCTCAGTGGTGGCACCCCTAATTTGCATTCAGAAGATCCCAGGTTCAATAGCTAACAGAACCAGGAAAGCCTGGGGGGAAAAAAACCCTGCCAGAAACCCTGGAGAGCATACAGTCACTGTGCAAGCCGGTGGTTCCCGAAGTCCTACTTGGATGTTGGGACCGCTGTGCAGGGAAGTAGCTGCTGCAGGGGTGGGGACTGGGGCTGAGGTGTCCCAACGGTGCAGCAGCAATCGCGCCACCATGGGCACCCAGGCACAATTTAATGTTCCTGGGCAGTCTGGGGTCTTTGACAAGGTTGGGGAGGCCCACAGCCCCCTCTGAGACTCTCCCTGCAGTGAAGAAAAGCTCCATTTAGAGCTGAAACGCGCACTTGCACTTTTTGTATGCAAAACGGAAGTGAACCTTTCAGCTCTAAACAGAGCTTTTCTCTGCTGCAGGGAGATCCATGGAGAGGGCTACGGGCCTCCCCAACCCTCTTAAGGGCCCTTTGACCCCCGGGTACATTGAAATATGTATTAATGTACATATTCTATTTACATTAAAATCTGCCGTCGGGACACCCAAAACTGGGCCACTCCGCTTAAAGGGTAATGGTAAGGTTTTGCTTCCCAATTGTGCGTTGCAACCCACACTTTGGGAAGCACTGGTGTAGGCAATAATGAGTTAGGGCAGTGTTTCACAACATGTCTGGTGGATCCTCCAAAGCCTCCAATGAAAACAAGGTGATGGAAAGATCAGATAACTAATGACCTCAATCCCTGAGGCTATTAAAAAATCAGATAGTTAGTTAGCAGCTAACTGCCCTGCAAAGAGCCGAGCTCCTGCAGTTTGCAAGATTGTATTGAGCGACCTTTTTTGTTTGAGCGACCTTTTTTCTGGTGTGTGTTTTTTCCAGGTCTGCCAATGACAGGTAGTGGGGGCAAGCAGGTGAAGGCTGAGTCACATATCTAAGCCCCTCAAGCTTTGAGGTTATTCAGTAGGGCTGGGCTGCCTCATTACAAGAAATGGATAGAGGGGTGTGGTGTCTGGGGTTTTTTTTTGGCAAATTAATAACATATTACTTGTAAATATATAAATAAAAATATTGTTTCTTTCTAGATCACCTTTTCTTAAAAAGTCTCATAACACTCAGTGGGTCCCGATAGTGTGCCATCTTAAAAAGTGGGTCCCAGCAGTAAAAATTTAAGAACCACTGAGTTAGGGGGATCGATCAATTTAATCCGTCCAAAGCAGTTTCTAAAACTAGCACATGAAGACGCAAGAGTACAGTCCTTGTGGTGCTGGTTTTCTACTTGCAGGGAATTTGTCTTCCGTGGGGGGGGGGCGCATTCATAAATGTCTTCCACTCGTGTTAAAGCACCAGGGGAACACCGACAGGTATCCGGGATCGAGGCCGGCATTCCAGTTTTGTCTGTGGCTGGTTCCTCACGGATCTGCCATCCTAAACCACTTCAAAGCACGGGGTCCTTCTAGTAGACGAAGCGCTTCGTCTCCGGGGGGCGAAGCGGGCACAGTGGGCAGCCCCAATGCCGGTCCAGCGGATTTCTGGCCCCAATTGCTGGCCCCGCGGAGGGCTCCGAGGAACTGCAATCGCTACAGCGCCTTCCCTTCGGGTCCCCGGGCGAGGGGCCGCCCTCGCCTCTTCCCACCCCCGTCTCGAGCTCCCCCGCTCCGATCCCCAGGGGCGCCACTGGGGGGCTGCCTAGCCGAGCCAAGGTGCCCCCCTCCCGCAGCGCTCGCTCCAGAAAAGCGCCCACCTTCTTTCACTTTCGCTCATAGGCTGCGCTAAGGCTTCCTCTTCGGCCCTTGCCGGAGCCTCCTCTGGAGTGGGGGAGGAGCGCGAGGGGCTCTTTATAGCAACGGGGTCTTTGTGGGCGGGGCTAGAGCGCCGGCATTTATGAAGTCACAAAGCCCACGTCATACTACAGGCTGAGCGGTGTCAAAGACAAGTTGCGCGGCCACTGAGAAGGAATAGGAAGACAATCCCTATTGAGTCCTGCTGCTCGTGGTCAAGGCTTTGGCTAGGTCCCGATCTAGAACGGCAGGCAAAGCCGAGCCTTTTCAAGCCCCACTGACGTCAGCGGGAGAGCTGAGCACCTGCTTAAAATCTCTCCCGTTGAAGACGATGGGACTTTAAGGCGCTTCGTTGGAATGATAGTCCTGTGGCCCATACACGTAGACAACAGGAAGCATCGGCGACGACTTCACACGTGCCGATGTTGCTGCCCTGCAGTATGTGCAGGCCTATGTAAAAGCCAAACAAAAGCCACACCCCCCTGCCCTGTGGTCCAGCGCCCCCCTGTGGCAGAGAAGGTCGCAGAACCACGTACCGAGCACGACAGACAATCTCCTCCTTGCAAATGAAGTTAATGTTGGAGACCTATTGTGTGAAGAAAGCATTGTGCCTGCTTTTTCCCTCCGTCCCTCCACTGTTCTCAGTGATAAAACTTCACACTGTGAACTCAGACAGGAGCCTTTCCTTCTCATACCCATCCAGAAGCTGCGTCCACTTGTGGACTACACTTCTTGCAATAATTATACATCCATTTTTAAATTATGTTGATGTATCAATTTGCTTTAATGCATGCTTTCCCTTGAGCTATATTTTATCTTACTTTTGGATAAATGTGTTTGAAAATTTTGTTTGAAACAACAATTGTGTTTATGCACACATTTGTGCACACACACACACTTCTGCCTAAAAATACGCTTAAGTCTACACACATTATTCTTGTTTGTCCAACTGTTCTCAACTCCCGGTTGGCTTGATAATGACACTTACACCAGCCCTTGTTCTCTCTCCAGTCAATCTAGTAGAAGTACAAACTAACTTGTACTCAGAAATTAATACTTTCAAAGAATACGGAGGGCATGAAACTTCTGGTCAGTGCTGCAAGTAGATAACACCATTTCTCACTAATTATCCCAAAGAGGAAAAGGTGCTGCTTAGACGTAATGATTCATCAAAACCATTATAGAAGGGACTATTTTAAGATGGCATATTTGCCTAAAGAGAAACCAGCTGTTCTATTCCTTTGTTTTAAACTGTCTTATTGACTTCAGACACAATTAAATAGCCATGAAAAAGGCACTGCATTCTATGCAAAGAAAACAAGCTCTTTTCTACAACCTCTAGATTCATCCACAAAGAAAGTGAGCAGGCTATTTTCCCCTTCCAGCCTCAGCTTCCAGAAGACCACTTACCAAGTGCTAGGGTGCCACCATGTGCACAGGCCCATTTTGTAAGTGGGAGACCTGGGCATTCCTGCTGCAGCTGCCACTTTTGGACATCCTTGCTGGTCAGAGCTGACAACCCTTTTTTATTTCAGTCCTGCAGGCTGCCGCTGCCCCTCTCCTCCTCCTCTTGCCAGTTTTATGCGTGCAAAGTGGTTTGTCAGCAATGCCAGCTGCCCCTTCAACGGGGCAAACAGAGGGCGGACACACGGCTCCACCACCTGCCCAGCAGCTTCTGGCTAGCCCCGGCGCAGCCATTGTTGCACACTTGGGCAGCCACGGCCGGGCCACGCACTCTGCCGTGTGCAGGTCATGCACCCCTCGACATTGCCTCTGCCACTGCGGATGGCCTCTCCTCCCTGTCCGTTCCTCACTCAGTAGTAGTCACTACATCCTTCAGCAGTGTGCCTCTGCCAGGCTGGCACCTCGCCTCCTTGCCCTGCCCGCCACGTCAAGGCACCGCTGCAGAATCACTTTGCATGCAGAGAAGTGGCGGATGTGCCTCTGCCAGGCTGGCACCTCCGCCTCCTTGCCCTGCCCGCCACGTCAGGGCACCCACCACCGCAGAATTACTTTGCCTGCAGACAGTTTCCTGTGAGAAAACTCAGTGAGAGTGTCCTGCACCAGTGGTGTCATCTAAATGATTTAAGAACAGGTACTCACTTTTGATTGGCACGTGTTGGGACCCGCCCACCAGAAGTGATGTCATAAGCTGGAAGTGATGTCGTGGCAGGAAGTGACATGAAAAAAGCCCTTTTTGAGGCCTCAGACAATTTTAAACTGACCCAACAGTTGCAACAGTATTCCACAGCACCCCCAGAACATGTTAAGGAGGCCTGGCATCATGTTAAAGTGACCCAACAGTTCCAAAACCCCAGAGTAGCTCATTTTTCAGTGGCAAGGCAAGGCTCCGCTCGCTGCCTGCCTGCCTGCCTGGCTCTGAGAACGTGCAGGCAACTCAAACATGCAGGAAATTCAAATGCAGGAGTCGACAAGTGGGCGGGCGAATGGGCGGGGCCAGCCATAATCCTAGAAACCGGTACTCGCATACCCCCGCGTACCCCCTGCATGACATCACTGTCCTGCACCCCTCATGAGTACGTTGCCGGCGCAGCTCCTCACTACCACATCAAAGTCACAGCCAGGAGCCAGCACACTATCCAAAAATTAGGATGAGATGAGAACATATAACACACTGCACTTTGCTATTTTAATTACATCAAGAAAGTTGGGGGGGGGGACCCGAAACGCACCCACTCCTACCCCTTGCTTTAGAAGGACTCCTCATGACCATTCCAGCCTCATTCAGGGCTGGAAAAGGAGATGGGGACAGAAGTGATGCAGACACTATGTGTTCAATAGATTGTGCACATGATTTGTGCAAGAGGCACTTTTCCAAGTGGTGTTCCTCTTCTATTTAGCAGGGAGAGAGTAACAGTCCCTCTTCACCCCAGCGCACTGTCTTTTCTAGTGGCTGCTGCTGGTGGTATTCTGCATTTTTTTTTTAGATTGTAAGCCCTTTTGGGACAGGGAGCCAATTTAACTTTATTTTTTTGCCTGTAAACCACTTTGTGAACTTTTTGTTGAATAGCGGTATATAAATACTGTTTGCTTGCTTTGCTTATTTAATTTGAAGATGGTGTTTTCCTGCTGTGCGGGCATGGCCTGATGGGGTGACATCGACGTCGGAGGCATGGTGACTTTGCCGGCGTGGTGACATTGACGTCAGGGGCTTGGCTTTCGGCACCCCCAATGTTGAAAGAAATCAAGTTGGGGCCCATGGTATGCTGATAGCCTACATAGACCTGTTATCCTACATACGTTCCAGGAGTAAGCTGCATTGATTGGAATGAGACTTGTGTCTGAGTAAGCATGCAAACGATTGCAGTGCACTCCCTCCCTATAGTCAATAACACAAACTTATTAAGGCTTTAAGATGCTAGCCTTTTTTTTTTACTGCTCTCCAATACATGACAGAGCTCCAAGGATCCTCACACATACACCAAGAGGAACAAAGCTGTTGCCATCATGTACATACACAATGGGAGACCAATCCTCACTCACATACACATCCTCACATACACAACCAATCCTCACTCCAAGCATGCGTTTTCCAGACACATTCACACTTCTTGGGCATGAACATGATGTCTGTGAGGAAGCCCTGAAACAAAGCAGGCCTGATTCAGAACCATCAGGTTCTGAAGGGGCTTCTATGAAGAGATGCGCTAACACTAACCATTGACTTTCTGTGAACTGTGAGATTGTATTTTTACCATGCAATTTCTTGTACGATTCTCTCCAACGCAGGATATTTGGGGATATAAAGGCAGGTGACCAAGTGAAGCGTACAAGGCAAGACAAGATCACAGGTAACAAGTAATGGTGCATGATAGATCAGTATTCTTCAACCTTGTGGCGGCGGGGGGGGGGGGTCTGTCATAGTGTTGCAGCAACTTTCAGGAATGAAAAAGACTAGACTAACGTACCACCAGCTCAAGGAGGAGGCATCAGGTGTACCAGGAGAGTATGTCCCAGTCCTGCTCAGGTTCTTAGCAATTGTGCCAAAATAGCTTTCAGACTTCATGGCAACTTTTTCTGCTTTCTCTAATATTCCGGAACAGTGCTAGGAGGGCATACTGGGGGGCAGGGAGTCAGCAGCAACAGGGGTGCAGATGAGTAGGATTCCAGGAAGGGGGGGCTGATTGTTGGTGGATCGCTACTCTCATTATTTATTGGGGAAGTGGCACAAAAAAGATTGAAGACCACTGCTATAAATTAAAAAAACCTTAGCTGGCTAAAGCGGCGCAAGTAGATGGAGGAGCTGTCTTTAGAGATGGGGAAGTCTTCATTGCAATGAACAATACAGGTAGGAGTATTCTGCCTCTGATCCAGTTAAGGCCTGTAAGCCTGGACCAAAAGGGTTATCCGCAGAGGAATGTTGCAGATATATTCTCAAGATCATTATCTTCTGGGGGATCTAAAAACAGTATCTAATGAGGTACAATGTTTCCAAACATCAGTTTGATACAGCAAAGTTCTAAACTACAGTGTTGTTGGACAGTCTATAAATGACTCAAAATCATTTGATTGAAAGGAATTAGAGATTGGTTAAGTCCAACACCACCATAAAAAGGACAGGACTACCTATCATCATTACTAGCTAAAGACAGATCAACCTATGCCACAGTCCAGGCTATAACATATATCGGTGTTATTCAAACTGTGGGTTAGGACCCTCTTGGTGGGTTACAAGCTGATATCAGGTGAGTCGTGGAAAGTTGGGAGCAGCCATCTTGGAAGCTGCAGACCTTACTCTTGCTATATTCCTTCTGTGTTAACAGTTTGAATTTTCAAGCGAGGGCTTTTTAAAAAAATAGTTTGTTTTTAGTTCAGTGCTTTTACATATTTGGTCCTAATCTTGCTTTCTGTCAGGGATGTTTCATAGTTGTACAATTGCTGCAGTCCAAAAATGCCAATTTGCTTTTCAGGAGTGTCATTTTATTATGTTACAATGACAGGACTTCCTGCTAGATGATGTCACTTCCTGCCACAACATCACTTCTAGGGTAATGACATTACTGCTGGTGGGTTCCAACATGAGTGCTATTCTAAAAAGTGGATCCTGGTCTAAAAAGCTTGAATATAAAATGTATATAAAATGGAGAGAATCACAGATGTCAGCAAGCCAAAACCTGATCCTTCAGGGGGAGGGGGAGGGAAAAGCACCTAAATATGAAAGACCTGGCCCAGGGCCTTCAGCCAATTCAATGTAGAGGGAAATTCCTTTCTAAGGCCAATAATGACATTTTGCAAAATACATATCTGGGTTCTCCCCCTAACAATGTTACTTGATGCAATTAACATTCTCTCTGTAGTTACGGAAATCAAAGCACTGGTGCTCCAATGGAAGGAAAGCACCCTCCCACAATTCAATGGGTCACAACATGGACAAGAAGCCAATGTAAGTTTCTTTGCTTTCAAGTGTTCTAGAGAGACAATGCCAATCTAACAGTTTGTCATTTCCAAACTAAAATAGTGAATGTCCAAGTTTTATCCTTGGGATCCTGACATACTTCTAACACTAAATTGCTCTTTTCTCCCTCAGCGCTGATTCCCTCTGTAACTGTAAATTACGATGACAGTTTTTCAATCTCCTTGGATCGCACAATAATCTTCCTAAAAACACAGCTTCAATCTATGTAACTAAATTAGGGACACATAAGGACAATGTTCTTAAAATGGAGAGGCCAAGCCAGAACACGGTACTATATATTTTATTAAACAAAGGTAGGGAGAGAAAGAATTAAGCCTTTAAAGTTAGTGGTAGAACAAAAAACGTTTGCTCCATAAGAAAATATTAAAGGGAGACAAGGAGTAAAGATTTTGAATGGAACAAAACAAAGTAGAATAAAGATCTTTAGGGTACATGTGAAATACTCTTGTCCAAACCACAATGGAGAGCCAATCCATACATTATTTGAGCAGCCATATCCAAGTATAAAATAATACATAATACACATGGTAGGCATCAAATGTGAATGGCACAGGTACATCAGTTAGTTGGATTTCCTCACAATATACATGGAAAAGGCTATAAGAATCAAGACTTCATGGCCATGTACATTGTGCAGAAACTACCTGAGTACAGACACAGCCTTCACAACTGATGCCCTCACATGAATCGATACTGAAACCCAAGAGACAATCAGATCAGAGTTGAATATTGTACACGTAACTCAAGTGAGGCAGATGGAAAAACAATACCATGATGTAAGAAGAGATGTTCATGTAACTGCAGAACACAAGACTTTGGCCTAGTTCTCACTGGGGTAATAAGCTGTGCATTAAAAAAAAGACATGCAAAAACCCTAATTCATGAGAAGCGCTCTTGGTTAGCACCTTTCCCAATAGGCTAGATTTCTAGGTAGCGGGAATTTCTTTTTGTATGAAGAAGCATTCAGTTATGTGAGTTCCCACCTGCAAACTATATAGAGGCACAAGCTTATCAGCTCAAGCAGAACTAAGCCTAAGAGCCTCAGTAAAAGCAACACAGGAGATATTTAGTCTGATTCTCAGTGGATTTTTTGTCCTTAATGAAGCTATAGGATGGGGTTGGATTCCAAACTTGACTGGAACATTGTGAGTGCTTAAACCTGCTTAACCCAGATCAAAATTCTCTCCCAAAATTTCTTTCCCTCTCCTGCTAGGAAGAAAAAAAAATACTTGGTCCAGGAATCTTTTCACCTGAGAGAAAAGCAATTGGAGAGGCAAGTTTGAACTGGGGAAACAGATCATTAGGCCTGCAGTTCCAATCAAATTTGAAGCATCCTTCCCCCATAGTTGCATTCAAAGTAAAAACACAGATTGGAAGACACTCCACCTGCCTCTTGTGCCATCCCAAAGTCAGCCACTCATTAAGCAATTCACTTAAATTAACATACATGTCACATGAAAAAACTGCACTTTTGTACTTATCGGAGTAGAGGGTGATTATAAAGAGGAAAAAAGAAAAATTCCAGCTCTTATTATTGTTCAGTTTTGTTCAGCAGAAATATAAAAGGTACAAGTTCTGTAAACTAATGACATTCATAGCACACCACAGTAAACAATCTAAAGTGACATGTAAAAGTTCAAGTTACTGACTTGAATAATGCAATTAAAAAGGTATCAACAACCCAAAAAATAGAGATATACCCGACTTGGTAAATTCTTAATATACTTATATATATATATAATTAACCAATGAGATGATTACGCCATTATTGCTATTAGACCATGCCTCCGAGCTATAAAGTATAAAACATATTCAGATTACATAAAATACAGCTGAGATCATTCTCATCACTGGCATAATCTAATATAAAAATACCTTTGACATTTACAAGATGGAGGTTTCTTCTAAGAGGTGTGCATGAAAAGCTGGGAGTGGTGGGGGAAATGGATGGATGTGGGACTGCACCATTGTTGTTGTACAAGACAAAGTTTTGCTAGCAAGATAATCACCTAAGTACAGGCCTGGTAACTGGAAAAGACCCATGTGTCACTACAGCTTCATTAATAATTTGATTACATATGATGAGACCCTTGTATGGCCCCAAAATGCCTGTACAAGAGTTGTGTAACTTGTGCCTTCTTTGCGCTTTTAGTTGTGTGCGCGATCCACAAGTCTGTTGGCATAAAAGTACTTAAAAGAGTTCAGTTCTATTGCAGTCAATAAATGCTGATCTGGTTTAACTTAGTGGTCCGTGTCTACAGGCAAATTGCAAGTAAGGTAGAATTGATTATATCCATTTGGAACTGTAGAATAAAAATAATTCAAGTAAACCATGTCTACCTCTGAATCACAACTGGGAGTCTAAATTACTTTCACATGGATATAGTCTATATTTCTCCCCTTTCATGCTCATCTAAGGAAGGTTTCCCCTGCTATTTTGAGTTACAAGACAGTTGCTCTGATTTTCTGCACTCGGATGCAAGTGTACCCTGTTGCTCCGGAAATACACAAGAGTGGATGAGTGAGGAAAGGGCTGCTGCCACTCTGTTCTTTCACATCCATTAGCTCGTCCTCTATGACCACCAACACTGAACAGTGCAGAGCAGGTGACTGCTGCTCTGACATTGCTATCTGCCCATTTCCCTTCTTCAACCTAGGGTTTGCGCAATGCTCAAAGGTCTGTAGGGATATTTGCAGTTCATTTTAACTGTAAAAAGCCAGAAGTGGATCTGCTGTTCTGGGAGAGCCAGGCACACACACAAATAAGCTGCCGTGCCTTGCTTTCATGCAACGTTTCAAACACTCGTCTGTAAGATGCAACGGAAAGCAGGAAGATGAACTCTCCCCAAGCAAAAATAATGTGACTCAGGGTGACAATCAATTCTAGGAAAATGCTGTCACAGCATAAACTGTGGCTATAAATTAAAGCTATGTTACACCTTCTAATATTCACCCTCTTCAGAATGCAGCAGCATGAAGATTTAGCAGCCACTTAGTGATTTTAGAAGCTGGAGCTCTGCTCCAGTGCGCACTCATTGGTTCTAATGCACATCCAGAAACACAGGAGTGGCCCTCACATTTCAGTGTCAGGACCTGCTAAGCATGTGCTGCAGCAGGCAAAGTATTCTGAAATGTGGAGATGAGTGGGGAGGCCCCCTCCTAAATGCAGCTCCATGTGCGCACTGGTACTTGGCCACATTTTAAATCTTGTCCAATGGATTTCTGCCCTCCCCATGCCATGAAACTCCTGGAGCCAGCCAAGGCAGGCGACGTATAAACAAGACACAGCATTTGGCAAAAAAAAAGGGAGGGGGAGAAATAAAGATGTTTAGGATAAACAGCAAGTAAAAATAAGGCTTTACCACTTGAAAAAAATATGATTCCAGCTTCAAAGTTATATAATTTGCAAGTATTCAGGAAAAAATATTAATCTAAAAATTAGTTCTTTAAAAAATTATACCACTTAAAAATCCTCAAGAAAATGTACAACAGAGACTGAAATGAATGAAATTGTACATTATTACATTACTGTTTGAACGCTAAAACTTACTGGCACGTTCAAGATATGATGACACAAGAGGCTTGCAATGCCACATGGCATAAACCCCTCTCATGGGATTTTTTTAAAACTTTCCTTTTAAATGGTTACTGCTTTATATTATAGGCTTTAGCATCCTGTGATAAAATCTTGCAAACGTCTTGTCATAGCAAGGCTGAGGCCACTGTGCCAATTAACAGAGGTATAAAACGCCAAACACAATTCTTATGGTTTCAAAAAATAAATATTTGGCTGAAAATAGAAGAATGTTTCTCATAATTTAGCATAAATATGGTAACAGTTTGCATTATTCAGTGCACCTGAAAGGAGTCAGATAACTAAGATGAACTAAGATAAACAGGTATGTTGTGCTGTGCGAATGCCAATCTTTCTTTCCAGCTCTGGTTTGTTGGCTTCTTGAATACATTTATATTTATTTCTGCTTATGTACAGTTTAAAACAATTACTATGCTGTACTGTTTCAACAAACAGGTGGTTCCCCTACGCAATAAAAAAAATGACTATATCTGGTTAAAACAGAAACAAACCAGCCTGCAGAAACTGAGTCGATAGAAGAAATCACGGTGTGCTTCTAGATAGGCTTATTTGTACAATCACAGGCGATAATGTCCAGCTTGGCTAATGCAAACCCACCCAAAGCACTGGAATACAAGGGCTTCAGCGCCGAGTTCTCCTGCATAAGACCCACTGAACAAGTGGAGCAGAGCAGAAGACCAGCGTCCAGCTCCCACTCACTGAAATGGGGGCGTGTACAGGAGAACATTCTGATGGATGGAGCCCAAGGCAGTTTAAACCTTTGTGGCTAACGCCTCCAGTTGTCAAGACTGCAACAGTTTTCCGTCACTAACTCTACATATTGAGGAAACCGTCGGTGGCACAGGTGGTTTTTCAGAAGAGAAGCTGGCCTTCCCACCAGCTTTGTTCTTCGTGTTATTGTCGAGTGCAGAAACGGCGAGAAAGGAAGAGTTGAGGCTTCCCGACTGTCACTGGGGGACCACTTCCCTCAGAGAGGCCAGTGCTGCGTGGATACGGACATGCAGTCTGTTTTCAAAATCATACCCTGTGAATTCCTCCTGCAATGAAAAACGCAAACAGTTAACCTCACTGAAGTCATGAAAGGAAATGAGGACTTTGTGAAGGATGCATCAGGAGGATTTCTTTTTAAGACTATGAACACTTAAAATGACTACCAACTCTCAGAGTCAACTGCTGGGAAGGAAAAGACTAAGGGGCTTAGTTTTCATTTCATCTCCAAAGCAGCCACTCTGACTGTCTGCAAGTTTGGCCTATAAGAGGGCTTCAGAATTCAGTGTGGCCTATAAGAGGGCGTGTACAATGTGAAAGGTTATGCTGGATTAGACATCCATTAAGCGTGAGGAGTGGAGAGTAGCAAGCAACGCTGGCTAAGTTTAGCATTTATAGCAGTTGAAGAAAATGCTTCATGCATTCTGGGTTTTTTTTTTTACCTTGGCCTGAAGCAGTAAAGTTTTGCCTCTTGGCACAGTCTGCGGAAGAAAAACAGACATAAAACAAGCATGTTTCAATCATAATTTTCACTAAGAATTCAAGTTCTGAGAAGTGTGAACAACTAGGAAATGCTGACCACCGGCAATGTGAGCTAATGTTATTATGTAACAAAAACCAGTAATTTCTGGGTATGGAAGTATGTCAATGTTTGTGACACTATTGAACCAGGACTCTTCCCCCCACCCCCCGCTGCCATCTTGGGGCTTCTGCAGCTGGCACCAGACTAAGAACGCATAGGACTTCTCCTGCAAGCTGTTTCTTGACACCTTGTTTGGAAAATATATTGGAGAAAGTTGGGGATTTGGAAAGGGGTTTCTGATATTTGGGGTAATATTTACTCTTGGTATTTTGCTTTATGCTAAAATGTTGATGGGTTCCTAAACTTTGGAGTTATCATGTAACTGAAGTAGAATGCCATTGACTGCTTAGAATTTGGGCTACAGTGACCCCTAGTGGGAAATAATTTTATTGCTGATTTGAGGCAAAAGTCTCCATGTGCTATTGAAATGATCAGGGCTGTACTGAGTCATTTATAATGCGAGCATTTCTCACAGTGCCTTCCAGAACACCAGATATTGTGCTGACAGTCAAGTTTGTTAAGCTATGTACAGTAGAAGACATTACATTTTTTAAAAAAAATCTTAGAAATGTTTCATATATATTGAACACCTTAACATTTGTACCTTGGAATGATACATGGGCTAGCCACCTCGCAAAAAGATAAGCACATATTCTAATAAACCATGAGAAGGCTGATGTGGCATTCCTCCAAGAGACCTACTTAAAAACAACTGATGCAGACCACCCCATTTAAAAGGACCAGATTAGACAACTGGTGGCAGCAGGTGACTCCAATTCCAGAGGGACAGTAGCAGTTCATAAGAACAGCAACATAGAAGAGGTGGTGCAGGTGGAAAAGGGTAGACACACAGTGCCAAGAGTCTTTATAGAAAACAGGAAATTATTATGTATATATGGTCCCAACCAACTGGCCCTGAGTTTTCAACACCTGGTATGTCCACCTTAGTCAATCTTAATACATACATCATCTATGGTGGACACTTCAGTGAAATCACAGCTACGTCTCAAGCACACCAGGAGTGAGTTGGGACCATGGGATATTTGGCGCCTTATGCATCCTACAGTCAGGGATTATTCTTTTCTATTGCCAGTCTACCAAACTGGTTTTAGGATTAATTTACTCCCAATTTCTAGCACTTAGCCTAGCTAAAGCAGTGTTTCTCAACTTGCACGGTCCACTTATTGGAAGTACCACTGGAAGGAACTGGCGAAGATGTTATCACCAGTTACTTCCCGATTGGGAGGACAAACATGATGCAACAAACCCCACTAAGAGGCTCAGAGCAAATGGGTGGGCTTTTTGAGCATGCAAAAAGTGCATGCTGGAGCTCTGCTGGCCGGGCCTCTTATCACTGCTTGCCCCGTCGCATTGCAGGCGGTGGAGGTCCCACACACACCACTGGTGATACGAGTGCCACTGGTTGAGAAACACTGGTCTAAAGCTCTATTGGACAATCCTGCTTTAATTTTTCTACCTTCCTAGGAAGGGGCAGTGAGAATGAGACCACACCTCAGCAACGCCTAAACACATCCCTACGAAGAGGCCTTGCTTTCAGGCAGAATATGAGGCTGCAAACAGAAGACACTTTGAAACCTGACATCCAAGGGGTTTCAAGACTGACACTCTGGGACACAATGAAGGCGTATTTTAAAAGGATTGCATCCTGCCTCTTTCCAGAAGGCAGCTAATAAAAACAGAACAAAACATTAGAAGATTTAAAAATTTACACAATGTTCCAAGTCATGGAAGGCTTGATGAAACAAATGGCTCATGTTTTCTAAGCCGAAAAGAGAGGAAGCACAGTGAACTCTCTCCATGGGACAGAGTTACACAGAGAGGGGGATCTATCAAGAAAGTTATCCAAAGCGCCCCCTCCAACCATGTCTCCAACAGTAGAGACACACACAAAAAGGCCTCTTATAAATAGAAACAAAGGGCTGAGCACTTTTTGGAACTAGAGAAGATATTTAAAGGAAAAGCTGACTCAGTATGATCTTTCTCCCACAATTTCTAATTACAATGAAGTAGCTAGGTTGCAATCCAGAGCAGACATGTCTCATGCATGGCACGTGAATTTCCTCCTTTTATATATATACACACACACACAAGGCATGCATGCAGTGTCAGGGAAGAGAGATCAAGCAAATTAAGAGTAGGTCTGTTATTTCCTCTGTGGGCAGCACAAGAAGGGTGATACAAACACAATTAATATGTCATTTAAACATTTCTATTGCACACAATAAGAGGGTGACAAATCAGATGAAAGGGCACTCACTGCTCACTGACTTAATGCAAGAGGCCCACATTCCCAGATATGATGCATAGGTTATTTCTGTACTACCAAAGCCAGACAGGGATGCTCAGCTCTGCAGCAGCTACTGGCCAGTATTACCTGATACCAAAGTTGTCAGGGTTACACTGGTGCAGAAACGAAGCAGATATGCACCTATCACACTGCACAGGTTGTATTTATATCCAACAGGCAGGGGTTACTATCACATTTGTTGTTGTTCAGTCGCTAAGTCGTGTCCGACTCTTCGCGACCCCATGGACCACAGCACGCCAGGCCTCCCTGTCCTCCACTAGCTTCCTGAGTTCGCCCAATTTCATATTCATTGCTTCGGTGACACTATCTAACCATCTCATCCTCTGCCGCCCCCTTCTCCTTTTGCCTTCAATCTTTCCCAGCATGAGGGTCTTTTCTAAAGAGTCCTCTCTTCTCATCAGGTGGCCAAAGTATTGGAGCTTCAGCTTCATACATAAGGTTACTATCACATTAGGTTACTATTAAACATGCCAGCAGTCTCTTCACACCTTGTCCTTTAGCTGGACATGGAGAATGCCTTTGACAGACTCTGGGAGAAATCCTTATTGCAGCTATGGGGACCATCAGTGGAATGGGGAGATTCGTTAGGTCTGCATCTCCCCCCTTCACTCATACTGAGTAATGACAGGCAATTTTCTCCACTCCAACTTCACTGTAGTATTAGGCAGGGGTGCCCTCTGTGACCACTCCTATCAGACATGACTGTCAAACTGTTTGCTTGTGCCATCTGTCAGTCCCTGCCAATATGTGGAGTCTCTATAGATAACAACAAAATCACAGGCTGATGGTGTGCTCAAATTTCTATCCAGACCATAAGCCTCTGCCCCTCACTTGATGAATTTGATAAACATGACTGGTACCCATTCTGACAATAAAATTGATTGAAATAAGTCTGAGGCAACTAACAAAAGGTACTTTCCCCAAGGATCCTAATGGCTTACTGCCAGTGCTGGAGGTGCTTTATGGCATCTTGCACAACAATTGCAAGGGCAGTAAGCTCATACCACCCCCGCTACGCCTGATAGGATCAGGCCCTGAGTTAGATTTAAACTGATGGGGAATGCTTCAATCTAGTTTGTGGGGGTAAAGTTAACATAAAAATCTATTCTGGGCAAGTATCTTAATGAGAGTTACAGCTCAATCCTACTGAACTGGATTGGACCGTCAACTGCAGCTTTTCGCAACCATGGAAACGGCCAATTTGGGAGCATTGCCAAAGAGGCAGGTATAGGAGGAAGGATGCACATTCTACATCCCTTGCAAACATGCTAGACTTCTGTCTGAAGCAAGACACTCCAAATCCCAGGCAGCTTATAAAAAAAGATACCACACTGTTACCTGTGGGTTTTCTAACAGAAGGCAGCCAAGTTCATAGCATGCATATGGCTGAATATACAAGTTGTTTTGGCGGCACAGGTCATCTTTAAGGGCTTGCTGAAAGAACTGGAAGAGAAAATACAAGTATTCAGAGCATAGCAAAACCTTCAAGGAAAAAAAGCCCCATTAAACTAGATGCACAAGTGTCTGTCAGCTTAAGTCTCTTAATTTGGGGCAGTTAATTTCCTAATTGATTACACACCAAGCCTAAAAACTTCACTGGGAAGGCACTTGTACTGTACTACCAAAACAAAAAAAAATCACATTCAAAGCTATCGAAGAGCAAATCCTTAGGTATGCAGAGTCATTAAACAGAAGGGCATTTCTGCAGCTTAACAAGACAAAACGTTACAAAAGTTCTCATACTGTTATGAAATAACAATCTGTTATTTATGAAATAATGTAGTTTATTTGGAGATGACCTCCAAAAAATTAAAAGCACGGAGAACTGGAAGATTGCTGGCCTATATGCTTTACTTAATGCTGTAAATGAAGTCCTGCCACATGGTAGAAGTTTCCCCATTCTTTGGGCAGGGAGACTTTATCTATGGATACAACGTTACATATGTGATGGCCCTTATCAATAGTCAAAACACTTGACAGTGTACTGTGACAATTTTAGTGCCTTGTCAGGGTGCTGTGAGATGAAAAGGTTGACATTGGCTGTTTTAGATGTTGCACCTTCCAAGAGTTTGAACCCAATAGTGCCACATGAAGGCAGACTATCCAAAAGACTTTGAATATTGATTTGCTGGATTGTTAATATTGCAAATATATGTCCATTCTAATTCAAATGGCTTGGTCTTAAGATAACATACCTTCACACATTTGGTTCTCTGCTCTTACTGCTGTCACAATAAAAACTTACCTGAACAGCATCTTCAGCATTTCCTAAACATTTGTGTATGGCACCAAGGAGCAGGTTCTTCAAACCAACAACAGCAGAATCATCAACTTCATGGCAAGCTTCATAAAGATACCAAAACACGGAATAATTCAAAACTAAGTTTTTATACTAGGTGTGTTCACTTCTATTTCTCCCCCCTTCCCGCCCCCCCCGCCCCCAGCTTTAGAACTAGGATTCTCAAAACTGAGGTTGGCCTACTTAGGGTGCAATCCTAACGGAGTCAGATAAGCACAAGTTCCTTGTGACAACCCAGGAGTGTTGCAAATGCACTGTAAAGCGCATTTGGACCACTCTCAGAGTCAGGACCACTCACGTCCATGTGCCACCCTCCCCGACTCCAAAAGTGGTGCAAACGTGCTTTACGGTGTGTTTGCCACATTCCTGGGCACAAGGACACTCCGGGTTAGGATTATGCCCTTAAAGGGACAAGAAAAGCTGACAGAAAACCTTTCCCTGACTCCACCTGAATTTTTATCCAGATACTGAGTGGACCAGAAAGTTCACCCATCCAACTATTATCAGCTCCATCTTCTTGGCTGGCAGACACCCTGAAGAATCAATCTGTCAGTTTCTCATTTTATACAGCCTTTTGACGCCCTGGGTTCACCTGGTAACAGACAGTAAGCAAGCGTTCACTATGTGCTTTCTCTAACTTAGAGCACAATCCTAAACTGGAGTTAGGCCGTCATAAACTAAGCCAGCAAAGTTTGGCCAGCACAAGGGCTACCATAAAGCGTTTTTGGACTATTCTTGGAGTCAGGGAGGATGGCTCACAACTGTGTGCTGGCCTCTCTGACTCCGATAGCGATCCCAACATACTTTATGGTGATCCTTGTGCTACCCAAACTTCGCTGGCTTAGCTTATGCCAGCCTAACTCAGTTTAGGATTGCGCTCTTAGTGTCTCTCTTCATTGTTCCCATGTGTTTACAAAAGCAACTCCTGTCACTCTGTCTTTGACTAGGAGGTACAATTGTTGGGTGTGTGTGTGAGTTCAAAATGGTTGTTCCTACACAAAGTGATGAGCATACCTGAAAGAAGATGCTGCTGTCAAGCAGTTAAGAGCTAGAGCTAATAGACAAAGTGATGCCAGCTGGCCTTCTCACCCATCTCACCCTGCAATGCTGATGATGAGCAGTGCAACATCAAGGTAGGAAACACGGAAGAAGGATGCAGACCCAGGTCCAAAAAGGGATTTCCAAATAACCCCCTGTTAACTGGCTAAAGAGGCACTTCTCAAGTGGTGGCTCTCATATTGATATTTAGCAGAGGGTGAGCAATTGTTCTTAGCTGTCCCAGCCTTGCATCTTTTTCCAGTGACTGTTTGCTAGTCTCTCTCATGCCTTTTTTCTTAAGATCATTATGAGCGCTTTTGGGGCAGAAGACCATCTTTTCAACCCTATGTAAACCATTTTGTGGCCTTTTTTAAAAACAAGCATACAAATATTCGTAATAAAAATAGTATTTTAAAAAGCCACTAGCATGAGCATTCACACAGAGAAGAAAGCCAGATGAAGTAACCTAAGAACGAGCTCTCAGTTCCACAGATAATTTCACTGGGTTTTATCTGTAATATCTTCAAATCAATTATTTTATTGCATAATTTTTTTTCACTGTTTTTAAATGCTGCAGGAAGTGCCAGATGGTTTAAACAAGAATACAACATGTTCAGAGCAAATGTGTTTTTTTTTAAAGAAAATTTTTTATAATATCCTAATCAAGCATGGAATCCTTTCCTAACACTGAAAGGGTGAAGAAAAAACAAAGCAGAAAGAAGCAGAATAATAATAACAGCCTAATTATATGGAGGGAAAGGCAGGATATAAATCACTTAAAGCAATTAGGATGGGCATATGTCACTTTAGATGGTTTCCAGTCATTAGTCCCAATCCCATATATATATCCAGGATGTTAATGAATCTTACACAGCAGCGGGATCCTGAATCATTTAAATCTTATTTGCATTAACAGAACTTCTCAAAATTGATTTTTAGTGAAAAGCAACATTTGAATGTAGAATAAGGGCCCAATCCTATTGGGCTTACCATGGGTGGTACAAGTGTACCGCCCATGTCTGTTGTGAAGGCGCCATAATGTGCCTTCACTGGTAGCAGTAAGGCCTCAGGAAGGCCATACTGCCAGCACCAGTCGCACACCACCCAGAGATGGCAATGGGAAGCATAGCAAGCCAGGAAACAGCAAGTGCACCAGTCAGAGGCACTGTGCGCTTTCTGGGCGGGGGGGGGGGCATTTCGGGGGGGGGGGTGGGGCTGTGTGGGGCTGGGACCGGTGGAAAACCTCCCCACCAGGCCCTGACCTCTGTCGGGCCACATAGCCCAACACAGAGGCCCTCGCCTCTGCACCAGTAAAACAGCCCGTATAGAGGCGAGGTGACCCATTGCCTGACCTTACGGTGGGCACTGCGCCCTTATCGCAGAGCCTCCTGCAGTTGCCTGGCTGTCATGGGATGCAGCAGCGGTAGTTCGGCTCCTACTGCACCTGCAGCAGCCAGGCAGCTCAGGACTGGGCTGCCCATCCAGAAACCCAAAGGAATTGCCCAAAATGCATGAAGTTACCAAAAAGGAATTAATGTGATGTGTTATGAATGTTTTATTCACATGGTCTAAGGAGGCGCCTATCTATCACAGAAGCACAGATGTACAGTGGGACATTTTGGTTCAGCATTTCAGCCATATGACAATAATACTCATTCTGTTTATGTCACAGAGAAATGAACTTTAAGAAGTCTCAGCTGTAGCCTGGATTGCTTTTCCAACCCAAAAACCAACTATGCAGGGCTAAATGTAAACCAAGAGGAAGAAAAAAAATGGGCACAAAAGCCCTCAAGCAGATATGATTTAAAAAAAAATCAGTCTGATTTCTAGCTGTCTGATCGGAATAAAAAGGTAAAGGTTTCCCCATGACCAAATGGTCTAGTCGTGACCGACTGTAGCGGGAGGTGCTCATCTCCGTTTCAAAGCCTGCAGAGCCGGCATTTTGTCCAAGGACAAGCTTCCGTGGTCATGTGGCCGGTATGACTCTACGCTGTAGCGCACGGAACACCGTTACCTTCCCACTGAAGTGGTCCCTATTTATCTACTTGCATTTAGGTGCTTTCAAACTGCTAGGTTGGCAGGAGCTGGGACAAGCAACGGGAGCTCACTCCGTCGCGCAGTCTTGAACTCCCAAACTTTCGGTTGGAAAGCCCGGCAACAGCGGATTGGATCGGAATAGCTCTAAGCAAATGCCAGCTGCCATGCTGAATCTGAATCTCTCCCTTCCTGAGGCATAGAGCTTCTTCAGGAGCCTACAGCAAAATGACTTCATTACTGAGACCAGCCTTGGCATTCAAGGACCTCATCTTCCAGTGGGAAGAGGCCATTTTCTCATGACAAGGCTCATACCAGTGATAGACTTATTTTCATTTGAACACCTATGTCTGCATAGCATGATTCATAATCTTGAAGAACTTTATTTAAAAACTGGGCTATTAAAAAATAATAATCGGATCTGATCCGATCCAATATAGATCTTGGGACTGTGGTGGATAGTTCACTGAAACCAGCAGTACACAGCACCAATGGAGTGGCTAGGAGAAGCACCTGTACTTGTTCCATCAAACACTTGTCTGTCTCACTGACATTTCAAACTAAATTCCATTTAAATTGGACTTTCAGATGAGTATGCTTCGGATTGGGATATGGACACAAAAGCTTGGGATTGGGTCTTTCAACTGTCAGTGCAAGACCATAGATCAAGATACTTTAGGCATGCTTCTGCACTGGTTTGAGATCAGAGTTAAAATTATGAGCTAGCTACAGTCATAGTAATTCCATAACTATCTATCCACTTCCTCCAGCGATTCTATGGACATTACTCATGCATATAAAATCAAAGGTTGTATTCACACAATTAGATGCATGTAAACGAGCCATGTCATCAAAAACACTCGCTTTAATACACTATTATTTTGGCTTGTTACAGTGCAAGGAATATTTTAGAAACAGAACTTTTCCCAAGGGGGAAGAAGTCTCCATCTTCCAAATTTTGCAATCTGTTTTAAAGATGTCAACCAGCTCCTTGTGTTTATTATTCTAACACAAAAAATTAATAACACGTCGGTGATGAGATGAACGAACAGCTATCAGCCTTCAATTGGCACAAACTCACTAGAATGAGTGACAGAAAACAATGTGTGTTTTATGGAAGAAAACAGTGAGCATAAAAGAAGTCACATCTTGTACCTTGACTCATGTGCTGTAGGTTGGTGAAGGAACAGTTTGGAAGAGCTTTCCATAAATACAATACTTCAATGGAAGCCAGTACACAGAGCTGTTTGGTTGGTTTTTGCTTCCTAAAACGATCTGCCTGCAAAACAGCAAAAATACTCATTTTCATTTCCACCCCAGCCAAGAGCAAAAAGTAGACTACAACATAGTTGCGTTATTAACAGTTTTAAGTTCAAGTTACAAAACTGGACAAACTCAACATTGCAGCTCTCTTTGAAAAACTTTCATCCTGAGACTGAAATCTCGAAGTTGTATGACTGTTTGTACATTAGGGCTGTTTCGTACATTGCAAAATTCAGCAAGTTCTTCAGTCTAGAATTCACGTGGGACCTACATATACACTGTAGATGCTTAATATATAGTGATCGCACACACAAAACAGTACACACACTGGGAAGCCTCAGGAAACTTTCCTAATTGTACACATGAAGTGCAAATCCATGCATTTGGAGTTAATCGTTAATTAAAAAAGCACTTCCCTGCATGAATTTTGTAATATGAAGTGTCTAAAATACTGATCACATGAAAATCCTCCTCTCTTGGACAGTGTCATACCTTTCAAGACCAATGAGAGGTCAGAGGAAAGCATGGGTGCAGTACAGCTATATTTAATGCAGCCATCTGCTGGATCAAGTTCCTATCTGGAGCCACAGGTTGTCTTATATGGAGGCAAAAACTATTTCCAGTTAATTGTCAGTAAAAGTCATATTGTATACCAAATTCTTGGGGAGACCCCTTTATCAACCAGCTGTTGCCCCATACAACCCATCTGCTTCCTTCTTTCCAGAACCAGAACCAGTCGTCCATTACCAGAAATAAGAGAGATCCCAATTGGCAAAGACGGGAAGAGAAACTATAAACACTTGGAGTTGTTAACGTTTGGCAGTGTGCACATAGCTTCCCCCTCCACTCACTTCTCACTTTAGATCTGCAGGTTATTATCTTAGCCCCTGGCCATCTTTTAGATAGCAAAATGGCAAGAGGATGAGAGCTGGCAGGGTGGGCCAGCATAGTAGAAGAGGAATTACCCATCTCCTTCACCCAATTGTCTGTTGGCAATCAAATTGCCAACTACTGTACTGCCTTAAACACACAGGTATAAAAACTGATGCTATGAAAAGCTTTACAATGTTTCTAGCATTACACTTCACGGTTCAATCTACAGACACTTCACAGTAAATACAGGGGGAAGTCACTAAACCTCTACAATCTCTATATGTACTGAAAAGGGGGGGGACTGAGCCTGTTCAGCCAAGTGTGTGAATGGGGCCTCTACAACTACCACAGTTGTGCACACATAGGGGTTTCCAGATGATCAAGATCCTCGATTATGCAGGGTTCAGGACTGTGTGGAAAAGTCCCATGGCATATCAATGCCCTTTTTACACACTGGGGCATGCCAATTTCCAGGCCATAGTCTACAGCACAGTACCACTTATCTAGACATTTAATATACACATGAATGCATGGCCAGCTGAATCGGGAAGTAACCCAATGCAGCTTGCATCAGCAACAGAAGGTAGGGGGTGGCAGATCCAAGATACCTTTCACTGGGAGTATGCCACCACCTCCCTCTAGCCCTCTACAGATGCAAACCACACACCACCACTTCCCATTCACTAAAAACAAAAGTGGACAATCTGCTTCTCTACTGTGCTTTGTCACATGGTTTTGGAAAACCCAGAAACAAGGATCTTCTAAGCTTTATTTACAGAGACTGCACAAAGATAGAAGTTCCTTCATGCATGCAGTCCCTTTCAATAAAACCAGAAGTCCTGCACTTGTGAGTTTGCAAAAACAGTGCAATGGAGCTGGGGGGGGGGGTTCTCCTTTTTTCAGCATGATGTGTCAGAATCAGCAGTTCCAGCAAAGGGCGAATGTCCAGAGTGGAGAGTGAACAACAAAGCAGGACATAACATAATACAGGTATGTATTATTCTCCTTAGGTTATACAGACCAAAGAATAGCAGCATTGTCGTACTTTAGCATACATATGCATATATTAGCATTGGCATACAGTATTACTTTGCTACTTCACCAAGATTTGATTTAGCTTTCCAGTCAAATTCTTTTCCCTCTTATTTTCTATACTTATGCATTTTCCTGTACTCAATATGAGAGGTGTGCAAATTTTGGGTTACCATACATTTTCATCTGCCCTTCCTCTATCATGGAAAACCGTAATATCCAAACCAGCAAAACAATGGCTTAATCTTCACACAGGATCTCTCTAAATCCACGTCTAACATAGAACCATGAGTATATCAGATGATCAAGTCACCCTCTTCAGACCTTTTTGACTGAAAACTGTTCAATTTGATTGTTTTTTCTTTTAAAGAGCTTCTGAACTTCCTTGAATACATTCTGTGCCCCATTCACATCACCAGTAGCTCCTTGACACACTGTAATAAAGAACAAAAGAAGTGTCTCAATGATTTGTGGACTACAGACAAGGTAGTACAGACAAAGGAAAACGTGAAGGTGGAAAAATATGGCTTGATTACAAGAAATTAGTCTAATTGACTGTCAGTAGGATACAAGCTGTAGTCCAACAGTACTTTTGAGTTCATAGCCATCAAGAGAGATAGCTTATGGAATTGGTTGTACACATGTCACTTTTTATTTGAGTTGTCCAAACAGCAGCTCTCCCACATGCCAAGCTGCTTTTAAAATTGGGGGGTGGGTGGGTGCAATTTCAAAAGCGGTTATGACATAAAATGACAAGGAGAGGAGCAAGGAAGGTCTGATCAGAGAAAAACAAAGTTGACCTCAAATGATGCTTTGGATCCTGGCCCATGAGGGTACTCTAGAGCAAGTAGCATGCTTACTTCAGTCATCCTTACAAGTCTGGTGCTTTATTATGTAACATTTTCAACCAGACGTGGGAAATCGTTACACTTTTCTACACTTTCCAGCAGTTTAGCCATTGTTCCTGCATGGTGTTGCAATTCACCTGGCTCAACTTAAGTTCTATAAAACAGGTCTAACTGAAGAATTAACATGCATAGATTTTCATGAAAAGAGATATTGTTGCAGTATACCAACTCATACATTCATTTGTCTCCCATACACAACAATTGTATTGACATAATTATACTTCCCTGCTGTTAAATAGGCATAGTAGCACTGGGACCATCTTGATTCATTTTTAAGACGCTCAAATGATTCAAATGCATCCTTGAAATTCATTTCTATCATGCTGCACCAACCTACAAATAACAACAATAAGCTTAAACATGGAAAGGACACAAATTTTACATGGTATATAAGAACAGCTACAGTAAAGCTATAAAAGAACACATACCTGGAGAAGATTGAAACAGTCACCCATTCAGGGCTAAATGACTTGGGATTTTGCCCCACACACATTGTAGCCCAAAGCTCCTTTTTGTTCATAGGCCATTTCAGAAATGGCTGCGAAGGAGAGTTGGCTGAAGGCAGCTTTGCCTTCAGTCTTCAAGGTAAAAATATCTTTTTGACTTTGCCAAATTTGGGTGATGATAAAAAAGCAACAAAAAGGTAATTAAATATCAAAACTATGCTCAACTATGCTAACAATTGGTGTTCAATATAGATATGTCTATTAGTGGGTTACCCCCTGCTAAGGGGGGCAAAGGGGCACCTGTTGAAGTGGAGGTACTTTTAGGGGGAGAACAACTGTCCTTATTCATCCCAGTACAGCAATTGCTGTTTCCCACCCACCCCCCACCCCAAGTCATTTCAATTTTGGGACATGGAAACTGGAGTGTAAACCATGGTGTGGATTTTGTTTTGTTGAGAAGAAGTACAAATACACTAAACATTTCTTAAATATTGGAAAAAAGGGCAAACATTGGTATTTGAAGTGCAACCATAGCCATAAATACATTTTCAAAAGTCTTGACAATGAGTGATGTATCTTTTATTTACTACCACTTCAATTCAATGCACACTTAACAATGTATATGCCTGTGAATCTATAGTTTTATATACACAGTAATCCCACAGCCACAGGTTTACGTTATATATCTTTTCTACTTTGAAGTGCAGTTGTAAGTGAAAAAGCATGCATTTCAAAGACTATGTGTTTCAGTGGTCATGGTAAAGCATCACCAACCGGTGAAATCTCCCCCCAATTATTTACCAGCTAAAGATAGTAATTATTTGCTTTCCATGTGCAGAAAAAATAATGATACCTCCAGTGGTTAAATTCTGGGTCTATTTTAATGCAATGCATGCTTACAACTAATGTTCCCACTGACTTATGCAGATGAGCAGCCACACATCTCCCTACCAAGCTCCACAAAGTACGGAGCTCAGCAACCTGAAAGGTCAGCAATGATGTGATGACATCACCCAATGTCCAGAGGCAGCAACCCAATGAGTCACAATGCCATACAGCTGCCAAAGGGGTCCATGCATCAATATGGACCCCTTAGAGGAAATGCTGCTTATAACTTAATATTGTCCAGATAATTGTAGCAGTATAACAGAGTAGAAGAAGAGAAGTGTAATAATATTGTGTACCAATTTCATATAGGCAGACATGCTGAATCTCTCTCTGATCAGTTGCAAATTCCAAAGCAGTATGGAAGGAGGTCAAGGCACTGTTGATTTGACACTAAAAAGAAAAAAAGAAACTCTGCTATTGGTATGAACAGATACCAATTTTATAAGTCACAGCAGAGCCCTCTCACATAGTTCAGAGCCTGGAAAACCTTTTATTTAATAATCACGTAGCAGAACAACGATATATTTAGAAACCAGTATCCAAACTATTGGCTGGTTAATTCAAATGTATGTAGGAACCTTAGTACTAGATACTGCAGCTCATAAGGCCATAATGCTGCATTAACAGGAGAAGCAACAACTCGGATAATTTTCTCTTTATGCCTAACTCAAAGCAGAGAAGCCTTTTCAGGGCCTAAACTTGGCAACCCTATGCCCTCTTAGTTTCCTAGGCCACAGGATTGAAAAAAAAAATGTCTCTTCCACCTGCCCTTCTCTTAGGTTCATGCACATCACTCCACCGCCTGCTTAGCCCCAACTATCCGCCGCTCTGTCTCTGGCCTGCCTACTCTGTAGGTGCCCTGCCTTCTCCAAGAAGGCCATCTAATCATGAGCGTGCCCTAAGCATACCTATTCCCATTAGGCCTGTTTTGGAACCTACCCAAGATCAGAAGCATGGAGGTGGAACTGGGCAGGGGGGAGGGCGAAACAAGAGGCAGATCCTACCCCTCAGTCTTGGAGCCTGACACAGGTCTCCTGTGGCCAAAGCCAAGACAAAGGAAGGACCGGAAATGCTTGACTGTGCTTATGTTTGGGACAATTTTTGTAGTTTTTCCACATCTAGGCCAGGACTCCCCAAATCCTGGCCTGCAGGCCAGATCTGGGGTTTGGTAAAAGTCCTCCCTTCCATGAGTGGAAATTACTATTTTGCTGCATCACCGCATTATCTCCGAGCTGTGCTGTGCACAGCGATGCTCTGGGCAGTTGTGCCTGCCCAGACATTCTGCTGCAAAGCCTTCTGGGATGCTGGGCAATAGACACAGCTGCCCAGAGCATCCCTGTGCAAAGTGCAGCTTGGAGACAATGTGGAGATGTGGCAGAACAGTAAGCACCAGTCAGGACAGGGAGGGCTTTTCCAGGCACAGCTGTCATCAGTTTGGAGACCGCTAATCTAGGCTATTGCCTTCAAATAACTTAGAAGTACATTACAGATCTCACAGCTAAACATGAGCCCCAATAAGTACAAGAAAACAGTTGGGTTGCCTAAGCAAAGTGGATCAAATCAGGACAGGCAAACAGATACCTCACTAAACGAAGCTGGTTATAAGGTGATTAGATACATTATAAAGAAAATCTTGTACCGTACACTCTATTCCAGAGATGTCAAACGTTCAATCTGGGGGCCAGATGTGGCTTGTGGAAGCTCTTTATCTGGCCCTTGGGCTCTCCCAGAACCACTGTAAGGTGCTGAGCTGAGGTGTCACTGCTAAAAGGGCAGTGATAATTGGGCTCTCCCATATCTTGAAAATATCAAGGATGGCGTATTTTCTCTTCCATTTGCAGCTAATGAGTTCCGAAGTGAGAAAGAAATGCTCATTTCTGGCCATGACCGGCTTAATGACACCACTTCCTGCTTAATTGCATTACTTCCGGCCCTCAGGCATCATAAATGCTATTCGGCCCATTGTATGAAATGTGTTTGACACCCCTGATCTATTCAGCTTATACAATACTGCTGGTGATTATAGTGTCAGTGCCAAGTTATTTTTGCTTCCATCTCAGAGCAGTTCATTTGTTCTCCCACCAGGGGGGCAGGCAGACTTAATACAGTGCTTCCCAAACCTTTCAGCACCAGGACCCACTTTTTAAAATGACTATCATGACCCACTAGACAAAAAAAAAGACATCTAAAAACCAATATTTTTATTAATAATAATAAGGGTTCTGTGCTCCTGAAGCTGCTAGAGACATGTAGTATGTATGTGTGATTTGCTAGAGTCTCCCTAGAAAACAAGTTCAAGGACTGTTCCCCAAAACTTTTACAGTCATTCCAGGGTACTCAGAAGGCTGAACTGGAGAGCAGGATGCGCATTTAGAGACTTTCAGGCCAGGCAAAAGTCTGTAATGGGGTTCACAGGTGATCTACAACATGTCAATTACTAGAGAAAAATAAGAAAACGTGACATTTTAATTTGGAGATATGAAGATTACCTCATACCACAGATTAGCAATCTAGCTAACAATTTTCTTCTGCAAACCAGGGGGAGGTGCTTGCAAATTTTTTTTAAATGATTCAAAAACTTTTGCAGCCCACCAGAAATTTTGGTAACTGCTATATATAATATACCACCAGCAGAACAGTAGCAGAAAGAAGTGATACCCTTTTGCCGCAAGAAACTCTTCTCTTTTAAAATGCCTACGCATTTTGAAGATGTTGTCTTCACTCACGAACACTAAAAGTCTGATGTTTATTTGAATCCAGAATAGGAATCCAAGACAATGACCAAATGCAAGTCACACCACACCTATCCTATCCCCCTTGCCTATATTACCTTAATACAGATCCTGAAGACCACCCAATTCAACAGGAATTTTTAAACTCATCTTTTACACAGAAACAGCTATTGCTTTATTGAAGTTTAGATACAGTCAGTCTTGAGGAAAAAATGCTTACAGTACCTCTAAACGCTGTATCCTTCCCTTGAAGAACATAAAAAGGGAAGAATTTGGATAAGCAGCTTCTTTTGACTGAAGAATTTCTTTAGCTTCTTGCAATCCTGCTTTGGTATCACTGCCATCCAAAGCGAAAAAAGGACGAACCACAGTATGGTACCACAGCAAGGCTAACCTAAAAGTACAGACCCAGAAAAATTTGCATGACAAAATCTGGTTTCCTAGTTAGAAGAGACTGACATAAGATTAGGGATCCTATCCCTCTCTTGCTCTAGAATTATCCCAATATTATCATAATTCATATCTACATTTAAATCTTAGCAAGAAATGATATTTGTAATAGTTCATTCTTAAAAGCAAACTGCCTTACAAATTGCTTACATCACCACATGTATGGGTAGGATTCAAATGAGCTCAGCAGCAGAGGTAACGCAAAACCTTTTTATTGCAGGTGATCAGCTGATAGACCCGCTAAGCTACTTTCCTACTTAAATCCAGCTTGCAATTCAATCAGGTGATCAGCAGCACTAAGAATTTTCTGCATACCTTAGGTTGGGCACATATTTAATTCTCCACCAACATGATGAGTTGCCTAGGAGTACAGCCTGACATCTTATTTTATATGTATTTGTCAGTACAGCCTGACATTTTATATGTATGCATGTATACCACTTCATTGGCATGAATGTACAAAAATATACAGGCAAAAATGGAAAATAGCTCAGTATCTCCATCCATAGGCACTAATACACTTCAGTGTAATGATGGATGTTCTACATTTGTGGGCATTCCTTTCCACTTCAAAAAAAAAGGACAGCCTGGCATGCACATCACTATGTGCATGCAAGCCTCCCCCTCTACTGAAATGCACTGGAGCACAAATGAGGCTCTGGGTTCCATATGGGACCTGAACATGAAGACAACAGCAAATGATGTGGTCTCTATTCAGCAAATAGGACAACACACTACTGTATTCTCAATTCCTGCATTTGGAGTTCTGATAGTTGTGGTATCTGATTATCTCCGAAAGCCCGTTAAGCAAATTGGGATGAATATGCATTTGCATGCCAATCAATTAATACCAAATCAGCACTTTCTAAATAGAAACATGTTAGTAATGTGCTCCAGGTTTATGATGCAGGTATAAGGTAAAAGGTAAAGATTTCCCCATGACCAAATGGTCTAGTCGTGACTGACTGCCGGGGGACAGTGCTCATCTCCGTTTCAAAGCCTGTAGAGCTGGCGTTTTGTTCGAGGACAAGCTTCCACGGTCATGTGGCCGGCATGACTATACGCCGTAGCGCACGGAATGCCGTTATATGCAGGTATAGCCAACAATAAAATGGCTAAACCACTAACTAAAACAAGTGTGCATGCAAAGATTAACAGGCTATCTAATTCAGTGAGATTTTCCATTAACTACAATAGGATGTGGGGTGCATACACAGTATTTTACCCCAAGTCAGAGATCCCTGGCAGATGGGGAAAGAGCCAAAACACATACAGAGTGGCCTTATCATAGGATTATCAGAGGGGGGTAAAAATTGTGTGTGTGGGGGGGGTAAAGCAATTGGGTATGCATAACTACCCCCTCTATTGAAATGAATGGGGAAGATTGCATGCAGACGTTCTGCACGTCAGTTACAGAAATGTCCTGGGCTTTGAATCAGGGCATTTGTGATTTGAAAAAAGTGTTCCATATTTGCAGTATACTGATGCATATAGGAAAACCTTTGGATTAAAATGAGAAAATCTGTACAAGCAGGATTGGTCCCTCTAAAAGGCCAACTGAAGCGGTTGCCTCAGGCAGCAGATTGGTGGGGGGGGCCATCCATCTCTACCTGCTTGCTTGCCTTCACTGCTCCTCCTCCCTGGATTGGAAAAGGAAGAAAAAATGTGGAGGCAAGGGCTGAGCCGGAGCATTAGAGAGTGGGAGCAGAGGCTGGCACATCATCGGGCAAGGAGGGCATGCTGCCTCAGGTGTCAGCCCTGTGTACAGGCTTCCTTAAGATAACTTCTTGGAATTATGTTACCACCTACAGAGGGTTTAAGACCTGTTTGTTTCATTTAGCTTCTCTCATGCTAATAAGTTTTTGTTCAGTAAGAACGATGATGATGCAATAGTAAACCTCTGTGAATTAAGGCCCCCTTCTTTATAGTCTCCAATTTCATAAACCATGGCATGTTAGCCAACAAATTCATTCTTAGTTTTACCTGCTGATGTTCCCATCAAAACATGAGTGCTCTCTAACTTACACTGGCTTGTCGTTTACTTACTTTCAGTACTAAGTTATCAACCAAAGCATTGCAATATAGCTACTCACGTAGCTAAAGGGGCCTTCATGTCCTTACTTTCACTTGCATACATCAGTGAAGAAAGCCCCTGTAAGCGGTCTCCAGGGAAGCCCAGCAGGTTGATGATTTTGAGCAGGTTTGGGGGCACCATGGATATGCAAAGATGAAAAAGTCCATATCCAAAGCTCACAGCACCTTTCAGTCTGTTTAGTGAATCCTCCGTTACATCTTCTGTAGCAATATGATTATCATTTGCAGCATCAGAAGTCAAGGATTCCTGAGATTTCTTCTTCTGATATAATTCCTGAAGCGTATTAATGTCTGTATAGCTCTTATTGTAGATTTTCCAAGCTTTTCTAAGGATCCACCCACCTTTTATATATGCTGAGAAGAGCAAGAAGAAGTTCATTAAAAACAAAACGCTTTTTCCATACAAAGAATACACTAATGGTCCCAGAACCACATTCAGTCACACTGACATACAGTTGGAGCATGTCTTACTCGAGGGTTATGTTTCAGAGACGGCAGCTAAAGCTAAAATAGCATATACTCAAAATTACTGGGAAAATCCCTTACATTCAGAAAACACATACTGTCTACAATATTTTAAAACTGTGAAAGGCATGAGTTTGCTACTGACAACAACAGGACTTCACAAAAGACTTTTACAACTTGCATAAGTACTCCAAGTGTTGTAGAAAGACTTTAATGCCAAAAAAAAGCACACAAGATGTTGCACCTGTACAAAAATCTCTGCATGAATCAAGCACTGTTAATAATAACATGGTATACAGAGATACAGGATGCTGTCTTCTGGAGAATTTCACCTATTCCTCTGTCAAGGTGCATGACAATAAATTAAGCCACAAAGAGAAGCTTACGTTGTACACAAGCCTATTACAAGACTAAATAATGAAAATGGTTTAACAGCTAAACTGTCCATACCCAATTGCTTGCAGTAAGCCATTAAGGTAGAATGAAGGAAACCATTTCTTTTTTAGAACTACCAAGCTATAAAAAAATTCAGCTGTCTGTTATAATAACATTCAGATCAAGAGCTATGATTCAGCTTTATTACAACACTGAAGTCACTGCAAGACTGTGCAGTTCGACCGCTTTTTGCTGCAGAGCAAATTTTGGTACTTGTGTGGTTCACCACAAGGCAAATGTGTATACACTTTTGTTCAGTAATGCTGCAGTCAGCATGAAGAGAAAGAACACGCACACACACACACACACACTTCTCATCACCTTTTATTGCAGACAGGGTTATTCTAAAGTATTCACCCCATTCCTTATAGAGGCTTTCTACTTTCCAAACTAAAATACAAACTTTAATAAAACATGAGACTAAAAACAGTACCTATGTCTGTGGCATAACTAAGGGAGCAATCCAAGGCACCTGTTAGGCCGAAGCATGTTATGTGTGTTGCGTTGACCCAAGACTGCTGCAAAGATGCCACATGTCTGCACCAGCCAAAGAGGTGCTGGGCCAACACAAGCACTTGAATCGACCCAGGTGCACCTGTGGAGGCAGCCCATAAGCCACTTCTGCACAGGCCGAACTCAGCCAGCACTCATTTTCTGGATGAGAGGGAAGGTGGACAGGGTGGAATGGGGGGCGTTCTGACAGGCGGGTGGCTCGGGGAGGGGGGTGGAGCTTGGATGTGGCTGTTAAGCCGCATCCAAGCCCCCGTCCCTAGGTTCACACAGCCCTGATTCGCTTGGAGCGAATTGGACTTGCGCCTGCTAAACAGCAGGTGCAGATCTGAGCAGGCCCATCAGGGCAGCTTACTCTGGGACAAAGTGGACAAACATCTCCTTGCCCCGCGGTGAACGCCAGAGGCAGCAAACCTCATTGGATACAGCACAGGCCAGCCAGCCTGCCTGTTCCAGTGCAGATTAGGATTGCACTGGCCACGTGTTTCAGTAACATCCAATGTCAAAAAGATAACAATAAGGAAGGTCTGTATTATCTCCCTGGGTATAGTGTTATCACAAGGAAATGATAACCTTAAGAGGTTTGTTTGTTTATACCAACAGACTCAACTGAACAAAGACCAACACCCAAACAACAATAGCTTAGATTACTATAAATATAGATTGTGAAAGATTTAAACCCCTCTATGGGCAAGCAGAAATGTATCTAGTCACACAGAGGGAGGAACAAAACCATCACATGGCTATCATTTTATGGGGTGTTGCTCAGACGGTCCCCTGAATTTGGTAATGTAGCTTTTTGGTAGGCACTGCAGCTGTCATTGGAAAGAGGAAAATCCCAGTGCACAAATGGAGTAAGCATCATGTTCAAAGAGAGCCTGGACAACACTTGTGGGAGGCCCCCAATGGTGTGCCCAGCCCCCCATGGAACATGCACAGCACTACCCCAATGGTGCCTAGCTGCCCAGGAAAAGTAAAAAGGAAGCGGAGTGATACACTTCCTTCAATGTCACAAAATGAGAAGTTCCAAATAGCACTAAGGTTAACTGGAGCAGCCAGTGTTACTGCCCACCTTTGCTCGTAGTAAGTCAGGCTCAATGGGAAGTTTTAACAGGTTATTATGAGCATTAGCAGAGGGAACTCCATGGGTCTCAGGATTTAGCTGGCAAAGGGAGTCCTTCTGCAGGCATGGCCCTTAAACTCACAGAGCAGCCCCTCATTATAATGTAGTAGATCATTTGTTAAACCATTTTCATGATTTATTCTTGTATACAACATAATTTTCTCTTTGTGGCTTAATTTATTGCCACATATTGCTTAGTATTGATCATTTATACAGGGGAAAAAAGCTGCAGTATGCACTGGAAAGGTTTGTTTTTCTTTTATGAAATAAAGCCACTATACTAGAAAGTAAATTGTAGGCTGCCAATTACCTGTAAGCCAGATTGCTAAACAATCTAGCACTTTTTCCCCATACTAAAGAAAAGGGCACCTTAAAGTGACAGAACTTCCAACCCCGCAGGATGAAAAAAATTATGATTAATATTACAAGTTGCTGCTCACCTGATAATTCTTGTTTTACAAACGAAAGTACTGCGAGGTAAACTTGACAGTCTGCTACAATTATCTGCCTTTGCAGTCGATCAATCATGGATGGGGCGGCCTTTCGACCATCAACCTGTTTGAAAATATTTAGAAACACCATGCAAATGACACATTGTCCTAAAACCAGGCAATACTTACACATTTTTAACCCAATTTAACCTTAAAAAATCCATCGTTTTTAAAGAACACTTTCATGGCAGTAATAATGTTGCAGTGAAGAAATAACTTTTTCCAAGGATAGCTTTGTCTGTGTGCTCAGAAATTTTGCAGGACAGAGGCAACACCAGTGCTGAGAAGGCCTAACCTTTCTCTGGATGTTCATGAAATCTCTAATAGACCAGACACTAAAGCAGTTCCTCCGATACACACAATTCAACACAATATAAGGCAACAAATGCCAGAGGTGGTTTCTAAAAAAATAAATAAAATCAAAATCTTCCAAGCAGGGTGACTGCTTTAACAGGGCATTCTGCTGCCTCCCTGTTTCTTCCCTGAATGTTGTTAGTTTCTCTCTTCTCCCTTTTACTCTGGGGAGTACACCAGCCATGTGTAGTAAGAAGGGTAGGTGGAAAGAACTAGAACAGTGTGACCTTCTGTTCACACTGGAACTGAAAATATATACAGTATATGTGGAACAGTGAAACAAAACAAATGGCACAGACTATATACTCCATGTTAATAATGCAGGACGTTCACAAAGGGAGGGAAAAGCTGAATTATTTATGGATTATGCAGCATGCTGCACTAGTTCCACTGATCTAGCCCAGAAAAACAGTATCAATGAGATTCTTTCAGCCAGCTTACTTGCCAATATTAATCATTCTGATTTAAAAGAGGATATGTGCTGTCTACATGCATATTAACAAGCAGTGGTGACGGAAGTGTGAACATATTGCCAGCTTCTACTAATTGAAACAGTAATAAACAACTCTAAAACTAATTAAGCACAAAGAACGGAACCTGATGTGTGCCACTTTTTATTTTGCAGCTTCTACTTAACAGGAAAAGACAAGAGATCTCCACGCAACTGCTGCGTCATGAAGTTGTCAGTACCTATAGAAACCTGCAACTCAACAGACAGGAACAATAGTGATAATGCTTGTGCGGGGGTGGGTGGGAATGAAGACCAAATGTAATAGATTTGTGGAAAACAACCCTTTATCACCTTAACACACACAGCTATGTTTTTTTGGCAATGACATATTGATAAGGCTCAGTTAAGAAAGCAGCAGAATCAAGTAATATGCCAAGACAGCAGGGCTCAGACTCACAAATAGGAGGAACTAGGACAATCTTCCTAAGTTATCATATTGCACAATACCAAATTGGTGTACCACATAAAGTGAAGCACAATGAGAATCTCCAGAACAGAAGTGGCCAAACTCACTTAACCACATGCAATGAACTTCAGATGTTTGAAAACTGCAAGAAAGAGGCTCGAGAGCCACATTATTTAAGAGGCATTTAGATTTACTCACTATGAACATTAAATTTATGTTTTAATCCAGGAGACTCAATTTATACCCAGTAAATTATAAAGCTTCAAATCTCTTAAGGTAAAGGTTTCCCCACGACCGAATGGTCTAGTCGTGACCGACTGTAGGGGGCGGTGCTCATCTCTATTTCAAAGCCTGTAGAGCCGGTGTTTTGTCCAAGGACAAGCTTCCGTGGTCATGTGGCCAGCATGACTCTACGCCGTAGCGCACGGAACACCGTTCCCTTCCCACCAAAGTGGTCCCTATTTATCTACTTGCATTTTAGGTGTTTTCGAACTGCTAGGTTGGCAGGAGCTGGGATAAGCAACGGGAGCTCACTCCGTCACGCAGTCTTGAACTCCCAACCTTCTGCCACCATGTCCCTATATTATCAAATCTCTTATTTACCTTCTATATTAGGTAAATGCAAAAAGGAACTCTGGCAACCTACAGGTTGAGTATCCCTTATCTGGACTGCATGGAACGGGAAAGTGTATGGATTTTTCTGGATTTTGGAATAATTGCACAAATATAATAAGATATGCTCTTTTACCCATTTGGGTGTTTGCTGGCATCTGACATTTTTCAGCACTGTCTGTATAGGAACACACCACAGAGCAAAGAATAGAACTTACAGGCTGTATGTGAAAATGAGCGCAAGACCTTCTTTCTACCGAAAGTTTTTTTTTTTTAATAGTATTGGACGAAACTGTCTGGATTTCGGATGTCCATATAAGGGATAATCTACCTGTCTTTCCAAGAACCACACACTATATGTCAAGGAGTCACACATGGCTCACAAGCCATGGTCTGGCCACCCCTGCTCTAGAGGCAACAAAGCTGAAACAGAAGGTCTGATCAGGAACCTGCTCTGTGGAGCAGTGCAGGGGTGAAGAAAGGGGCAGGAGGACTGCAGAGGATGAAGTCGAAGTTGGTGGGAACCCTGGGAGAAATCTCTCTTGACTATACCTGTGCACAAGACAACCAGCCACTTTTTACTAACTATAGTTGTAAAGGCAGCTTACAACAAGTATTCGAAAAAGGAAGTTCAGAACAAAAACAAACCCACACAGGCTTCAGCAGACTGACTAATCAACTCTGCCATTGATAATCACTTAGACTTTTAATGATATTGAACAAGACTGTCAGCTGAAAGGTCATCCAAGCAGAAACTGGGCAAATGGATAAGGAGTGGGAGCTCTATAGCAAGCATCCTCACAGAGAAGGCCCTCTCAATTGGTAGCCACTCAGCACACTATCTTACTTCCTGCCTCCACTCCCCCCATTATTTACCAACGAATAGGTCATCCACATTGGTTGAGATGTCTAGGGTGGCTTGAAAGAAACTTCTTATTTAGTATGGGTAGCTGTATCAAGTTACACTTTGTCCCATCAGTCAGAATGTCGTCCAACAACTATTACAACTTTCTGTAGGTTAACCTTGTGACCATGCACGACCTGGATCAGGCAGGCAATACCAAGGTCAAAAATGGATCCTGAAACCTACTTGAAAATCCCACACAGGTCACTGGGATGGTTCAAATCCAAAACTGAAGCAGAAAACCCCATCATGCAAATTTTTATTGCATGCCAAAGAGAACTATGGGATGGACTTAGAAAGCAGTCATTATCCTGGCACATTTCATTAACATTTTAGCAATGCTGCACTTACATTCTTCTTAATTTTACTTTTTATAGTTTCTATCACTCCTGCTTCTTCACTTTCACACAATTTTTCAGTTGCTTTGAGGTCATCACATGCCAACTGCATTTTCTCTTCTTCAAAAGTCATCATGGCATTCTATCAAAAAACATAAGAAGAGGCTATTTGAACGGTAAAAAGTGACAAGCTAATCTAAATACACTTAGTGTTACACAAACTAAGGATGTTTCATAACTTATAAGCACTTGGAATAGCTTACCAAGACATCACCATTTCCCACAAGAGAGCGGCATTTAAAAACTATTGGCAGAAGTCAGTAGCTCAATTTAAAAAAAATTATATGTTAACAAACATGACAGTATTTACTGCCAGTGGGACAGTGGGACAAAGACTTCCTATGGAAAATGTATAATTAGTTGAAGACTTTTGTGTGACAAGATGTAATCTGCAGCTGCCTGTGAAGGCATGGAAGGTGTATGAGTACAGCCAGGGTGATGACCACATTTTGGAAGAGAAACACCTAGAGAAATTGAGGGCTCTATGAATTGTTCATTGAACAATACTTGTAAAAATCCCCCTTGAAAAAAATGGGGTTTATGAGCAGATTGCCAATGTAAACTGCCTCAAGAGAGGCGGCATATAAATACCATAACAAATAAGACATATATTTCAACTGAAGTCACAATTAGCATTGCCGTATCATGATGTTCTAGTACAGTATATACACAGTATGTCCTAATAGTTTCAAAAATGCAGTGAAATATTAAAGAGACAAGTCACCTGAATTCCATGTTATGTTTTTTCAATCTTAAGATGTCTAAATTTTTAAGTGAAGATCTTTTAAGGGATCAATCAATTAATCAATCACTAGTATTTATATACCGCTTTTCAACATAAAGTTCACAAAGCGGTTTACAGGCAAATAATAACATTAAAGTTAAATGGCTCCCTGTCCCAAAAGGGCTCACAATCTAAAAGAATGGAGAACACCACCAGCAACAGCCACGAGAAAGACACTGTGCTGGGGTGAAGAGGGACAATTGCTCTCCCCCTGCTAAATATAAGAAGACACCACTTGAAAAAGTGCCTCTTGCCCAGTTAGCAGGGGTAACTCACTGCTGGAAATAAGAATGTCTCACTCTCATTTGGCACGTAACGGGTTCATGATTTAAATACCAAATGCACATAATAAAAGTATTCAAACTAGTTATGCCTCTCAAACTCAGGATAATTCCAGCGTAGCCTTTAGCTCCTGTTTGGTCAACCCTACAGATAATCAGAAAGCAAGCCCTGAACTTTCCATATTATTTGCAGCCACTCCACATCAGCTGGTATTAGATTTTCTACAGCTATGAAAATGGAGTCACAGCCTATAGAACAAAATTTCTCAACATTTGTCCTCTGCCATACCACTTCCAATTGCCCACCTATTGTAAGTATCACTAGAAGCCAATGATGCCATCTCCAGTGACTTCCAGATTGAGAGACCAGACGCAAAGTGATGAACACTGGTAAGAGGCTCAGGGCGGACCCAAGGGCTTTTCTGAGCATGTGAAGTGCATGCCAGAACTCTGCCCGCCAAGCCTCCTACTGCTGCTTATTGCATTGTGCTGCTGGTCTCGCTGCCAGGTGACTGGGGGGGGGCTGCGAATACCACCAGACACCACCTTAAGTCCCACTGGGGGTATCAGTACCGCTGGTTGAGAAATACTGATCTTGAAGATTGCACTCTTTGATTTCTTAAACAGCAGAACAATATTTTATTGTGCACTTCATCATATGGTAGGACACAGGACCAATCTTTTAGGAATTATAGCTCTGACGTTCTTTTCCTCTAAGGTACAGTTGATATAATGGTGTTTAAAGGTTCCCAAAGGTGAATAATGCTGTAGTAACTGCCCAAGTCTAGATATAGAATATTCATGGTTAACTATTAATTTGGATGGGCTGTCAAAATCCTCTCATGGAATTATTTTTAATACATTCCAGCAAAAGCTGAATTGCATTTCATGATAGGGACTAGATAGTCTCCCAAAGCAAACTCTGCTGTACCCCAGAGGAAGTTTAAAAAACAAGTAAGTATTTTACAACCATTTCACAATTTAAGACAAAAGCAGACTTAAGTATGGAACATAAACATGGCAAGCATGCCTTATTAAAATGTCAAGAGACCAAAAATCAGAAATTATTAGCTCCCATCTCTGCTTCTCCTAACATAGCTGGATGCTTTATATACAATTTAACTGAAAATGCTGTCATATTATATTAGTTGAAAAGAGATTTATGTTACATAAATTCTCTTTCAGCGACAGTTATGCAAGCTATAGTTTGTATATGCACAGCTTCTCTTGGATATAACATACCCGCATTAACTCCAATGCTACAAAGTCAAAAGCAAACAGGATCGTTCTCACTTCACTTTTCATACAGCAAATTTATTTTCAGATGCTTTTTCTAAGGGAAGTCTTGAATGATACATGTGTGCAGTGCTGGAGCTATATTTGGAACAGTAACCAAGCAAAAGAATTTCTGGATACAAGGATGCTATGCTGGGATTCAGCAAACCAGCTCAGACAAGCATGGCTAAAAGAAAAAAAATTCAATTATACCCCAAGGCAAGAAGATATAGTCAAAGAAAGGGCTCTGTATTAAATTTATAGCTCCGGGATATTGGCACAGTGTAAAGGTTTACAGAAAATATACAAAATGTCCAGAGAGTTGACAAGTAAGACTTGCCGATACAAAGACCTTTTCCTCTACTCCAACAATATTCTTGTTTCCTGTCTAGTTTAGATGATGGAATAAAAGCAAGACTACCTCTGTGGCACATATGCAGTCTGAGAAGCCATCAATCTCTGTTTCAAGTACCAAAAAGCAAGAGTTTCACAAGCCCATAAAAAACTAACATATTCATTGCCGCATGAGGATGAAAGCTACTTCATCTGATGCACAGTCATTATTGGTATCCCATAAAGTGGGGGATTATACCTATCATCATCATCATCATCTGTTCTGAACAATAGGCTGCATCCAATGGTGTTATGTGGCTAAAAGAATGGGCTGCTGTCTAAAAAGTTCATTTACAACCGCAGTACCATTATATTTGGTGTAATAGTGAATTCTCAAAACATAATCAGTGGTAAGGCACAAAATACTCTGTATAAATCAGTTTAGATTTGAACATATAGTATGTACATGTGCCATTAGACCACTCAAAAATTAGAAAGTTCTAGCTATCAACCATGTCACCATCCTTTTTTTTTCCAAATTAAGTACAGTACTAGGTATTATAGCAACGTGCAGAATATACCAAGATTCAAGTACTCCTTGTATGCTACTAAACAATGTTCTTGGCAATGTTTGATTTTCATTTCCAGGTGATCAATGAATATCATAAAATGTGACCACACATTAACTATTAAGGTGTTAAATTCTCAGATCCTCCCACACCATCAGCTATGGCAGGCAGAGCTCCCAAGACCACACATGATCTTTCTTTTTCTTTCCACAGCCGCAGCTCAAAGGAAGAAGGAGCTCAGTGTCTAGAAGGAAGAAGTTGCCTATAGGTCAGTGTCTAGATCCTGGCCACCAACATAGATATGGGGCTGCAGGAAAGGCAGAGGACTTGGCTTAAACTGTATTCATATTTTTCTAGGATCAACAGTGGAATTCATGCAAGGGTGTGCCAGAATCTACCAACTCAATGTCAAACAGATACCCAATACCAAACTGGGTTTGAGAAGGAGTTACTTTAGATGCCCACGCACAAAGTTAGACCAACTTCTCTTAAGTTAGAACACTGTACAACATACAGAGCAATCAAAATCATTGGAAACAAATGGCAGCATTGCATCTTCAATGAATGAAAGAGTTGACAGGTACACCTTTAAATGCCTGGTGACAAAGAAAAAGGCACCAAAATCCCATTCAGCCACTAGATGAGGTGAATAATGGAATCTAAAGGAATGAAATTATTCCATTAGATACCATTGTTCACCACATCTATTGGCTGAATGCAATATAGCGTCTAAACCATTACATTCTGGAGGGACAAAGGAGAAGCAAAAAACCTGGAAGTGAGTCTTTAAAGTTATTTTTCCACTGTTTATGTATCCAATGGGGGTTCCATTGGATGAGGGGGTACTACTGTATGATGTAATTACGGACATAAAATACTGGCACACGGATATTTTACATATACTTACCAAAAAGCTGACAAAGCTGGCTCCAAAACTCATTAATGGACTATGATTTCTAAAAAGGGGAAAAAAAAATACAATTCACATACACATACAAACATTACATGTCCCTACTTGACAAATAACTTGATAAATCTATTTGATTAAAGCAGTGAACTACACCAAATTATTTGTTAAATATTTGGGTCAATGTGACAGCGGCATTTCTGAGCATGGTACCAAGATAAACACATGGGTCCCAATTAATGAAATCTATTACAAAAACCAACAGTTCAATATGTATGATTCCATTTTCTCAAATGATTTGGTTTGAAAAACGCATTTTATTTCTTAGAGTTTCAAAATCCCCGAGTTAAAATGAAATTTAGAACAAAGTATTTTTAAAAAGCAGTAAGCATAATAGCATGGACTGAATGAAACTAATGACCGTATGAACTGACTGCATGAATCTAACGCAACAAGGAAGGAAATGCTTTCTAGGCTATAATCCACTGAAGCTCTATAGTCACACAAGAGTTCCTGGACATTTCTTATTTCAGTCACACAACTGAAACTTCCAGATGTTGAAAACAAGAAGGGATTGTGAAGAGCTCCAGGTGGTTCACTCCAAACTGGGGGAATGGGCATCAAAATGGCAGTTGTGTTTCAATGTAGACAGTGTAAAGTGATGCACACACTGAGGCCAAAAAATCAAAACTTCACATATTGGCTAATGGGTTCTAAAATGTCTGTGACGGATCAGGAGAGAGATCTTGGGGTGCTCTAGTGGACAACTCAACGAAGGTATCGGCCTTGTGTATGGCAGTGGTGAAGAAAGCCAATTAAAGAGAGTTGAGAAAAAACTGCCAATATTATGCCATTGTACAAATCAATGATAAGGCCACATCTGGAGTACCAGATTTAGAAGACCTGGGCAGAAGATTTAGTCGAGAGGGTTAATGCCTCTGTTTGCCTGAAGATCTGAAGGTCGCCTGTTCGGGATTTCCGGAAGTCTCTGTGAGCAGCAGACGTAAAAACTGCGGCTGATTAAAAGCTGAGCTGTCTCCAGCAGCCTTGTGAGAGGGGGAGTGTGCTGGGTCAGCTGCTTCTCTGGTGGGAGTAGAGAAGCTGCTTATCAGCCAGCAGAAGACAAACGTGCAGCTAGAAAGAAGACCAAATCCAGAAAGATCCGTTTGTGTTGTTGTTCTTGTTAGAATGTTTCTGTAAAATTGTAAAAACCTTCGGGTTTATGAATAAAGTCTGCCCATGTACACCGCCTTGAGTTAGTCATCGGAGTAATCCAATGACCTAAGAAAGGCGGTATATAAATCTGAGGAGTAGTAGTAGTAGTACCACCACATACAGTTCTGGCCACCACATCTCAAAATGATTGAGCTATACAAAATTATGCATGGGGTGGATAGGGGGATGCTCTTTTCCCTTTCTCACAACACCAGAACCAGGAGATATCCACTAAAATTGAGTGTGGGGAAAATTAGAAAGGATGAAAGGAAATTCCTTTTTACCCAACGAATAATTAATCTGTGGAACATCTAGCCACAGGAGGTGGTGATGGCATCTGGCCAAGGTGCCTTTAAAAGGGGATGGGACAGATTTCTGGAGGACAGTCCATCATAGGCTACAGACCATGATGAGTGGTGCAACCTCGTTACATTAGACATAAGCTACCTCAGAATGCCAGATGCAGGGGAGTAGCAACAGGATGCAGACATCTTCTTGATCTGTGTGCTCTGAGGCATCCTGATGGGCCACTGTGAGATACAGGAAGCTAAACTAGATGGGCCTTTGGCCTGATCCAGCAGGGCTCTTACATTTGGAAGAGGCAAATCATTTTTCAGTTTAACAGTGTAAGTGGCTATAGTGAAAGCTTCAAGCAAATTGTCAGTGTTGTCCTATACCTTTTGTGGATGACAAGTCTAATCTTTAATTGTACAGACAAGTGCAAAACAATACCCAACAGAAAGTTAAAAACAGAAAAAAGCTGAAAGACTATTTTTAATCTTACCATACCCAAGTGCTCAAGGAGGCATACAAAACAGTGCCTCCTGATTACATATAGTTATCCATGAATTAGAAACAGAGATTTCTATGCAATACCATGTGCTAGTTCACATAGCAGTTGGAAGATCAGGGTTCTCAGTGGTTATAAAAAGCTATTTTATCTTAACCTGGTGAATGCTGAACAGTCACCATATATTTAGTTTTACATATGACAATTCTTCCCCATATCCAAACAATAAGGATATACACTGAACAGTTAATGTTAGGTTAACCAACAGCTTATTCAATAGTGTGGTATAGGATTTGCTTCTGGATAATCATGATTACAGTACAGTCAAGCTATGTCACTGATTTCAGTGGAAGTCAGGCATGCATAACTGTATGTTGGACAGTTATGCACAGGGCTTTTCCACAGGGTTATCCACAGAGCTTTTTCAGACTGTCATTTCCAAGGTATAGATATGCTTGTTTTAACAGCACATGCTAACACAGTGGTTCCCAAACTGTGGGTTGGGACCCACCATTTGGTTGCGAGCCAATTTCAGGTGGGTCATGAAGCACCTAGAGCAGCCATATTGAAAATATGGGAAGATAGGATGCTGGAAAGGGGGAGGGCTGTGTGGTTATTTTGCTTGTGTCAAGGTTATAAATAGGCTTTTTTGTTTCCAATTCACTTTGCTATTGGAAAATGGCTGAGAAATAAACCCAACTTATTACTGTGTTCTCAAGAAAGCAGCAGGCTCCTGCTCTCCACAAGGATAGCACTTCCAACCATGACGGCACTTCTGGTGGGTCTCAGACAGACTGTCATTCTAAAAAGTGGGTCCTGGTGCTAAAAAGTTTGAGAACCATGTGCCAACATATTATAAGAATATTTATATACTGATTTTCAACAGAAGTAGTTCACAAAGAGGTTTACATCGCAAGTCAATACACCCCCACCTCTCTACTGTATACTGTACATTTATATCTGACTAGCGTTTTGTGACCTGGCGTTGCCCGGGGGCAGAAATTATCCCCAGGCTCTATTAGGAGGAGGAATGAGTTTGTTCTGCAGTGCACCCCCACCTCTGGGGGCGTATGGGGGGGCCGTACCCCCACAGTATATCTGTCCAGATCGTAAGGAAGGAGTGTACCACATGTGGTGCACAGCGTTCCAGGCATTCCAGAGTAATGGTGGAACATACACACAAATATGCAAACCTCCCTCAAAAGCATGACATAGTGAGATCCATATATAGACATATAGAACCCGTCCCTGAAATAAAACAGTATTGATGACCTGGAACCCACAATGCACACTATCACTGTGAAATGAATGAGGAAACAGGGACACCATCAACTAAGAGAGCAATATGAAGGTCCCACTTACTGTCTGCAGGTCCTGTGGCAGGATAGCCCTGATGTATGAGAAACAGGCAGAGGTGGCCTGTTAGGTCCCTGGACATAGGCCCCTCTCAGATCTGACTGGCTGCTGGAACTCTCTGGATCCTGCTCTTTCCACCCCGGCCCACTCAGGCCAAGCAGTTTAGTTTCACTTTCTGTTCTGCCTCTGTCTGGTAGCTGAGCTGCTCAGCCCTCCCACATAACCTGCAGAATCGTCTGTGACCACAGGGTGGCAGCAGACCTCTAGCCCAATGCAATCCCCTTGGTTCCCGACGATCTGGGCCCCCTCCCCGAAAACCGGGGGGTGTAGGGGGGTCTGACCCCCGCAGTATTCTTTTCCAGGCTGCAAGGAACGTGTGTGCCAAGTTTCGTGGCCGTGGGTCAAGGCACGGAGACGTGTATAAGGAACATACATAACCCCCCCCCACACACACACCCGTTTTTATATATATAGATGAGTGGTTCTGTTCATCTGTTGAACATATAGAAGTGCTAGCTAAATCAATCCTTGGATAGAATGTTTAACAATTAAAACCCTTCCTGTTAATGCAAGATAATTACTAAAGCACTGGGAAAGGGTGATTTGTGCAAGGAATATGGTTTCTGCCCCCAAACTCCTCATGGGATATAATTATTTTGCGAATTCAATGATGTATGACATTATTTAACCTTGCATGGAGACTGCGTTTGACAGAGCCCACATAACCACTTCCTAATGGATGGTCAGCACAATCGCCTTCCATAATGACTAGCCTGCTCATGTAAGCCACCTTGGGCATTTGCTTCGGCATGGGAAAGGCGGGGTATAAAGTCTTCAAATAAATAAATAAATAAATAAATAAATAAATAAATAAATAAATAATGCTGATCCTCTATGGGAGAAGGAGGGACTGAGTCAATGTTCTTCAATTCCTCTCCCACAAGCAATTCACACTGTTAAAGATAATTGTCCCAACCATCCATTTGCCTAGTTCAAATGTTCAGCAAGTCCACTGTTGTATGTGAAGAACTCTGGGTTGCGATTAAGTTGCTTCTAATACAAACATTTCTATTTGGCCTACCTATAAACAAAATATAACTCACTGTCATACCTATGTGCCAAGTGCCTAAAATTATGGTTTCACTTCCTTGGAACAGATTTTAATTCTGTAGATTACTCCTAGTGCTCCTGAATTGCAAAAATGAATCTCCATTTTCATTATTTTTTAAATCTGTATTTGTAATCAATGTATATGGTACTTTACAAGGTAGCAGCAAAAGATGGCCCTGCCTTGAAGATCTTACAGTGTAACATTCAATGCAGTAAAAGTAACTGAGACTATATACTCAGTTGAGTTGCATGTGCTAAGGCACTTACAGCAAAAGGATGAAGACTAAAGGATTAAAGCCTGCTACTGAAAAAAGGAAAGCTTTGAGAAAGAGGATGACTGCACCACACAGGGTTGTGCGAGGAGGTTTCAGAGATAGGGGAAGCAAAGGTAGAGTCATTAAGGCAACAAGAGAGCCTCATCTTTATCCTTAAAGGTCCACATACACAAAACTGAAATAAGCAGAGGTCAAGCAGGTAGCATCAATATCACAGAAGGAGGAAAAGCTTTGAGCAGGAAGCAAGCAGGGAAGAGTAGGGGACAATTCTCAGGAGTAGATCAAAAGTCAGAGAGAAGACACTGAGGATTCCTGTATTGTGCCTGGACCATGTTATTGGAGTATTGCTGCTTCTCCTGCCAGACAACAGAAGAGAAAGAGGATGGGTTTATACTGCACAAATCTTAGCCATCTCTTTTGCTTCTCCTTCAGAAGCATTCAGCTGAACTAGTTATATCTAACCTGTTGTAAGTCTAGACTTTCAACATACACATTTTTTATCCTTAAAGGTTCACGTACATATATACAGAACTGAAATAACTGCTTTGGTCACTACCCACAAAACATAACAAAAACATTTTTTTAAACAAATAAAGTCCAACAAAAAACAAAGAAGTAGAATCTTTACAGCAGATATTAAATATTAAAATTTTAAAAAAATATTTTAAAATGGTTGCAGGCTATCTCTTGCATGAACACAAGGTGTTCAGATTAGGTTTTAGCTTTTTCTTTCTGTAAGCTTAGTACACTAGCCCTTTTGCAGAAGGGCACTTTTGGTCCCAAGCCTTTTTTTTCCCCTCAATATAAATCTGCCCCAACCTGTAATCAAAGTGTAGTGTAGGCATCAACAACATGACTTGCTGACAGACTGAATATGAAACAAAAGGGATGGAGGAATTGGGGATAAAGGCTTCGTGCTTGCTCAAAAAAGCAAATACGGACACTGCCAATGGATACAGAGAATATATTCTCTGGGTACAGAGAAAAAAGGGGGCAAGTGGTTGTCTTCAGCATATTGAGTTTGAGTCAGCTATGAAATATCCAAGCAGAAATATCAGGCAACTGGACCTGTAGGATTGGATAGAGGAGAAGAGTCTACATAGGAAGTTGATTCTAAGTTTATTTACATAGAAAGGTAGAACAAGGGTGTCAGTATACAGGTAGTACTAAAAGTCATAGGATTAAAGGAGGCAGCCAAGGGACAAAGAAAGAAAAAGATAGAACTACGAACTGAACACAAAAGGAATCCAATAGAAAAGAGGAAGGCATAAGAGCTTCTCCCCATTGTAACATCATACGAGTGATTATTAGACTTGTTTGGAGAAAACTAGCTGAATCACAGAAGAAGAAATCCAACAATGCAACAAAATACAACAAGGCCCACGAGAACAGAGAAAGTTCATGTTCCATGAAGAAAGTCGAGGACAGAGAAAACTGACAAAAATGCACAGCAAGAAAGCTTGCTGCAGAGATGTTACCAAAGCTGCTGCTCAAAAAGTGATTGGAAGAGAGAGAGAAAACTTGCTTCACCTCTCTCAGCAGCAGGACACCCACTCCAGGGAGCAGGCAAGAACAGGCTTCCAGGATCAAAAGTTCTGGACATTTCTAAGAATATTTGCTCCGTGCAGGCATCATTTGGTGGAAATGCAGGATGAAGAACAGGCGAGAGTAATCAACTGTATCAGAGGCAGCAAAGAGGTGAAGGAGGGTAAGAGCAGTGTACTGAACTGGTAACAATGAGCTGGGAGGGAATAGGACTGAGGGGGCACATGGAGGAACCTGATGGGAACAGCAAGCTATTCAGTGCACCAAGGGAGAAAGGAGGGAAAGAAAAGGTTAGAGAAGGTTTAAGAAGAGAAAAAATGCGCAGAGAGGTCGATCAGGTAGTATCAATATCGCAGAAGGAAGAAAAGCTTTGTGAAGGAAGCATGGAGAAAAGGATAGGGAACAGTTCTCGGGAGCAGATCAAAAGTCAGAGAAGAGGCATTGAGGATTCCTGTATTGGGCCTGGACCATGTTATTAGAGTAATGCTGCTTCCCCTGCCAAAAGGCAGAGGAGAAAGAGATGGGTTTATACTGGACAAATCTTAGCCAGTAAATCTCTTTTGTTGTTCTTCAGAAGCATTCAGCTGAACTAGTTCTCTAGTTACTTCCAACCTCCCCAATTAGCTAGACTTTCAACATACACAGACATCTTTATCCTTAAAGGTCCACGCTGGCTAAAGAAATCAATCTCAAGCTGAAAAATCCAAATGCTGTCTCCCATAGTAGCAGAAAGTTAATAATCTAATGGACAGTTTGCCAATCTTTAATGATACAATAACATCTGCTGCCTGCCTAAAGGCACAGCCAACACCAAGGCTGCACACGTCACGCTGTAATGGAAGTTCACAAAGAAGCAAAACTCATGCTGTCAGGGGCAACTTTAGGACACTATGTTTACTCAATGTCAGCACAAATGCAAGTTGATTCTAAGTTTATTTTCATTTGTTTTAAAAGCACTTCATTATTAAATGATATTGTGGTACCCAGAAAATGGTTTAACAGATACAATGAGACAAGAACACTTGCTAAATGTATACTACAGAAAATAATCCATACTCTGTTACTGGGTAGTATAATAAAATAGCATGGATGCCTGAATGTCTTGTAATGTTTCAGAACTGAACTGCCCAAGAAAAAACCTAACAAAAATACAATGCATCTGTATCAGGATCAAACAAGTTTAAAAAAATTAATGTAGATTTATAAAAGCCCACCTTTTCTTATTGTGCTTAGAGACAATTTACTGAAGTGTAGCCTGCATTTCTCTGCCTCCTACTATATTATACAAATTTGTAAATAACCTTTATTAAACAAATTACAGCATCTAGGAATACCCACTGCAGCAAGTCTTGCTCTTGTCCAGCAACCTAAAACAGATGCAGGGATTGGGGGGGGGGGGCTAAAATGGAAAGAAATTCCTTCCAAGATTCTCAAGCTCACTATCTTACACCAACCCCTTAAGGGCCTAGTCCCAGAAATGAAGAGAGAGTGGTTGGCATACTACATAAATACTGCATTCGTTTTTTGGCTAGAATACATCAGGAAGTGAAGTCACTAGCATGCTTCTAGCACAATTCTATTTTCAAACAAAATGGCAACCAGTCATTGAACTCAAGGTGTAACAGATTTCTTGGAAGCAATGCTAAATTGTATATGAATACTAGACTGGGCTTTTTCTATGGCTGTCCCCCATTTGTGGAACTCCCTATATACAGGCATTTCCCCCTCCATATATGCGGATCTTGTATACGCAGTTTCAATTATCTAAGATTAAAAAATCTCGCATTGCACCCCAAAGCACTGCTACTGTGGACTCCCTCACTTGCAGCAGTCCAGCCTCCAGAGCTACCTGATCTGGCTACTACTCCCCTGCCAATTTCTGTGCTCGGGTCCTAATGGCATTTTTGTGTTTACCGCACATCTTCTCGGTTCCATCCTTCATCACCTCTTAATTTGCAATTTTCATGCACTTTGACCCCACTTTCATTCATCTTCCTCATCTATTTCATCTATACGGCTCTTCAACTTTCTTTCTAGACAGCTTTCCTATCGTGCAAGAGACTGTGGTGAAGCCAAAATACACTGAACATCCCAATATTCTCCCAACTAAATGAACCTAACATTACATTACAACACAAGCTGATCTCAAATTATAAAGATGCAGAAAAAAGAGAGGAAAGAAAGAACGGCACATATTGATTCAATCAGTAAATATTTTGCTGCTCAGTTCTGAATAATATCTTTAATTGCCACAGAGTAAAAAAAGTAAGTTTCCCAGGAAACATTTTCACTGACGATCATATGAATCTTCATTAGCTTGCCAGCAAGAATATATTCCTTCGGGAACGTGTGTCCTAATTAAGATACAAAACACAAGATAAGCAGCAAGAATAAAAAGCAACGTCTGAAAGTCACTCTTTACTTCATTACTTCAAGTGCAGATATACATAAAATATAATTCAAATTTCACTGTTAATTCAGTGATTGACTTTAGCTGGAATTTCTACAGAAGTATTCAAGGTAACTTACAACAATGGGGATAGTGCCACAATAACAGTATTAAAAATTACAAGGGCACAGCCAAAGAACAGCAACAGTAGCATATCTTACTAACAAAATTCTGAAAAAGCTTCCTAGAAAAGACTTCTGTCCTGCATGCCCCAAAGTATACAATACCACCTCCGATATGGCAGCTTCCTTTGGCACTTCAGTGTTTCATTACAGCACTTTTTGATTGACAGCTAATGAGAGCAGCACATTCTGGCCATTCAGGGCTAGTTTCCTGCCTTAGCTCCTATAAAGTCTCTTATTGCACAAATTCCCTCATTATGTAATTGTCCAACAGGCTTCTTGGCAGATTTCCTGCTTCTCTTGTATTTAAAGATGTGTTTCTGCTTGCCTTGATGTTTTAACCATACTCATATTCTTTTTTGTACCCCTTACTGTCAGCTTATACTTCTTTTGTTTGAATTGTGCTCCTTTGGTTCTCATTTCAGTCAGACCTTCTTTTCAGAAGAAGCTGTCTTGCCTTTTATAGGTTCTTTGACTCTACTCATGAGCCATGCTGGCATCCTCCAGCTGCTAGTGCTTTACTACATAGAGGTATACATTCAAGTTGAGCTTTTCAGATTGTCATTTGAGCTTGTCAGATTGTCAAACCACTCTGCGAAGGTTTGACCCTTTTGACTTTCTCTTTCAGCCTCCTTTTTACTAGCCCCCTCAATTTTCAATGTTTCAGTCAAATATGTCCATGTTGGAAGTCCTTGAAAACTTTCCAGCTATACTCTGATCAGCACAGCACTATGAAGGCTGTTTCCTATTGGTTCAGCACCATCTACATTTTACACTAGGTCTCAGGCATCACACAGGATAAGGTCAAGAGTAACCTCTGCTCTGTGTAGGGACATGGTGGCGCAGCGGGTTAAACTTCTGTTGCTGGGCTTTCAAGACTGCGTGACGGAGTGAGCTCCCGTTGCTTGTCCCAGCTCCTGCCAACGTAGCAGTTCGAAAGCACCTAAATGCAAGTAGATAAATAGGGACCACTTCGGTGGGAAGGTAACAGCATTCCATGCGCTACGGCGTATAGTCATGCCAGCCACATGACCACGGAAGCTTGTCCTGGGACAAAACGCCGGCTCTACAGGCTTTGAAACGGAGATGAGCACCGCCCCCTACAGTCGGTCACGACTAGACCATTCAGTCATGGGGAAACCTTTTTAACCTCCCCTCTGGCTAGTTTCAAGACCAACTGTTCTAGGGCAGTCATTTACAGTCCAAGCCTATTCAAGTTTATACAGAAATAAATGCACTTAGTGAGGCTTACTCCTAGGTAAGTGTGCATGGGATTGCACTGTTAGCATATCTAGAAATTATCTCTTTGTCATGACTAGAACATGAGTTTATCCAGTCTATATGAGGGTAATTAAAGTTTCCTATTACTACAACACTTTTTGATACCTCCTTGATTTTTTTCTCCAAGTCAAGATTACCCTCAGCATTTTCATCAGGAAAGAAACAGCACATTCCCAGTACTATATTAGATTTCACCCACTATGATTATGTGGGAGGGTCTAGTCCCCCTGAATTTTCTTGTTTGTTGGATTCTATACCTTTTTGGCATATGGAGGTACACCAGGGCAACAGCCAGCATATCACTGCAGGAATTACTAATCAGCCTAGACCACTGTTTATGGGTCAGAAGCCGATTTTTTAATGCTTTGAAAAGCATTTAAAAAAACACCTTTGCAAGCATCTTTGCCCAGTTTGCAGAAGAAAATTGTTAGCTGGAATGCTAACCTGTGATATGAGGCAATCTCCTACCCCCAGATTAAAATGTCACCGTTTCCAATTTTCTGTAGTAATTGGCATGCCTTGGGACATGTGTGAACCCAGTTTCAGCCTTTTATCTGTACTGGCTTGGAAGACCCTCTGCACATCTTGCATCTAGTTCAGGCTTATTCTTGTCTAGTTGGTCACGATACGTTTCCAATTTAAAAAGTGGATTCAGTGCTAAAAGGTTTGGGAAGCACCGGCCCTAGACACGTGTGTTGCTTTAAGACATATGTTTTCATATATGCAAGAGACACCAAAAATGTTGTTAGTGTTACAATACCACAAGACACACCATTTTTGCTGTTTGCAAACTTCACATCTTTGGAAGATACATAACCAAGGACTCTCCCCATATATCATATCCACATTTCATTCCAATCCATACACTGGGATGAAGCTCCTGCTCTATAGTTCTGGATTCTGTGTGCCTTTTTCCACCTTCTATATAAAACTGTTATACAAGGACAGAGAAGAAATCTCCATTTGGAATTTTTGTTAAAATACTGCCTGGCTTCTCAAGCTACAGAGAAACCAGGGCATATTAACTTCTTTATCAAGAAAATAGTGTTGAGTGAAAACCATCAAAGGGGCTAGAAAAGATAATGTTGCCTGCCTTTGAACTAGAGACTGTCATAATAGGATATACTACTAAGAGGGGGGGGGGAAGTAGAGAACAGGTCCAGATAGGCTAATTCTCTGCTGGAGTTTGCATGGAGGGTGGAATTGTAATAAAGAGAAAAACAGTAGATTAAAGAACTGCAAACCTTTGCTTATTTTTTTTTATTGAAATTGTGGAAGTATTTGAAAATAAGCAACTTTCTGTCATCTGTGTAGCATTGGGGAAATATTAAACCTAAACTTTTCTTTGAGCATCTGGAAGCTCACAGTTTTATACCTACAATTGGAAATATTTATTGGTACCCAGTGATTCTAGTCCCAATGTTCTAGGTACCCAGTGTTTCTTGTAAAGACTGTTTGCAGTCACATGAGGAAAAGCATAGTAAGATGAGAATGTCTCAGAAGTTGGAATACGAGATAGTTGACATGGTCTAGTGACTGGAGACTTGTATTCAAATCCTAGCCCATCCCTTTTTTACCAACTCAACTGATATTGCATGAAGTTGTATAGAGCAATTGTTGGCAATCACCTCCACAAAGCTATTTCTCAAGAGCAGTTATTTCCTCCAGTAAGTGACACACTGCCCCACATTTTTTTACCCAGTGTTGACTACTGTTAAGTAGAGACCATTTAACTTGCAAAACAGTTTGCCACCACTTTTCTTGAAAAGTAGCGTTTTGACAAATACTAATTTTATTTCAGTAACAGGGCTCCATTTTCCTTCTAGCCCCTAACCAGCTGAATGAGGTGCAGGTGAGAAGTCATACTGGCATGAGATCTATACCAGGTAAGCAAAGGAAGTTAGGAACATCCTATAGAGGACTGTCAAGCAGTTTTCTACAGTCCATAGTTTGCCTGTGGCAATATTTAAGCTCTCCATAATACACTAACTTTGAAGCACACAAATGGTTGGACAGCTCAATAGCCCTTGTAACTCAGGAGCATGACTCCCACTTATTTCAGCAGAAGATGGCTCTCTTTGCACATATGAATTTGCTTTCTCAGTTGAAAGTCATGTGGTGTTATACACATACATGAACCACATAATAGGAACTATCACACACCTGGAGTGCAGAAAAGGCTGGGCTATTTGTGATCAAACACATTAGAACAAAGGGTTGCAGAGCAGTCAATTCCCTTTTCAATGTTGTTTTGTGAGGTTTTTTAACAACCCAATAGTTCCTGTCTGGGGGGGGGGGGGTAAGAACCACCAACAGTTTATAAAGCTGCCAGCACTGGAAGTTCAGAGACTGAAAAATTCAATGAGTTTTGTTTCTCTGGTGGGGCCAAAGAGGTTAAAAACGTGAAACTTTTGTTCTTGAGCACAAAAATTACACTCAACTTTTAATTTTCAAGTTACTTTCCAGAGATTTTTTACAACATGAATACACTAACAAGTTAAGGATCATTCCTAATACTATTACAACTACAGTAACATAAGCTACGTTGTGTATTTTCTGCAGAAACATTTTCCTTGAAATCATTAACCATCACATTCTGTTCTGACAGTTCTGGTCACTAACTTAAGACAAACCATGAATACCACTCTGTCCTTAGAGAACAGAAATTCAAATTTAATTGGGCGTTGTTTGTTGGAGGAAAGCAAACAAGGAGATATGTGCACTAACTTCTTGGCAGAAACCAACAGCAAGGGCTAGCTACGAGAATGTAAACTATGAGTAAAGGTTTCCCCACGACCGAATGGTCTAGTTGTGACCAACTGTAGGGGGCGGTGCTCATCTCCATTTCTAAGCTGAAGAGCCAGCGTTTTGTCCAAGGACAAGCTTCTGTGGTCATGTGGCCAGCATGACTATACACCGAGGCACATGGAACGCCGTTACCTTTCCACCAAAGTGGTACCTATTTATCTACTCGCACTTTTACATGTTTTAGAACTGCTAGATTGGCAGGAGCTCGGACAAGCGACGGGAGCTCACTCCATTGCATGGTCTCGAACTGCCAACCTTCTGGTCAATAAGCTCAGCTCAGCGGTTTAACCTGCAGCGCCACCACGTCCCTGAACTATGGATACTCATTGCCAATGAGCCCTGGAAAAAAAATGGCAAAAAGCAGTTTGGGGGTGTACAAGATCATCTTCCGTTTTCTATCTGAAAAGCTATCATGCTCCACTGTCAAATGGGTTGTAGTATTTTGGAAAGCAATAAGAGGTTTATGAACTATTGGGGTCAAAATCCAAAAGGCAATACACATTGACTGCATATACCTTGTACATGTTTTTATGCTGGTAAAAACAGGTTACACCTGTTTTGATTGGATATTTGATGATGAAATTTTAAGCTGCCCAGTGCTTTCATGAGATTGTAACAGTATGAATCTCCAAATTGCCTGTGGAAGGAAAAGCTACCTATACACATTAAAATATCTGGAATATTTCCATCTATGGCAACCGATTCTGACATTTCCACATTCCCCCCCCCCCCAGTTAAAGTTGTCTTTTGCAAGTTGTTCATAAAAGGATATTTTAACAGATTCCCCCCCCTCTTCATCAGGGAAGAGATTATTCTTATAATCCAAGTTAGGGATTTCACAGCTGCCTGAGACAAACACAAGCAACTGAAGCTTTTCTATATCTCAGTCAGTCAATACACTAGAAGCAGTAGCCAGACTTGTTGTTCCCAGCCACCTTGGGGTTTTTTTCCTAGGTGATGGGATGTGTCTAATACAAGACAGTTGCAGAAAAGAAGTTTTACACAGTACGGTTGCAACAGTAAATATACCACATTGGTATATTTCATTACAAATGCTTTAAAAACCAAAAAGATAGCTTTTTTCCTCATTTCTTCAAACTCCTGCTGTGAAGGTGACACACAATACTGTTTGTAAAAAATTATAGTGCAAGTAAGATATTTTTTCACCATTTTGCTGTATGTGTAATAATGGCATGTTGTTTCCACAGTAGAACAGACAACTCAGAATTATTTATTATTTTAAGTATTAATTCATAAAAGTTCACCCATGTGGAATGACTGTACACATAACCACCATCACATGTACTCCACTGGTTCTCAAAGTGTGGATCAGGACCCCCAGAGGACTTGAGGACAGCTTGGAACGGGCTGAAGAACATTTTTAACATTCCCCAAAATTTCAGTGCTTAGCTAACACAAGTATTAGTGGTAAGCAATAATAGGAATTTTTCTGTTTTTTATTCCACCCTTCCTCCTTGTAGCTCAGGATGGTGTTCAAGCTTATGCAATATGGGGCTTGTGAGCTACTGGTACCAGTATAGTTACCAATAGCTCGCAGCCCTTTTTGGCTCAGAGCAGCCGCAGCTACCGCTGCCAAACAGCCAGAAAAGACAGGGTAAGAGCACAGAGCCGATCAGCCCCGCACCTTCCAGCTGCCACCCAGGAACCCTCAAGCTCCGAGCCGGAATGTGCTCTTGGGAAGTGGCTGCTCAAAGAGTGACTGGTGACTGCGGCCAGACAGGGTGACTGGACAGCTTCTCCACAATGGTGAGAGGCAGAACAGGCAGGAAAGGAAGTGAAGTGAAAGACAACGCCCTCTTTTCCCTGGAGCATTGTGGGTGGGGGACGTTCTTAGAAGTTCTCTGTCCTCCTTTTGCCCTCACAACCCTGTGAGGTAGATGAGGCCGAGAGATTGTGACTGGCCCACAGTCACCCAGGAAGCTTCATATCTGAGCAGGAGCCAGAACCTTCCAACTCCAGAACCACTATATCACCCTGGCATAACAGAAAAAGAGTTGCAATCATGGAGGGAATAAGCAGGGAAACTCAACAACATAACAAGGAACAAGAACATTCTATCAGTGCCATTCTATCAGTGCCAACATGCATGGCAAGGGCTCTGGACAGCTTATATTGGGAAGAGCAAGATAATTCCTTTCTAAAACCGAGTTTTTAATTGGTTCAAATGCCCAACTATTTATAAAATAAAAGAGTTGATCCTAATTTTTAAAAAGTCTAGGACAATGTGGGAGTGAAACTCAAAAGCTTTATTGAACATTCTCAGCCTTGGAGAAGCTTAATGCTTCGGTACACCTACTCACCCCTCCTCTTCTTGACCCTGAGAATTTCAATGAATGTTTCGTTATGCTATTTTGTACAGAGCAAGACTAATGGGTTAGTATTATCAATCCTGACAGGCAAGACTATCCAACTCTCTGTCGCTTCAGGCAAAAGTCCCTCCCAGCTCTATCACCTAAGATTCTTCATCCATAAATAAAATGGGCAGTTCCATAGAAATTTCCATAGAAAATGACACTTTCACTGGTGACCTTGAGCAAAATCTTTAGTCAACATTGCCAGAGCTTCACAAAATGAATGGGTACTTTCAAGCCTTTCTCTTCTCCTGGTTTTTGATGTCTCTTCCACTACATTTGCCCCCAAGGAGAGGTTTTATTACCTCTCCTGAGAACAGTAGGAAGAAGGGAAATTTGTCAACCCCTAAACTCTGGGAACATTTGGAATATGCTGCATGAAGTCAGGAAAAACTTAGAGTGGCACGTAAACTACATTGATATATCTCATATCATAAGCATTTTCTCCAAAGGAGCAATAGAAGAAGGTGTAGTTCAAGAGTACAGGTGTGCCCCAGTATCCACTGATTTGATATCCACTGTTTTCAGTTATCCATGGATACTGGGACACTGATTACAAAGGTAGGGCACATCAGTGGTTTAGCTTCAACAAGGTAAAACATGAGATTTGTTTAAATGTTCCTTTATCTTTAAAAAGCGCCCCAAGTATCCACGGTCTCAGGTATCCATTGGGGGTGGTGGTGTCTGGAATGGAACCCCAGCAGATACTGGGACATGCCCGTGCTGTGTATTCTTTGCTTCTATGGAACTGCCCTTTTTATTTATGGATGAAGAATCTTAGGTGATGGAGCTGGGAGGGACTTTTGCCTGAAGCGTCAGAATGTTGGATATTCTTGACACTTTGCCAATGGCTATTTAAAAAGGAACACAAGGTGCGCAAACATATCAAGTCATACATATCTGACCTACAAGAGGAAAAAGGAGTATAAAAATACATCATTTGTTTTGGTGTCCCCATGACCACCTTTTGTAAAGACACTTAAATTATTATTTTCCGCTACTACTAGCTGGAGATCTGTCTTTCTCAATTCTTCCAAAAGCCTTTCAAAGGCAGCTGTGGCTGAAAAAACTGACACTGCAGCAACAATTTTGACCCACTATGACACAGTCACATGTTGCAATATGGGTGAAGCTTATTCAAGTAATAAGGTGCTTCCTCAACCCCCAAGATGTTGCAATTATCGTTATGCCATTTATCTTGTATACAGTACATTTTTTTCTCTGTGCACAGTTTTAACATTACTTTTCTCTTTCCTTAGGTTTAAATTCAGTGTTTTGGTATACACTCTGCATATAGAAACACCAAAGTGAAATCAATCAGTAAAAGAGAAGAGCTGGGACTCTCTAGATCATGTTATGACCCCGTCTCTCACACACACACACACTCACACCCCCCCCCCCCCCCCCAAGTATACACAGGGTTCCAACTTCGGTTCACCCTCACAGCTACTAAATGTTGACAGTTATTAATACATCAGCTCTTTTATAACAGAGCAGACAGTTATCAGCTTCTACCTTCCCAAAGGCAAGGCAGCTTCTACCTACCCTTCTACCTGCTGTTTGTTTGGCTTGCTTGAATCCTTCTCAGACTACTAAATCCCAAATTAACTTTAACATTGCCTATAATTCAAACTAGACTGTACTGCCAATACAGAATAGGTGCTGAGAGCCATTCATATAAGAAGGGCCCTGCAGGATCAGGCTAAAGGTCCATCTAGTCCAGCTTCCTGTATCTTACAGTGGCCCACCTCAGGGAGCACACAACAAGATGGCTAAATCCCATTGCCACTCCCCTGCATCTGGCATTCTGAGGTAGTCTACTTCTAAAGTAAGAAGGCTGCACCACCCTTCATGGCCTGTAGCCTACAATGGACTTCCTCCAGAAATCTGTCCAAACCCCTTTTAAAGGTACCTAGGTCAGATGCCATCACCAACTCCTATGGCAAGGAGTTCCACAGATTAATTACCCACTGGGAAGAAAGTATTTCTTTTTATCCTTTCTAACTCTTCCAACACTTAATTTTAGTGGATGAACCCTGGTTCTGGTGTTGTGAGAGAGGGAAAAGAACATCCCTCTATCCATCCCATACATAATTTTGTAAATCACCATCATTTTGTACAGCCACAGCCCCTACCATTCGTACCCTGCTCTTTTCTTCCCTGCTATTCCCCTCCAACACCCTTCCCTGTACCCCCTAAATCTTCCCCTTCTTCCCCCATGTTCTTCTGGGAAACCCAAGTAACCAACTCATGTCCTCCCCCCCCCGCCCCCACTTTGCTCTGCCCCTTCTCATTCTAAGGAGTTTCTTTCTTTTCCCAATCACTTTCCTTCAGGCTCCCATCATGTGCACACATAATTCCCCCTTGGACAGTTTAAGAACAAGCATGGTAATAAACAAGCCCCAGTTTTGGTTCTTGAGCCCTTTAGTTAACTTTGGTGCAGTTTAAAATTCTTGCATATTTATTATTTTACCAAATTACATAGATGGGCCATTAGCTCTGACACAGGATCCCTGCACATATTTGCTTCTGTCCTTGTGTATTCTTGCTTTGAAAAAACACTGCCGGTAACACTGCCACAATGCTTTCTTTTTTTTTTAGAACTATTAAAGTCAAGATGACTTATTTATACAAAAAAATTTAATGCAAGAAAATGAATCTGTAATCAACATCAAGATTCTGAAGCATGGCCTCAAGGCACAGAATGTAGCGCCCTGGCTGAAGTCCAGGCCTGGGTCAGATCTGGGAACCACCATTTATGCTTCCTTGAGCTCCACAATGAAAAGCGATAGGCTATTCATTTAAATTTTCATTTCAAAATTATTTTAATTTTTTTTAAAGCATGTAACCAAACAAAGAGAATGGAGAAAGACTAATAGTATCAGCGTTCTTTTTTGCAGGTCACTGTGGTAGAAGAAGGAAAAGCACGACTACGATTGCTGTTCTAAGGTCACTTTGAAATACATCTCATTGATTTAGCAGAATGTACTTCCAAGAATACATTTCAGAACATGTAATTTGCTCCAATTAACAAACAAAGAACTTGTGCAATTGTGCAGAGGGGAAAAGTCCACTTAGGAAAAAATAGGGAAGGGAAAGGAAGTCTAACCTGCTCTACTGAACTGGAAGAAAACTAACTTAACAGGCGATGACAGTCTTCCAGCAGAATGAAAGGAAACATTCTCACTAACAAGCGACACAGTGTTTGTTAAGCTTTTCTCTCTTTAGCAATATCCAGGTAGGATAAGAGACAAATGGCACCAATATGATCTTAGTCATGCAGTTGATGGGGAAGCGGGAAGGAGAGAGGAGAAAAAAATCCACCAATAAAGGATTGTATCATGAACAACAGGAGAGAGAGAGAATAGGAAAGGGGGTGGGTAATGGGATCAGTGATGACATGGCAGTTTGTGCAGGTGGCAAATGGCTGCTTAAGCAGGTGCAGTGCAAGAGCAGCAGTACACAAGGTTTCAGAACAGAACTGGTGCTGCAAGTAAGCAGGAGCGACTGTAAGCTTCAAATGAAAAAGGGGCCAGATATATTAAAGAATGACTAGAGATACTGGGGACAGCACTGAGCCAACCTCTGTTTTATGGAAGTGGAAAGAGTCTGGCATCAACTACGTGAATAATAGGTTAATAGTACAGGCAAAAGAATATTTAAAAGGAGACTAGTGATAGCAATTTTTCAACATCAAAGGGACCAGTGCCCCCCCTCACCCAGAGATCCCCCCATCATCCTGTTTTCATTTCCCAAATATGGGGAAATCTCTCTCTCTCTCTCTCTCTCTCTCTCTCTCACTCACTCACTCACACCAGAGACTTCAGCAGTCTGAAGGCACTTGATGCCATTTCATTTAACTAAACTATGTATAAATTCAACCTGGGTGGGAAAATGCCTGGGAACCTCATGCACACTGCTATAAAGTAGGAGGAAGGGCAAAACAGGGGTGTAACAAATAACAGTACTGTACTACAAATTACAAGACACCAAACAGAAGACTGGAAAACACAAGAGACAGGAAAATCTTAATTCTTAATAACTGGGTTATGGGTGGAACTGGGGTGAGGGCTGGAAAGGACTTGTAAGAGGTCATGCCACTGAACTGGTCCCCAGGGAATAAAGCTGGGCAGACATGCCAAACAGAAGATGACAGTTAATGGCTACCGGTAGTAGCATCTCCTGGAGCTTGTTCTTGACCACAGAGAAGAAGGGGAAGAAGATCTTGAGCAAGATATAGTAAGGAAGCCAACTAGATGCAATGCCAGAAGGTAGTACTGTACAGCGTGCCCTTTCAAGAACAGAAGTCCTCATTTTCTAGACCCTGATGGATGCTCACCCATGAAGGGAGCTGGGGAGAAGAGGCCAAATACTCTTGTCACTTCCCTCAATACATGTCTTCCATCCATCAGAGTATCCTGATGTTTCCAATAATTCTCATTTTAGCAGTTAAACACCTAGGGAGTAGCTGTACTTGAAGCCCAGCAAGTATTCAGTTGTGGGGAGGTAAGTGGGTAAGAAATGCACAGAAAGTGCGAACAGATAAGGTGAAACCTAGCTTTGCAGGGAGATAAAAGAGGCAGTGACCATCCAATTGCAGGGGCAGGAAGAAACAGTACTCTACAGTAATTATGAGGTGCATGGAGGAAGTCCAATGGAATACTGCAGCCACCTCTGGCCAAGGGGAATATTAGAGAATAAAGCTAATAGTGTTTCCCAAACATTTTAGCACTGGGACCCACTTTTTAAAATGACACTATCAGGAGCCACCTAACTTTACTTTTTAAAAAGGTGATGTAGAAAGAAATATATTTATACAATAACCAGAAAAAAGGATATTTTATCTCCCTATATTTATTCATGCTTGCAAACTGCAGGAGCTGAGCTCTTTGTAGGACAATTAGCAGCTATCTGATTTTTGAATCGCTGCAGGTTGAGGCAATTTGTTATCTGATCTTTCCATCACCAGAGTTTTCATTAGAGGCTCTGCTCAGGGCTTCACAACCCTCTTACAATCCGGTCATGATGACCACCAGTGGATCCCAACCCACAGTTTGGGAATCGCTGAGCTAACAGATTCCCAACGGAAGGGAATTTGAGGAAAAGATCCAGATCAGGAAAGAAGCAAAACTGCACACCTATTATTTTGTTCTTTTCAAAGGAAAAGAAAGTCACTTTTTTCTGGGTACACGGTAGAGAGAGCATTTATGAAAGAATATAAACTACTAAATGTAATATGCACTGTGCACTGAACAGTCTTTCATTTAAATCGTGTGAGAAAAAAATGGAAGGGGTACCCTGGGAATGTTATTCTAATTTATTGAACTTAATGTTTCTATTCAGTCTCTGTAAAGGCTGGTTCAAGTTTTAACCTTTCGTGACTGTACTGGAGAAAAAGTAGAATGAACTGGTGGGGGAGATAAATGAGAAAAGTTACTGAAGTAATCCAAAGGGTCTCAAATGTGCAGTAATTGGCATATGCCACGTTATGAGGGGTTGAGAAAGCATAGCACAGAGAGAGAGAGAGAGAGAGACCAGGATTATCTCAAGCAGTCAGCAGGAAGTGCTTAGTGGAAGGGGGTCTTTTTGCAGGGAGAGAAGTACATACCAAAATACCTATGGGTGACTGGCTGACAGACAGAAAACAACAGAACTTAGTTTTAGCTAATGAGTCTATTCAAGTGACATGATTGTCACAGATACTTGGCAATGATTCAGTCTTCTGCTTGTATCACACTAGAAACATTCTGTAAAAGAACTTCTTAGGGGATCTCCATTGGCTCCAATGAAACTTTTACACAAGCCGCATAAAAGCTTACTGGGTGGAAGAGCCCCTCCTATCAAGCTGTAGCTTAGTAATAGTATATTATCTGCTTTGCATACAGAAAGTCCCTGATAGCATCTCCAGGTAAGGCCACAAAAAACCTGGACCAAAGTCCAGAACTTTGGAGAGTACTGCTAGTCACTGTAGTAGTCAACACTGAGCTGGGTGAATCAATAATCTGGTAACAGTATAGTATATGGCAGCATTTCGTGTTCCTAAATGAATGGAGTTGACACAGCACTAGAGGGGCAGTGCCTATGTCTTCCTTCCATTTAACTAAAGTTTAATTCTGAGTAAGATCATAGAATCGTCTTCCAATGCCAAGGCTCAGTCCATATTTGCACCTTCAAGTATGTGCAGAGTGGATGCCTATCACCACACATATCTGGGTATAGACATTCAACACGAAAGGCACAGGAAAAGGAAGTATCAGAAATATAGCAGTTAAAGAATGAACTCAGATGGGATTCCAGCATCTTGGTTACCCCTCAGTATATAGAACCAACCTGTAATATAACCAGACTGGCTCAGGAAATGCCGGGGGAAGGGGCGAGCAATCCCCAAGATGCATTAGTGACAGAATGGGAAAGGGGATGATGGGAGTTATTCCCAATAAATTAATGCAGAACACCACCATGTGCTCTGTATAATGCAGTGGAGAACAGAAATAAAGGAAACAGCAGGTATTCATTTGGACTGGAAAGCCAAAGTATTCTAAAATTTCAGGTGCGGCTGCCAAGAGGGCAAAGCGCTCTGAGCATGTTCTGGGGCACTGCTATTGCTTTAAACATTTCAGGGGCTAAGTACTGGCATTCAGAATAAGAGCAAGCCCATGCACACACTTAACCCTGGATGCAGCCGCAAGGGGAGCCAACAAAGAAAGCAGGGTGGATTCTCGGGGGGCAAGCGCTCACTGCTGAGAGGGCTGTGAAAAGAAGAGCAGGTGGAGAAGCGCCGGGTGGACACTCGTGCAGCCAACGGGGCCTGCTACCGAGTTCTTAAATTCCAAGATGAGAAGCACAGCGGCGTGATATAAATGCTACTTCCACAGAAGCCCTCCCTCCGACCCCTCGCAATTTACTCTTTGGGGTAAATTTACTCTTTGGGTTAAAAAAAAAAAAAAGCTCTTTGGGGCGGAGTCGCGGCACTTGCGCTGCTTTGCAAAACGCCCACCCCTCACAGAAGAGTCCCCCCGCCCCGTGCTTCAAAGAAAGACACTCTGCACTCGCTCAGGGGTGCTCCACTCTGTAACTTCACAATCATACCATTCGAAAAACAGGTTCGGGGGGCTCAGCCCTGAATAACACCCCCCCCCCCCGAAGAAACCCCCTGCGGCTACCCAGTGAGCGAGTACCTGTATTGCCTGAAGAGCTGGTCGGACTCGCGAAAGCCGTTGTTGAGCAGCATGTTGATCCCGGCCAGCGCCAGCTCCGAGTCCTCGACGGGCAGAGGCGCCTTCCCCATGTCGCCATCCGGCTCGGAGCCGGCCATGGCTGGCGGTGGGTAGATGGGAGACCCACCCGGCAGGCTCCCCCCTCCGCCTGCACTGCGCTCAGCCTCCACCGGTGTGACGAGAGCGACAACAAAGCCGCGGCTCCCTCCCTCTCGGGCAGCGTCAACCCGCCACTGCGTGCGTCCGTCCCTCCCTCAGCAACAACCGCTCTCCTTGCTCCGGAGCCGCCAACGCCGGCGGCTGGAGGCAGCCTTGGGAGGACTCCGCAGCCCGGCCAGCCTCAAGCTCTGCAGCCGCGCCGGCGCAAGGGGGGGGGGGCGTGAGCCTGCGCAGTGCCGGCGCCGAAGCCGTTGCCCGGAGCCCTTGTGAGTTCAGGCACCTGCTTCGAGAGGTGGCTCTCGCTCCCCAGCGGACAGATCTTGGGCGGGCCTCCATTGTGAGTCCCTGTTTGCTTCTTTGGGTGAGACTTCGAAACGGGTGCTTGCTTCATTTTCTTTATTTAAATAAGAAAGCCGACAAGGGGAAGTGTGGCTTTAAAAGCAGGACCGGCGCTTTCTCACTGACATGCATTAAAAGTCTGCCTGGTGCAGTATTTTGTTTGCAAATACAGATGTGGCTAGGCTGTCCAGCTGCTGCTGGGGAGCTGACAAGCGAGGCATGTAGGTGATAGCCAAACCCTACATCTGCAGCTATTCAAATATAAGCTGCTGCTGCTGCTGACCATGGAGGTTTCATCTAGCTGTTGATAGATCTCACCTTCCTGTGAACGTTAACACCGAAGCCTTGTAGATTTCAGTAGGATTTGCTGTCAGGTACATGTTCATTGGAGTGCAGCCCTAAAGGAGCATTGTTCTCCTTTAAAAATGATGATTGTTCTGCTTTAAAAGCAAAACAGGATGTGTTTCTAAACGGTCAGTAACGTTTTAGATGCCTGGTTGTTTAAACTAAAGGGGGGGGGAGGAAGAGAAATAATGGATCTGTGTTCTGCTTTACACACAATATAATTTGCCCTTGGAGAGAACAAATCGTGATTATGTTCCCATGACTGGGTGTACTGCACCGGTAAACAATTTATCAAGTGTCCTACTATAATTATATATGGTTTCTTGAAGCGTCTTGAAGCTGAAAATCTCACAAGGCTTGCAGTAAAAATGCCAGATCCTCCATTTTTATATTTTAAATATAGTTTTCCATCTGTATAACTGCAGTGGGAAGCTGAATGCTTTAAATTTCTATTCCCTCTACCCTAGAAGCCCTCCCTGCTGATGTCTGATATGTGAGAACTTCCTGTACAGCAGAAAAGGTTTTTTACAGCACACTGGTGTGCATCTCTACCCAGAAGCCTCAATGGGACTTGCATCCAGGAAAAAGTGTATAGCAGTGTTTCTCACACTGTGGGTTTGGATCAGTGGTGTCATTCAAATGATTTAGGAACAGGAACTCACTTTTTATTTCAAATTCAAATGTTGGGGGGGAAAAACAAAAAAAAACCCGGAAGCAGCCACGGAGCTGCTGCTTAGGATCCGGAATGCCTGTTCTGGTCCGTTCCCCCTGAATTACATCACTGCCTTCTCCCCAGTGGGCTGCAAACTCACCAGAGCGGCTGCTGACTCCACGTGTGTGGCTGGAGGGAGCGAGGAAGGGGGCTGTGCAGGATGGGACTTCCCCACTGCAGCCCTTCCCCCTTCGCGCCCCTAGGAATCTGTAGTCGCTCCCTTTAACCCTCTGAGTGCTGGCCAACCTAGAAGAAAAGCTCTTTGCAGAGGAATTGGGAGGGGGGAGGAGGGAGAGTGAAGTGGGCGGAGTCAGCCCTAATTTTAACAAGTGGAACTGAGTTCCCCCACGTTCCCCCTGCATGACATCACTGGTTTGGACCCACTTGGTGGGTCGCAACCTGATGTCAGGTGGGTCACAGAAAGCTAAGAGCAGCCATCATGGAAGCTGCAGACCTTGCTCTTGCTATAGTTCTTTTGTGAGTGTTAACAGTTTGAATTTGTGAAATCTGTTTTTTAAAAAAAATATTTTTCGTTCAGTGTTTTTCCATAATAATTTGACTTTATCTTGCTTGCTGTCAGGGATACATCATGGTTGTGCAATTGCTGAACATCTAGAATGCCAGTTTACACTCCAGGAGTGTCATTATATCACAATGACAGCACTTCCTGTTTGATGATGGCACTTCTGGCTATGCCATCACTTCCAGGTTAATGATATCACTTCTGGTGGGTTCCAACATGAGTGCCATTTTGAAAAGTGGATCCTGGTCTAAGAAGTTTGAGAACCACTGCTGTCTAGGATTTCAGCCTTAGGGCTCAATCCTAACTTAGAGTTGTGCCAGCCCAGAATTGTTTCAAACACACTGTAAAGCACGTTTGGACCACAGAGTCAGGGAGGATGGCACACATCCATGCACCAGCCTCCCTGACTCAGAGAGTGGTGAGAATATGCTTTACAGTGAACTGGCACAAGGAATTGGGGCTGGCCTAACTCCAGGTTAGGATTGCGCCCTTAGGCATGTTAGGAATATCCTGTCATCATTGCTTGAAAGATAAACCCTGGACTTCAAAACAGATCATATAATAAGGCCAAGATCTGGAGAGAACTAGTCCAAATTCTGCCCTGAAAATGTGTCTGTGATTTAGTAACACAGGTAATAAAATCAGAAAAATCTGCACATTTTCCTCCTATTTGCCATGGTTTTTAACCCAAATGGATGATTCCACAAATAAAAATATGATGTGTGGTTTTTAAAAAATCTTCGGATTACACATCTGTCAAAAATAAAATATAAGCATATGTAGTTATAATGAAATACTATTTTGTAAGTGCACCTCATTATCTGATTATGCAAAATACTTTTTTTTCAATAAATAGCCTTTAGCATGTGTGTATTAAGTGTCTGGATTCAGTAATACACTTGCAGCCCATCTTATGCATGTCTATTCAGAAGTAAGTCCCATTGAGTTCAATGGAACCTACACCCAGGTAACTGTGGATTGCAAGAATGGTGAGGCCGGTAGGCCTGTGCCAAATCCAGCGCAGCTTCAGTGCGCTGGGGAGCCTCCCCAGGGCAAGGGCACATTCATGCCCTTGCCCCAAGGGAGACTCCAGTCACCCCATTGCTTTCCTAGGATCTGCGCCTGCTGTATAGTCCTGCTGTATAGCAGGCACAGAGCCGAGGAAGCTGCGTGGCCCGAATCAGGGCCGAATACTGGCCCATCCACCTCCTGCCCAGTTTCACTCTCCCCACACCCAGAACTGCTCTTGCGCCAGCTGAACCCAGCTTGGCCTTTGCTCGCCGTACATTGCGTTGGCCCAAGGCACATCCCAGGATTGCGCCCAAAGACATTGCTTGGATGTTTAGCCCATATGAGATCCTTACAGCATGAGGCTAAAGAGGCTTACTCAGAAGTAAGTCTCACTGTGTTCAATGGGGCCTACTCCCTAGTAACTGTGTTTAGGATTTCAATCTTAGACGTTTTTGCTAAGTAGTCAGTTCTGCTGAGTGTATTTATTTCTTCATTCAGTTTTGATCCCATCCTTCCAGTACATCAATGTACATGTACTTAAATCAGCAGCCTTTAGAATAGTTCTGCCATATTGATGAAAAGTCTTCATTCAGTTTTTAAATGGAATTGACATTACACAACATTCACAGTTTAAAAATCCTGCATCTTTGACATATCTCTGAAACATATTAAAAGGTGAATAAAAGAAAAATGCATGAGTTGAGTTTCTACAGGATCACAAAAGGTAAATCCTGCATTCATTTCTTCCACACAGCACGCACAGCACTCATCCTGCTACAGTGCCAATAGACATGCCATTAAAGTTTAAAAGCTAAACAGTTTATTCTTAACAATTATGCATAATAAATTGTTTTTACTGATGCTGTTACTGATGGCTTTGCAACTAAACAGGTGAATGGTTCCATGCAATGGAACTCTGCCAACGAAGAAAATTTTGAGAATTCTGTAAAGCTAGCAAGATAGATTGGAAAGCTTCATCTTCTGCAGCAGCCATTTTAAAATTCATCTATTTACAAAGATCAATACTGCTAAAAATATTCCAAATGTGCCTCAACTACTTATTCCTGATATGCAAAACTCTGCCTCAAAAACCTTTGCTTTCTCTCTCCTATGACACTTTTTCTTCCTGTGGTTGTCATCAGAGAGCATGGCCTGTGTGCCCTACATAATCCAAAAGTTGCTTCAAGATGTATGAAAGTAGGATTGTACAACTCTTTTATCCAATCATGACAGAGGTAAAATCTACAGAAGGGGTAATTCTCCACCAACCTCGTCTCAAGTCATCTTGCTTCCATTTGCCCTACTGCAGCGAAAGTGGGAGCATGAAGCCCCTGGTACTGTTAAATCTGCCACCTGATTTGCCTCCCTCTGTGTGATGGTGGAACTGACTATGGACAACTCCACTGAAAGCAAGTTGGTGCCTCTTCTGCCATATCAATGAAGATAACCAACCCATGCATGTGCAGTTTAATCTGATGCATGTTTACTCAGAAGTAGCTCCCGCTGAGTTCAATGAGGCCAAAGCCTCATTGAATTGCAATGCAGACTCAACATGCATAGAAGGGACACAGGATCAATGTTCCGTCTAATTTTTTCCTTGAGTGAATATAGGGCTTTATGGTGAGCAAGGGCAGCTGTTCCTGTCTGGAGTGCTCGGGAATGAAGTCAGAATCATCACTGAGCTCTGGAACACCGAGAGGGAACGCACAGCCATGGAGTTGCAGGCCACGTGCGGGAACCATTGTTCCATTGTGCAAGGCAATTGTAGCTGCACTGTGTGGCACAGCTTACAAGGAAGGTTGCTCAGGATCAGACCTGTATTCCCTTACCGGTGACCTATGCACATTCAGTCTTCTGTTTGAACAGACTTGACTACATTTATACAGACATTATGCACGATCTGAGAACAAATCTGGTTCTCAGTTAGACGTAGGGCCATTCATATTGTAGACTGAACACATACAGAGGAAGGGGACAGTAATTGCAATTGCACCCACCCACTCTGTTCATTTGCTGTACATACCATGTCATCTGAGAAGAGCCATAGTCCTATATAACTGGGCAAACAATTACAGTGGGAGGAATACTTCATTATCATTTAGAAAATGTTATCTGTTCATTACAGAATATACATTATATGAATATACTGAGTCATAATCCATATATGTGAAATGATTTACAAATTAATATTTTAAAAAGGCATCCTGGAGATAGTGGATAGCTTGCATAGTAAAAAAATAATTGTCTCCTATTTTTTGCTTGTGTATCCCAATTTTTTGGACTTGTCCAGTCCTTTTGGGACTCTAGTGATGCTTCAGCTTCCTAAACCAGGCTGCTGAAACATCCTGCTGCAAGGGCATCTTTGAATTCAGTACTATTCCAGAAGAGCCACATGTCAGGGCATACGGGTCAGAGTACAGATTTGCTGTCGTCATGTGTGGTTTCAGCTGAAACAGTAGATTCTACTTAGTCCTTCTGAAATTAGTGTGTGTCAGGCAATTGGGACAGGTAGAGGTGCCCAAGTGGTCATAGCTAACTCATCCAATCAGATAAACACATGATGTCGGTTTTTTAAAGTTATTCACATGGATTCCGTTGTGTGTTGCTGGGTTTGTCACTGAAAGCTGCCACTGCTTTTAGCAAAAGGCACACACATTTATTGAGCAAATACAGGAACCACACCATCTATGCATGCCCTGGAACTTTGTGGGTAAGAAAGAACAGGGGGGAAAGTACACAGAGATTTGTTTCATTTGTTGCTTGCATTTTAATTTCCTTGTCATTGTTTTGCCATCCCAGCCTGCTTGTTTTGAATGTGTGTCTTGCTTTGATCCTTTGCAACCACACACAGGTGGGGAGAAAGGGCCATTGCTAATTGTTTAGTCTTATGCTTGTGTAATACCTGCTCTGCCCACTTCCATATTCTTCCATGACAGGTTCCTATAAACTATGTGTCTCTTTGGTGCTCCTTGTAATATTTGAGAGCACTGCACATTTAGCAAAGTCCAGTTGGCACACTTTCAGTCTTGGTGTGCCAAATATTAATGAAGATTTGTAGTGGTGAAAAGTGTATTTCCTCTAGATGAAAAAAAATGCCTGCATTTAAGCAGTTTTACTGCTGCTGTTAGTGTTACAGCCTATTGTTAATAGCTTTATTGTCCTTTCTTACATTGACATAAAGTGCATTTAATCTTTTTGCTAAAAACAAAAGTGATCAGGAGTACTGCAATGTCTGTTGCTTTATGATGAAGGCCATAGGTTACACTCAGGGTGCTGACTTCCTTGGCTTCCATTAGAAGGAGGCCCCTGGGAACAAGATTAAATATGTTGGATTGCTGCAGGCATTGTGGAAAAGAGATTCACCATTTTCCCCACTGAATATTTCAGTGCAGTAATACAGAATTTACTTTTCCAAAGTTTATTGCAAATACTTGCAGGTGAGGGACCCCTTTAACAGGAGATGGAGGGTATAGAAAAAACGGAATTATAGCGCTGATTATAAATTTGGGAGGTTGCCAACTTCTTGCAGCTGCCCACATCCTCAGAACGGGGTGGGGCACTTTGTTTGTAGAGGGACTAAGTGACAGGCAGGCCAGTTGCTCCCTCTTTTCTTTACAGTCCAGCAGACCCAGTTCCTCCCTGTCCCAACTATCATAGGTAATCAGAACCGTCTTGAAGCATTAGCAACAGGAAGGTCCCTGGAGGAGGGGGAGTACTGGGGGGGGCAAATTTCACTCCATAGTATTTTCCACCAAGACTGAAAGTGGGGGGCTTGCCTGGCTTGCCTTGCCTTAGCAGCCTCCTACCAGCATAACAACCTCATGCTGGGATTTAAACTGAGTCATCTGAATGATTTAAACCGAGTCATCATTTCCCATGCAATGGTGCCACTATGCCTGTTTTTCATACTTGGCAAGGCAAAGCTTCAGTTCCGGGAATGTACTGTGTCTACATTTTTGGCTTAGTAGCACCATGATGACCTATAGGTTGATGATTCAGATACAGATTATACATTTCAGTATAGATGGGGATAACAAATCCCTTAAAATGATACTGATGGTCATTTATTAGGTAGATCTTCATACACATCTCCACAGGGCACATATGAGCTGCAGAATACTCTCTACTCTTTTGAATGTCACATGGAATGTACCATGCCTGCAATGTGCATTGGAGCACGTCTCATTATTGAAGGCAATGAGTTGGTTTCCACACCCGTGGAGTTCCATGTGCCCATTGGGGACCAAAAGACGTAGCAGAGCATTCTGCAGAAACCCAGAATGCTGCGGGGGAGGGGGGCTGTGGGAATGATTCTTTTCATAGTTGTATGAAATCTTTATTGCACAGTCCTTTGACCCATCTTCAGTTCCTGAATATTGACATCAGATTGCAATTTTGTTTTCTTTTATAACATTGAAGTAATTGCTTCTGAATAGGACTCCTGTTCTGAAGCACGCAAATAGGGGAAGGGGTGATTCAAAGGCTCAGTAATAAAATAATGAAATCAAGAAATACTGGAGTCATTCAGCTTCTGAATCACCCATTCAGGGTTAGTCCATGCTGGTAATGAGTGGAAATAATTTCCATCTGACTGTCACAAGCTGTGAGTGCGTCCTGGAACTAAGTTCCTCCTGGAACCAAGTGCCAGGTAGGCGAGTTGAGCAGCTATGCAAGTTCAGCAGAAGGGTGAGGAAGCCAGGGCCCCAAAACACTGCCCTTCAGCTTCTGCAAGAAGAGGAGTAGCCAATTCCCACATCTAATATAGCTATGCAGGCAGACAGCCAGCAGCAGGGTGGGGGCTATCCAGTGTTTGCACTGAGTGCCATATGTATTACTATATCCCTCTTGGGCATAAGTTTTGGGTGTGTCCTTGTTGCAAGGAGTTCCAAGCACTCAGAGAACGAGTCTTCTCCCTAGAGTCCTTGGTTGTGGACCTGGAGAAGCAGAGGCAAGTAGAGAGGGACCATGGTGAGACTTCCGGGGACTTGCAGGCTTCGTCCCACCCTCAGAGGGGCAGCCCCTCGGTTGCTGGGGTAGGAAGTCTCAGGGCTGGAGGACGTCACTCTGGAAAAGAGGGAAACAATCCTCTGGGGGGACCTCTTCTTCAGGTGACGGGCCCATATCCAGTTGCACTAAGGATACTCCTTGCGAGAGGGGGGTTGGGGGCTTCTTGTAGTGGGAGATTCTATAGTTAGGAATTTGGAGAGGGGGGTCTGTGACGGATGTGAGGACCGCATGGTGACATGCCTGCCTGGTGCGAAGGTTGCGGACATCACGTCTCGTCTAGATAGGTTGGTAGAGTGTGCTGGGGAGGAGGTAGCAGTGGTGGTGCACATTGGCACCAACGATATGGGAAAATGTAGCCAGGCAGTCCTGGAGGCCAAATTTAGGTTGTTAGGGAGGAAGTTGAAGTTAGGTAGTACCAGCTTGGAAAGATGTACAAACAAAAGGCGACAAGGAAAGCAACAGCACCCCTCTGGTTTTGTTCACAGCCTTCTATCAATCATGTCTATCCACTTGGCCTCGGCAGGTCCAGGGAGCTGGACTTGGGATTTCTGCCTTTGGAGTAGCCAGTAGACGCGTTACTGGGTGGACCGTTAAACATGTGTATCACGTGCACACAGGGAAAATCTATTATATGTGCATGAATCACTAGTAATCGCTCATGGCACAACTCAGTGGAAAGACATGAAATTAGGAAGGCAAGGATATGGGTGCAACACAACATAGGTTTTATTGTGGGGATGTGTGGGCATTGCACCCTCCTCCAGTTCATTGCACACCAGGAGTGGGAGGTGGGAACTGTACATTCAGGGGACACAAGAAATTTGGGACAGGGAAGTGAACCACATCCGCACTTTGACAAATGGCTATTAAAGCAATGTACAGTTCCCATGTAGGTCTTTGGCTTTATACTTCGTCCTCTGCCGCTCAGGTCTCTAGTGATGAAACTAACTGCTTATTGTGTCTTAAATACAGTAGTTATGAGACAAGACACATTGCATTGGTATAATGTATGGTACATAGAGCAAGGAAGCCCAGCAGTTTGAAATACATATCTTCAGGTCTCCCCATTAAGGGTGTATGATAAAACCCCTGAATATCACAGTCACCAGACATTCTCTCTATGCTGGACCTGCAGCTGTACATTAGAGGAAGCCCTACTTGAGCAGCTGTGGAGCTGCAGTGCTGAATATTCTGGGCATTCTTTGGGTCAAATAAGGTAATGTTCTGATATACGATGCTGCCATAAAGCTCCTTCTGTAGCCCGTGAAAATGGTCTCCATGCTTCTAGGCAAGACAGGATATCATGTTCATACATTTATGCTAACGTTTTTAAATAGTCTTCTTTCCTAGGCTCTAGCAGTGCCATAAACATGATTTGCTAGTGGTTTTTTCATGATTATTATCAAGGGGTTATGCAGTTATGATGGCAGTTTGGCACTTAACATTCCTATAAATTGTCATGCTATGTTGTAGTTATTTTTTTTGGCAAAGTGTGTTCTCTAAGGCTGCGTCTTAACAAACACAACACTTTTAATTCAGTTTTATGCTTTAGCCCCTTACTGATTCAGAATAGTCTAGTGTGTTTTCTTTATACATAGGCTTCCCCCTCCTAGTTTTTACATTTTGGTTAATAAGTGCTCTCTTTCAAATAATCATGCAAAATAGGGGAGAAGGAGACTTTGGGAAATAGCTGGTATATCTTTCTGATTCTCTAGGGCTTGCAGATACACTGGCCTTCCTTGAAAGTAAGGGCCGGAGTGCTGTGGTACACCCAAAGCCAAAGGCCACCTTAGGTCCCTTCTCCCCTGCCCATATGAAGGGATCAATTGGTTAGCCAGGTTAGACTCAAAACTATTAGATTGGGATCAGTGGTGTCATCTAAATGATTTAACAACATGTACTCACTTTTGATTGGCACATGTTGGGACCCGCCCACCAGAAGTGATGTCATAAGCCGGAAGTGATGTCGTGGCAAGAAGAGACATGAAAAAAGCCCTTTTTGAGGCCTCAGACAATTTTAAACTGACCCAACAGTTGCAACAGTATTCCACAGCACCCCCAGAACACGTTAAGGATGCCTGGCATCATGTTAAAGTGACCCAACAGTTCCAAAACCCCAGAGCAGCTCATTTTTCAGTGGCAAGGCAAGGCAAGGCTCCACTCGCTGCCTGCCTGCCTGCCTGGCTCTGAGAACGTGCCGGCAACTCAAACGTGCAGGAAATTCAAATGTTGCAGGGGGCGGAGTCAACGAGCGGGCAGGTGAATGGGCGGGGCCAACTGTAATCCTAGAAACCAGTACTCGTGTACCCCCGCGTACCCCCTGCATGACATCACTGATTGGGATCCACTTTTTAGAATGGCACTTGTGTTGGGATGCACCGGAAGTGATGCCATTAACCTGGAAGTGATGTCATAGCCAGAAGTGACATCATCAAGTAGGAAGTGCTATCATTGTGACATTAAAAAATGACCCTTGTGGAATGCAAACTGGCATTCTTGGACAGCAGCAATTGCACAACCATGAAACATCCCTGACAGAAAGTAAGATTAAGAAAAAAATATTGTGTAAAAGCACTGAACTAAAAACCATTTTTTAAAAACTCACTTGAAAATTAAAACTGTTAACATTTAGAAAATGAATATATAGCAATATCTGCAGCTTCCAAGATGGCTGCTCCCAGCTTTCCGTAACCCTCCTGACAGCAGACTGCAACCCCCCAAGTGGGTCCTGACCCACAGTTTGAGAAACACCAGGTTGCCTTTTGGGCTGATCTTAGGAAGTATACCCTCATTTCAGTTTTCAAGTGTATCTCTGCAATCATAAGATTGCACATCCAAATGTATGATGTAACTACATTTATTGTGGGAGATGCTGCTTGTGCAAAATTACACTCACAAACTGGGCTTCTTTATGATGTAAATACAGTGCCTGACAAATATTCAATGGCAGTGCAACTGTAACTACTAATAGCAACTCCAGGAAGAGGAACAATTTAGATCCAGGAAACATAGAATTAAAAGGGTTAAACCCCCTTCCTCCCGTGCTATTTCTCCAATCAAATTCATTTTGAACTAAACTAACCACAGGTCTTTTCCGGAGGATCTCCCACATCACATCCTGTTGGGTTGTCCGATGACTGTTAAATGATACCAGAACAGGCTGCAGAAACATTATTTGCCACATCGGGGAGAATGTTTGCCTCTAATTTCTGATGTATATATAATTCATACAAAACACAATGGTGCAGCCTGAAACGTTTTGCCACACGTGCCTGGGAAAATAAGCTAGTGCAGTATGTAATTTAGAGGCGGGACTGAGACAAGGCTTCATTTCCTTTTGTAAGTCCAAACGCAAAGGATTCTTCCTCAATTAAATGTATTAAATGTGTGCATCCAAGCAGAATAATTTTCATGTACATTCAGTGACAGTCTTATCCATAGGCAACAGCTGGGTTTGTGCACTTCATGCCTGGATAAGCTTTCATCTAAGGCCTTCCAGCCTTCATTTCTAGACACTGAAGACCAAGCTACGCATGACGCCATTCTTCCAAATGTGTCTTTTTTAAAAAGAAAAAGCAGGAGTCTGACATTGGCAGTAGAGGACTGACGGGGGATTTCTGATCCGGCCATTTGTCTGCTTAGTATTGTTCCCTCCCCCAAGTTGCATTCCCACCATGGGGTGTAAGATATGGGGACCCTCTATGTTTTCTCTTGCAAAAAGACAAGCAGTGGGTGGGGTGGGTTATAATAAGCTAATAAGGGTGGGGTAGAGACAATTTTGAGCAGACACATTGCAGGAAGGGAAAGGGTTAAGCAGGCTGGTCCCCAGCTGATCACCCACTCTCAATTTCAGACTCCTGTAGATGTTTTATTTTTTTAAAAATCACTCAGCACGGAAGAAGAATCAGGGAACCACATACAATATAAAATATTGTGCTTCCTTTTTGAACATGCCACTTTGCATTTATCTTAAGGCCAAAAAGCATGTGATTGGGGAGATCGGTGATTGGCTGTGCTGATCTCTCTCTCTCTCTCTCTCTCTCTCTCTCTCTCTCTGCTAAAAGCAGGGATAGGCAAATTAGTTCTGAAAGTGTGATAATTTAACACTTCCCCTGTACAAAGCATTTTTGAAGTGAAATCCCTTGCAAAAACCTGCTACACACTCCTCCTGGGGGTGGGGGAATACAGGCACAGTGCAGCTGTTGTCCTTTATTCCTGGCTGGGCAAATAAAATTGGAGAAACAGCACAGGGTGTGGAGGTTAAGTCCCTTCTTCCCCTCTGCTCTTACTGTGAGCCAACACCCCCCCCCCCCGCCACAGCTGCAGTAACCTTTTAACCAATCATGGATTTCCCCATCACATGTGAGTGAAAATGACAGCACTGTTGCTTTCTCTAAATGATCACAAGATGGGCATATTTCCACATGAATGAACCGATTAAGCAAAGAGTAAATGAGGAAGGGAATACTGTATCAACCAGCAAAATACTGGTTAGAAATACATCAGATTTTAGTGGGAAACACAGCAAGACTTTCAGCACAGTCCTATGCATGTTTATTCAGAGATAAGTCTCACTATGTTCAGTGACTCCCAGGTAAATATGTATAGGATGGTAGCCTTAATGTACAGTACAGCAATACGTCGGATAGCATAGGCTGGGGATACATTCCCCAAAAGTCAAATGTTCCATGAAACAGTGCAGTTGGAGACATTTTTGATCTACTAGGCTGGAAACAGGCATTGATTGGCTCAGAATATACGGCTTATGTTAGAATGGCTGTCAATCATGCCGAGACAAAATAGCTCTGTAACAAATCAGCACTAAAGGAAGTAAAGCTGCATTATTGGAGGTGCAGTCAGTTCTCACTACCTGCTAGGATTGGTATCTGCTGGAAACCCTAGTGGTTAGTGAATTTGCAAATAATAAATCATTGATCCTGTGGGATCTATAGGGTTATGTGCAAAGGGTACCATGGGGGAAAGTTTTACCTTACCGGCCATGCTGAAGAATCCAATAGAGACTCTCAGGAAGTGCCAGAAGATCTCTGAATGCTGCAGAGATCTTCCAGAGGCTGCAGGAACCTTCAGAATGGCACTTGCAACCAGCATGGACTCCGTTCTGCATTTTAAAAGGGTCAGCGCTGGTTGGGGGTGCCTTTTGAAGGTCCCTGCAGTCTCCAGAAGGTTTTGGCATAGCGGACAATGAGAACAGAGGCACAGATAATGGTAGGTAGCAATTCTGCCCCACACTGATAAGCAAACTCGCAGATAGTGAATTTGCATGTAAAGAGAACTGACTGTATAACTATACCAGCTAATGGTTATCAGCCGTATGTTAGCTATTATATGAGCAGAATTTAAGATAAATTAATTTATGGCTGTGTCATGGATGATTGAATATTTGTAAATGGATGTATTGTCTGAGGCTCCAATCTTATCTATGCTTTCTTGGGAGTAAGCCCCCTTGAGCATAATGGGACCTAACTCTGAGTAGATATACATAGGTCTGCACCATAATTCTGTTTCTAAACTATCTTGTCAGGATTTGTGCGATGCCTAAGGGCTAAACAAAAAGAAGCTGGAAACCCTGCTAACTGGGCAAGAGGCACTTTTTCAAGTGGCGTCCTCTTATATTTAGCAGGGGGAGAGCAATTGTCCCTCTTCACCCCAGCACAGTGTCTTTCTCGTGGTGTTGCTGGTGGTGTTTTCCATTCTTTTAGATTGTGAGCCCTTTTGGGACAGGGAGCCATTTAACTTTAATGTTATTATTTGCCTGTAAACCGCTTTGTGAACTTTATGTTGAAAAGCGGTATATAAATACTAGTGATTGATTGATTGAAGTGTCACAGCCCCATGTTTAGCCCCAACTGTCTCCTGGTTATGGGTCCCCAACTCTGAACTTGAAGACCAGAGCTGTTCCTGATGTAATGGTTAATGTGTGATATGAGGTACATGAAGTGAAGAGATCTGTACCATAGCATTTCCTTCCTTTGGAAGACAAATGCTCTTTTCTGATGTATTTTCTATTGAGAAAGGGAGGAGTCAGGAGCCAAGGCAGGTTCCTGATATCCCTGAGCAGCCAGAAAGCAAGATGAAAACAGACTGCTGCACCCATCATGCTAAGGGAATCTGGCAGAGGCCCATCTCTGAAGGTAATTCCAGACTGCTGAAAGGAGGAGGGACAGGTGGTGGGGTAAGTCTTGTTGGACCTCATCAGGCCCCATTGTTCTTCTCACCTGTACCAGGCTTCCTTGTCAGTATGATGAATTGTGGTGTTAGTGCAGAGAGGCAGGCGGTTAACATGCTACACTTGGGCAAATGACAGTATGAATAGCAGGGACTGGCACTTGGAATGGGAAACAGGATATGCTTCCTTTACCCTTGACAAATGGGATGGCCAAAAGGGATTGTTGACACTTTGCCCTAGGCAATAATTAGCAGTTTCCTCGTGCCAAGTTGAGGCCTCGTGCAAAGGTGTCTTTACTGGATTTGTAGAGCAGCTCCAAGGTTAGTACTGCATAACCACTTATTTAGAGTCACGGGGTGGGGTGGGGTGGGGATTCCAGTATCGTGGAATCTCATAATTGGAACAGCCAGAAAGCATCTTCCATCAAGGAAAAAAAAGTCCCCTGTCCCAAAGTTTCAGAGTCTAATGGCCATGGCCAGCCCACTGATGACGCAACCTGAATGTGTTGTATGAAGCAGTGCCTTCAAGGGGGTGGCGAATGGATGAGAACTCACCGCCCCATTGACAGGGCCCCTCTGGTCAGTGCTTTAATCCTTTCCCCGTAGGTAAGACTGAGTGAGAAGAGGATCAGGAGACTGGCTGTGCTGGCGGAAGAAGGGGAGAAAAACAGCTATGGGTGCCACTGTCATCTGCTCCTTCCACCCACTTGGCTTCCACTGAGTGGGCAAGGAGGGGGCGACCCTGTTCCTCACCTTCAACAGGAAAAGCCCAGCATGCTCTGCACTTCCTGTTCATTTGCAGAAAAGCCCTGTGCAAAGAGGAGGAAAGAGATGGTGCTAAAAAGGAGGGGTCAGGAGCAGAGTTGCCTCTCCCGGCTTGCTCAGCTGTAGCTGTGTGGGCAGACAGAACAGGGAAGAGCTGACAGCTGCACCTTTCCCACCAGCTGCACTTTGTCCCACCATTGCTGGGACAAAGACACCTTCCTCCTCCCTAAGTTTGAGGGGAAGTTTACGGGGGGCAGGGTGGATTGGCAGCAAAGGGTTCACTTCAAGCAGCCCCTGGCCTCGGGCTGTGCTTGCTAATTGTATGGTCTGAAATGAAAATCTTTTCATGACAAGTCTGGCCACGGAAGCTTTAGTACGTACAGTGCAATCTGACTTTTCCACCAATCCACCCAAATTGGGAATTGCTCCATAAAGTCTACTCCAGATTAAGAAAAGAGATGCGGTATCTTTAACAGAAACACTGTTGTCAGTATGCTTCAAGAAAATAACATTCTGATGTTTTTTCTCTGCTATTGAAACGGCACATTTTTGTACAGAAAATGTGTGAATAAAAACCAAGTTCAGGCATATATCAGAAGTCAAAATGGGCTTTAGGATTTGCCTGAAGAATCGATAAATATGTATTTCTCTGAAATATACAAGATTTTTGCCTCTAAGATGGAAGCATTTACAGTGCGTATAATGAGCGTTTATAGGATAAGCAGAACAACTCTGGCCTCTAGTTAGTGGCTAGAATCCTACTCAGTCCTGGGTTCAAATCTCAGCTTTCTCAGAGGGTGATAGAGTATTGAAAGACTTGAGCAAGTCAGTCTCTTCACATGAAAAACTGGAATAATCCCAGTTTTTACTTCCCAGATATGTGACTATAATGGCTGTAATGCACCCTGTACCAAACATTGTCATCTTGAGCTGGCCTTTAGCATGTTTCTAGCATCCCACCCCAAAGGATGTTACTTTGTTCAGGGATTAACAACAATGTCATAACTTCTTATGCAGTAGAATAGTTATGGTGGCCTGACCTAATACAGGAATGTTTGGCCTTACTATAGCATCATCCAGTGGTTTAAAATTTATCTACTACAACCTTTTCACTAGAGATTCCACCAAATTCTATGCTTTTTGTGACGGTGAAGATCTGTACTTCAGCTGGCTTTCCAGATGGAAGCAGAAAAATAGACAGGAGGCGGCATAGAAAACTAGTAGGATAGGTAATTGCTAACTGCAGCTGCAAATAGGCACTTGTTTAATGATGTGGTCCATGCCTGTAAGTGTGGTTAGCCCTTTTTAGCAACCAGATGCTTCCCTGTTCACAGTGGAAGAGGGGAAAGTGGCCATGTCCTTTGTCCATCTTTATCGCATCTTACAAACTATGTAATTGTATTGCTAGGCTACAGAACATTCCGTGTGATCAAAGAGTGGCCTGTTAAAGTGTTCTGCAAATATTAGAATTAATCCAAACCACAAAGCTAAGCAATGAGCAGCAAGTCTTCCTAATATGGGACAATCATTTTTGCCCATAATTCATTTATAGAGGAAAGCATGGTTCTCTTAGCCTGGTGAGCCATAGTCAAGGCAATATGAAATGTGCTCCCAGGAGGTGTTCGTGTTCTAATGATGAATGATTTCTGTAGAAATGCCAATAATGAGAAAGTAACAACAGCAATAAATACAGGCAGCATTCGATACTTCCAGTGGCTATCACTTTCAGATTTTTCAGTGGTTCCATTCATTTTTGTACAGGTCTTGTGTTTACAAAATATCTTCAGAGAACTCACATAGGTGGAAATCTTATTCCCCCCCCCCTCCCCATGCTGAGATGTTAGGAATTATTGGCAATTTCAAGATTATTTAATTTTCAGAGCAGACCTTAAAAGCAGAGTTCAAAAGAAACGTTTTCTACACAATGAAATGAATGAGACTTGTGGAAGAAAATAGCCATTCGCTTGTGAAGGAAATTTTCCGGGTGAATTATAACCTTAATTTTAAGAGCTTGACTGCAGTCCAAATATCCTTGTAACACATTGATGTGGGATTATGTGGAGCAAGTAACACTTCAAACTCAGAAGTATCATTTGCAATTTGGCACCCAAGCTCTAAGGGGGGGGGGCTACTTATAACACTGTTGCAAATACTGTATTCCTAAATCTCGGGGCCCAATCCTATCTAATTTTCCAGCACTGATGCAGCTATGCTAACAGGGCATGTGCAGCATCTTGTGGTGGTTGTGGGCAGTCATGGAGGCTTCCTCTAGGCAAGAGAACATTTGTTACCTCAGGGCTGCAATGGTACTGGAATATTGGATAGATTTGGGCCCTAAGACACTATCCTCAGAGCTCTCAGTGCCTGCGATGGGATGCCCAATGCTGCCTCCCTTCATCTGGAGATGTGCTAGCTAGATTTGATTTCTGCTACTCAAGACATAGCCTGCATTTTTTTAAAATATAGAATTGGTGGAGGTGATGTTTCCAGCATGCTACTAACATGCTTCCAGCGCCGTTAATTTTTAAACGACAAAATGGCATCCTCTCATTGACATCAATTGTATGGCGGTCACCATGCTGTTACCATGCTGTATACACTCTGTACACTATGGAGGCCGCCATGTTCCTGACAGGTTCTTGCATTCGTTTTGATTGAAGATAGGCGGAAGTGACATAAGCATGGTAGCCTGCCATTTTTTCTAGAAACGAGCTCGCTATTCAAAATTCTAGCGTGGCCAGAACCTTAAAAAAACAATGCAACTCGAACCTGCTGGAAGCTAAAAAAAACCAGCTCTCTAGCGCAAGAAGCTTAAAAAAGAATGTGCCCCACAATCTAGCCCACCTCTTAGCCACACTTCCACTTCATCCCTTTTCTAATTCAAGCAAGTGGGAGAAGGAGGAGCAGTAGTGGGAAAAGGTGGGTGGGAGGAGGTGGATGTTCCCTCCTCCAGTCTGTGCCCTGCAGTGACAGTTTCTGTTGGCCTCGTGGATGTGCTGACCGTGACTGCCCTAATCAGTCATGGCATGAGATGTGTAAACTTGGTAAGCAGTGGTAATTCTGCTTGGGAAGTAGCAATCATATTATATGTATTGTATTAAATTATATATGTATAATTGATGAGCTTGCAGTTTGTGAAATCCATTGTCCATCTCAATAGCCAGAAAAGGAATATTGTCAATCCTCTTTATATGTGAATTTGCTATCTGCGAATCTTCTTATCTGCGAGGAGTGGAATTACTACGTACCTTGTTATCTGCACCTCTGTCCTTGTTATCCACTATGCAGAGATCTTCAGAAGGCTGCAGGGTCCTTCAGAATAGCACTTGTGACCAGTGTGGACCCCTTTAAAATGGTTGGCAGAACAGCTGTGGGCACCATTCCGAAGGTCCCTGCAGCCTCTGGAAGGTGGCTCTGCCTCAGAGATCTTTTGGCACTTCCTGCTGCACTCTGCTTGCTTCCTGGGGGGGGTCTGCTGGGTTCTTCTGATGGCAGATAAGCTACCCCTTGCACCTAACCCCATTGATCTCATAGGATCAATGGTTCAGAATCTGCAAGAGTTTCCAGGAACATAATCCTAATGGATAAAGAGGACTGACTGTATTTGCATCCTCTTTGGGGATGCTTCAACACAGCAAAGAGTGGCAAAAGGGTCTGCCCATAATTTGTATGACAGCAAGAATGGGTTAAAAAGCATTAGGATTCCATACTGGCACCATTCTGGTCCCTGTCTACATGGTAAAAGTCCAATCACACTATGAATTGGGTTCAGTCTATAGAAGGGTGGGTCTGGGTGTATATGTTCACCATATCAAGGATTTCTGTACATGGAAGCATGTGGTATAGATGCAAGGACATGTACACAAACAAACAGGGAGCTCTGATGGGGTAAATGTCCTAGTATTGATAAAAGTGTTTAGAGTAAATGGAAATGGCAGTCCAATCATTAAAGCAGAATGAAAAACAAAAAGAGAGTTGCATAGCATTCCCTTGTCTCATGGTACTGAACTATGGTTCATGTGAAACCTAAGTCAAACTTTATCTCAAATTTCTGCATCTGTAACAGCTATGGGAATTAGTTATTTGTTAAACAAAAGCAAATATGCTGTGTAATTAGTTGACGCCTGACTAATTCAATTTGCCTCTTCCTCCCTCAACAATATACATATTTACATACAGGAACAGCTATCAGTAAGACAGCTATTTCCATCAAATAGATTACAACCTCCATGGAAAATGGGCAGGGCCGTATTATCCATTAGGCTGAGTAGGCTGAAGCCTACGGGTTCCACAGGGACTAGGGCCCGTTAAGTTGGCATGCAAGCCTGGGTCTGTCTGTGCGATTCCCCCCCCCCTTTTTGGGAACAACTCAGAAGTGACCGGGTTTCCCGTTTTTGCCCCTCAAATTTCTGCCTGTGTTTCTGCTGTTTTAGAAGTGGGGGTGGGTGGGGAGCTTCCATGCAAGCCTGGATCCGTCCGTTTTCAGTCCATTCCTCTCCTCCCGCCACAGCTGAGCAGCAGCTTTTTTTCTTGCTGTGTCTGAGCAAGCAACTCACTCTTCTCTCCGTCCTCCTTGTCTCGTGGCGCCTTATGCTGTGCTCGCTCATGCGCAGACACAGCATGGCCAGCTGGTTCTTTTTCCAGAGCAGAGCACTGGAGACTCCTGGTTGGAAGAACTGAAAGAGCTAATGCTGTCCACCACCCAGCCATGGGCCACACAGCTCAGCCACGGATCTCGAAACTTGAGTTATGGACACTTGTGTCTGTTTACAGATAGGGTGTGGACTCCTGATTTTATAATATATATTTTTCCTATACATATTAAATCTTTTGAGGGAAGATAATAGGCCTAAAATCACTGTCAAGCAGTTAAGCTTTTTTTTTTTTTTCTAAATTAAAGCTGATGGAAATATAACCATAAATGATTAGTACAATAAACACAGAAGATTTTTTTAAAAAGCAGATTGCATTTATTTGGTCATAAACCTCTTCAGACTGTCCCCTCTGGGTTTCTATTCTTTGTAAAGTGCTTCATACTCCATTTATAATATGTTTTGGTCATTACGTAATGCACACTTCCATATAAAAACTTGTTCAGCAACCCAACATCATTTTCTATTTTTATAAAGTTCGGTCTACAAGGTCAGATTCTGCCTGCAATCCAAAAATCATCCAATTCTAATTTGGGCACAGCTTCTCTTGTCAGGGGCCTCAGGACTGGGATGCTATGTCAATGCAATTGCTCTAGTTATGCATCACTGTGGCTGAGTGCAGAATCTCACCACATTATACCACATACAAGACAAGACCATGCTGTATGTCACAAGGCACTATTGCACACCGTGGTTTGTACATTGCAAAGTAAATGGCATTTCATAAAGAGTCTAACAATGGCAGCATCACAATTCTGAAAAAAAACAACCCACCGATGTACAGTACATCCTTGAACCATGTTGGACACAAATGGCAAGAATAACACAACAGGGCCAAGAGGAGATGAAACCATATGGTGGCAATTTGTACAGTGCGTTCGGCGATTTCACCATCCTGAGGAGATGCACGTTAGACAGCTAATTGACAGGACAGCCTTGTAAGCTGATAAAGCCGTGAATGTCTGAAATTTTGCTGACTAAGACGGGCCTGTCATTGATTTTAACATCCTTCAGACAGCCAAGGAACACATCTTGAACAGGAAGCCAAGGGGTTTTCAAATTAACTGTAAAGACAAAAAAAAAAAAGGAGGCTAAATAAAGAGCACATAAGCAGGGCCATAAAGGACTGTAGCAAGCAGATACGTGGCTTTGAGAAATGTCCTTCAGTATCTCTTTACATCAGAAAACAGAAATGAAATATAATATTCAAGATCCCATTGAAGCAGCATAATTTTCATTTCTCTCCATGGCACTTAGAAGAAGGAGATCATAGCGTAAGAATGACCTGTTTCCATTCCTGTTGTGTAAAATAATCTGGATGATTAATGATTAAGGCCACATGTTGGACCATCCTGTTATAAAGCATTTCTGATAATCACAATGTGTGTGTGTGCATGCGCATGTCTCTTCATACGAGAATGAAAGGCAGAAGAAAGTTCTGCCTTCTTTACCAAGAATGATATAGAAACTTTTCCTTCCTTCAACTGAGTGTAACTTTTCCAAATAGAAGATACAGCCCACTTACTGCACACATTTGCAAAGCAAACTGGAGTAGCAATAATTAAACATGAACAAATAAGAGTCCTCCTACCTGGAACTTTTCCAAAATAAAGTGGTTGAACAGGACCAAGGGAAAGTATGGTTGATAGTCCAGTTGTGTAGTTACTCTGTGTATCGACATCTAGGCGCATAACGTCCTGCTTCCGGGTTACTGTAAACAAATCAATCAGTCAGCATTTTCTGATCTACCCAAGGCATTGGTCACATGCAGTTACAGCAAAGGCTTTTCAGGGTTGCCTTCCTTTCTCTTTGACTACATTCCCAAAAATATTGTGTCCCCAGCTCTTTTAGACCACACTTTCCTACACTGGACAAATGTGATGTTTATATAATAGCCTGGACACACATACATACTACATGTGTTGCGCTAGTTTGATGTTTAACCTTTTCATGAACAGCCCTTTTCCCTCTTGAGACTCTCCCTCTGCAAGACGATTTAAATGCTGGGATTCTGTACTTGGGCTTCCCTTGCGAACATAGGTCAGGAACATTGCAGTGCAGAAAGCCACTTCACAGGAGGTGGGGAGAATCTCAGGGAAAACAGGCTGACAGGGGAAGGATGCTCAACATCACCTCTCACTATGGTTTCCAATGGAGAAGGGATCACTGGGCTTAATTTTACACATAGATCCTCTGTAATGTGTAGGATGGGGATTTCTACTTGCATTTTTGTGCAGAGATGTGATCTGTATTGCTAATTCATTCTGTTTTACTCCAGCACACCAGAAAATTACTAATGTCTACACCACTTAAAAACATGCAATGAATCTATTTTTGTAGGCTACAACCCACCTATTCCAGAACTATCTTGCTTAAGTCACACTGAAACCTGTAAGTCTATTTTAGGGTTATTCTAAACTGATCTATGTATTGTGGACATGACATGTTTTACTCAAAATTAATGCAACAGAAAAAAACAAACTGAACGAGAAATGCATATAAGCTTTAAATGGATACAAATTCCATTATGCATTTAAAGGATGTTAATAAAGATGAATAAAAACAGGGTTACTCTTTTTTTTAAAAAGGAGCACAACTCTCTTTTTTTTTAAAAAAAGGAGCATTTAGGAGCACAACTCTCTTTATCCAGTCTCTACAGAACTGGCAAATGAGATTGCACAGTACCTGATATGGCGTGCCATTTGCCATCGCACAGAGACTGCCGAGGTGTGACTGATGTTGTGAATTCTCCAGTGCCAATATTTCCAGAAGCAGTGAGCTGTGAAAACAGACATTTTTTAAAAAATGAACAAGTAATGAAAAGGTAACAGCGCAGGCACAAGAGTATGCTACTATGAAAGATTTGCTGAGCTTGATTAATTTTACCAATGCTTTTAGGGACAGCCGTCTTATTTATGAAACTCAAATTGCTATGGTCTAGAAGAATGGCATTCTATCTCCAAAATTGTGAGAGGGTTATTTTTATTCTGCACCCTACCACTCAAGTAGAACACAAATATCTGCATGAGAATTCTAGGTACGGGATGAAGCCAATTTTGCTGCCTGCTGGCCTGCAATAGGAGAAAATGAAGGAGTGTATTGAAAGATACGATGTACCTGGCTCTAGTGACACCTATGTCTGGGTTGAGGGGCAGATTTTGCCCCCTCTGGACTGTCCCATGCTGCAGTTAATCATCTTAAAAGTTCTCATTAACCATTTGGAACCAAACAAGCACTTATCTTGCTAACAGAAGTGTTGGTTGTCTCTTTGTCGCACTGTAGTGTAACAGAACTCTGAAAACTGCAGATAAATAGATCCCACCACCTCTTTCTCCCATGTTCCCCCCTTCTCAACCGAATAGTTTAGGAAAAAGAAGAACCTACCATGCCATCTTGCATGTAAACAGTTAAATAGTTCCTTTGTTTGCTGCCAGTATGGATTAAAATACCAGTCAAGCTTCTTGGACGAATGGAAAATACAATCCTATACTCCATGCTCATCAAAAAAGCATTTTCTAGATAATGGAAATAATTGGAAACAGTATATTAAAGATGTCAAGATGTATGAACTCAGTTCTATACAATTTTAGGGGCTCTTTGCATTGTTGTTCAACAGAAGGAGGAGCACCAAATATGCAGTCCTCTATGCATGCAGCACTGTGGTCCAGCACTGAGCAGGACCAGGATTCACGGGAAGAGGTGCTTAAAAGTCCTAGGGAACCTTGCGGCATGGGCTGCAGAGGTGCCACGTATGAACCCTGACACCAATCTAACCTAACGTAATCTAAAACTCTAGAACTCGCCAATGAGCCACTTTTCCCCGCCTGAAATGATCTCTTCATCTCCCCCCAAACTGCCCTGCAAGACAGTGCAACTAACTAGATTTAACCAAATAACACAGGAGACCAAGGTTCAACAGACTGGGGCTACCCCTTATGCAAGATGGGGTAGAGCTGGGGACAGGTATTCAGGCCAAGAGAAGATATAGAAGGCAATGGTTGTCAAACTTTCTTGACTGGCCTCCCTTGACCCACTGGGTTATTGACTATGGCTCCCCATTAGGACTACAATCCTGTACATTGTATAGGTGGGTTAATCGCAAGGATTTCGCTGCTCCCCTGGCAGCTTTCTGTGGCTTCCTGGGAAGCCACGACTCACAGTTTGGGCACCACTGATATAAGGGCTTAGTTTGGCTCCAGGCCAAGTTGTCAGCCGTGGAGCTGCTTGACATCCTGCTGTTTCAGTCTGACCAAACATGCTAACTGACCTGCACAGCTAGGTCTGCCCCTCAAAAACATGTAGGTTCCCTGCTCATGATCATTTAAAATGAGCAAGCCTATGGCAAGAGCTATCCATAAGCATCTGATGCAAAACTTTTTATAAAAACCCTGTAACTCCTTCAATACTCACCGAGGATTATATGTCCTCCTTCACTGAAGAAAGAGATCCCCTCCTCCAAAGTGTTTTCCAAACATGGCAGAACGCCACTGTTCTGATGATAAGTAAGTACAGATTTTCCTCCCACATTGAAATTTCTCAGGCACCCCACAAAACTCTTTTTTGGAACATTCTGAAAATGCACATTCAGCATAAATAATAATAACTCCGTAATATATAACTTGCCCCCACACCAAATAAGTCACAAACAGTATGGGTCAGGGAGCCACACACTTATTTAAACAATGACTTGACCAAATACCACCCCTCAGCAACATGGTCAATAACTATTAGAAGCCAGGTAAGGACTCGCTTCCCCAACACACTAAGCAGTGCCACCCAGTCTTCAAGGAGCAGACTGACCCCACCATTCTTTCCTAACTCAATTAAGAGCCAATGAGTTGCCGAACATCAACAGTATCACCCAGTGGAGCAGCCTTTGGAGGTGTAATGTGAGTTGAGACCAGGGGAGTGCTTGCACAGCCTAACCTCAAGGGGATCTCACCCCTGACAACCTTATGGTCAACAAACCATGAAAATTTGCCTGGCAGAGCCTATGCCATGAAGTGAACATATAATGCAAATTTATGTTATATGCATTATTATATATATAAGACAAAAAAAAAAGCTAAATGTTGACTCTCGGAACTGAAGCAAATACCACCGTGGAAAATCCCTTGCAAAGGTAGGATTTGTAGAGTAACTGTTTCCCTGGTGACACAATTAAAAAGGTGGCAGGGCTCTGTTAACAGCTTAGTTGTAGCTTTGATGCCCACGAAACTATTGTGCATACATGCAGCTTTCTGAACAGAATTACTCAAGTTATGAACTGGAATCTACTTCTGTATTCCCACCTACATTTTACAGGGGAGAGTCCATCTAGTAGGTGACATGCCTGTCACACATGTGCTCTCATTCATTTACTTGCAGCTGGAATAGGGGAAAAAAGTTACCTGTCCTATGGCTTAGGGGTACACTGGCATGAAAGCACAAATGTACATGTTTTCTTCAAAGATAATTCATGTTAGCATAATAAACTTGGGCTTTTTACCTGCACTTTTAGGGAAGGCACACCTCCCAGATAGATTGGTGACTCAATCTTGGCAGAGTAATTACTTGGTACGTTTCCTTCTCGAGCCTTCAAACCATCAACTACAAGACGTGCTTTCTTTTCAGTTCTGCTGAATGCCACCTTTTCAGAAGACAAGCATAATCCTGAATACATGCATCACAAAAAGACTAAGCAGTACAGAGCATTAATCTTGAGTTAAAATAGCTAACACACTATTATATAAGTGACAACAACAGGACTACGCTTTTAAAGATTTTGAAGTTTAGCATTTGCTATATCTTTGGCTCCTGGGTTTACACTAGTCACACACTGCAATAATGAGGGCTAGAAACTTGATTTTTAAAAAAGAAAACCAAGTTTTTCCAAGAAATTGCATCCTGTTTCCAATGCCCATCACCACATTCTGCATTTTTTTTGCCCATATATTGAAATGTAGAATACTTCCATATATGCTAGCTGTGCCTAGGTCCTCCAGAACGACAGCATTAGGTGCCTTCATAAGTTAACAAAGAACTGAATTCTTTAACTGAAGTCATACTCACAGTATGCCACTGCCCATCATTGTATTTTGCTTTGCTTTTGATTTTTATCTTTCTCCCATCCATGGCAAGTAAAAAGACATAACGTCCCTTTGTAAGGTAAAGAGTCATGAATCTGCTCTCCAACCTGTCGCCCATGAAGAAGATCAGTCCCCTAGATGACGATGTCCGTAGATCAATGGCAAAATGGGACCTTGAATGTTCACAAAAGAACAGAGAAAAGATGAAGCAGAACATTAGAAGTTGCTCTAGATATACAATTATAATTTCTCTTGCTATCAGTGTTCAAGGCTGCAATGAACTCCCAGTTTCCTCCAAAGGCTTCTTTGCTACTTCAGCACCCTAAAAGCATGAGTCATCTGCTTGCAGAAGCCTCTTTTTGAACTTCTTTTTGAACTTAGTGCTGTTACATTAGGGCCATCTGGCATGCCTGACAGGTACAATATAGATTAGCTATCATCATGTCCCCAGAGATAAAAGAATTCTGACAGACCCACCTGCTGAGAATGGCATTTGCCCACCAACGAGGCAGCCAAGTCCACCTGGCTAGTTGAAGGGTGACCTCACTATTCCAGGAAGACTACCCAATGGCATAATCAAACCTAGGCTTGCTCATGCACACAGCTGGAGGAGTTTGCCTAGCCATGTCTGCCATTGGAATCAGCTGCTGGTTTGCAGAAGGCTGATCCGCTTACTCTCCAGTTAAGTGTAGAAGGCCAGCATTCCATGTGCAACTTTTAAAGTGATGGTTTTAATGTTGTAATCCGCCTTGGGTGCCCATGGGGCAGAAAGGCGGGATATAAACAAATAAACAAACAAACAAACTTAAGTAGCTAGCAAAAGGTATGGCATTTGCAATAAGACACACATTAATATTGTTTTGTTTCCTCTTTCCATTTCAAGTCAATCTTCCAAACTTATTATGTGTGGTGATGAGCCTTGGAATTTTATGAGCTATTCTCTGCAGTAGCTCCCCAGCTCCCCCTGCTGGACAGTTAGTTACTAGATTACTAGCTATTGCATCTGATTTTGTCAAGCTCTCTCTTTTGTCAAGCCATCCAGCCTAGACTTGGCATTTTTCATCAGCCTGCTTGCTGTGCTTCTTTCCACCCCTTCCCCATTTTGTTTATGTCCTTTTCTTTTTATATTGTAATAAACTGGTTATATTTTGACTCCTTGACTGCCTAGTCCACATCCAGTGGCAACTGAGTGGGTTGTCCAGTCTCTAGAAGTGCTTGGGTTCATTACTGTGATTTGGGTTAAAAACCACCAGGTTTTGTGCTATCCTGGGAGGAGAGATCTTTCCCAGACATTCCCCCCACCTTGTTTCCCCAGCTTGGGGTGGTGGCAGCAAATATCTACCAATCCTTCCTCAGCCACAAACCTACTAAAGCAGAGAGCAAAGGCTTAAAGGTCAACCCCATTTGAAAAAGTAGGCTCCTCTCACTGATTCCAAGCAGGAAACCTGCCCCACAATTAATACATGTTCATAAGAACATAAGAAGAGCCCTGCTGGATCAGGCCAAAGGCCCATCTAGTCCAGCTTCCTGTATCTCACAGCGGCCCACCAGGTGCCCCAGGGAGGCATGAGACAACAAGATGCTTGCATCCTGTTGCCACTCCCTTGCACCCGGTACCAGTAGCCCAACACCTTTGTAAGGAGGTTGCACAATCCATCACTGCCTATAGCCCACGATGGACCTTTCCTCCAGAAATCCGTCCAATCCCCTCTTAAAGGCATCAAGACCAGATGCCATCACCACCTCCTGTGGCAAAGAGTTCCAGAGATTAACTACCCGCTGGGTAAAAAAGTACTTCCTTTTATCTGTTTTAACTCTCCCAACGCTCAGTTTTAGCGGATGCCCCCTGGTTCTGGTGTTTTGAGAGAGGGAAAAGAACATCCCTCTATCGACTTTATCCCTTCCATGCATTTGGGGGGGGGGGCAGATTGGGAAGTTTCCCAGGGCAAATTTTCTGTTCAGAACTAGGGAAGGAGCTCCTGGGTATCCCCCCCCCAAGGCCAATCAATCACCCCAGTTCAATTAATTCACACCCAGCAAAGGCAGGTCAAGCCTCCCCCTCCCTCCACATTACAGCTTCTGGGGCCACAATAAGAACAAGGACAGGGGACTTCTCAGTGCTCCAAGGCATTGCCCCAAGGAAAGAATGAACCTAATTCATAGGCGTTTTTGGTACATGGGAAAAACCAAGCCCCAGGATCACGTGGGGCACTTGTGTTCCGCATATTGGGGGCATGTGTGCTGGTATGCCTGAATGCGTGCCCTTTTTAGGGCAACATGTCTCTAAGCCCCCCTTCCTAAACTCAGCAGTAGCAAATAGCAAGGAATCTAGGAAAGCTGGAATCTTTCTATTTGTATTTTTCTACAAGTACAGTTAGGATTCCACCCGCCAAAATCAGGGGACAATTCCTTGTACTAGACAGCCTCACCTTGACTCAGGCTAATAGAAACCTGGCATATCCATGGATGGCCCCATATATGAGGCCATGACAAACTGAGCAGACAAAGAGGACCACCCTTAAAAACCTTGGGTGAGTGGTAGGGTGAAGTGACATCCTCCTCCAAAACTGCCAAAATGAATTTTTGATATTTGTTTTTAAATTAAAATTTCCAGGCAAACACCTGTGTAAAGGAGGGGAAGAGATGCATGGTAAGGAGCCTTGTCAGCTATAGAGAGTGGGAACCCCAGAGATGGTGAAAGCTTTGAAACAGATACATTGGGGTCACCAGATCCTTCCCCATTCCCTGTGCATTCCCAATAACACGGCTTTTGCTGTATTTGGACAGTATAAAATCTGTCCTTAGGTATCCAATCCTAAAGCACCTCCTTAGACTCCTTGAAGAAAAAGAAAGTGTTGACAAAAAGACAAAAATTAATCAAATTACCTGTCTCTTTGTGATGTCTGGGAAGCTGTAAATAACAAATGAGTGTCCGGAGTATTGCCAAAGTGATAAGCTCCAGCCAGAAAATTTAACGGAGCATGTAAAGGACAGTCCTTTTTGTTTTGCTGCACGCCTGCATCTGTCAAGTAGGATATGGGTTTTCTGTTCTGTAACTGCAAGAGAAAATTTAAATCTTCAGTATGGATACTGCTAAGAATAATTTAAGCTAAATGGATATTATGTTGAAAAAAAGAATCACAGTTTGCATATTTCCTTGTGATGACTCTATGCATTCATTTCTCATTCACCCTGTCTGAAAACCTGCACCTTGTTTTTCTCTCCTGGTTTCCATCATAGATCTACAAGGATATTTTTAGACCTACACTTCAAAAACCATCGAATCACAACTTGAGGTTTTTCAAGTGAAGATGCAATTCTCAGTTTTCTATAGTTTGTGATTATATTATCCAGCCACTTTGCAAACACATTTTAAAAGCCCAAAATCAACAAGTCAGTTAAAGTCAGGATTCTGGTTTGTGAATCAGCTGCTCATTTTTATTATTATGAATGAATCTTATCTTTCACCCTAAAAAAAAAGAATAAGTCTTAAGAGAACACTATCTGAATAAGAGCCAACTTCTCAATACTAATGCTTGGTGCTCAATTTCTGAAATGGGATTAGGGTGGGTGGATGGGAGAGATGCATCTGAGCATATGTAGAATATACGTATTTCCACCCACCCCCACTAAGTAAGCCCAGGCCCAATAAATCTGGAACACCAGGCAAGGTTTTCATGTCAGTTGTGTTTTCCAGGCAACTTTGGTCTTTGTAGTTATAGATGTTTGGTACAAAAACCAGATCTCTGAGCATTCTTAATTTCAGGTTTAAACTACAGTTTCAGCTTCTGTCATGAAGGAGACACTTTCACTTACTCCAGTTCCCAGGTTCCTACCCATTGCCTCTCGTTTCTTACCCACTCCTGTGTGCCCCTCTTAATTCTCTCCAACTCATCTTTCCCAGAGTTTCCACTAAATCAGAACCCCCATTTATTACATTACTGCTTCTTGCTGTCACTATTCTCTCTCTCTTTTCTCACCCAAAGCACTGAACTATTGTGACTATACCTTCCCCATAGTGAATCATTCTTGTCCAGCCAAGTCTCCACCACATGCCCTCCTCTGGTCAGAAGAAAAGCAGAGGCGAGACATGGGAAATCACAATGCAATGGCTGACTTACTGGCACAATATGTGTTTCTAAACATCATGCACAAAACAGGATCTTCTTATGGGGAGAGAAGCAGTGCTGGAGGCACCCCAGGGTAATTATAAACTGTGTTCTGGCCATCAGTCCCAGAATAGTTCTGGGGGAGATGAATTGTAACTCTGTTGTGTTTTACAAACCCACATGGGCTTTGTCTTTGTTTTAATTCTACCAAACCTTCGGGTAGTGCAATCCTAAAAAGCATGTAGTGCTGACACAACATTGTTGCGTCAGCGCTATGTGCTTAGCGCTAACGCGGGGGTGCCAAGCAGCACCCCCGCATCGGCGCTAAAGCTCTGAAGCCGAAGCTACTTGTAGCGTTGGCTTCAGAGCGCCGACAGAGAGCCTCCCTTGTGCCAACCAAAGCCGGTCAGTGCGAGGGAGGCTTTGTGCCGAGGCAGCATGGGGATTGGTGGCAGCGAAGGAGGTAGGGCGGGACTTGAGCAGGATGTGGGTGGGCTTGGGAGGTGGCCATACAGCCACCTACTAAGCCCATCTGTGAGGCCCCAATTCAGGCCACGCACTCTCCTTGAATCTGCGCCCGCTCTTTAGTGGGCGCAGATCCGAGGAGCACATAGGGGAGGCTGGAGCCTTCCCTACAGTAAGGGAGTGCACGTCCCCTTGCTGTGGGGAGGCTCCAGCCTCTCCTAAACAGCGTTGGATATGGCGCTGGCCTGTTGGCCTCGCCAGTCTGGCGCTTTTAGGATTGCGCCCACATTCCCATAAGGGATGACTGGGTCACACCTGTTGTATCCTTCCTTCTACACAATATTCTCCAACTCTTCATCTGTCCATAAAAACTATTCAAATTTTGCACCAAGCCATGACTGTGCATTCACAGAATACGGATTAAAATAATGCAGGCATATTGGTCAGATTTGGTAACATAACAGAAGTTAGATTTTCCTGGTTCCATAGATTGGGACCTATCTCGCCCTTTACAGAATTGCAAGGTCCAAACCTTGGAATGATCAGTGCCTGTGAATTCTTTCAACAGCAGCAGCTTTGGTTCCTTCTTTATCATACAGGACCCCAAGGACACATCAGTCTTCTCAGTATAATTGGTTAGATCTTGAACTTGAGGAAACTGTCCTGTCCTGGAACAGAGATAAGTAGAAAAAGGAATGTTAGAGTGAACTATCTGGTAAGAGTCTAGCTAGTTAACAAAAACATGCACCCCTGCATGAAAAAAAGCAGAACTTCTGGTCAATGAAATTCACCAATGTTTAACATCCACAACACAGGCAAAGCTAAACTCTGGACATTCATTTTCTCGAGAAGGATGAACATATTTTGCATATGCACAAAGTGCCAATAGAAATGCCATCTACAAGTGTGCCAGACTGTATTTTGTATGCAGAATGCAATAAGAGAGGCAAGGTGATCAGTGGAAAAACTCAGCTAAATGTTGATTTATATCAACTGTATCCTTAAAAAAAACCCCACTTTCTGAAGATCTTGCAGTCCTCTCAGCTTCTTTCTGTGTGAAGACTGTTATCTTTTGCAACTATTTAAAGGCATCACAGGGTGGATACACGAACAGCTTTCTCACTAATTATTAGAAGAATAAATATGTTTTATCTTACATATTCCTAAGCAGGGCTCAGTGAAATATAGTATCAGCTAACAGCCCAATTCTATCAGGGCTTTACACTGCAAGATCTCACAATCTGTCAGTGGACGTCCCAGGCCAAATGTGGGAATACCTCTCCAGTGGATTGCAGCCACAACGACAAATGGCTGGAGGCTCCATCTAGGTGACAGTGGCCTGATGAGTCTTCTTTGCCCTCTGCTGGCAAGTTGGTGGCAGAGAAGGATCATGGATGCATCAGAGTGGAGAGTGGAGGTGGAGATGGAGGTAGGAGGATCACAACAGCAGTTATGCATGCCAGGATCCTATCTGCTCTTCCTGGTTCAGACCCACCCCCAGGAGTCTCTTTGGACAACAGGTCTGAGAAGACCCACTGGAGACCAGTGGGCCCACCCAATAGCATGGAGCGTGCTCCATTGACAGGGTTGCACACTCTAGGCTGGCAGGGGGTAGGATTGGTCCTCAAAGGCACGAGCAGGTGGACAGACCCATAGGGGTTGCTAAACAGTATCATAAAGGTATGTCCACATGCTTAGGAGGGACTTTTCTAAATAGATGCTGCACATGCAGTCCCTCTGTGTCACATTGTGCCTGTACAGAACCCTGCACAAATATAGCAACTTCTTTTTCAGGAACTACAGGTTGACCTTTGAAGTCCCACTTGTCCAGGTATGCAGATGTTTCATTTCTGACATGTTCCCAAAGGCATCAGCTGGAAGCATCATGATTCTATTCTGCTCATGAGAAAACTTTCTGGGGTTTGTACAGAACAGAAATATCCTCTATATGTCTGAAACTGTGCAAGACCTGCCATCGTTTATATCAACATTGTGAATTAAGTATACCTTTGTATGAAGACATTGGAAATGCAGCCTTCAAAATCATTCCCACCCAGTACTATCGGCTGATTCAATGGTTTCCTTCCAAGAGTTCCAAGTATTGTTGAATCAAGCACATCATCCACCAGTAGCTTTAGCCTGGAGCAAGAATAATGAAAGCCAGAGGGAATTTTCAAAGCAAAACACCAAGCCATCTAAACATTTATTTACTTACTCAACATTTTAACTATTGTTCTAACATTTAACTAAATGGCGTTGTTCTTTTTCTAAACTGGACTATGATTAATCAGAGCTGAATCTGCCTCTGCACTATTTATGCAAAGTAAAGGCCACACAGGGACTCCTAGTTTTGCACTGTAGCATAAAACTAGAAACATGGAAAGACTATGGGGAATGATACACTGTGGGCACAATCCTAACCTGGAGTTAGGCCAGCACAACTCCCTTGTGCCGGCCCAAGAGTGTCACAAACACACCATAAAGTATGTTAGGACGTCCATTTGCTGGCCTCCCAGACTCTTAAATGTTCCAAACATGCTTTACAGTGCATTTATGACACTCCTGGGCCAGCACAAGGGACTGGTCTAACTCCAGGTTAGGACTGTACCCTGTGGTATACAGCAATACCACGACACAGTGATATGCTTACCAAGAGTCAAATGCTGAGTGAATCAATGCTATGGGAAATATTGTTCATCATCCAGACAGGAAATGGGTGCTGATAGACCCAGAATTGACTCTTCCCATTCGTTAGAATGGCTGTCAAGCACACTGGGACAAAGCACTGTAAAGGATCAGTGCTAAAGGAAGCTGTTACCAAAGGTATGACTGTACCAAGATTGCATACCGCCAGTGTTCCTCCTACCTTATGAATTTGCACCAGGAATAAACAGTCCAACATTTTCTATAGTCAAGGGAAGGATCTAGCCATTACTGAATTTTCATGCAGCCCATGCAATGGGATTCTGTGAATGTCAAATTAAGACAGTATGCCTCTGAGTACCAAGTTGTGAGGCAGCAAGAGTGGGAAAGACTATTGGGCATCTCCTACTTGTGGATTTCCCAGAGGCAACTAGTTCACCACTGTGGGAAGCAGGATGCTGCATTAGATGGGCTTTGGAAGTAATCTAACAGGGCTCTTCTTATATCAACATTCGCAGTGCGAATGTGGAAAGGTTCTACACTCTTAAGTGCAGTACACTTGATCCTGGCCTAACAAGGAGAAGCTGTTTGCAGAAATAGCCTACCAAGCACAGGGGAAAGCAAACAAAAACATGTCAAAAATACAGGCTTTGATAAACTGCTGTGAACCAAATGCGATTTATGGAACAGAAATTTTTTTTTGCCATCCCTTTCTCCTGAACCCTCTGAAAATCTGTTATTCTAGAACTGCATGGGATATAGGAGGGAGGCAGTAAAACTGGTTCCCTGCTTCGCCCCGCCCAAGTGAAAGTATCTTTCTTCTCATGCACAGCATCTTGAGAATCCAAACCATTGCTTTAGGTTTTGTAATAAAGAACACTGTGATATTCAAGAGTGCAATCTTGAGGAACATTCCCCGTTGATTAAATTTCAAATTTAATTAAATTTCCTGTTGATTCTGAGGATCCACATCCACTGATGGCAGTTCAAGAACATAAGAAGAGCCCTGCTGGATCAGGCCAAAGGCCCATCTAGTCCAGCTTCCTGTATCTCACAGTGGCCCACCTGGTGCCTAAGAGAGTTCAGCAGAAAACAAGATGCTTGTATCCTGTTGCCATCTGGCATTTTGAAGTAGCCTACTATTAATGTAAGGAGGTTGTACAACTTATCATGGCCTATAGCTTAGGATGGACTTTTCCTCCAGAAATCTGTCCAATCCCCTTTTAAAGGCATTTAGGCCAGATGCCATCACCACCTCCTGTGGCAAGGAGTTTCATAGCTTAATTACCCGCTGGGTAAAAATGGTATTTCTTTTTATCTGTTTTAACTCTCCTAACACTCAATTTCAGTGGATATCAGTGGTGTTGTGAGAGAGGGAAAAGAACATCCCTCTATCGACTCTATCCTCCCGTGAATAATTTTGAATGTCTCAATTGTGTCCCCCTTCAGATGCCTTTTTTCCAGACTAAAGAGCCCCAAACGCTGCAGTATTTCTTCATAAGAGAGGTGCCCAGCCCCGTAATCATTTTTGTCGCTCTCTTCTGCACCTTTTCCAGCTCCACTATGTTTTTTTTGAGATGTGGTGACCAGAACTGTACTCAGTATTCTAGATGTGGCCTTACCATTGATTTGTACAATGGCATGATAATATTGGCTGTTTTGTTCTCAATCCCATTTTTAATTACACCAAGAATGGAATTGGTCTTCGTCACCGCCGCCGCACACTGGGTCAACACCTTCATCAGCTCGATGGTGGGGTCCACCAGCACCCCAAGATCTCTCTCCTGCGCTGTCACAGACAACTCAGAACCATTAGCCTGTATGTTAAGTTTTAATTTTTTTGCCCCAATGCGCATCACTTTACCCTTGTCTACATTGAAACGCATCTGCCAATTTGCTGCCCATTGCCCCAACTTGGAGAGATCCGTCTGGAGCTCTTCACAATCCCTTTTGGTTTTCACCACCCAGAAAAGTTTTGTGTCATCCGCAAACTTGGCCACCTCACTACACTGCTTATCCCTGTCTCCAGGTCATTTATGAACAAGTTGAAAAGCACAGGTCCCAAGACAGATCAGTTTCAGTTCTCTAGATTTTTATAACAAAGTTCAGATCAGGCACTAAGGCTATGGTATCACTTCTCTTAACCAAGTGTTCATTCTGTAGTGTACTCATATTAAGCAGTGGTACTCAAATTGGCAAGTCCCCCAGGAGAACCAGAAGCAGGGCATTTCCCTTTAAGCCCTGCAGGGGATGGTAGCGACAGTACCGCAGCAGTTGTGGCACTGACACTACTGAGGGGCTTTTTTACTTATCTAGGGGGCATGCTGGCCTTCCAGAGTCCTGGAGGCTCACATTCCCCTCTGATTTCCTCCATAGTTGATTTACAAAGTCTTTATCTCTGATCTAAAGCTACTTCCTGTTTTCCCCACAAAATGACCTATGGAGAAGTTCAGAGGGGCCTGTGAGCCTCCAGGACCTTGCAGAAGGCCAGTGCAGCCCCCCCAGGTAAGTAAAAAAGCCCCATGGTGGTGCCAGTACCACGACTGCTGCAGTGCCATCATTATCCCCCTCCCCACCCCTGCAAATACTTAGGTGGCTCTCAAAGTCCTAGTGGAACTTTGAGAACCACTGAAATGAAGTGTTGGACTTACGTATCACCTTCTTTCATCACTGTTACATAATGCATTGAACCCTCTTCATATCTCTTGTTAGGCTGGCTTTCTTCATCAGCTAACCTTAAGATTACAGAGCCATTTCTCAGGAGGACAGTAAGCACATCAGGCTAAAAAGAAAACATATATTATTAAGAAGGTTTAGATACTGCTTTTCAATAGAGTAGTTCACGAAGTGGTTTACACAGGAATAAATGGTTCACACAGCCAAACTGACCACAAAATAAAATTTCATTATGAGGATTGCAGGTTTGGTAGACAACTGGTCTGATATTACGGCAAGAAGCAAAACAAAACATAACCACCTTGAATTAAAATCAAAGGAGCAAACCAAAGACCAAGAAAGGCAGTATATAAATACAGATATTTATTATTATTATTATCATCATCATTATTATTATTATTAGTCATACCGATAAATTGTAGTTGAATAACGTTCCATCAAGATCCAATGTCTGAAAGCCAAAGCTGACTTGGAAATCATTGGGAAATGGGAACCCATCATCGTTCAAACCAAGTATGCCATTCTTGGAAAAAGTTGCAGTTCTTACAAGCTAAAAATACAAACGAATAATGAAATTGGTTCTCTTACACAGAAGAACAGGACTCCCTGCAATATCCTGTGATAACTCGGGTCTTCTGAACACTGTGCCATGGCCTGGTTCAGGGGTTCAGATGCCCTCCCTCCGCCCTCCTCTTACCCCATTCTGCCTCCCTCCCGCCTTCCTCTCCGCCCAGAAAAACCCATGCATTGGCCGAACGCTGGCCAAGTAGGAGCGACTTACCCAGGCGTCTCCTCGGTGCAACTGGGCCAACGCAGCCGCCTGCATCAGCCCTGCACCATTTGTGCTGATGCGTGCTTTACAGCACATTCACTATAGTGGTGGGCTGACGCAAGCAGCTCGCATTGGCCCAAGGGCATCCATGGATTGCACCCTAACTCTAGTTAGGGACCAATGAGCTAAGACGCATTAGGAGTTTTCATTGGCTTTTAAAGGTGTTTGTCTGTAATGGCCTTTTGTAATTTTTGCTAAAGATATGCACTTGGGCACTCCACTGCCAAAGCCCTTTTCCAAGTCTGCTTGATCTGTTCTTTCTTCCTTGTATTAGCCAACACTCCTCTCCTTGTGAAGTCTTCACCTGCTTCTTGTTGCTTAAACTGAAGCAGAGCTTTGCCGCAGACCTTCTGGACCCTTGGCTACATGTTACACCATATAGACTTTAGGGGTTTCGCTACACAATTGGGAGGGAAGTTTCAAGGTCAGTCTCTCTCCCTCTCTGTCTTTGTGGTGGCAGTGGAATCTACTGTTTTTGGTCATGAGTAACCAGATATCCAAAGTGGGATTAAAGAATCTCACGTGCAGCTAGATCTATGAACTCTAGAGGTAATGTGGCATCTCTCATTGAGGGAGAAAATCTACATGTCCTCACTGTATGAAACCTTAACTGTCTCTTTTATGAATGGAAAGCAATTGACACGACATGAATGATCTTAAGCAATCGAAGGTTAGTGGTCAGTATCCAAAGAAGTTGCAATGGGCAAATTACCTTCCAATCATCTGGACATTTCCTGCTGACACCAACTGTTTCGGAGAAAGCAGGGGAAGCCTCAAAGGAGGTTGTCACACTCCTCATACACCCACGAAATGGTGGTGTGGACACATTAAAGCTGTTTCCAGAAATAAATAAATGAATAACAGATTTTTAAATGTTATTATAACCCTCTCCCATTTTCTTTAAAATTATTATCATTGATTTTGGTTGTGGTATACAGACTGCCATCTACATTTTACTAATCTTCCATATGTGTGGTTAGGTTTTAGTTTTTATCAAGTTCAGTATAGGCAAAATTTTCATTCCCTATAGTCGACTAAAAAAGAGATTTTAGTTCATGAAAAGATTTATATCTCACATTTCAGGATAAAAAAATATCTATTATAGTGACCTATTATATAGTACCTATTATAGTATACCTATTATAATCAATCAATCAGTCACTAGTATTTATATACCGCTTTTCAACACAAAGTTCACAAAGCGGTTTACAGGCAAATAATAACATTAAAGTTAAATGGCTCCCTGTCCCAAAAGGGCTCACAATCTAAAGGAATGGAGAACACCACCAGCAACAGCCACGAGAAAGACACTGTGCTGGGGTGAAAAGGGACAATTGCTCTCCCCCTGCTAAATATAAGAGGACACCACTTGAAAAAGTGCCTCTTGCCCACTTAGCAGGGGTGGGCAATACCTATACCTATTATAGTAAAAATGCAATAACCATAAAAGATGGTTCTGTTGCACATAACAAAAGAACAGAGCAACAACCAGACAAAAACCACAGTTAGGGTATTATATAAGCTTCAGCACTTAAAGGGACAGGAGGGCGTAATGGGGAAGGAGGAGGGACTCATAGCCTACTCTGCATCCTTACAGCGGGGGAAGAGGACTAATCCCCTTCTCCCTTTCCTGCGGCTACCTGGCTGCTGCGGGATGCAGCAGTAGCTGTTTGGCTACCACTACACCTGCAGCAGCCAGGCGGCTCATGATCGGGGTGCAAGTCTTTAAAGGCTCAATTGAAAGCAGAGAGAGTGGATATCCTTCTGATGAACCTCCATAGGATCTGGAAACGAAAGCATCCCACATAAGACAGATTTTTCTCTCTCTAGAGATGAGTTCTCATCACCAAAGTTATAGCGACTCACCGTTCTCTTAAAGACACTGGGATTCCACCCAAGTAATATGAGTCAAAGAAAAATGTAGCTAGAAGTTTGTCTGTCTGCTTATTGTTCAAAATATATCTATCTTCCAAAATAGTTAGGGAAACCTGAAATGAATGAAACAGAGTTAACCCTAATCCAAAGAAACATAAATAAAAATATTTCTTTTTTTAACTGCTTAAATAACTGCATTTATTGCTGAAGCTACATCTGACATGAACAATAGCCCTCAAGCAGGATCAGGTGTTGAAACATAAGAGAATGCATTATCTAGAGAAGTGACGAGTAGAACCATATTCCTTACTTCACAGTTGTTGTTATTATTATAGATATACTATACATTGTATTTTCCTATACACTACATTTTTACAAACATAAACTCATTAGCAGCATCCCAGTGTGTGATTCTATATCCGTTTGAAGAAGCTTAAAGGGTAAGTGTCAACAAAAAGATTTAAGGAATTTAAACCAACAGACTTCATTCCCAATTTAACACTCTCAGACCTTAACAGCCTAATCCTAAATGTATGTTATTAAATTCATTCCAAATGCTTTGGAGCCATTAAGTTTTTAAAGGTGTTAAAACCACATTCAAACGATAAAGCATCCACATTGTTATAGGTAACCATGTACAGTATGACTTGCAGGAGTCAGAGTTGAGCTAGTAGGATGAATGTGAGATAAAGTGAGAATATCTGGTAAGACAAAATGTTTTGACAGCTCTTCTAGAAGGGTCAGTAGTATGATGGAATAGTTTGTTCACTGTAAATACTGTACTGAGTTGCCTGGAGATTGTAAACGCAATCACTTCCAGTTCTCTTCTTCATTCATATGTGAATGAAGAAAAAGCATTCATATGTCCATCTCAAAATGCTTGAGAAAGCACAGGACCAGTCTGAACAATACAGGTATGTCCTAGTATCCACTGATTCTGTTATCCACACATACCATAGATATTGGGACGCCTATTAAAAAGATAAGGGAACATTAAACAAATTTATTTTTTTACCTTGTGGCAGAAAACCACTGACGTTCCCCTATCTTTAAAAAGTCATCCCCAGTATCCATGGTTTCAGGTATCCTCAGGGTTGGGTGGGGGTGGTCCAGAACGGAACCCCAGCAAATACTGGGGCATGCCTGCACTTTACCACTTAAACAGCCCCACACAATTACCAGTGTTCATCCTGTGTGCACATCTTGACTCGTCACCTTCTTCTTGGATAGTTTAAAAACTGAATGGGAATGTAGATAAGCCTGCTTTTGAAGCATGGAAGATACTATGGTGTGCATGTAGCATGTCAGTAATCATGTAGAGTTGGTTCACATGGTAGAGTAGCTCTCCAAACTGGCCTATGGTGTGTTTCTTCTCAGTATTTTCAAGGAATAGCTTGAAGAGCATTTCCAGCTCACAGAAACAAATGTGAAACTCCTGTGCACATTAGTGCCCATTACTCAGAAGTTACTAATTTCAAGGAACACATCTACAAATGATGTCATGGTCTCATAAATTCACTTTTAAAACAAAAGACATATTTCAAAAATATTGTCCTAACTGGTTTTTAAAATATAATTTCCATACCTCTAGATAATCAAACATACTTTTTTGACCACAAAAACAAAGAGCTGGAAGATGCTAGCTCAAAATATTTGTTTTCACAATATTTGTGATTGTACAATATGTATAAACGCAGCATTTATAACACATTTTTTTTGTAAAGACTTACTCGTTGATCCATTCTGTTAATTTCACTTCTTATTTCTTTGGCAGGCTTCGAATTAACTTTGTATCTAAGTATTATATTGTCTTTTTCAATCCTCAAACTAATAAAACTGTCCTGTAATTAAGAAAGATAATGTATTATAGCCACATATGATAGATAGATATATTAATATGAATTGCCCAAATTTGTCAGTGTTCTATAAAGCACTCCTCGGAATTTTAGTGCTAGTAGTTTAAAGAAAGTGGTCTGTTTGTTTGTTTTCAACCTCAGGGCTTTGGGAAAGGTGCACTTCACTGCTGCCAGGATCCACCCCCCCCCCCACCCCCCCCCCCCCCCCCTCCACCTTGAAATTCCCCCTCCCTGCCTGCAACTGCTTCCTCTGCTAATATAACTTATTTGGGTCAGTACAGGGCGGGCTCTGCAGTTGTAGGCAGGCAAAGCCAACAATCCTTTGAGTTGGCAGTTCTAGAGCACCTGGTAATGGAGCACTGTTCGCAGTGGGGCTGCTGCATTTGCAACTACAAAATGTATGTTCGAAGGTAGCAAACCAAAGATAGAACTGGGCTGTGACTTTATTTCCTTGTGCTAAAGAAGCAAGTATTGACATTAAAGCAATATTGTTAGGGAGCTAGTTGTTGAGTGACACACTCCATCTTTGCATACTTGCTTCTCAATATTTTCTGACTGCTGTGCAGCTGCAGTAAAGCTATGACCACACAGAATCCAACAGCACTCAAAAATTATTTCACAGTGTTCGGAAAACCTTTTTATTTTTCCAGATTGCCCCATGAACAAATTTACCTGTTTTTCTGCAAAAAACACCAATCCTTCATCTGAAGTGGTTTGAATAGTTTGCTCATATCGTAAGAAACGTTTATTTTGAACAGGGGCATCAATGCGCGCGGAGCCTGTGCCTTCAAAATATTTCTCAGTAGACTGCTGTCGGTATCTGCAGTAGGAAAACATCACAAATCAGAACTACTGCCATTTTATGGGAACAATTTAGTGAATCAATAAATATTGCCTCAAGTGAACGCTCTCATCCTGTGGTATCTTGGTTGTCCATACCATCCTGCCAAGTGGTAAGGTGGATTTTTCTACACATCAAATGAGGATATTAGGAGAACATGTGGCAAGTGGTTGCCTGTGTGGACTTAAGCTCTACATGAAATAGGGCCATATAAGCAGAGGTGTACTTGGAAGAGGTCTGGGGTGGGGGTGGGTCACATGGACCTGGGCAGCAGCATGGAAAGGGCAGCATTCTGAGCTCCTCCCCCACAGCCAACCGCCTGCCTGCCCACCCTGTTTTTAAATGTGAGTGAAGCCGGCACCCAGTTTCACTTGCATTTAAAGGCAAGTGGAGCCTCTACAGTCACCCACCTGCCCCACAAGCGAAGCTGGCACTTGCACTTAAAAGGTGGGCAAGCAGGTGTCTGGAGTGGTTCTGCTTGCCCACCCGCCTGCCCTTTAAATGTGAGTGAAACCAGGTGCCAGCTTCGCTCATGGGGTGGCTGGCTGGAGAGGCTCTGCTCGCCCTTTGAATGCAAGCAAAGCTGAGGGCCAGCTTCACTCGCATTTAAAAATCAGGCCGGTGAGCAGAAGGAGCCGCTTCAGCCGCCTGCTCCAGTGCGAACGACGTCAGCTGGTTTCATTTGTGTGCGTTTTTAAAGTAGGTGTGGGGGCAGGAATAACTGTGACGGCATGATGATGTCACCACAATTACTTTGGAGGGGGGGGAGGCTGGCTGGCTGTGACCCTGGCAGCACATTCACAAGGCCCGCCTCGGCATAAAAGTCTGATGTATAAAGTTTGCTGAACTCATGTTGTGATTCAAACGTTGATGGGACCCTTTTCCCATTCCATTCCATGTGGATATTATACTACGATTAAAAGGGGGACTCTGAGGTTTTTGAAAAGGGGGCTATTGCAGCTCATCCTCAACTGGAATAAACTCAACACGATACAGCAAGTGCTGCAAAATTCCAAATGTGTATTTACAATGTATATGCCAACATTTTATTTTACCTCCTGCAAGGCTGCACTTCCGTTGTATTGAGATTAAAAGTCCTCTTGAAATTGTACAAGCTAATAACTCTCTCATTTAAGCTATCTAATTCAATGCAGCCTTCGTAATGAGGGTAGTTGATTACAGTTGGAGGCTGTAAAAATAAAAATAGTTAAAGATAGAAGCATTGGCTTAACATATACACAAACACCAGAGCCAGATGTATTTCAAACTTCCACTGTGCCCATTACACAGGCATAAAAGGGGAAGGGTGGAATATAAACCTTTTAAAATAAATAAATAAAAGTTGTCATAAATCAGCAACGCATTACTGTGAAATCTGATGGGTATCCTCCAACATAGAAAACCACACTGTCAGGATCCAAGTTGAAGAGAGTGTTACTATTTCCAGCACTATATTCCAGAGGGTCTAGGTTCAATGGAGAAGAGGAGGTTGCGCCTTGAATGTAATTCAGCTTCGCATATTGGTAAATCCTAAAAAGAAAACAGAAGAAGGCACAAAAGTTTGAAAACTCTGAGAGCACAATCCGAGGCATGTCTACTCAGAAGTAAGTCCCATTGTATTTGATGGATCTTACTCCCAGGGAAGTGTGTATAGGATTGCAGCCTGCATGACAGCTCAACAGGAAGGATTTTTTTCTCTCACTCCCACACCTCTCAAAGTTCACAAGATCCAGCGTGGCTTCCGTGGTCCCACTCTCATTCACGGACTCTGACACCTCTATTTCAGCTTCATTGCCTCCTAGGCTATAGGCACAAATGAGATGACCATTCCGAACAGCCATACCTATATAATCCTTGGAACTCTAGAAACAGAATAATGAATAATTAAGGGAGCGGCTTCACACATTTATTTATTCACAATATTTTTATCCCGCCTTTCTCCCACACTGAAGGGGTCCCAAAGTGGCTAACAATATAAAAAAACATAAAACCAAGACAATTCATTTAAAAAAAATACTAAAAAGCTTAAAAACAAACATTAAAACAGAGCAAATATCCAGGATCACAACTATTAAAATACACCTCATTAAAAAATGCTTGCTCATAGTGTCAGCTGAAAGCTTTCATAAATAAAAATGTCTTAAGGCCCCATGAAAAAGTCTGCAGAGAGGGAGCCATTCTTAATTCCAGGGAAAGGGAATTCTTTAAGTGAGGCACCACCACCAAAAAGGCCCTGTCCTAGCTGCCACCCCCTCACCTCTGCTGGTAGGGGCACAGACAGAAGGGCTCCCTCAAATGACCTGAGGGGTTCTGCCTTTGTCTTGCTTGCACTCATCACTGAACACAACTAGAGCTGTGCTTTGGTTGCATTCAGAGAGTGTTCTGTGGGACCAGGAGGATGCACACAAATAACAGGAAACAACAAAAGGATACCTACATCTTTGTCACCAAGGTACATGACAAACATGTTGGATGTCTGCCTCCGTGGGCTATCCAACCTTGAGGCAGGTCTTTGAAGAAATAAAGAAAGGGAAGTATAGCCCTTCAGATCATCAAGATTACTTGGAGGTCGAACCTCAACTCCAGAACTGCCATTGAACCTCATGGGAATAGCAACCTATTAAAAATAAAAAGGAATATAATTGATTATGTATTACATGGAGATCAAAACAAAAAGGCAACCAAGTTACAATTTTAGTTTATAGCCATTCTTAGGAGTCATGAGTGGCTTTAGCATACTTGTCAAACCCCACATCTCTGCTTTCACATTCACATGGGCATTCCTGCCCATGACTGTGGCTAAAGGGACTGGCCTGGGGGGGGGGGCTGCCCCTGGTTAGCGCGCCCCACCGCTGCTTGCCCAGGCACCCGGCGCGACCCTCACCCATCCTCCGCAGCGAGCAGGAGCCCCCCTGAGGCCAGGGCAGCTTCAGATCGCCACGGACGGGCTGCAAATCACCCGGATGTCCTGCCTACGTCCCACCCAGCGTTCCCCCAGGTCGTTTGTAGATCCCGTCGCTGCTTCAAATCCCTTCTTAAAATTGAACTTTTCTGCAAAACCTTTGGTATTATGTCCCTAGTCCCTTTACCCTTCTTGAAACTAAGTATATGCACATGAAATAAACAACTTTGTTTGCGATCCATCAGCTAAGGAGCAGTGCCACTGCAAAACAAGGCATCCAAGCACCAACTTGGCCAACCATCCAAGAAATATACCATCAACAATAATATCAAATGCCTTTGAGAAGCCTAGCAGGACCTACATGGATGCATTCCTCCTATCCAGTTCCCAATGCAAGTCACTCAAATGGGTGGCCAAGGTCATCTGAAGCCAGTCTTGAAACCATATTGAAAGGGATCCAGACAATCAATTTCTTTCAAAACTGCCTTAGGTGCTGAGATGTTATCACCTGCTTGGTCACCTTGCCCCCCAAAAACTGGCCAGAAATTATCTAGCACCCAGGGATCTAAGGAGAGCTTATTCAGGAGGGGGTGCCCCACTGTAGTTTTCAGCATCAACAGCAGAATCCCCTTTGTGAGAAATGAGCCGACCACCTTCCCTACCCAACTCAGCCAGGTCTCTCCAGATAGATCTTGTATGCCCAGCAGGACAAGGATCAAGTAGACAGACAGACTGTCTCACAGTCCAAAAGATCCTGACCACATCCTCAGATTGTACCAGTTGAAATTAATCCAATCCTGTAGCACCCGTTACCTCTTCTCCACAAGGCAAGCTTAGCTTTATAACATTAACCTTGGGGGGGGGAAGTTGCCATTCAGTCCAGCCCTGGATACAATTTTTTTAAGCTTTCACCGAACATAAAACACACCTGGGCATAATGACATTCTTGGATAAACACACAACAGCAGATGACAAACACAGCAGCAGAAAGAAAAAACAAGCATACCTTGTTTGCAGCATCTCTAGCATGCTGGATGAGCTCTCTGATGCGGTTTAAATTCTCAGATACGTTGCCAATCGGCATCAGTTGTTGGTTGATGCTTGTAATCTTGTTAAACAGGCCCGGGAGGATGTTTGTCAAGTTATTTACTATGGGTAAGATTTCAACGGTGAGGGGAAAAAAATATTAAGCACTAAAACAGCAAATATGAGTAACATAATGAGCACATTTAATTACTGAAACACAATGGAAATGTTCCATACCCATAGCTTCCCCTGAAATGAAAAGTTTTATGTTGGCACATAAAACTGAGAGGATCACCTTTCTTTACTTCATACTCAACTCCTCTAAAAGTATAATAAAGTAATTTATTTAAGGTATTTTTATACTGCCTTTCTCAAGATTTTCTCAAGACACAAGGTGGTTTACATTGGCAGGCTGTTCATGAACTCCATTTTTCTTCAAATGGATTTTTTTTTTAAACTATTGTTCTATTTATAATTCATAGAACCACCAGTTTTTCTAGGTGTTTTCCTTTCAATGTGTCTTGCTTCTCAGACAATTTCTGTGAACTAATTCCCCTGCAGGCCAGCCCTGAGGCTATTTGGAAAGTTCCCACTCCATATAGTCCATTTGTACTTCTCACAGATCCTGACATCATCACTATTTGTGTTTCATCACCACCACTGTTTCCTCACCATTGGCTACTGCTGTCAGGGGTAGGGAAAACACACATCATAATGAACTTTGCATTATGTGGAGGACAGGGAATTTTATACATGGCAACTACTGAACAAAAATTACTTGTAAACTGTCCCGACATGTCCTTGACATCATCTCGGCCATTGTTTATATTCAAATGTTCTACATCAGTGTTTCTCAACTTGAGGTGGTGTTCAGTGGTACGTGCAAGACCCTCAGACCCCCATCACCTGGCAGTGAGACCAGCAATGTAACTTGACAAGCATCAGTAGACAAGCTCTCAGTGGGCAGAGCTCCAATGTGCGCTTTTCGCATGTTCAAAAAAGCCCTCCTGTCTACCCTGAGCCTCCTACTGTTGTTTGCCGCATTATGTCTGACCTCCCAATCCAGAAGTAAGTGGTGATGACATCATCACCAATGACGTCCAGTGGTACCCAATAGGTGGACTGTGTGAAATTATATGGTGGGGGGACGAACATTGAGAAATGCTATTCTACATCCAGGGCTTACAGAAAGACCCGGAATGGTGGCCTTTCCTGGAAATTTCTGCCAACGCTCAGTTTCATCACAGGTGTGTTTACTAGCTGATGACTGGACATATCACAAACTTTCAACACTGTCTCTTTTCATAAAAGGCACCTCTCGAAACAAATGCTAACATCAAAACCGTGAAGGGAATCCATAGAACAAACACATTCGTACCTGTATTGCTGACATCTGTTAAAGCCTTGTTGAAGTCAGCACTGCGGGTGCTTTCATAAGAACCCTTTATCTTTTCAACATCTTCCTTAATTGGGTTCAGTTCCTTTAACACGTTATCAGTAATGTCATTAGCGTTTTTTGCCATGTTTTTTGCACTGGTGATCATGCTCTCAGTTTCATCTAGCAGGAAGACAAAGATGCACAAAGATTTGTGTTAACATTTCCCCCTCTTATTTTAAAATGTAATAATGAAAGAAAACCATCTGTCTTTCATACTGGGTGGCTCATAGTTCACAATAAACTAAGCAATTGAACATATCCAAGTATTCTGTTTCAGTATTTTCTTCTCCTTCTCCATCACACCTGGGTAAGGACACTTTTTGTTGACTTTATATAGTAAAAAGGTAAAGGTTTCCCCACGACCGAATGGTCTAGTCGTGACCGACTGTAGGGGGCGGTGCTCATCTCCGTTTCAAAGCCTGTGAGCCGGCGTTTTTGTCCGATCATGGTGGCCAGCATGATTCTACGCCGTAGCGCACGGAACGCCGTTACCTTCCCACCAAAGTGGTCCCTATTTATCTACTTGCATTTTAGGTGCTTTCGAACTGCTAGGTTGGCAGGAGCTGGGACAAGCAACGGGAGCTCACTCCGTCACACAGTCTCGAACTCCCAACCTTGCGGTTGAAAGCCCAGCGACAGCGGATTAACTCGCTGCGCCACCACGTCCCACAGTGACTTTATATAGATGCTCAGTAATTTTGAGGCAATAAACTCAAAATAAAACTTGCAGTGGGAGAAGTCCACACATGGAAACTTACCTCTGTTTATTCCACGAAGGCCATTTTGGAAGGTTGTGAGATTTATCTCTATCTCATTTTTCTTGCGTTTTGCCTCCTCAAGTTTTCTGTTTACATCTTCCAGAGCTGGACTGATTTCTGTAAAATAGAATCTGGTGAGAATAAACCTGGAAATTATGCACAGTGCTCACTTTCTGGTGACACTTCACCACTCAGGGTCGTTCTTAGAGGGGGTGGGATAAAATGCTAAGCTTTGCAGGAGCCTGAGCTCCTGTGTAACGTGGCCCCGTCCTGTTTAATTTCTGGAATTAAAGTTCCAGAAAGCCTCTAAACTACTTTTATGAGGCAGTTAAAGTAGCTAGCTAAAGACTAAATAGGATTAGGGATATATGGAAACATGTTGCCTGTCACCGCAATATCTATGATTAGTGTCCTATATGCCCTATAGTCAGGCACTATGTGGTGTTAAATTATGAATTTAAAGGTTTCCCCACGACTGAATGGTCTAGTCATGACCGACTGTAGGGGGCTGTGCTCATCTCCGTTTCTAAACCACAGAGCCGGCATTTGTCCAAGGACAAGTTTCCATGGTCATGTGGCCAGCATGACTATACGCCAAGGTGCACAGAACACTGTTACCTTCCCACGGAAGTGGTACCTATTTACCTACTCGCATTTTTACATGCTTTCGAACTGCTAGGTTGGCAGGAGCTGGGACAAGCAACAGGAACTCACTCCGTTGCGTGGCCTTGAACTGCCAACCTTCCGGTCAGCAAGTTCAGCAACAGTGGTTTAACCCATCCACTAAATTAGGAATGGCCAACCTCTATTCTGCATGTAGTGTTCTGGGGGCAGAAGTGTGATTTGCTGCACAACTCTGCCCACTCACATATCAGACTCTACAACAAAGTACCTGAAAAACAAAGTATCTGAAATTATATAGAGGCATTCCATCAAAACAAAACCCCAGAACATTAAAGAAAGGAATACCTTTAATTCTCAACCATTTCTGAATTATTTCCTTTTTCCTACAAGTCAAGCTACATGCAAAACTCCCCCCCCCATACTGATTAAAATTGGTAAGCCATTCCAGAGAGAATTGTTTTATGGGCTGGATTTGGCACAAAACATCAGTGGTTGCCCATCCCTGGTTTGGAAGACTTCGGGTTATTTCTTAAATAATAAAGCCTGTTTCAGCAACATTAATTTAGGGACATTTGTTTCTCTGAAACCACGCCAGTATAAAAATCACAACATATCCTAAATCTAAGGAAACCATTTTAAAAGAAAACCATTTAAAACTTATTTTTGTCTGATGTAGTGATTGTGGCAGTTCTCACATGAAGCAGCCAATCCAGACGCACTGTTTTTAGATGGCCTTGGAGTTGGTAAGGCATCACGTGAGGACCTGAGGCATCTCCTCAGTAAAGCCTGTGTGAATCTGCCCTTAAGGAGGTCAAATCTGGAGCAGAAATATTAGAACCCAGCAAATTTTATCAACCTGGCATTACGTGTTTACATACCCTGTAACGAATTCTGTGCTCTCTGGGCTTGATTTAACAGATCACTGCTGCTGACTTTCAGTTTCTTGGCCCTTCCTGCAAGGTCTTTTCTCTCCATTGTCTGAAAGTGAAGCAGTATCATGTAACGTGTTAGGAAGAATGCACCAAAAGGACTCTAAATCCATCAGCCAATCAGAAACAAGAGGCATACATAGGAGTTTATAATAAAAGAACTGAAGCCAGTCCACACAATCATGGCCAGAGCTGCGGAAATGCTCTTTTCTGTTGCCTCAGCAAGATTTCATCCTCATTACTTGTTTTTCTATTTTCACTGGTTACATGTCACAAAAATCTGCTATTATACATTCTGTTTATTTCAGAGATATTTCTATGCAAGCTCCATTCCTCAGCACTGGAATCTGTTCTGAATCCCATAACTTGGCCCTATGATATGTGAAGCAGTAATTGAGATTCTTCCTGAAGAAGCTGAATCAATGCAGGTAATTCTCAAGTACAGTTGAGAACAAGGCTACACACAAAAAGAGGACTATATCCCTGCTAAGTTTGAATGTGGTCAACTTGCTTTCAGAAATCAGTCACTGCTTTTCATTGCAAGAAAAATAGTGCATTTGTGATACACATACACCCAATATTTCAAATCATGCAAAACTATCAGTTTTGAATTACAGTACAAGCACTCAGTATGCCCAATTATCATTGCCAAGTACCAACTAACATTGGTTAACAGCTCAAATCCGGAAAAGGCAACATAGCAGTAGTGCCTCCCACCGTGTTGCTTCAATATACCCAGTGGTGGGATTCAAAAAAATTAACATCCGGTTCCATGTCCTTCAGGGCGGCCGCTGCCTTTCTTCCCTCTCCCAACCTAAAATTAACAACCGGTTCTGCAGAACTGGTGAGAACTGGCTGAATTTCACCACTGAATATACCCACTATCCACCATTATCTTCCATTTGCTATGGAGCCTTGTTAGAGTCCTGCTTGCTTCATTAAGTCAGGAAAGAGAAGTGGGCCAAGGGACTGCTGGGATGGTGGGCGGAAGGTGCCTTACTGCCTCCAATATCGCTGTAAACCAATGATCAGTATAACCTTCTGAGCATATTTCCAATGGAGGTCCATGCACAATCTCTGTTTCAGCACCAACAAATCCAATGGCCAGAACCCACAAAGTGACCATTGTTGTGTGCTTTTAGAATACGCTTACCGACAATGCAGAATCTGCAGCAGTGCTTGCTTTGTTGGCAGCAGCCTCTGCTGCTTTGATGGCGTTAATAATGTTCTCATAGGCAGTAGCTGCCTCCATGGCACGTGTCACCAGCTCATCGTTACTAGCATTTTTCTTGATCCTATGGAAAAAATATGGGAGAAAATACAGCAACACAGAGAACTTAAGATCAAAACCCATTGTTTGAATCACACTAGCTTTTACTTATAAAATGCCTATTCAAACAACAACAACAACACATGTTGTATAATATGTGAAAAAAATCAAACATGCCAGTGCTACCAATCCCACCCACCCCATCTGGCCTGACCCACCCATGTCCCATTCCTATATTCTTCCTGTTCTTCCTCTCCCTGCCTCATTCAGCTTCTTTACCTGCCCCTACACTAACCTGCTCTAGTGGTTCTCTGTTGCTGCGGTTGCACCCGTGGGAAGGTGCTGGCATTCCCACCAGCACACCTAAGCCTTGCATTGCCACAAAGCACTTTATGGTGTTTTGTGGCAGTGCACGCCAGCAAATGCACAACAGCCCTCAATAGAATTGAGCTGTAAGTGAAGGCTTCTGAAAAGACCAGTTCTTAAAGCACTGCCAAATGACTGGGAGATTGGGAGCCTCCCAAGATTGAAGGCAAGGACAAGGGGATCTAAATTGTTTGTGGTGGAGAATGGTCATATTCTTGGCATTGACTGGGGCATATTTTAGGTGCCACCTGAATGGAGCTTGTATGAATGTGGACTTGCAGGAGAGGTGCCAGACTTCAGCACATGGTTCAGTATAGGAACCTCCATTTACACTATCTTTAAATCCACACTCACACATACAGGATAAGCTCCTCTTTTTGTTTTTGTGGGTTACCTTTAACTTTGGAGAAATGGCATACAATAAACAGCACAAGTTAGCAAGGCAGAGAGTACACTAAAGTTATTCATCTTCAGATGTCAACACCTACTCATCCAGCTGTCTTGCCAGGTCTTGTAAAAAATTGGCATGTTCTTCTGCTCTCACCACAAGAGGCTCCTTGCTGGCTGATAAAGACTGGCTCTTCAGTTTTTCATTTAGATCTTTCCTTGCTCCATCCAATTGGGCAGCTATGCCTTCATATTCCTAGAGTTGGAGAGACAGATGCCGTTTCTGCTGAGGCATGCACATATTGCGAAACAACAAGAAATAAATGGTATGCTGCCTTTTGTGTTCATGCTTTAGCTGTTAATGCAAAACTTGATGCCTGTGTGCTTTTGAGCACAGCACAAAAGATTAAGCTTAGAAGATCAGACGAAGAAGAAGAAAAAATTCCTTTCATGTAGTTTGATTTTATGGGCTGCAACTACTACCTAAAAAACCATCTCAAGTATTGCAACGTATTTTGATTTCCATTACAATGGCAGAGACCATTTTTGTTTCTTTGCTGAATTAAAGCATTACTTCAATACCTCTCTACTCCTCTGCAGCAATCCAAATACATTGTTGGCTTGAAACAATGACGCTTCCGCAGAACGCAGATGATCCTGGATATTGTTCTGTTGCTTAGTCATCTCTTCAACCCGTTTCTAATAAAAATAGTGAAAGGCATGTTGACTTTTTGATAGCACAAAACAGAGCTCTCAAACTTTAATTACTATTGTTTTTGCACAGCAACAACCCCAGTAAAAGAACTGGGGGGGGGGGGTTTATCCAGGATACACCAGGATGCTATCCCTTCTGGAGCATCCCACTATCCTCCTTTTGTCTCCTTGAACTTGTAGCAATTATATAGTTGACGCAGGCCCAAGGACACCCTTTAGTGACGGAGGAAAATATTTTCATTTGCCTCTCCCAAGTCTCCTGATTGTACCCCCCAGCATAGCATGCAGTACAGCCTGTTTTGGTGCAGTTGCACGCTACGACGGAGGAAAGATAGCACTGGACTGTAAATACAACAATCTATTATTTAAGGATTATTACCTTAAGATTTTCTAAGAGAACTTGATTATCTCCATTTAGACTTTCAGCCAACTGGGTCTGTTTCTTTGCTTCTCTCAAAGATTCTTGAAGGTCATTCAGTTTGGATTCATATTCATTTAATGAATCTCTTACAATTTTAACTAGTGCCTGGTTTTTCCCCTGATGTTTTTGTAGTTCATTTTTTACACGCTCCAGCACTATAGATTTAGAATGGACAAAGTATAGCATTAGATTAAAAAAAAGACGAAGAAACCTGACCGTCCTTGAACACAGTGAGCTCCCATCCTGATCATGCACATCCTGGAGAACAGTCTGAACGCTAGTGATATTTCAGACTGACCCATGTTCTAATAATCAAATTATTAGACATTGAAAAACACCTACAACATTGAAAAAACAACACTGTTAAGGCTATACTACTGCTACAACAGACTACTATTAAGAATTAAGCACTACATACTGCTGATAAAAATTTATTCATTGTGAAGTACAGTATTTTGCATCTTCTGCAGATTTTCTTTACCAAAAATTGAGCAGCCATTAATGCTAAATGCACACAACTTTGAGGCCAAGGGGAAACAGAGAAATCCATTTCCCTGCGAGCTCATTTTAGAAGGTTCTTGCATTCCCACCTTCACTTTTTGGAATGCAAAAGCCAAAATACTAGACAATTAAGGGCGCAATCCTAAGCAGCGCCAGACTGGTGAGGCCGACGGGCCAGTGCCATATCCAGCACTGCTTAGGACAGGCTGGAGTCTTCCTGCGGCAAGGGAGTGTGCGCCTCCCCATGTGCTCCTCGGATCTGTGCCCGCTAAAGAGTGGGCACAGATCCGAGGAGATCATGCAGCCCGAATCAGGGCTACACAGCCTCACTGATGGGCTTAGGAGCCCAAGCCCGCCCATGTCCCACCTCCCACCAATTCCTGTCCCAATATGGGACGGAGAATCCCTTGCGCCGACCGTCTTCAGTCGACTTCAGTCGCTGCGAGCAGCGTTGACTTCAGAGATGCAGTGCCGACGCGGGGGTGCTACTCAGCGCCTGCGCATCGGCGCTCCACCCCTTGCGTCGATGTGATGGTGTCGCGTTGACACAAGGGGCACGCAAGGATTGCGCTGCCCAGTACAGTTGTAATAAAAACTGCAAGATGAAGATCTCACATCCTGAACATCAGATTTTCTCTCCCTTATCAACCCCGTAGATTTCTTCATGGCCTGGATCTCCCTGCTTTTTCTATCCCACCACCCTACCTACAACTTGTCTGTTTTCCAAGGCTACCACACTATCCTGCTCCTTTCTCTTGCACTTGCTAGGTAATGTACAGTATGCCCTCATGGCTACTGCTCCCTCACTTCACGTAGTTCCACTATACTACCATGATTTTTACCAACTGTTCACCATTGTGTCCAACCTTCCTATGGCCCCCCCAAATTCACTGGGCATCTTCAAATAAGGCTACAGTTCTCCCCATATGCCCCACCTCATCTATGCAGAATCACTTCCCTGCCCTCAATATCTTTGTGTAGTCATTAAGGTCTTACACAGCTGTGCTTCTCTTTTTTCCTTCTCCGTTTCCATTAGCTGTTGACCAAAATTGCGGTTTCGCATCTCGCTTATCATTTGCTGAGCTTGAGCCAGCTCTTTGGCAGCATCCCCTGAGGGTAAAGGACCACCTTCTGCTGAAATACCAGTTATCAGTTCCTGTAGAACTATGGATTGGGAAAAAAATTACATCCAAATGAACAAAACATTTACATAGACACATCCCTTAGAGTTGCATGCACCTCTTTGAACCTGAAAAGTCCCATACTGTACATGTTTAATAATGTGCAAATATTTCATAATATAATCTTGGTGAAAACTGCACCAGTCTTGAGTTTATTCCACTTTCCCCTTATCTAATGGGGTTGGGGGTTTTTTGTCTGACATAAAGAGTACATTCACATCTTTAGAACTGGTGCATATGCTATGCTTGCCCACTGGATGCTGTCTTGACAGCATACCTCATGGACCCCAGTAAGTTTTCCATCCTTGAGTTATAATGCTTATAACCTCTTATCATATGTATCATATCTTCACAATATTGCTAATCGGCTCTATCACTCTGCTTTTGAGACAGCTGCAGATGAGGCATGGCTATTCACAGTATAATGAAGATAATCTCTTTGCTAAGAGTTTCTGATGTGACAGACTAATGTTACAGGCTGGGAGTCTGGGAAATCACAGGGAGAGGTCAACATCCCTGCAGCTGAAAGCATTCTGTGGCACAAAACGTACACCAGCTCTTAATATAAGCATTTGTCAATATTAGCGAAGGCATTGATAAATTTTTCTCAATAATCACATCTTTGGCCACTGCATATAACTGTTATCTTTTACAAGAAATAAAATTTACTCCCACAAATCAGGATTTAGAATAAGTAGAATGATGTAGAGCAGCAATTTTCAACCACTCTGCCATGGCACACTGGTGTGCCGCAAATGGGCGGTGGGAGTTTGCGGAAGGGTTAATAATTGATAGGGAAACTGGGGAATGTGAGCCCCCTACTGGCAGTGTGGTGTAAAAAATTGTAAAAAAAAAAAACCAAAACAGATGGTATGCCTTGACAATTTTAGCACCTTGACAGAATGCTGTGAGATTAAAAAGGTTGAAAATCACGGATGCAGGGGAACAGAAGTCATTCTTACCATTAATATTGATAACACTACTTTCTATCTTTGAAATCAAGTCTTTTCCTCTTTGGTGAGTCTGACTAAAATTATTGAACAGTGTCTCTGCTTTCTTGTAATTACTTTCCGCCTAAAAATGAAAAAAGAAGAGCTATGCTTAAAGAAAAGGAGAAACAACTAAACAATACTGTATGTGGTTTTCAAAAACAGCATTTGCTACTAGTTTGTGTTATTAGGCCTGTTTTAACATTTACACTGGCATAGTAAAATTCTTGTAGGATGGTAATGAGAGTGACTTTTGGAAAAGACACTCAACAGGTCTTGAGAATTATTGACATTGGCCCTCAAACTCACAAGAATTACCAGAAAACATCAGCATTCAAACTTTTCTGACTTGCAGCCACAGATATGGTTGGATCCAAAGAAGCAGAAGGAAAATAGTTGTTAGTACTGTTCTGCAAAGGCTTGCATGAGAGCTCACAATGGAAGGTAATGAAACAGGTAAGTTCTGTAATTCTACTACAACAGAGTTCATGATTTCTCTTCATGCAACAGCACCTTAGTGTTTCGTTTCACTTTATTGGGCGACACTCAAGTGCAAGGTACAAAGCTGCCCTTCTGTGAGCTGAAGACAGCTTCCCAGTCCAGCAGGATCCAACCCAAACAAGATATACAACAATACACAACAGCCTACCTTTTCTTTTAGAGCATTCACATTTTTGTTAAGGTCCATCATGTCTGTCTCCAGTTCATCCACCCTTGATCCCTGAGTTGCAATAATGGAACGGTAGCGGTTCAAAAGAATCTGGAATGTAAAGCAAACAGGAAAGCATGAATGAGTGAGCCCAAGCTTGAATTTTGTGAAATTCAACAAAAGCAGTTTTTACCAACAACCATTTAAGATTGTAATACCAGTCATAAAAGATTCAAATGTTTGAAGCATTCAATCCCTTTGAGTTAACCCCTTGAGTACCCCTTTGGTAGTGCAAAAGAAGCCACAGAATCGATGCAGGTATCACAGTCCAGAGAAGGACTGGGAGAAAACAAAAAGTGGGTAGGAGAGGGTTGAAAGGGGTTGAATGTGTACAGAGATGTACACTGGGGGGTCAAGGGGGGAAATATTTTTGGGTGCCTCCTGGCAGAGGGAGGCACCACAACCCTTCAGCTGCTTCCACCGCTACCCAGAGTGAGGCAGTTCCCTGGAGCAGCTTCATGCAGCTAGAAGCAGCACCTGCCCCTCCAGAATTGGAGGGCCAGGCACTGCTTCTAGCCATGTGAAGCAGCTCTGGGAAGCACGGCTACTAAGTGTTGCCCACTCCTCCTAGAATGCATCTGGGGACAGGCAGCGAGCATGGGGATGGCACCTGCAGGTGGGGGCACACCCCTGGAAGTATGCCCTGGGGCGATGACTCCCCCCCCCAGGAACACCACTGAGGAGAGAACATGCGGAAAGCAAAGCATAAGAACATAAGAAGAGCCCTGCTGGATCAGGCCAAAGGTCCATCTAGTCCAGCTTCCTGTATCTCACAGCGGCCCACCAGGTGCCCCAGGGAGGCATGAGACAACAAGATACTTGGATCCTGTTGCCACTCCCTTGCACCCAGTACTCTGAAGTAGCCTACTACTAATGTAAGGAGGTTACAACTTGTCATTGCCTATAGCCCACAATGGACTTTTCTTCCAGAAATCTGTCCAATCCCCTCTTAAACGCATCAAGACCAGATGCCATCACCACCTCCTGTGGCAAAGAGTTCCACAGATTAACTACCCGCTGGGTAAAAAAGTACTTCCTTTTGTCTGTTTTAACTTTCCCAACCCTCAGTTTTAGCGGATGCCCCCTGGTTCTGGTGTTTTGAGAGAGGAAAAAGAACATCCCTTTATCGACTCTATCCCTTCCATGCATAATTTTGTATGTCTCAATCATGTCCCCCCTCAGGCGCCTTTTTTCTAGACTGAAGAGCCCCAAACGCTGCAGTCTTTCTTCATAAGGAAGGTGCCCCAGCCCCGTAATCATTTTTGTCGCTCTCTTCTGCACCTTTTCCAGTTCCACTATGTCCTTTTTGAGATGCAGCGACCAGAACTGGACACAATATTCCAGGTGCGGCCTTACCATTGATTTGTACAATGGCATGATAATATTGGCTGTTTTATTCTCAACCCCTTTTTTAATTACCCCAAGCATGGAATTGGCCTTCTTAATTGCTGCCGCACACTGGGTCGATACCTTCATTGAATTGTCCACCAACACCAGCAAAGCTCCCTTTTCTTCAAGGGAGGCTTAAAAACGCACCTAGTCTGATTATACAAGTTCCAGAACTTCCAAGATTATACTAGAGTAAACAACTCGTATTTTATTTAGTGGATTTCTATACAACCTAAAATAAAAATGCTCCGCTGTTGTTTACAAGTAAAATTGTTATTATCAACCATTTACAAAAATGGGAAAGTTACTATGCACACATGCCTTGACAGTGAAGTGGGAGTATAAGGAAGTTCTTTACTGCACACAATATTATCATTCTGCAAACCCATTTCACAAATTAATTCAGCCACAATGAGGTCTAGCAGCTAAGGATGGAGAAGTGTGACTGGCCCACCGTTATAGCTGCTGCTGTTTATAGGGGGTGCTAGTGAGCAAAGAAAGGTGGAACTTCAAGTAGTGTCAGATATGCTTGCAGTTCAGGGCAGTAGGATTGGGGCTGAAGACCTAATGTATGGACAAAGGACCACCACACAATAGAGATTTAGGTACATTGATGCTTAAGCACATCAGTTTCAATAGGCTAAATGCTATTGATTCTGTGAAGGATTACAGACAAAACAAGTGCCATTAGAGTCACAGATGTATGGGTGCTGCTGGGGCTAGTTCTGGGGCTGGGGCCCAACTGGGGCTGGTTCTGAACAATGCACCTATATAGTTAAGGCCAATTGTGTGTGTTTTTCCCACTGAACTGACCAGAAAAAACGCATGCAATCGGTCCTGTTAAGCTGCATGGTAGCGCCTATTTCTTTGTGCCTCCATTTTTTCCCCTCATGAAAGCATCAGCCTTTTCACATTACCTTCATCTGTCTGGCACGATCTTCCAGATGCTTCATCTGCCTCAGTGCGTGGGCACCAGTGCTGACGCTCTGCATCTGAGACTTAATCAGATGGAGTTCATCCCCCATTGTACTCAAATCATTCAGCAAAGTAATTACACAGCTATCACAAGCTGAATGGGAAAAAAAGAGCATACACCAAACAGTGTAAAGTGTTAGTTTTTCATATGTGTAGAGAATAACCCACTGAGCACAGTAAAGCGACACCAAAAGAACTTCAACAAATTGTCATCTATTGCTATAACGAACAACAGAGAGAAGCTTAAAAACACAGTAACCAAAACTGTGGTTACTGCCAAACCAGGCAGTAACCAAATCCTGGGGCCATTCACAATATGCCTCCTTCGGACTTTTCTTTTTACAAAGGAGCTTTTCCACTTCCTTTTATGCTTAACTAATTAGTTTTTCAATTGGCTCGTCATAAAAGCAAATATTGTCTTCTACAATTTCCCATTAAAGAACCCCAGTAAACAAAAATCCAGTCTGGTCAAGCATTATTACTTACAATCACAGTCTTCCTGTGGATCTATATCTTTTGGTTCTTGGCTTATGCATTCTGAAAGTTAGAAAGGAAGAAAAAACAGAGCCAACATGAGAATTACCTGAGATACAACACAGGTAGCACAGAAAATGAGATACAGCATTACATAGACAATAGCAAGCCTAGTAAGTTTAAGTTTGTAGTTAAATAGGCAGCTTTATTGTTTTCCTTGTTGCCTTCAAATCTGTCTATTTAGTTGTTGGACATCTTCCTGTTATTGCCCGATTTGGGTGGAAGGGATCCCTCGTTGCATTACTAACATTCTCTTTTTACTAAAACTCTCCATGCTAGTTCATATGTATAGTTATGTGACCAGAGGGGAAATGCATCCACAAATATCTTGAAGAGTTTGGTTACTTTACCCTCCCCCCTTCTTGCCATTCTCCTATTGAGTAATTCCATCTACATTAGAGGATTCCTGCAGAGAGTGGGGGGGGGAGTGCTTGGCAGTTGTTGGGTCAACAACAGGCAGGAGTTGGTGTGCTTGGAGAGTTGGGACAGCTCTCCTGTTGCTGGTACCCTGAACCCTTTGGGAAAAGGACCAAGTCAGACATCCCTATTATATGGATAAACAAATCTCATGGGTCAGCAGCAACACAATAGTTCAGGGGAACCAGGCAAAGCTTTAATAAGTGTGTGTGTGTGTGTGTGTGTGTGTGTGTGTGTGTGTGTGTGTGTG
>JAJKFI010000031.1:8418973-8482552 GCA_029204185.1 Lerista edwardsae
GTGTGTGTGTGTGTGTGTGTGTGTGTGTGTGTGTGTGTGTGTGTGTGAGACAAAGTGTCCAACTAAGAAATGTTGTTGTGTTAAGAAAAATGTTCTATGCACTTTTAAATAACTTTCTATTTCATACTCTGCAATAAATAGAAGACTGAAATGATGAAATGTGCATCAGAATATTGTTATTTAGTTTAGGCTTCAGAAACTCTCAGAAACCATTTTTTTTCAATTTGTTAATAAAGTGTCCTCCCTATATTATATTATGCTTTGTCGCTGCCACCTCCCAAAGATAGACATTCTATACAATCCCTAGGTAATGTAAGGTTAGAATAAAATAAGCTTCTTTCATACTTTGCCAGGCATTCTATAGAACTCCTAGGCATTCTATAGAATGCCTGATTTTAAACAATGCCTGTAACATATATAATATGACATATACTGGAAACTTTTAAATATTCACTGCCAAAACTACATGAAACGTCCATGGTTCTGCATCATGGCGGGCTGATTCCACCCTTGCAGTGGATCAATTGTTCACCTGCCACTGAGTGAACTGTAAGCGACTATTCAAGCCAAGAAAAACTGGCATGATGTGGTCTAGATTTTTAAACCACTGGCCATACAAATACGTCCTTTTTGCACAGAATTTTGCACAGAATCTCCTAGGTATATTTCATGATACATTAAAGTGCCAATTAGACTGGACTTTCATTATAGCCAAGCACAGCTAAAAGATGGAAGAAATTAAAGGCTTCCAAAGTTGAGTGCAAGACCACAGTAATGTCAGAGCCTGCTAAAATACACTACAGACTGCTGATGCAGATGCTTGAAAATAGCAATTCAAAACTGGAAATCAAGATATAACTTGTTCTGGCTATCTATTGTTTCAGCAGGTGAGAAGGATTCTAAAAGACTTTCTTTAGAATGTGTCAACCACTATTATTATTTAAAGCAGAAAAATATTACCAACTTTGGAAAAGTATTGCTGTCAACTCATATCACAGCTCAATCCTATGACTGGGATGTTATGCTGGAACTAGCATTCCAGCAACACAGCCCAACGTATGCTTTTCAACACACAATGTATCATCATGCACCATCAAGCCACTGCTGCCAATTATGAGTGGCTTGATGGTGGGCAGTGTTACTTGTATTTGCACAGAATTTTTCAGCAGATTGCATTCATTTGGAATATACCGTATTTCATCATTGGCATTCCCAGGGGGGAGGGAATGCTATGTTTTTCAGGCTCCTGAACACCTTTGTAAAGCAACCCCTCTTACCTTCAGAGCCATTCACGGCTGTGAAAGCAAAGCTGAGACTTCCACTTTGCTTTCACAGCTGCAAATGGCTCTGAAGGAAAGAGTCATGAGCTTCTTTAAACAGGCATTCAGGAGTCTGATAAACTTAGTGTTTTGCCCCCCACTTCTAGGAATACACTGTATTTCATACTGTCTCCTTGGAGATGCACTGTTCAGTGAAATATAATATCCTATATCAAGGAATATCTATACGGCTTTACATACCTCCAGTCAGACGATCACAGTTTGTAAGCTGACCATTATTAGGGCAATTACATTTCTGACAAGATCCTCCATAGTTCAAAGGATTTCCAAAATAACCAAAAGCACAGCTACAAAACAAATACATTTCACATTTTATACTTTACAAATGGCTTCTGCTACAAACAATAAAAATCTATGTACAGTATGTAATCAAATCTAAATTACAATTATCTACTTTGAGAAAAAAATTAAAAATCAATTTCAGAACATATATTATCATTTATTTTGCTAAATTTGTGGCTAGGCACAACATGAACCATTTACAGAAAAGGGAACCAATCTCATTTTAAATCAACTGAAACCCAAAAGAACTGGACTGTATCCTGTTTCTTTCAGAGTTCCTATGTAACAAGTTAAGCCATTCAAGCCAGAATTTTATGTACTATGCAATAACTAATTGTTGTTCCTCATCGCCCAGGTATGTAATACCAGGAGCTTCAAGGTAAAATTAAGTGTGTGTCCATGAAACTCATACTACATAATTATATGCATGAAGAAATATCTTAATTGCAAGCTTATGCAAGCAGAGCTTCGGGAGAAGAAAACCAGCTAACACAGATGAGGTTTCATAAAATCTGAATCAAGAGAAAATAGTATTTTTAATGTGATAGGAGTCAAAACTTCCTACTATAAAATTTTAGCAATGGATTCCTTTCATTGAGACTAATCTCTTGGTCCCTTCTCCAAACCCAGAAACTTTATTCATCAACCTTTTGCAGGAAGCAGTGTTACCAGTTGACCATAAGATCATTCCTTCTACAAGATGGGTACATATGAAGGTACTCACAGTGCAATCCAAGGGATTGCGCAGCGCCGACACAATGTCATTGTAATTGTGTCAGCGCTATGGCATCGGTGCTCACGTGGGGGCACCTAGTGGCACCCCCATGTTGTCACTAACGCACCGAGATCGGTGCTGCCTACAGCGTCACGGTGCACCTGGGCTGCACATCCTCTGTGCCAATCAAAGCCGGCCGAAGTGGGAGGAGGGCGTTTCTGGGTGGGGGGGGGGGGGGCCGGCAGGTGTGCCGGCCCAGGAGTGGGGCAGGCCCAGGATTTGGCCATAAGGCCGAATCCTAGGTCTGATCCCCAGGCCATGCGACCCTGATTTGGGCTACGCAGTCCCCTCGGATCTGTGCTGGCTGTTTAGCAGGCACAGATCCGAGGAGCCCATAGGGGAGGCTAGCACCTCCCCTTGTGCAAGGGCACAAACATGCCCTTGCGCAGGAGAGGCTCCAGCCTGTCCTACCTCACACTTGATACGGTGCAGGCCCACCAGCCTGCCTGTTCCGGCACTAGATAGGATTGTGCCTTAATCTTTACAGGCCTTGCTTTTGCAATATAGGTATCCAATACTGGTATCCTCAGTATCCACTGGGGATCCAATTCCGAACCCCCCATGGATACTGAAAACTGCGGAAAATTGAATCCGCAGACAAAAGGATGTCCGGACGCAACCAAAGTGAAAACCTAATACATAAATGGGAACTTTGTACAATTCACTTCAGAATCAAGAAGTGAGCAGTGTGTGCAATCGCATTTCATATGCGCAGTGCATGAACACAACACCTCCTGCTTCCAAAGACCTGTGCGTTCTTTCAAGGCCTACAGCATTTTAGGTAGCATTCCAGATATATAGCATACATGTAGAACACACAACAACTTTTTTATGATGTGCCATTAGTTTTCCATAGAGAGAAATTGCCTGAACTTTCTACATATATTGATTTGGAGACCAGTTGCGTACCTTTCACAGCGTGCTCCTGTATAGCCTTCTTTGCAGAAGCACTGCATTTCTCCATTGTTTTCTACACAGCCAGTCGCAAAGCTATGAGGGGGAATAAAGTTTTCTTCATCAAATGTTCTGATGTATTGTCTACCAGAGAAATGGTTTTAACACTATCCTTTACTTCTACATCAGCACCCAGCAGCTGCAATTTGATGCCTTTAGGCTAGTGTTTCAAACTCTGGGTCGGGACCCAGTTGGTGGGTTGCGACCTGATGTCAGGTGGGTCCCGGAAAGTTGGGAGCAGCCATATTGAAAGTTGCAGACCTTATTCTTGCTACATTCCTTTTGTGAGTGTTAGCAGTTTGAATTTCCAAGTGAGATATTTTTAAATTTTTTGTTCACTGCTTTTACATAGTATTTTGTCCTAATCTTGCTTTCTGTCAGGGATGTTTCATGGTTGTGCAATTGCTGCAGTCCAAAAATGTCAGTTTGTATTCCAGGTGTGTCATTTTATTACATCACAATGACAATACTTCCTGCTTAATGATGCCACTTCTGGCTATGACATCACTTCCAGGTTAATGACATCACATCCAGTGGATCCCAACACGAGTTCCATTCTAAAAAGTGAGTCCGTGCTAAAAGGCTTGAGAACCACGCTTTAGGCAATAATTACTCCAGCTTTAAGTGCTACAGGACATATCTGCTTTGAAAAACCCTAACTTCAGAGTCCATCTTCAGAGATTCAGGCTTGCTGTAATCTTTTATCACAATCATTATCCAAAGGAATGACAAACTACCACCATACTTTGCAGCGTGCTCTGCCCACTCAGCCATGACCATCGCATCCTTTCTTAAATCCCTCCAATGACTTCCTGTCCACTCCCAGATCCAGCACACACCTCTTGCTGAATGTAAATTCAGGGTGCAATCCTAAACTGGAGTTAGGCCGGCACAATGAGGCCAGCAAAGTTTGGCCAGCACAAGGGACACCGTAAAGCGTGTTTGGAGCGATCTTGGAGTCAGGGAGGATGGCCCCCGTCTGTGTGCTTGCCTCTCTGACTCCAAGAGTGGTCCAAACATAATTTATGGTGTCCCTTGTGCCAGCCAAACTTTGCTGGTCTAACTGTGCCAGCCTAACCGTGCCAGCAAGTCCTCCATGGCCTCGCTCCTCACTATAGCTCTTATCTCTACACTCCTGTATGTGACCTTCAGTCTTCCTACTCCACCATCCTCAACTTCCTGAAAATCTTCTGTTTCCTTGAACAACTCCAATCCATAAGGGGCAGTCTCTTGCTGGCCCGTATGCCTGGGCCCGCTTCCCTAAATATCTGCAGGATGCTCCTTCAATGCTACATCACTTTTTACAAGAAGCCTTTGGCACCAAGACCATTGTTCCCATTCTATCCCATAACTAAGTCTAAAGCCTAAATATGTGAAACTGAAAGAATTAGTTACGCTTCCGCTGTTCAACCCTGCCTCCACCCTTTCCCTCTCTTTCTGCCTCCCCGATGTCAGTTTCTACACTGCAAGCCCCATGGGGCAGGGGCTCTTTTTTTTTTTACTCTGATAAAGTGCCATCATTATCTTAAGTATCATTAACAAAAGTACATCAAAAAATCCCAACCTAAGCAAGAGTGCTTAGCAAACATAGCTGTTTTCATTACAGCAGTGGCTTGGTGCCTAAACCAAGGCACCCTTGTGCCAAGCACAACACACACGCCTCTTCCCACGCGCATACAGTACCTGTTTGTAAACGGGCAATGACACATCTTGCAAGTTCCTTGACTGGCATCTCTAAAGTATCCTTCTTTACATTGTTCGCACTTCTCTCCAGCAGTATTATGCTGACAGTTCTTGATATAATTAAAAAAATACAAATTAGAAGATTAGTAACAACCCATTTTTAAAAGGTTTATTATTATTAGGAAGAGAAAAATTATAGATGACCTGCTCCAAGGCATCCATTTCCTCCACACATTAGAACATAAGAATAGCCCCATTGGATCAGGCTAAAGGCCCATCTAGTCCAGCTTTCTGTATCTCACGGTGGCCCACCAGATGCCTCAGGGAGCTCAAACAAGACAACTAGATACCTGCAGAGATATCTACGTTGCCACTCCCCTGAATCTATATGATTGCAGGAATGAACAAGTAAATTGCACTATATCCTTAGTCTCTCAGGGCCAAACTACATGCAGTTTGGGAGAACTACAATCAGAATGCCCCACATCTTCTACTTTTTCTAAACACTATTGGAAGAGGGGCTGATTTGCTTAAGGACCCAGTGTTGAGGGGAGGGAGATTTCCCTCATGCCATTTCCCTGACACTCATACAGAAAGCTGCTATTAGCTGCAGAGGAAAACAAAGATCTATAATGCTTAAAAAAACACCACCACTCTCTTCCAACACTACCTCCCCAATCCACATTGGGAACTTCTAATACAGGCTGTTATTTGGGAGTGGGAGTGGGTGCTCCGTTCCAAGAACCCCTGTGGGTAACAAAAACCATGGATGTTGGAATCTGTGGTTTTTGGACCACCCCCACCCTCTGAACCTGACTGGACCTAGGCTTGTCTGCCCACAGCCTCTGTAGGCCCCAGAATGAGCATTAGAAGTGAGAAAACATCACCTTCAGGGTTTTTTGCGCAAGACTGGAACTCACAATTATATGCCTTTAAATGGCATTCTGAGGCCTAGGGAAGCTTGGGGGGGGGGGACCCACGGGGGATGCTGGAATCCGCAGCTAATGTGGGCCACCTGTACTTCTAATGAAAGTAAAAGATGTCAGGGGAGACATCATGTACTTTGGTTCTCAATTACAGAGAACTTGGTATAGGCAGGTTTGACGCGTAATTGGTTCCTGGACCCGATCCCGTGGCACAAGTCTACACAGACATGTGCCAGCTATTTAACTAGTACAGTTAAATACTGTACTAAGGGAGCCCTTCCCAAGCCTTGGAGGTTTATCCCCAGGTAAAGGAACAATTGTTCCTTTACCCAGAGGAGACTTTTCCACTGTCCCCCTGCAAGATGTAGTGGTAGCCATTTTTGCACCGCTGCATCAGCAGGGTTGGGGAAATAGGAGTGGGCTCTAGGTGACACACAGTCTGTACAATTATTAATATGGCAGAAGCAAGCTTGAAAAAGTGAGTATAAAACCCTCATCATGGGATGATATAAACTATCCTTGTCCTGCTCTTGTCACGACCTGTCTTTTTTCTCCAGTCAAAATGCCTGATGATTCATTCATCTCCTGGAAGATACTGATTTGGCTCACAACTCCTGTATTTAACCCAAAAGTGCTTATCAAATAAAAAGCTAAGGGAAATATTGCATAATGCAAAAGAACTCTGGCACCTAAAACAGTCATATAATGAATACGTACGGTAAAAGAAATAGGAGAAGAGAGAGGGAATTTAGCATGCATCAAATATAACAGTAAAAGAGTTTAGGTGAAAAAAAGGAATGAAGCAAAAAGAAAAGATCCAAGGAGTGGTTTTTCAGAGTAAATGGTTGAAACAAAAGCAATGAAATGGAATTCAAAATCAGGATCCTCAAACAGTGACATTGGTGCAAACCCTTACCCTTCAACAGTGCTCATACCGGTGCAGTAGTTTGAGGACAGCACTATCAATTACAATACCTTAGTGTTATTACGGTACTTTTTTGGTTTCAGGAGAAAATATATATTACTGCAAAATTGCTTTAAGACCAAATTCTGTATTTCCCGGCTGTCTAGATTATAACTGTCAGTTTCCAATGTATGGCAGTATCTTCTCTTCCCATATACATGCACTCTGCATGTACCCTTAGGCAGAACTATATGTAACATAGATGCCAAGCCGCCACTCCAGATTTCTCCTTCTCTGCCAACCCAATAATGTGGCACTTTCACCCAGAACCAGTGGAGGGCAGCTACTCCACTGCCCTGGGTCCAATGATGTCATGATTCTGCCCATTTGCACCCCAGCATAGCATTTCCTCAAAGGGCAATTTCCAAGTTTATGTTACCCAGAGAATTTAGTTGGGGCTGTCTGCTGTGAGAAAGACAAACCCTCTGCTTGCTTCTATATAAGCATCCATAGACACACACAGAATTGCCTTTCTCACTGGAGTTAATTGGGAAGCCCTCAAGAGGCTGGAGAGCTCTGGGGTGAATCTGGATGTCTATCAAGAACTGAATGGCTGAAGCAAAGTATGTCACACATTAGTCATTATGAACAGGTATGCATTTCAAGAACGTTTGTTACTTTTACTTACAATGCAAGTTCCAGAGCCATCCAAGCACCTATCTGAATGCCCGTTACAATGACAAGGAATACATGGTCCTGTGAATATGCCTTTATTCTCACGATAGAATCCAGGACTACATTCCTGTTGAAAAATAAAGGGGGGAGGGGAAGGGAGAGTGAAATGATGGTTTGAGAAAGTGATAACCTGATCACATTAAAAATAAAAAAAATGTGCCGTGAAAAGTTAAGGTGAAAGAAATCAACCCACTAAATATGGCAAGATGGTTACAGGTTGTTTAATATTTATTTTGCAACCTTTTGTCCTGCTTTTCTGGTAAAGAAATGCTCTTAAAAACAAAGCCATCAAACAGACTAAACCAGTTTAAAACCTGAGACAGAGAGAGAAAAATTACAATATAAATCCAGAAATCCATGACAAAGACAAAGTCAGCTCTTTTTAAAGTTAATGAACTGTCTGGAATTTGAAAAATAGTGATATCAATTCTCTGAAATATGTCAAGAAGGATGCTCTCAATTTGAACCCTAGAGGGATGGTAAAAAAAGGACATATTTCATATACTAAGCACAATGTTTTGAAGATACTTTTTTTTTATGGCTGGGGATTAAAGGAGTTAAAGTACAGTTAAGGGTTCAGGTTTTTTTTTATAACTGTCGGATTTTTGGAGGGCTTGGTTTTAATTAATGTTTTGCTAACATCTGAATTGCTGTATAGCTTAATTTTTAAAAGTGCTTGCAATGACATCACCTTTGAATTAACGCAAGCCAATTTCCTGACCTGGGGATATAAGAAGCTGTGCGTAGGAAATGCAAGGCATTCTTTAATACAGAGTACAATTTGTACGCTTAGGCTTGTCCTAGAGACACACAAAGCACGAAAAGAATTTCATCTGGTAGACGCACATTTAGAAGTAAAGCTGCTCTCCTTTTTGATCAGTCAAGAGAAGGTAGTTTGGGGAGGTGAACAACAGTTAAAAAAGAAACACAGGTGTCAAAAAATATGTTGAACTGTGGCTTCTCTGGATATGCAGCTTAAGAAGGTTTCAAGAAGCTTAACCTTAGCTGTTTGACAGCTTCCATGGTTATGGCAATGTCCAACTCTTAGATCTCTTCCCTTTTAGTACCTACAACCATCCCAAGAAGTTCATCTGTAATTAGAACACAGCTCTGCAACATGTTCTAACTCTATACAGAGAATTTAGAGCAATACGACTAAAATCTAATCTTTGCCTTCAAGAGACAATCCAAAATCTAACCAGAAATTTCAGGTCCTTCAACTTCCAAAATATTTTGGGCCACGAACAATATTTTCAGCTTTATATTTTTAGAAGCCACCAACAACGTTTCAGGTTTCCGTTTCAAATGCACATCTTTTGAATGAAAACTTATGTCCTAAGATTTCACATACTGATTCCAACAAAACATCACTAACCAAGAGCGAAGGAGAAACACTAGTAAGGGGAAGGGTTAAGCACCCCTCCCTCGACTTCTCTGGTGCAAACTGGTCTTCCTAAAGCATATCTGCCTATCAGAGGCTGCCATCAGATTTTATTACATGTATTGGTTTACAACGTGTTGTTCTGCACTCAATAAAGCTATGGAAATTCACATAAAAAACCAGTCTTGCAAATGAATATGCTGCATTCTCAGTTTACCTATTTTCTCACAAGAATTTCTACAAGACCAGAACTTGAACCACTATTAAATTATAAAAAGTACCAAAATGATGAGACTAGTTAGCACATTTGGAAAAAAAAGGTTTAAGTTCAACTGGTTCAAGACTGTTACCAAAAAGAGCTGAGTTTCGATCTCACGGAAAGTAAAAGAATATTGACAGATCATTAATATTGAGATATTTATGACTTCACATGAACATATGATGAAAATGAGCAGTTTCATGTTTAACACACGAAAATAATGCACTAGCCTTTAGGATTTAGGGCCCAATCCTATCCAACCTTCCAGTACTGATGCAGCCATGCAACAGGGCATGCACTGCATCCTGCAGTGGGGTTCAGTCACGGAGTATGGTGACTTCAAGGTATGGGTATGTTTGTTGAACTGCACTGTGGCTGCATCAGTGCTGGGAAGTTGGATAGGATTGAGCCCTTAGTGTATCATGTGTGCCTGGGCTTTCTTGGAGGTAGCCCCTGCCTTGTAGAACTCCTGGCCCCATGAAGTGCAGTAGGCTCCTGCACTTTTGCTGTTGTCAGCTAGATACTTACCTTTTTATTTATTTTTTTTGGCAAGAGTGTGCTGCTGTATTATAAATGCTACTATAAATCTCCCTGATTTGTTTGAATATTAATTGCTATTGATGTTTGTTCTTGGTGTTTTTTTTAACTGCATTGCTTTTCATTTTATACATTTTAAACCGCAGTAGGTTTCAGTAGAAGAACAGGATATAAGTAATAAATAAAATGCGCAGTAGGCAGTGAACTGTATACTTATAATTCTGTCTAGGACACTTGGCCTCAGATCCTGCCTCTCCCAGGGACTCATTGTTTATCTTATTCAATATCTAGCAAGCAACCCATGTTCACCATCTATAAAATATGAATAAGAATTAGCTACCTCAACAGGATTACTGTGAGGAAGACACACAATCAAGACTGCAAATCATATTACTAGATTAAGGGTGCAATCCTAAACTGATCTGGAACATGCAAGCCTGCGGGCCTGCGGCTGTATCCAGCGCAGCTTGGGAGCAGGCGGAAGCCTCCACGGGGCAAGGGCATGTTTGCACCCTTACCCTGGGTAGGTGACAGCTGCCCCAATGGGCTCTTCTGATCTGCACTTGCTGCTTAGCAGGGGTAGAGCCGAGGACGCTGTGCGTGACGCAACGGGCGGACTGCCACTCAAAGGTAAGTCCCGCCCAGCATACCAGGTGAATGACGCCGCTGGCTGTGCGGCCCTAACAGCTGCATCCCAGCTCCACCCCCTTCCTCAGGCTGGCATGCCCACCCACCCCCACCTAGAAATGCCCTCTCTCGCACTGCCCAGAAATGCTCTCGCGCCAGCATTGTGTGTGCAGGGCCAACACAAGTGGCTAGCATCAGCCCAAGGGCGTTCCTAGGATTGCACCCTAACTGTAGTAGTAGAAATCTTTAAAATTAATAACTGCATTTGTTAAGCTAAGATAATCCTTGAATAGCTGCCAGCACAGGCATTAAGGTATGGATAACTGCAAAACAAACTAAAAGGTTAAAAGTGTGCTAAACTACAAGTACTGAAGACCAATAATCAATTAAAAGTAACTTTTCAAAAAAAAAAACCTAATAGAATTAACCAATTTAAAGTGAGCTGAAATGTTCAACAATCTGCAACATACAGAAAGTAAACGATACCATTGCTCTCTGCAGATTCAAACACCATTTTCCACCCTCGCCTTGCAGGAAATGAGGATTCCCATTTTGCCATGCAGCCAGCAAAACATCTGCTCCTCGCCCATTTTAACACTGCCACCCAAGCATTCAACATTTCAAAGCAAGGGCAAAAGTGAACTTGCACTTGGAGCAAAGCCTGCCCTTTTCGACACAGAGAAGAACATCCTGGCTAACCACCTGCTGAATTCATACATGAGAATTGTAAGCAAGCGTGTGCAAGCCGAGTTGAGGAATTGCTCAGCTAATGACCCAAACACAAACCCTTGCTAATCAAATCATAATAGCAAACTTTTATAGCAGGTACTATATTTCCAATAGCAGGAAACAGAACAGTTCAGTGGATAAAGAGATTAATATCTGTGTTAAGATCCTGAATCCTGCATAAAACATGTAAATATTAGGGGGGAGAAAGAGAGAGAGAGAGAGAGAGAGAGAGAGAGAAGGGGGCAGATACAGGGGTTGTGCGGAAAAAGAACATACATTACCTGTCTTGGTCTAACATCCCAGTGATTTCGTTGCTGTTGCCCTTGGCCCTGAAGGTGATGATGAAACACTAGCCTCTGCTGTGTAGCATGTACTAAACAATGCCTCAGGCCTATCCACAAAACTAACCAGCCTATGTTGCTTGGCCTCTGCATTCCGGCCATCATTTTGCTTAGCTTAAGGCTTTGGTGCTCCCTGCAGGGCTCTCACTATGCAGCCCTTTTCCTCACACTACCGCTTATTGTTCAGCTTCTGCCTCAGATAAGCAAGTTCTGTATGCTATGATATGCCCCTCCTTTAAACTTTAGACATGAGTCAGGTTGTGCAACACATAGCAGTTCCTGAGGTTAATGAACCACTGTGTGATTCCTGCAAAGGAGCCTATATCTGAATTAAGGTGTGGCAGGCATCACCTTTTCCTTGCCTAACACAGTCAGACAGAACTAGACGATTAGAGCTGTAAATCACCGACTGAGTAATTCTGTGGAAACTTGTACAGTGTGTGTGACTCAGGTGAGCGCTTCTATGGCTTCCTTTGGGCTACATATTTTCATCAGACCAGAGAAAAAAAGCAAAAAGTCACACAAAAGAGGTATGTTGTGAGTGGTGAGCGGGAGAGGAATGGGAAGGGTTTAATTCATATATTAAACACAAGCCTCAGCATGCTAATCAGTTCCATTTTTCATATAGCAGACTGAGAAAGTTACTTAAAATAACTATTGAAAGCATTTTTAAAAGATGCCATTCAGCAAGTACTATAGAACGATTGCAACTCAAGAAGAAAACTGACAGCCCTTGCACATTGACTCCAAACATAATTACTTAGAAAAACAGCCCTGATGGTATCACTGAAATGATGCCAAATAAGGAGGGTGAGTGGAAGACAAGGTAAGGTTCCTGTACTTTTAATACTTAGAACAGTGGTTCTCAAACTTCTTAGCACCAGGACCCATTTTTTAGATTGACAATCTGTCTGGGGCCCACCAGAAGTGATGTCATGGCTGGAAGTGCCATCATTGTGATGCCAGAGCCTGCTGCTTTCCTGAGAATGCAGCAATAAGTTGGGTTATTTCTCAGCCATTTTCCACCAGCAAAGTGAATCTGAAAGGAAAAAAAGCCTATTTGCAACTTTGACACAAGCAAAACAGCTACACAGCATCCCATCTTCCCATATTTTCAAGATGGCTGCTCTAGATGCTTCGCAATGCACCTGAAGTTGGCTTGCGACCCACTGGTGGGTCCCACTGGTATAGAAGAAAGGGATATTCAGTGAGTGCAGCTTTTCTCCCTTCTGCATGATTCCTTCCTCTGTGCAAATTAAGGTATAGGAGCTCTCTTCTCTGACCTCTAGTCACTCCATTATTAGCCTATATAGACTATCAAACTATCCCAAGATTGGTTGGTCATTTGTATTTTGCCAAGTGTTAAGCAGAACATTATCACACATCAGGAAAAGACGTAAGATCGGTATAGAGAGAGGCATCTAGACGGGAAGGGGCAGAAGGTCTCCAGGAGCCAGGCCAACTGAACCATATACCAGACAACATTCCAGGCAGCGGCCTCTGCAATTCCATTCATGTATAAAACATTCCTGCATTGGTTACCAGTGCAAGTGCAAGGTAAAGCATGTGCTAGAATGGTGATCTGTAACTATCCCAAACACTTCCTAAATTGACTTAAACAATAATAGTCCAGCTTAAATTATATCTAATAAGCCTTGATGCCGAGGTAGCAACTGCCGGCAAATAACTGATTCTCTACCTACTACACTACAAAAGAATTATCTCCAGTTTGTAAGTCAGATTCAGAGATTTGCTCAGGGCCCAGTAGAGAAGAATGCAGCAGAGTCAAGAGTAAAATCCAGACTTCTAACTTCAAGGTGTAGGCACATCCCCAACCATCTTCTGTTTGTACATAATGTGGGCAAAGTCTATCATGCAATTTCATATGCAGTATAAGCAAGCAATATATGCACCACTGATATGGAGCTGTTTCCCAGGCAATGATGCATCAGGGGAGATGCATTATGTACAATCACTACTTCTGATTGACTACACATTGGGGAAAGGAGCTCACAAACCAGTGGTTAACACTGGGTGGCCACAGCAGATGGGAGGAGATGGGATCGGTCAGGGAGAACAGAAGCTATCATGGTGCACCTGTGCAATGCTCTTCACAGAGTAATTAGACTGCAGACCAGGGGAAATATAGTGTGCTGGCTGCCAAGTGCACCATGAGGGCAGCTGCACTTCCTACACTAGTCTGGCCTTTCTCTACCATTGCTGCCTGTGAGTATGCAAGTAAGCCCCGGCTCAGTTGGTGCTCTTTGGCAGTGGCTGACTAGTGTAACCAGTCGTGTCATTCAAATGATTTAGGAACAGGAACTCACTTTTGATTGGCACTTGTCAGGAACCCGGAACCAGCCACGGAACCCGTTAGGATCCAGAACGCCCGTTCTGGTCCGTTCCCCCTGAATGACATCACTGAGTGTAACCCACCCACCTCCACATGCACTGTTGGTAAGCACCTCTAAGATCTCCTACATTATAGGAAGAGGCCTAATAGATTCCATCAACCAAACAAGTGGTATCAGCTGGATTCGAGCAGAACTTTGTCATAGGAAACCTCTTCCCTAAGAAAGCCCATCACTGTCTGTCTGAATGGAGTTTTTTTGCAGCAATACCAAACATTTTTGTTCTCACAGGTCTTTAGAGGCCTTACTTAAACTGGGCTAGTTTACACAGTATTTTATTGGTTTTAATAGTTTAATCGTTCTGATATGGAGTTTGTCACTTGGTGGTGGGTTGATTTTTTTTAAAATTGATAACCATTATGATTTTTTAAAATTCCATAAATAGATACCCAGCTGATCTAAGCACAATTTCCACTTTCAGGCTATAGGATAGAAGGTCAGACATTCCACTGAACTGCCATAAAGGTTCATACGTGCTACTCTAGTGCATTTCTAAGACCATCATCATGATTTATTAATTTTTCATTGCTGTAGCTAAATCAACAGTGTTATCATGAGCAATGTCTCGCAAATGATGCGGATCAGAGACAAAGGAAATCTCCTACCTGACATGAATCACCCACATATTCAGGAGGGCAGGAGCACGTCTCTACATTATAAGCAATGTTGCCATTTCCTGTCTTAGTGGCTTCTTCCAGCCCAACCTCACCCAAGGTTAACCGCTGCGTTTCTGTGAAGTACAGGCCTCTGATTTGTAATCCATCTAGTCTAGACAGGACCATCATCATCTCTTCCCGAGATACCAAGCTATTGCTGCTTGCATGCCTGAAGTTTCCCTGCACACCAAAAATACAATCAAAGTTTGACTCTGGAGTAAATTTAACAATCTGCTCAGCACAGACATTTAAAAATCAAAATCAAAACATTAGTCATGTTCACACAGATGCACCACCTTCGAGGGAGTTGCATTGGATTGAGTTATGAGCATGTGCTGCTAACATGCTCCTTCACTATAACTATGGAAATAATGTGTTGATTGCATCTCCGGCCAATCTTATCCATTTTCTTTTTTGGAGTGCTACTTTAGTAATCATTGCACTTAACACTTAAGAGTTTTGGATTTTTTGTTTGCATATACCAATTAGGGCGCAATCCTAAACTGAGTTAGGATGGCATAAACTAAGCCAGCAAAGTTTGGCCAGCACAAGGGCCACCGTATAGTATGTTTGGACCATACTATGACAGTATGGTACCGTATAGTATGTTTGGACAGACGTGAGCTATCCTCCCTGACTCCGAGAGTAGTCCAAACATGCTTTATGGTGGCCCTTGTGTTGGCCAAACTTTGCTGGCTCAGTTTATGCCAGCCTAACTCCAATTGAGGATTGTGCTCTTAATCTCTAGTGGTAATAAATACATCATAAAGGTAAGGTTTGGAAAGCTCTTTCTTGAAATCTGAAATAGTCCCCTTACACATTATCTATGTGTAAGACCAGGGAAAGGAAAAAGTGCTTCAGAAATATTTTTAGAAAAGGACAGTTTGTCCTAGACTTTTTATGGTAACAAGATGTAATACAGGCCCAGGAGAACAGCATAATTATACAGAGGCACACGACTCATTCTCTATGTATATAAGTGCCACCCACCTAATGCCACTAACTCATGCTGATACCAGAACTCAAGGGGTACTGACAGGCTATATGCCTAAGGAATTGTGCGAAGGATCCAGCCCTAATTGATGGACTTTGTTTTAGCTCAACTTCGAATGCTGCAGGGAAAATCTCCCACATCAAAAATGTGATTTGTTTGGAATGGCCTGAAACCATCACCAACACATGTATGACTGATGGCAAAATATGATTAAAGGTATCTTTATTTGTCATGCCTAGGCATGCACCAGGCAAGAACACAGCTTGACTTTTAACTCTCAGGCAAGTAGCTGTACTGTTACAGCACAGTAATTCTGGAAAATATTGCAACACCATACAAAATAACTTGATGCCATGAACACACACAAAAGTACTCCTTTTTCAGCACGTTTTCTACACTGGGATAGCACTTATAATTGCATTACATTTTTTTTCTCAGCTATATTTCTATACAGTATTTACAATATCAAGTAAACGCTTTTACAATATGACATGAGAGCATTTTTTTAGATTGTTCCCGATGGCATGCTATTGAATAATGTCCTTTAGTGATTTATGAAAGTGAATTGTTGAAATTCTTACCTCAACAAGTTGAACTGATCCATAATATTGTCTGTCAGGCAAAGGATTGTTAGGATCCACATAGATTATTTTCATTTGCTGTCCCTATGTAAACATATTGCCATTCAGACTTTCGTGTACTATTATTTATATAGAAAATTAGCATGCTTCTCAGTATTGCAGTCTTAATATGCCAGCTGCAATTCTAGCATTATCTGAATAAACATCAACACCATCACCATCAAAAACATAGCACGAGCATCAAAATATAGCGTGATGATTCTAGGAATTCTGAACTATAATATTTTTTGCATTTTGCATTATTTTAGAAAACTCTACAATTGAAACAGTGTCACAGCTCTGTTTAGATCGATATGGCACCTTCGGGGAGCTTCAGAGCAGATTTTGAACTTGTATACACATTCACCTCATCATTCTCTTGCATAATCCAGGTAAGAAGTCTTAAATTTATCCGATTGTGTTAAGGAACTAAACTGTTCCAGGAGCTAAATTCATATTTTTAGTAGATTTACTATCATAAAGGCTCGTTTCATCTTCTAAATCAGGCTATCTGAAGGCTAGTTCTAACTGGGATTTGTTAACCAACCAAGATATCAAACCATAATTACAACAAATCATAGTTCCCTTAGAAAAGATGTAACAGGAAATGATGTTTTGTTCAAGACTGAAAGCAGAAATTTTCAGTCTCTTCTTTGGCCTGCAAAGCAGGATAGGGGGGCATACGCAAAGGCTTAGATTATGATCATGAAGATTGAGTGAACTGGCCACAGGCAACAAGGTGTCACACAGCCCAATCCTATGCTGGACTGGATTGTCACACAGAAGTATTTGCAACAGCAGAACAGAATTCAGCGGTCACAAAATGGCCACTGGCAGCACGTGGAGCACTCAATCAGTGGCTGTTTTGGAAGTGCTGACACAAGAGGTTGCAGTGGTGCTCCATGTCCACTGATGGACCCCACCACGCCAGCCAGAGGGGTAAGACAGTGGCGGGGTGGGCAAAGAGGGGAAAACTGGGCAGGGAAGGCGATAGTGTGCAACAGATCCAATCCCCTCTTCTTATAGCCTCCCCACCTCTTTCTTAGCCTCAAATTTGCACCAGCTAGCCAACTGGCACAAGTTGGCAATTTAGCCATTGTGGAGTGGGAAGCTTATGGGGGAAATAATTCCATTACCCCTCCAAAACCCGCTAAATTGACCACTCCCCCCCCCCGCATCTGCACTAGTGGGGTGGGGGTAGAAAGGATAGGACTGAGTTCACATTCAGATAAACGCAGAGGCAGATCTAAGCGAGGGCAAATCTCTAAGTTTTGCAAGAAGCCTTACCTTGCAGTGGAAATCACTCCTCTCCTGCACTGTTCTAGCCAATCCTCACAGGGAAAAGCAACATCTTGGCGTTGCTTACTGGCTACAGCAGCAAGGGAGAGGAGGGATTTACATAACAGGGTAAGGCTTCTTGCAACACTTAGAGCTTTGCCCTTCCTTAGATCTGCCTCTGGATAAACGTATTCAAGGCCTTCACCTCCCTTCCCAGTGAGAAGAGAAATATTGAGCGAGAAACAGAGAAGGGAGCCTGCAATTGCAGGTCAGCGCCAAATCTTTCTCCAGATACAATCCTAGAGAGAAAGTATCTTCCAAACAAGGCATAAAGTTTCCTAGAAGCATCTGGATATGGAGAAGGCGGTTTCCTATCTGCAACACATTACTTACAGCTAGCTGTACATCAGGTCTTTTTTCCAGCAGAGTCATGCCTTCGCTAGGTAAGCCAAAGGATTTGACTTGATAACTCAGGTATCCACCATATGAAGAGAGCTGAACAACACATTTAAAATGATTAAGAGAATGATTATAAGAGCTTATGGTATCATTTCTAAGTAGAACGCAATTAGTGTTTTGTAAGGACACTTCCAAGGACACTTCCAGCATAAGTTCTAAGGAGGTGCAACAATGGAGGGAACAAGAAAAGGGCCTGTGTGTCCAAATCAAGAAACTGTGATAAAGTTATTACATCCATGAGCTGCTAGATCAAAAGGAGGAAAAGAGTGACAAGAGAAGATAGCATGATAGACACAGGCTGCAATCCTATGTGCACTTTCCTATGAGCAAGCTTCTTTGAATGCAATGGTACTTACTTCTGAACATGCATAGATTGCACTGACAGTATGGAGAAAAAGAAAAAGCAGAAAATAAGAAAGGTGACCCCAATCTGCCGGGGGAAAGAAGATCAGAAAAAGCCTTGGAAAATAAACAGCCCAAACAGCAAGAAAGATTTTAATATAGATCTTGGGCAATAAATATGGACCGCACCCTTCCACCACCCAAGCAATAAAGAAACCTCTTCAGGTGTCAGGTACCTTGTCTCCCAAGTAAGATTGTGGTGCCACCCAGTACAAATGGTGCACAGAGGAAGGCAACTCTTGAACATCAGCAACGACACTGTTGCTGCCTGGATTGAAAGTTGTAGGGATGTCCAAGCCGTTATCTGCAGCTTTCAGGAGCCAGTTCCTCATATCGACAAACTAATGGCAAAACAGATGGAAGATGCACAGAGATGTTTCTGTACCAGATGCAGCTTTCCCCAGAGAGCAGGAGCTTATTCTCATGAATGCCAGGTTTGTGATGCTCCTCTTTCACATGAGCAGGTTTATCTGACTCACTGCCATGAGCCAAAGTAACTGCTGTTTGAATGCCATTGTAAATAGCCTCAGGATAACATGTGCCTGTAGGAATGGGTTTGCCTGGAGTGGGTTTCCCACATGCATGCAAAACAGTCGTTCAGCGGTTCTCACGCTCTAATATAGAGTTTGAGCCATTCTTGCTGGAGCGGGGATGGTGGCGATGTGACCCCCAGGATTCCACAGCCAGCGGGGAAAAAGGGTTCTCCCCGGGGAAAAAGGGACCCTTCCACAGTTCTCCTGTCTGAGTCCTTCCAGTGACAAAAGTAATAATGTATCATAAACATACCTTAATTCTATGTTTATTTGTACTGCGGCAATTATTGGTTGCTCTGAAACAAAAGCAAGTGGTGCAACCCTTCGGATTAGCAGAGTCCAAATAAAATGATCCAGAACGGCACACTTCGCATTGCATACCTTCAACGTTTTCCTATAAGTCAGTTGCAATAAGTCATTAAATGTTTCCACACAAAGCTCCGGCAGTAATATACACATGAAAACAGCTGTAAAACACACACACACAAAATAATAGAGAATATTGTTCACAGCCTTGCTTTCCAGTGCACAGCAGTACACATGCGAGTGAAGTTGTCTCCTTTTGAAATGATGGTCTCAATCTAAGTGGCACATTAACACTTTTACTCCTTCAGTGCACAATCTCATTATATATTTAGAATTGCATACGACTGTTTAAATTAGGGCCCCTCCAGACACGGATGGCCCTTCCAAGAGAATAACTAAGATGGCCACCTCAGACAGTGGATTGGCAGGGTGGGCCAATCTCTGTCCAGCCATTTACCTCCACTGCTTCCTCCTTCCATTCTCTGAGTTGGAAAAAGGAGATAGAGTAGAAGTGTGGAGTAGAGTGGTGGGCTAGATTGTCTCCTCCACACTTAAGAACATAAGAACAGCCCTGCTGGATCAGACCAAAGGCCCATCTAGACCAGCTTCCTGTATCTCACAGCGGCCCACCAGGTGCCCCAGGGAGGCATGAGACAACAAGATGCTTGCATCTTGTTGCCACTCCCTTGCACCTGGTACCAGTAGCCCTCCACCTTTGTAAGGAGGTTGCACAATCCATCATGGCCTATAGCCCATGATGGACCTTTCCTCCAGAAATCCGTCCAATCCCCTCTTAAACGCATCAAGACCAGACGCCATCACCACCTCCTGTGGCAAAGAGTTCCACAGATTAACTACCCGCTGGGTAAAAAAGTACTTCCTTTTATCTGTTTTAACTCTCCCAACCCTCAGTTTTAGGGGATGCCCCCTGGTTCTGGTGTTTTGAGAGAGGGAAAAGAACATCCCTTTATCAACTCTATCCCTTCCATGCATAATTTTGTATGTCTCAATCATGTCCCCCCTCAGGCGCCTTTTTTCTAGACTGAAGAGCCCCAAATGCTGCAGTCTTTCTTCATAAGGGAGGTGCCCCAGCCCCGTAATCATTTTGCTGCCATTCCACTTCCTTCTTCTTTTTCCAGTCCTGAGAATGTGAGGAACAGAGACTGGCACATCGCTGGGTAAGGGGGAGCAGAATTCGGCATGCTCCCTCAAGCTCTGGAGGGTCTGCCCATGCTTCCAGACAGAAGTATTTGTGGATAACTGTTACTCATGCTCTCACCCTTAGTCACTAGCATAGTCAGATGAAATGCACACAGCATTCTGAAGTTCTTGATTGCAGTCAGAAGTATATACTTAAAATTTGTTTGAGAGAAAGCCCCACTGGGATTGAGCATGGCACTAAACAAACTTAGGTATAACCATACACGTGAGCCTTGGCTTTTATTCTTCATAGCACTGCTATTGCAAGAGCTATAAAGATTAGGAAAATTGTACTGTACTAGAGGCTATGCATAGATAGAGGCGAAAGAAAAATTATGCAACATGCGCACCTGGCTTTTCAAGAGAGCCCATGCATTTCAAAAACAAGCAGAGACATGTGTTCTGACTTTGAAAAACAGATGTGATGCTAATACTCAACTACATTAGTCACACTGCAAACTAGAACTCAGACTAGAAACATGATTAAAACTTCACACTGGTGAGCAATTGGAATTGATTATCTGGAAGCACCCTTGATAATGTATTGTTAATCCACTGCCACAATGGAAGTTCTGAGAAAGACTGGCTCAAAGGAGGAAGTAGGAGAGGTCTTGTAAGACTAGACAGGTCTTCTGAGAATAGAGCCTGCCTCCTGGTGGGGGCAGAAGAAAGCCTACTGGAAGGCAACAAGTAGGGAGAAAGGGGAATTATTGTGGGGTTGCACAGCTGCGCAACACATATTTACCAGTAGCCACTGCTGCTGAAGATATGAGGGTGCTATCCTAAATTGAGTTAGGCTGGCATAAGCTGAGCCAAGAAAGTCTGGCCAGCACAAGGGCCACCGTAAAATATGTTTGGACCACTCTCAGAGTCAGAGGCCAGGACACAGACCTGAGCCATCCTCCCTGACTGCGAAAGTAGTCTAAACACACTTTATGGTGGCCCTTCTGCTGGCCAAACTTTGCTGGCTTAGCTTATGCCGGCCTAACTTCAATTTAGGATTGCGCTCTCAGTGTATATCATCCCTAAGATATAACTAGCAGTGAAAACGGGGGTTACCCGTTTTCTAAGGGTAAGAGCATGAGTAACAGTTATCCACAAATACTTTTGTCTGGAAGCATGGGCAGACCCTCCAGAGCTTGAGGGAACATGCTGAATTCTGCTCCCCCTTACCCAGCGATGTGCCAGTCTCTGTTCCTCACATTCTCTGGACTGGAAAAGGAAGAAGGAAATGGAATGGCAGCAGAAGTGAGTCTAGCATCAGTTTTCCCTTATTCCACTAATAAGCCATTGTCATTTTTAGGGGATAGACCTAACATTTTGCTAAGTAGTGCATATGAAATGGTGGAGAACAGCACCAACCTATCCCTAGGGCAGTGGATGTGTTTTATTTAGCACATAAAACTCTTGGTTAAATCTGTAGACCGAAATTGTTTTTGCTCATGGAGCTGATAGATTGATATGATCAGTACATAATGATGCTCTCTCACATTAAAACCCATGGATGTTTTCCTATTTCTTTGAATGTGAACTAAGTTGAATCCTGAAATAGGAGAAAGCAAGAAACATTTTGCAAAAAAAAATGCAGCAATGTTAGTGTACATTCCCTTCCAACACTTGACTGCAAATCTATATAAGGCAAACTGTTATGCTAACAAATACAGAATCCTCCTGTGGGGCTAATTACTGGAATTTTATAATTACTTTTGATTTCAAGTTAAGGTAACCCAAAGCGCAATCCTAGATTGCACGTAGCGTTGATGCAATGTTGTTGCGTCAACACTAAATGCTTAGCACCGACTTGGGGGAGCGAGCAGCATGCCTGCATCAGCGCTAAAGCTCTGAAGCCAATGCTACTGAAGCTGACGCCGATTCGGGCCATGCGGTCTCCTTGGATCTGCGCCTGTTCTTTAGCAGGCGTAGATCCGAGGAGCACATAGGGGAGGCTAGAGTCTCCCCTACGGTAAGGGAGCACATGCTCCCTTGCCATGGGAGGGCCCTCCAGCCTCTCCTATGCAGCAAAGGATATGGTGCTTCCAAGTCTGCCTCGCCATTCTGGCGCCGCATAGGATTGTGCCCCCAGAGCAATAATTATTTTTTTTCTTATTTTCTAGTTAATTTTTTCTTATTCTTAAAATTAATTATGGCCATGATGATTATTACAAATTAAACCAAGATTGACTGCCAATCAAGATAATCACAGTTATGTTTGAATGCAAAAGCACCTGACCTTACAGAGGCAAGCTCCCGTCTGTGGATTGCAAACATCTGATTCTGTTCCTCCTCTATTACAATTGCAGGGTTTACAATTGGGAAAGTTATATGAACCAGGAGCACATCGATCACATTGTCGCCCTATTATTCCTGGGCGGCATCTACAGCCACAAAAAGAAAGCCAAAAATAATATAATTAAATAATCCTATGCACATTTAATGAGACATAAACCCTCTGTGCTCACTGAAACTCTATAAATGTATTTAAGGACTACAGCCTCCAAACTGCAACTGAATCAGTCTGCAAGCACAAGCTCAAGCCTGATATTTTGCAGTCTGTCACATAGGAACACAGCAATTACATTTTTACATCAGGTGTAAATTGGTATGTGGGCCTAAACCCTAAACCAATTTCCAAGCCCTGATCAAAGCATACGCAAGGCATGTAAGATAAGATCACTGTACATAGGAGAGGCATTTTGTACATAGCTTTCAGTGCATTAATCACATACCTTGATACTAAAGTAAATTTGCACATTGAATTAGGACTTTGGACTTGAGTAATGTCCATGGTCCCAAATGTGACTCCTAGAGGACAATAGCTCTCTAAGCAATAATGAATTTAGTATTTTGCAAAACATTCAGCTATTATGCTTGAGGCACTTAACACTAGCAAACGTAAACCAACCTTGGTTAAAAATTGTACTGTACTGTTATCAAGACCTACAAATACATTCAAGGTGAAAGGACAAAGTAGAAGTTACCCTAAACATATAATGTGACTCTAGGGTTCTGTCAATTTATTTTTATTATATAGCATGCCAGGAAGGAAGCACAAAATGCATCAAAACCACAGAGGTGTGGGTGGCTTTTTGAAAACCAATTGATTTTTTTTTCCAGAACAGCACACAGTGACCAGCAAACAGGATCAAAACTATGCAAGGACAAAGTATTTGTCCAGAGTCCCCCCAGACCCTGGCCTTACCCGAGGGTAGTCTCCACGGACGAGGAACGGCAGCAGCCTCCAGTCTCCCACCAGGGCCCAAGCAAGGCCCTCAGGGAAAGCAGGAGGAAGACCAATCAGGGCGAGCCAGGCCAAAACCCTGGGGACAAAGAGTAGGGCCGGGAGTGATCCTGCAACACCCCCCTCCCCGCCCTTCTGAGCAACTAGGACTGTCTCAGGAGAAGAGGAAGGGCTGGAGTCTCAGGGGAGGGACCTAGCCATAAAAAGCAGCCAGCAGCCGGTGATGAGGGCAGTCGTGTATGGGAAACCAGAGCAGGAGGTTGTGGAGCAACAGCCTCCCACTCCCATGGTAAAGGACCAAGGGTGAAGCAACCCCTTTTCCCTGCAGCTGGGCTGAGGCTGACATTACCTGCTTGAACCGGCTTGACCTTCCTGGGGCTCCCCACATCCTCTCGTCGACAGGTACCGATGCACCCAGTGGGGTATGAACCCCTTTGGACCCCTCGAGCCTACTACCCCAGGACTGGGCCCACCCCAGGGACATGACAGTATTAAAGCTTCCTTAATGCCCCACCACAGTTTTGGCCTGTTTCAGGGACGACAACATACTATTTAAACAAAAATGTAAAAAATAAAACAAAACCAGAGACACATTATGCATTTAAGGTAACATCAAGTTTCACCCTGAGGCTCTTATGGCACCATCCAAAAGGCGCCCTGGGCAAACACAAGCTACTTGCATCAGCTCTTTGATTTTGCAAACATGCCCAAAGGCATGTTTGCATCAGTGTAAGGTGTCCTGGGCTGCTGCAGGCAGCAGAGTCAGCCCAGGCATGCTGAGGATGGTAAAAGGTAAGCTGCCCCCATGCTGGCCAGGTTCAGCCAGTAAGGAGGGCTTTTCAGGTGGGGAGAGGCGGGAAGGAGCAGGAAGGAGAGTGAGGGCGGTCCCGTGGGTGGGGCAGCCAAGAGAGGGGGAAGGAGCTGGGATCTGGTCATTAGGCCAGATCCTAACCCCCATCCCTGGTCTATGCAGCCCTGATCCACTGTGGGTGGGTCAAATTTGTGACTGCTATTTTACAAGCTCAGGTCTGAGCAATCAGGCTGCTGGGGGCTTACCATGGGGTAAGGGGACAAATGGCCCCTTGCCCTGCGGTGAGAGGCAGCTGCTTCCTACCTGGGTTAGGATGCAGTGCAGGCGGGCTCGCCTGCCTGCTCCTGCCAAAGTTGGATTGGGTTGTTAGTCCTATACTGCTCCAGAATGTTCAGTTTGTTCCGATGTGCACACAGAGTTTTCCCACTTGAAAGGACTTCCCCAGTGACTTCAACAAAGAGAGGAGTATCTTGCATGCAAAGAAAGAACTACATTGGCTGAAACAGATGAGCTTCTTTTAATTTACAGAAAGGATATAAATAACTCTATATTGCAGACATTTTCTCCCAACAGATTGAACACAATTTTGGAGCACATATATTCAACCAATGTAGGCAAAGTTGGCAAATCATGTTGGAGACAGGATGTTAAACCTGCAAAAATAGTGAGACATTTTCATCACTAATAACTAACCTAAAAAACAGACATGTCTCCCCACCATGCGTCTTCCCTGCAAACCCCTTGTTGATGCAAACGTTTATAAGTTTAACTGTGAAAATGTAACCTAATAATATGAACTTACTTGCACTGTCCATCAATTTTATCACATTCGGGGCTTGCCGTATTCACAATTCCTGTGCTTGAGCAGTTGCATCCCTCACAACCAGCAAGAGGGTGGAAGCTGAAGTGCTGCTTCACACACACTTCACATCTAGGTTTCACAGTTTGAGGGGGACAAATACATTTTCCAGTTACATCGTCACAAAGACGTCGTCCACAGTTGCATGCTGGGAATAGAAAAACGCATTTTACGCATGCGTTAATTTGTATGTATGGAAGTTACTATTAATTTGAATAAAAGCCTAGAACATCCAAGTGTTGTCTATCTTGCCCAGTGGTGTCATTCAAATGATTTAGGAACAGGAACGCACTTTTGAGTTCAAATTCAAATGTTGAAAAAAAAGAACAAGAAAAAAACCTGGAAGCAGCCACGGAGCCCATTAGGATCCGGAACGCCCGTTCTGGTCTGTTCCCCCTGAATGACATCACTGATCTTGCCTCTTGACAACTTTATTATGCCATATGAGGAAATTGGTGTAAAAGTAACCATCACAACCTGTTCATTCTAAGTTTAGTAGCAATTTTAATCAAGAGCCAGATTTTTGACATGCCTGACAGGAACCACTGTCATTTTTGACATGCCTGATTTTTGACAAAAGATTTTTGACATGCCTGACAGGAACCACTGGGACCTACACACAAAAGCCCACCCTACTCAGTGGGATGAATTCTAACGCTATCTATCTTTCTCTCACTAGGTAACTGTCCAAATTCTCTCTGCTTCCATTTCATGCAGCTATAGGAGAAGTAACTTGCATCAGAAATGAGAGCCAGTAGTGAGAGTATACTAACAGACAGAGCCGGTCTTCCAGCTGAAGATATACGAATATGTTTTCTACATATGAATATTGGACCATTAGTCCATTCATAAATATTGGACAATTAGTCCATCCTGCCCAACAATATCTACTCAGACTGGCTGTCATCTTTCCCAGCCCTAACTGGAGATGTTAGGGATTTAACCTGTGACCTTCTGCATGCAAACCAGGTACTCTACCATTAAGCTACAGCCCTTCCTTCACACTTTATAACAGCACCCTTACCACGATGCCCACCTGAGGGCTGCCCCTTCTCCTCTTTAAACAAAGGGTTTAAACAAATGGCACTCAGATTGGCGGGGAATTGTCAGCTGCCTCCTCTGATACTCGGAGCGGGTGGGTGCTGCTTGTAGCTCATGGAAGCTGGTTCGTGCCAGTACAAGTGGTGCCCACCTCCTCCAATACTCAAAGCACCCAGGTGCCACTTGCAACAGCCAGAAGCAGTTCCCATTGAGCCATTTCACACCACTACAAGCAGTGCCCACTCCCTCTGAATATCAGCACTTGCACTGGTGCAAACATAGCTGCCATGGAGCACCGATCTGAGGGCAGCCCCTTCTCTTCTTTAAACAAAGGGGAGGAGAAGAGGAGAAGAGGAGAAGAGGAGCCTTCAAATCGGTAAGGAACCAGTGGCTGTCTCCTCCAATGTTCAGAGGGGGCTGGCACCGCATGTAGTGATGTGAAAAAGCTCCATTTTATCATATCTTATTTCAATAATTACTAGTTATATACTTACGCCTGCAAGATGGAAATCCATAATATCCTGTTCGGCACCGAGTACATTGACGGCCAATGATATTGGGCTTGCAGTTGCATTGTCCTCCAAGAGGGTTGCAAGTAGGACTAGTGGCACCATTTCTGTGGCAATTGCAAGGCAGTGCCCCGCCATTGTAGGCCGCCACTAATGACTGTGCAGAACTTCTACAGAATGCTGAGGAAGTCACAGGGCTATGAGAAGAAGAAAAAATACCTGAGTTCTGGAATTAAAAAAAAGCATGTTGATAGTTCGCATTGTATTTAACAATTAAATACTTTCTATAAGTCTGCTTTAATTTATAATTGTATCTATATTGCTATTGCAATGCTATTCTGTATTTAAAATAAAACTGAATCCAATCTATGTGTAAAAAAGCATTAAATGCTTTTTTCCCCTCCATGCTGATGATTTTCTACAATGCATCTGGAATATCAATGCACATGCATAGGCACTTTACAACAAAGACATTATAGTATGATAAATAATAAACATACTTGGTGCCAAAATACAAGAGTTACTTACTTAATGTAAAAACTGTTTCCCCCACATTGGTTGATGAAATCATAAGACTTATCCAGAGTGTCTTTATGCAGAAGTGAATTACTGTAGCTGTCAGCTGGAACAACCAGGACATGTTCCTTTAAGTGATGAGAAAATGAAATTATATATTTAATAATTCTGGGCAATTTCCACCCAGTTCAATGAGATGTGTGCCAATGGCCTTTCTATTGCATCTCTGTACTGACCCCAGAAAAAGGATACTAGGAAATGTCTTTAGTCTAAAATAGATTTGAATACAAAAACCTACCAAAGTAAGAGTTTTTCCATTGGGAATTGTCACAGTTATTGAAATATCATGTTCAGAGATATCAAGTTCAATCTGATTTTCAGCCACAACCAGACCCCGGCATCCAGAAGTATGTGGACAAAATGAAGTATTATAAGAACCTAAAGGAAACAAAGTGTTGAAACCTAATCTCTAGAAACTCAAAATGCATCAGAATAGAAACCATTGTAAAATCCAGTTTACCTGACCAGAGGCGTCCTCCATCCACAATGATATGTACAGGAAATGTTGGGTTCTCTGACTGATAATAATGTATGACAAACACATATCTGCCCAAATGTGGCACTCTTCCGGTCAGAGTAATTTGGTTCTGTCAAAATAAATATGAATAAAGTTGATCTGCTGAAAAGCATTAGACTTTGAGCCTTAACCTGTTTGCCATGAGAGAGACATAAGAACATAAGAACATAAGAAGAGCCCTGCTGGATCAGGCCAAAGGCCCATCTAGTCCAGCTTCCTGTATCTCACAGCGGCCCACCAGGTGCCCCAGGAAGGCATGAGACTACAAGATGCTTGCATCCTGTTGCCACTCCCTTGCACCCGGTACCAGTAGCCCACCACCTTTGTAAGGAGGTTGCACAATCCATCATTGCCTATAGCCCACGATGGACCTTTCCTCCAGAAATCTGTCCAATCCCCTCTTGAAGGCATCAAGACGCTGCTTCCAACCACCATCTTTGCATACTCTGTATGGGGTGCTCGATTCAGCACTAAAGTGGAGGCACAGGAAGAGATCCCATAAAATGCAATACAATGTTGAACAGGATTTTATAGAACAGTCTCTGATGGGGAGGGGCTAAACGTATCAGCGGGGTGGCAGGGAGATCCTGGTTTTCTTGGGATCAATCTGCCAAACTTTCCTCATGCCGTGATTTTCCAGGCTTGGGAAATCCCCTAGAGTCCAGAAGAGGACACGGGGTAAGGAATGTATCCCCATTTCGCAGCTTGACGCGGCAGCGACAAGCTAATGGAGTGGGGCAGTTCCGATGCAGGCAGAGGAAAGAACCTGAGCGCAGCAATGGTGCACAGGACAGCTGTAGACGCCCACTTCCAACGTTGAAGACATCATACATGACAAGAAGAAAGTTTTAAGTGGACTTTCCATCCAGTCCGCTTAAAAGAGACATACGAGAAAATTTTAGCATGGCTGGTGGCAGAGACAGAGTTAGATGAAGAATGGTTGAGAGATGGCATAGATGTAATCTATAGAATCAACTCAAGCTTTGTGAGACTTAACAGAAGACCCAGAGAAATCATGATCAGATTTAACAGAAGGAGATTAAGAAATAATGTCTTGAGCATTTTGGAAGAAAAACAAAGATATGTTAAAGAATATCAATTAAGAATTCTTAGAGAAGTTCCGTAGCATGTACGTCAAAAAAGATTCCCATATAAAAAGTTTGTAGCTACTTTAAGAAGAAATTCAATAAAATATAGATGGATTTTAACAGCAGGACTTTTTTTTACGTACAAAGGAAGAAGGCAAAACATCACATCAATTTTTAAGATGAAATAATTCCTAGATAAATATGGAGAAGAGTTAGAGGAGACAGAATATCAAGATACAAAGGAAAGAGAATCAACAGAAGAGACACAAGATATACAGGGGGAACAAAAAAGTTCGGATGAAAGCAAAGAAGAACAACAAGAAACAGACGATAAGGAAGAAGAAGCACAAGAAAGCAATGGAGATCTGGGTCTTTTGGGAGCTGCAGCAGCAAAAGAGCAAAGTAAACAATGGCGGCCAGACAAATTAAGGCTTTATCGTTAAATGTTAACAGATTAAATTCACCAAATAAATGCAAAAAAACTTTTAATCAACTAAAAAAAATTAAATTTAGATATAATTTGCATTCAAGAAACGCCTATTAAAAAAGACCATGTAAGGCATTTGGAAAATGAGAATTTGGGGAAGCTATTTATGGCATCAGACCCGTAAATAAAAAGAAGAAGGGTCTAGCCCCATATGTAAACTCAGAGCTACATCCAGAATTTAAATGGATTCAGAAGACGGAAGAATTTTAGTGGTGGAAGTTCAAACTGAAGAAAGAAAGGCCCTGATTGTTAATATTTATGCTCCCAACTCTCAACAGGAAAAGTTTTTTTCTTCCCTATATCAAATGCTGTTAGATTATAGAGAAATGGACCTATTTTTACTTGGGGATTTTAATGCAGTATATGATAAGACATTAGACAGAAGACCGATTAGAAGAACCGGAAGAGGAAGGACTCTCCCATGGTCATTTCTGGAATTGATTGAATACAACCTGATCGACTCCTGGAGAACTCAGAACCCACAGAAAAAAGAATATACTTTTTACTCAACAAGACACAATTTGTAGTCCAGATTGGACATGTGTTGGATTTCAGCTATGTGGGCTGACAGACAATTTGAGACAGAGATATTGGCTAGTACTTTTGCAGATCATAATCCTGTGTTGTTGACAATGAACAAAAAATTGAGAAGATTTTTTTGGAGACTTAATACTTCTCAGTTGGACAATCAAGAATTCTTAGAATATGCAAAAACGAAAATGGAGTGGTTTTTTAAATTAAATACACAACAAGGAGTTAAAAATCAAACCATATGGGACATAAGTAAGGCTTATTTTAGGGGATTAGTTATAAGTAATAACACGAAACAGAAAGCGAATCAAAATAAAAGGATGAAAGAGCTTCTGCAAAGATTGAAGAAGAAAGAAGATTCTCAATATAACGCAACAAATTTAAAAATAAGACAAAGAATTAAGAGATTTCAACATGAGATCAAGATAATTCAAACAGAAGAAATGGAGAAAAAATTGAAAATGGCTAAACAAAACTTTTTTGAGAATGCAAATAAACCAGGAAGATGGTTAGCCTATAAACTTAAAAAGGAAAGACAGAAAAATCTAATCAGAAGCCTGAAAGATGAAACTGGTCAAGAAAAAACCACAATGAAAGAGATGAAAAGGATTATTGAAGTTTTATGAAGACTTATACAAGAAAAAGAATATTGACAATCAGAAACAAGAGGAGTATATTTCACAGAACAATAGATTAAAATTGACAGAGGAACAGAAGACATTGATGGAGAAAAAAATAACTATGAATGATCTTACAGAAACGTTTGGAAAACAAAAGAGATTAAAAGCACCAGGACCAGATGGTTTTTACCTGCGGAATATAATAAAAAATTAGAAGGGGTGCAATTAACACCATTTAAAAAGCTGATTGATGATATATGGGAAAGTGGAGAAATACCTGAAACATGGAAAGAAGTGACTATAACACTGATCCACAAACCCCAGACAGAATGCAATGAAATTAAAATTTTTAGACCTATCTCTTTGTTGAATAAAATCTTCGTGACAATTTTAGCAACCAGATTGAAGAAGAACTTAAGTACTTGATATATCAAGATCAATCGGATTTCCTACCAAAAAGACAATTAAGAAATAATATGAGAATGATAATAGATATTTCAGAATTTTATGAGATACATTCCACAAGGAAACTTGGACTAGTTTTTCTGGATGCACAGAAAGCTTTTGATAACATCAATTGGGATTTTATGATGAAACAATTGGAAGAGATAGGATTTGGTCAGAATTTTAAAGTGGTGTTGAAGGGGATTTATAATCAACAAACAGCAAAAGTAAGAGTTAATGGAGAATTAACCAAAGAGATACAGATTCAACAAGGAACAAGGCAAGGATGTCTATTGTCACCACTATTTTTTATTTTGTCCTTGGAAATGCTTAATTCAAAAATAAGAGAAGATACAAGAATGAAAGGGCTGAAAAATACAGGAGGAAGAATTTAAGTTACAAGTCTATGCAGATGATATATTTTTTATTTTGGAAGATCCAAAGGAATCACTAGAATTTTTGATTGAAGATTTGAAATCTTATGGAGAAATAGCTGGCATGAAGATTAATTATCAAAAGACTAAGCTTTTGTTGAAAAATGTGAAAGAACAAGAAAAACAAGAACTAAGAAATCTGGGATTGCAACAGACTAACAAAATTAAATATTTGGGCATAATGATAACAAATAGAACTAGCTCATTAATGGAAGAAAATTACTATAAAATTTTAAAAGAAATTCAAAGAGACTATGAAAGTTGGAATAAACTACAGTTATCTTTGATGGGAAGAGTAGTGGCAATTAAGATGACTATATTACCTAAACTTATGTTTTTATTTCAGACAATTCTTGTTATATTAAAAAAGAACTTTTTTCAGGAATTAGACAAGATGACTAAAAAGTTTCTTTGGCAAAGGAAGAAACCAACAACAAGACTGAAATTATTACAAGACTCTAAAGAGAGAGCAGGTTTTGGCCCCCCTTATTGGGAACTGTATTATCAAGCTGCAGCCTTAAACTGGATTAAAGAATGGGCTTACCCCACGGATAAAAGAACACTCAAACTTGAGACCTATGATCTTCAGACTAGCTTACATGCATTTTTGATATATGACAAGGCAAAGTACTTCAGTGGATTCAAACATCACTGTTTAAGAAAAGGTCTATTATGGGTTTGGGACCAAGAAAGATACAAAATATATAATAAAATACCAAGCTGGATTAAACAATTGGAAATAGGATCAAAACCGGAGTGGTTCAGAGAAGACCAAAACAGAACATATTTTGAAATGCTGGATGGAAAAGGTGAAATATTAACTAAGGAACAATTAGAAGACAAAGGCATCTATTTAGATTAGTGGTCTGAAATACAAATAAAATCTAGATTAACAGAAGACAAAAAGATAGGAATCTATGAAAAAGAAATAGATTTTGATAAAATATTCTTAGAAGATAAAGAGCAATACATAAAGAAGATGTATGCATATCTCCTTAGAATGAAAACAGAGGATGAGATGGTAAAAGATGCAATGATTCAATGGGCTAAAATTTTTGGATATAATATCCCTTTAGATGAATGGGAGAAAATTTGGACAACCAACATCAAGATTACCAAAGCTACATCATATAAAGAGAATTTATATAAGATGTTCTATAGATGGCATATAACTCCAGAAAAAATATCTAAGATGTATGAAGGGACTTCAAATAAATGTTGGAAATGCAAAATAGCAGAAGGAACCTATTACCATGCATGGTGGACCTTCCCTAAGGTAAAGAAATACTGGGAGACTATATATGTAACCTTACAAGAGATTTTGAATTGTGTGATTCCTTTTAAACCAGAAATGTTCCTTTTGAATATATTATCAGACATACAAGATATAAAAAAAGAAACATATCATTTTACACATTATAACAGCAGGTAGGATACTTCTTGCGCAAAAGTGGAAAAGTACCAAGATACTGAAGTTAAAACATTTGATAGATAAAATATATGAAATAGCTGAAATGGATGTGTTGACCAAAAGACTGAAAGAAGGAAATTTAGATAGAATTAAGCAATATTGGAAACCATTTCACGATTGGATTGATAAACAATGCTGACATGATAAGAATAATATAAAAAGTATATTTGAAATATGTAAACAAAATTGGTAATAGATAGATGTATTCCCAAGATGTCGATGATTAGAGAATAACTTTTAGAATAGAATGATGTCTGAATGGATGTACTCCAACGGTTGTTGTTACCCTATGTTCATACCTCTTGTCTTACCTTATACCTTTGTCTTTCCTTATACCCATCCCATATCAAATAAATAAATAAATAAATAAATAAATAAATAAATAAATAAATAACAGTCTCTGACAAGCTCTTGTTTGGATTCTCGCTTGGCTCACTGGAGCAATAAGAATAAGCAAGGGATTTGGTCCCCAGTGTGGCTGGTGGGATTGGGCATAATGAATCCAAAAAGTGTACTTAACAGACAATTGGGAGAGCAGGCACAAGGGAGGTCTCTGAGGTATTGCTGTGTCATGCATCACAGATAACTTGCTTCCTCACTTTTCCCTTATTCCTTCTCCATGCCTTCCTCCTTCTCCTTTTCCCCATAAATATCAGATAAGCCTCAGCCTGGTCCCCATTAAGTCCCTTCCCTATGCTGCCCATTGACTTTTTTCTATTCTGTCCACATTTGTCCCTATGAACTTGTGGGCAACCTAGCTTTACTGCTCGCAGTACTAGTTATCTTAGTTTCACTTAGGGATGGACACTCAAGCCATGAAAATACTGTTTTTCACTGATGTCCCAGACTTGGACTCAATTTGTGTCTCGGGGCTAGTGACTCAGAAAAGAGTAATGACTTGAATTTGACTATTCTTTCTCTCTTTAGTGTGTGCTTGCTTGCTTCCATTTTTTCCTGTCACTTCCATGTCGCCCCAAAAGACCTTGTGGGCTGGAAGCCATCCTTCAGACCAATGGCAGCAGCAGACATGGTAGGAGGAAGGCAGTTCATTCCAGAAGACAAGGCTGGGGGGTTGCGGGAAGAAGGCTTAAAGTGTTTTTTTTTTGTTCAAGAGCTTGACTCGTATTTCAAATTGATTCAAGACTCAAGTCAAAATGACTGAAAATTTCCATGAGTCAAGTTGTGATGGGCAAACACAGTCGAGTCGAGTCACCAAGTCACTGACTTAGTGGTTTTGGCACATCCCTGCTTTTACTTCTATTCCTTAATACTGTGTCTCCTCCACAGAACAAATAATCTGACTTGTCAGAACTTTGCTTTTGTTTATTATAAATTAATCTTTTATTTTCCCCCTCCCTATTACTGTACATGTCTTTCCTTAATAAATGTTATCGCATTCAAATTGACATCTGTGCCTCCTGTCTCTTTGGCACACCAGTATCCACTGTGGGTGTCAGAAGTCAACAACCCAAAGACACAAGTTGGAGTCCATGTATATGAGCATATACATATGCACTTGTGCACATGTAGTTAATTAATATTCAAGTCCATGTGGGGCTGCAAGTGAATACACATTCTCTTTTCAAGAGCTGAGTTGCTATAGCAAGCCACAAGTCTTTATAACAGATCAGGCAAATTAATTCATAGTAGCACCTGATGATTGCAAGAACGCCATTGCAGGTCACATCTGGGCTAATATATGTAATTCAGAATATAACTACCTGTAAAGATGTCAGAGTTACTCCTTTAGCTGGATGAGAAGATGGTAAAGGATAACTCAGCAAATCCCGATCTATCACATTTCTTTGCACTTCTGTAACTGTCCCATCCCTTCGTGCATCCATCACCAAAGCTACAGGAGGTATTTCAAACTGAGAGGGGATGCATGAAGCACTAAAAAAAGACAGATAAAAATTATACCATATCTCTGCATAAAGTATCAAATCAATCAAAAGCAAATAAATCACTGGCTTCATTTTAAAATGTTTGCCTGTTGTAGTTAAAGAACAGGAAACTTACAAGTCAATTGACTGCATCCAAACAAAATGCAACTAAAATTATCAGCACGTTTGACCAAAAAAGAAATAATTTAAGGATCCTGTTCAGATGAAACATTTGAAGGAATTTTCAGGAAAGTTTTTTTTAACTTATTAAAATGGCTCAAAGAAATTTCACACATATCTATGCAGACTTGTACACCCTACTGTAAAGAAATTTGCTAGTCATTTGCTAGACTCTACCTAGAAAAGGACTATTTTCCAAACCTTTAGAGTCATTTCAGGATACTCAGAAGGCTAAACTAGAGAGCAAGATGTGCTTGCGAAGTTGTTTGTTTTAATGTTTCAAAAACTTTTCACGACCCACCAAAAATCAGCTTGCAATTCACTGGTGGGTCCTGATCCACAGTTTGGGAAACACTATCTTAAGGAAATCTGAGGTACAATGCCTTACCTTGAATCAGCTGATGGGCCATAAACAGCAGTGCAATGTACTTGGGGCTTCACATATTCTAAAGAAAAGTCTTCTGCTGGAATAATGCAGACTTTGTGCTAGGAACCAAAGATGACAAAACATGTATTTTATCGTGTCACAGTCCCAATATATAAATAAAGTATGAGACTGGGAACCTCACTGTTTATCCTGTCCTCTCCCAGGATACTATCGGTCTAGTCCCACCTCTGTCATCGCCCACTCCCAGCTCCCAGCACTGTTCACTGTAACTACATATTCTTATTCGAGAAAATAGAAAATCCTACCATGATTCCTGGCACTAGTGAAAGCTATTTTAGCACAATTGTTAAGAACCTGAGCAGGACTGGGACACAATTTCCTAGTACCTGAAGAGGTACACCAGATGCCTGCCCCTTTACTTGATGGTACTCTAGTCCAGTAGTCAGCCTTTTTCATTCCTGTAGGTGCTGTGACCCCACAAGTGAAGTTTCGCAACCCCATTGGAAACCCGACCCCAAGGTTGAAGAACATTGGGCTATAGCATTCTGTTCATTAATAAAACCCTAAAAGAAAGGGATCCTCTGTAGCAAAGATACAATGTACTTTGAGACTATTTCATCATCAGTAAGTTACATCCACAGCCTTGCAAACCATGAGATAAAATCAAGGGGCCAAAAGGAGTCAGAACGGGGAGAGCTACACCAGCTCAGAACATCACTGAATCCAACTCCCTGCATTCAATCAAGAATCACCCCATGAACATGATCCATGCTGTAGTTTTCTGCAGACAGATAATATGGGTGAATAATAGCATACCCCTACACAGATCTACTCAGAACTGAGTCCTGTTGTGTTCACTGGGATTTATTCCCAGGAAAGTGTATATAGAATTGCAGTTTTAAAGTGCAATCCTAACTTTGGGCTGAGCCGGTGCAGCCATTCCCGTGCTGGCTCAGTGTGTTGCAAAATATGCTGTAAGGTTTAGGATTGGGCTTTAAGATGTTCTTCATCACAGGTGTTTCCATATATTCAAGAAATAGTGCAGTAACACAGAGAGCAATCCTAAACTGGAGTGAGGCTGGCAAAAGCTAAGCCAGCAAAGTTTAGCCAGCACAAGGGCCACCATAAAGCGTGTTTGGACTACTCTCAGAGTCAGGGAGGATGGCTCACGTCTATGTGCTAGCCTCTCTGACTCCGCGAGTGGTCCAAACATACTTTACAGTATCCTTTGTTCTGGTTTAGTTTATGCCGGCCTAACTCAGTTTAGGATTGTGCCCACAATCTAGATGTCTCTGGTCAGCCAAGCACAAACTCCATGCATTTGCACAATCCAGAACCAAAATCCATCAAAAAACGTGGTCAATCAGAACTGGAAAAGTCTCCAAGAATGCAAACTTATGTATATTCAGAAATAGATTCCACTGAGTTCAATGGGATTTACGCCCAGGAAAATGTGCATTGGATCACAGCCCAATCCTTTATAAATGATTAGTAAAGTTACTTTACTTTACTCCTAAAAGATATTTAAATATTCTGTAACACACGATATGTGGCAATAATTTAACTTGCACTGCATGTCATAATCTGGGAATCATATATTCACTGCTATGTTTTCCTTTTCATTGTGGTTGACATTATTTTGAAAGTGGAGGGCAGAAAAAGACAAGAGAGGAAGTACAGGAATTATGTATCCAAAAGGGGGCAGCAAAGTCTTACAATAAATATTTTAACCACTTGCTAGGGAAATCAGGGACGTGCACAATCAGTTTCTTTGCTTTACAGATGATAATACAGTGGAGTCACATCTTACTGGGTTTTAAAGTCAGTTAATGAAGTTAAAATCATGTATAGACAAAATCACCCTTGAAAATCCCTTAAATTGCTTGAATTTGGGGGCCATGTTGTATGGAAAATATGTACTGTGTCTTTAAGAATTAAAATCACATTAAGAGATGGTTGATGGAACTGAGACCAACTGAAGGAATAGCAGAGTCACATCACCCATCTCACTTGGAGCATACACTCCACAAAGATGGGCGGAATTGCCTGAGGTGCTATTTAAACTATTTGCCCAGGATGTATAGTTGAATTTGTGTAAGATTCACATATGATGTGTTTCCACTATAATAATTACTATTCTCAGCTGTGATTTTGAGGGCAATTGCACCTGCTCCTTTCCTGCCTCATAGGAGAAGTTAGAAAAATCACACAGAGAAGTGTAAACACACACCAGAAGGTTGCTGAAACTGGTTCTTATATAGGATAAGACAATGGCATTTAACAGTTATAAAAATAGCTATCTTTGCACATACAAACGTTAAGATTATTGCTGTTCTGAAGTTTGCTTTTAATGGCGGCAATTTCCATATACCTATCTAAAACGTGAATATATTAGAAATAAAAGGTTAACAGGAAAGGCTTCTTGATTCCTTCTTGGGAAAATATTGCAAACAGAAACTTACCAGGAGGAAATCTATTGATGATGCCCTAAGGCGTAAGTTTGTATCAGCCAAAAGGTCATAAACTGCAATGCGATTCATATTGTCAACTACAACACTCCGACACAGGAAGCTGTAGCAAACACAGGATTTCAGAAGTAGTTATCCTGAGCTATAATTCTTTCTACACCAGCTGTGCTGGAATTCTTCCAGCCAAAAACATATATTTCTTCCACCTCCTCCTTACATCCCACAAAGCAAAAAACCAAATTCTCTTCATGGATCAAGGTAGCCAAAAATTATATTAAAATCTATTTGCATTAATATTTTATTCCTTGGAGATTAAAACCTATGGACAAATAATAGCATTCTATTTAATACAACTGTAAAAACCAAGATTTTCTACATATCTAATGACTTCCTATAAAATCCTCTGAAAAGGCCTGAATGATACTGGATAACGGTTCCCTAAGATGGACAGTCCTGTTGCTGTTGCTCCTCATATTTTTAGTTTCCTGCTTTTCTTTATAATTTTTTTTGTTTCAGCTGAGTTTATGTATTCTGAATGTATTGTATTTTGACGTATTTGATTGAAAGGCAGCACACAAATTTTAAGACAGATAAATAATTTCAGATTTTCTCACCTATATTTGCAGCTATATATATTAATCTTTTCCTCCATCAAATGCCCAGGACTGTTCACCTTCACGTTAGAAACATATTTCTGATCACGTTCATTAGCATACTCAAAGACTACCATATACCGACCAACTTGGGGAACATTTAGTCTTATTTGCAGGTCCACCTAAGGAAGATGCAAACATTTGAATATTGCCAAAATAATTATTGCATGAATGTATGCAGGCTGCTCTCACAAACATGTAGGAGCCTTAAAAGCAAAGGGTGGGCAATGTGGGGTCTGAAAGCTGAATCCAGTCTGCTAAAGTTTTTTTACAGAGAAAAAAATCCCCCTTTCCCCATAGAATGATGGGTCCATAATAAAAGTAATATTGTGGAGATAAACATAGTTAAAGTGACCCACACTGTGAGACAGTCACATAAAAATGGAGTAGTCTTACCTCTTGACCACTAATGTGGGACATCAATGGATGCATGGCTGTTGGCTGCTGAAAATCAACTTTCCGGTACTCTCCCCCATGGAAAAAAAACGTTACTGCTGAACCAAGTACACAAGGAAACTTGTCCAGTGGCAAATGTTGATACTGTAAACAACTGTAAAAGAAGAAAAAACAGGGATATGAGCATGCTTAGATTTTTTTTAAAGCCTAAGGTAATTGTCTCATGGATATACATACAGTAGATACACTAACTTATCTACTGTGGAATGTCCTGAATATGTGCAAGGTTCCGTAACTGGTAGTTGTAACAGGGGTGCTTCATAGTAGTCGCTAGGTAAGAGTACCAGATAATCCTGACAGGAAAAAAACAAGATTTGCGTAAGTATATTTATTGAACAAACTTAAAATGATCACTGCAGAAAAAGTATACACTGCATATTTACAAAAGGGCTTCAATAAAGATTGCGAGAAACTGACTTAAGTCCGGTCCAACGGCCCTTATTGCCAGCGGTACAGGCGTATCGAAAAGTGTCTCAAAAGTGCCAACTCGTGGTACTGTAGGAGGAGGGAGTATGGGTGCTGGGCTGGCACTAGTGAGTGTCAAAAGGATGGGCTGCTGGTGCTCCAGCAGCTGCAGTGAGAAAGTAAACGCTTTCTGGGTAGAAGGAGAGGCAGGGAAGGGTGGAACTGGGCATAGGGTAGGGAGGATTGAGCCCACATGGGGGGGGCAGGACCAGTGATGTCATTCAGGGGGAACGGACCAGAACGGTGTTCCAGATCCTAACGGGCTCCGTGGCTGCTTCTGGGGTTTTTTGGGGTTTTTTTTTTCAACATTTGAATTTGAACTCAAAAGTGAGTTCCTGTTCCTAAATCATTTGAATGACACCACTGGGCGGGACCCAGTGATGGCTTCCACCACCGGATCCTATACCCTGCCTCTCGCCAGGCAGCCCTACACAGAGCAAAATAGCCTGCAGAGACTTGAGGAGTCCCACTGTGGGGACCAGGGCACCCCGGGGGAAGGGGATGAATATTTTTCCACAGGTAGAGCGAGTTGTGTGCGCGCACACATATGAACAGAATCTGTTTTCACTATAAACACTATAGCTATATAGTTATAAACACTTTATACGTTATACAGGTTATAAACACTATAACCATAGGTGAATTCCTTACCAGAAGGATTCCCTCTGCCATGATCTTAAAAATCCAGGTTCCAGGTACAAGTAGAAATGGATCAGCAAAACCCTTTCCTGGGACAGTTACAAACGCTGGGTCTCTACTGGGTGGGAACACAATATCTTTGCTCTGAACAGTCCCTGCCAGCAAACAAATCAATCAATAAAACTATTCTTTGATTATTCATGATCCGACAACACCATTAAAACAAGATAGGCAGCCAGAAGGGATTAAGGCAAGGGAGCGAGTGAAGAGAGTCTGACTCTGATCTGTCAGCACGGATCCCCTTCCTTGACGCAATATATAAAATGGAATACGTATGCACCATTCAGAAAGGGCGGAAATGTAGAAGATTGAATACTTCTGAGAATACTATGCAGCATTCAGTCAGATCAGAATCTAGCGCCATGATGCTAAGTTCAACTTGGAGGCTTCTTAGAAGACAATTTCACACATTACACTATCACAAACCAAGGTTTGCCACTATGTATGCGCCAGGAAGTTGCCACCAACGCAGGCTCTCTGATCCATATAACTGTATTAAAAAAGTGCCTTTAAACTCCTCTTTGGTGCATTCACACTTAACAATTTTTAGGCATAAACATAAAAAAAATCTTAGTTGCTTCCTCTGGGAAACTAAAGGGTCCCACAAACTGTGCCCATAACAATTTGGGTCACCAGCCATGCCCCTTTCTACCACTCATTTACTCAGTGACCCTGTGGCAGCACCCATCACCCTGGACAGGTATATATGAAGAAGCACAAAGGTTGTTATTTCTAAACATAGCAATATGAGCTTGAAAATATGTTACTGAGAGTGCAATCCTTACCTGAAGTTAGGGCAGCACAGTTAGGCCGCAAAGTTTGGCCAGCACAAAGGCCACAGTAAAGCACGTTTGGACCATTCTCAGAGTCAGGAAGGATGATGCATGTTTGTGCGTTGGCCTCTCTGAGGGTGTCATCCTTGGTGCCCTGTAGTGTAGACGCTAAGTGCATCGACAGTATGCACAGAGCGGCAACGTGGAGGCACCGAGCGGCACCCCCGGGTTGGCTTTCTCACTCCAATGTGAGGCGTGACGAGCTGGGCCAAGGGAGGGAGTGGCAGGGGGAGGGCGTTTCTGGGCTGGAGGAGGCTGTTTAGCAGGCGCAGATCCAAGGAGTCCATAGGGGAGGCTGGCTCTTGTGCCCTTGTGCCGGAGAGGTTCCAGTCTCCCCAAAGCAGCGCTGGATATGGCGCTGGCCGGCTGGCATCACCATTCCAGTGCTGCTTAGGATTGCGCTACCCCTTCAAGAGTGGCCAAACATAGTTTACAGTGTGCTGGCCAAACCTTGCTGGCTTAATGGGGCCAGCCTAACTCCAGGTCAGGATTGCTCCCTGAGTCTTCAGTAAAAGTTTAGGCCAACAACTATTCTGTTATTACAACATAGAGAGGAATTCAGTATTCGTATTTCAGATTCTATTACACCAATACCATTCCCTATATCCAATTCTGGAGACAAGTAAAAAACATTATTTTAAAAGCACCAATGCCAACACTAGCCTAGCATCCTAGAAAGCATCCTAGAAAGTGATGAAGTTTTAAATGGGGCAAGCAAGCTATTAAAAAGAAAAATACGTATTAAGGATGAGGCAATGAGTGCCATGCACATGAAGGCAGCCTTGGAAGTATTCTAGGAAACTACAGCCATTGAAATGGTCTAATTAGTAAACTTGGGGCCCATGTACGTGATAAAGGTTGGACTTATTTATCCAAACTATTGAAGCTAATTAGAACATGAGGAAAGACTTTGTTTATAAATTTTCAGGGGATTTGTACTTTTCTTCAGGCATTTTAATAAGCCCCATTTTAATAAGGAGGGAGAAATTTGCTCGGGGCATTATATATCAGACTGGAAATGGTTGCCACCACATATTCAAATCTAATTCTAAAACCATGAGGCCTAGATGTTTAAGCACCTAAGTTAACAAAACACAGCCCCACAGCTCATTCGCAATCAAGTTCCAGGGGAAGCTGGGACAAAACCCTGAGGTGGACATTCTAATGTTTCACTCAGTCCTAATTCCCAACCCCCTTAAGTGGGTTTGCAGACTGGCACGAGCACACTACCTTTCAAAGGAGAGGGCTTGAAAATTAAAAATGTTGGCACTGCTGAGAGGATATTGACTGCTGACACCTACCACTGCCTGGTATAACAAAGCACAATGAGGAAGTTTATTGGGTGGTGGTAGACAGCAGTGTATACTACAGGAATTTTAGGGCTGGCTGCACTGGCCCTTCCTCAGACTTCGCCCAACCCCTGGCTGCCCCCCCCCCCGTGTGTGTGCGTGCGTGCGCGTTTTCTTGCCTTTTCACATATGTGTGCAAAAAGCACATACCTCCTCCTTCTATTTCAGACCTGACAAAAATAGAAGCTGGGAGTATCAATCTTTACTCCAAATACCTCTGAAGCAACTTCGTCTCTGAAATAACTCTGAAACTACTTCAGTATCCCAAACACGTAAACAACCTCCCACATATCTTTTAGCTCAACTAGTTCAACGTACAAAGATGCTTCCCAATCACCTGCTGCATTCTGCAGTTGTCATGTTTACCTACCTTTGTGAGGCCGAGATTGATAAGCGATTATTTGGCCAGATACTATTTCAGTTCCAGGATTAATATACCTCAAGATAACATGAAATAAATATAGGTTTGATTTCTCCACATTCAAAGTTATCCTCACTTCACTCTGTAAAGGGGAAGTTAATAAACAAGAGAAAAAAAAAACAGCCTTAAAGTGCCAAAAGGATAAACCGTTAGAAGCCATGCAAGCTTCTATATAGGAAAAGGTACAAACATGTACATACACACACACACATGCAAATGCAGACATGTAGGCAAAGGAAAAAAAGCATTTTCCTGGGGTAAAAAAGAAGAAGAAAGGCAAACCTAGCAAGAAATGTAGTTCACTTACAAGTATTATTAGGGTCAAAATGTTTTCCCTCAGCAATTGAGATCCTCCCTTTAGAGCTTTTTGAAACCAAGCTGACATAGTGTAGTACTAGGTGGAAGAGCTTAGGAGAAGCCACAGGGACAGGTACTACCACCTCTGGCTGGGAAAAAAAGAAGCAAAGAAGAGGACAGGAAAGCATATTATTTAACACTACCACCCAAATGAAAAAATGTTCTAGAACAGTGGTTCTCAAACTTTTTTTGACCGGGACCCACTTTTTAGAATGGCATTCATGTCAGGACCCAACAGAAGTTATGTCATTAACCTGGAAGTGATGTCATGGGCTGGAAGTGACAACATCAAGCAGGAAGTGCCATAATTGTGACATCATAAAATGACACCCCTGGAATGCAAACTGGCATTCTTGGACTGCAGCAATTGCACAACGATGAAACACCCCTGACAGAAAGCAATATTAGGACAAATTATTATGTTAAAGCACTGAACTAAAAACAAAATTAAAAAAATCCTTACTTGAAAATTCAAATTGTTAACACTTACAGAAGGAATATAGCAAAAATAAGGTCTGCAGCTTCCAAGATGGCTGCTCCCAGCTTTCTGCGACCCACCTGACATCAGAGCACGACCTACCAAGAGGGTCTTGACCCATGGTTTGAGAAACACTGGTCTAGAAAACATTTAGCATATCTGCAAAATGTGGCACTCTAACTGAGCACTTTGGCCATCAGCAGCTCCCTCCACAAATTGGAGCTCCCATGTCCATTCACGGAGGAAACATCCATCTACAGAGGTACCAAAGGAAGAAGCTTCAGTGATGCCACCCAATGTTTTTTAAAAAATTGTGATGACAAGTTTTGACAGATAGATCCTAGCAGCAAATCTTATCCCACAATCCAGTCATAAGCAGATGCCCTGTTCTGTTGTGTGGTAGTCTTTTCTAAGTGAATTTGCTGAGAACCACAGTAGTATGAGGAAAGGTGTGTCTGTGCATAAAGTGGACGACGGAAAGTTGCAGGCTAATGTTCTATCATGGATGATGCACCTTCTACTGTGGATGTTCTCCAATCAGTTAAACAAGCTTCTCCAACAAGCTTAAAGTTGGTTATTTGAGAAGAAACTTTGTCATAGGGCAAACCTCAGAATTGCAAGGATACAATCCGGAGAAACAATGTAAATCATGCAATGGGACAGTTTGCAGCCAAACTACATCCTGTACTTTCCTGCCCTGGTCCTTCCACTCATTCTCCTCCATCATCCGTTGTAGAGAATATTAAAATCCTACTTGCTAAACAGGTGAATGAAGAGGGTTAGCAGGGGGGACTGGGAAATGAATGAGCATCTACTGTATTTCACGGTGCCTTTTCTGCTTGATCCTACCTAGAATTTTGGAACCTTTACACCATATGATTATTTTGACCTGCTGTTCTGCATAATTTGGCTCTGTGAATTATTGACTGCAGTTTTGAATTAATGGCTGCTTTAGATGTAATGATATTTTAAATTGTTATGAACTGCTTTGAGAACAAAAGCCGTTTTTGTCCTTGAAAAGCAGTCCAAAGTATTTAGTACACGAATAAGTAAGACTCATTGTTCACAGGCACTGCAAAGGTGATAGCAGTGGGGAATTGTAGTAGTTAGTTAGTACTACTTAGACTTTGTTAGCAAATATACAAACTCAATTTGATACATATTTAGCGTTGCATGCAACTTGTTTTGTTCCTTCATTTCACTTCATCACTTTTCTATACTATTTACTTACCTGGGGGTAAGTCCCACTGAACACATGTTACTTCTGAGGTTTGCACAGCCTTCTGGGACACACGACTACCCAGAGTGCCCCTGCCACCAGATGAGCTTGGAAACGGAGCAGCGCTTCAGTGGAACAGTAAGCGCCACTCGGGACAGGAAAGGGTTTTTCATGGTGCAGCAGTCACAAGTCTGGTGACCGCTGCTGTATAGTTTTCATCTAGTACCACCCAACTGCATCCTAAACACAGTTACAGGGAGTACGCCCTACAGGGGCAAAGCAGGCCTTACTTCTGTTCTGATAAATCATGTAGGGATTTTGACGTAAGTGGGCTGAGAGTAATTGCACTTTCACTAGTTTGCTGACACTGTGGCTCATGACACAAAGGTAAACGTACCTGAAACGTTTTTGCATGTTATGGGTACAACCACAAGATTGCCAGATTATCACAGTTCTAGGAATACATCACAGGCTATTTCTATCTCAAAATCTAAGTACCACACACACCTGTTTCCCACCTGAAACCTCAGCTCTGACTGTGGGACTCCACAGTCATCAGCACCTCCTAACCTATGGCTGAGATCACGAAGAACACATATGACTGCAACAGACACGTACTATTCCAGAAATTGTGAATGTACAATTTTCTTGCAAGTGTGAAGACCTATATGCTGATATTCAATACAATGCTGACTTCAGAACTAATTCAGAGTGCAATCCTCGAGTGGAGTTAGGCCGGCATAAGCTAAACCAGCAACATTTGGTCAGCACAAGGGCCACCATATAGCGTTTTTGGATTACTCTCGGAGTCAGGGAGGATGGTTCACGTCTGTGTGCCGGCCTCTCTGACTCCAAGAGTAGTCCAAACATACTTTCTGGTGTCCCTTGTGCTGAACAAACTTTGCTGCATTAGAGTATGCCAGCCTAACTCAGTTTAGGATTGCACTCTTAGACGCTGTTCTTTTCCTGCATGAGGTCACTTCTGCATTGTGACTTTGCTATTACATCTAGCACAGTTTTCCATATAGACCATCTCAAGAGGAATCTCCATGGATGTGTTGGATTTACTGCGTCTTTTGTCACTGTGTCACTGTGTCTTTTGATGGTGTGGATGTCTCACAAGTAATTGGAAGCATTCACATGACAAACTGCAGTAGCACTGCAATCAGGGCATGCACTACGACTACTTCAAATATCTTTCCACAGAGATTTTACATACCAACTGATAGTAAGGCATATTTCCTTCTATACATCATCCATGATAACCTAAGCAAGACATTTCTAGGAGGCTTCAGCATTCATGGAAGTTATGTTTTTCAGTCTCTTCCTCAAATGCAGAGGGGCTCAAGAGAAATAACACATGCACCCTCTTCCTAAAGCTATTGCAGATACAAACAGCTAGCCAGTTAAATACGTACTTGTATGGAGGACATCTGTGCATAACCTCTCCAACTAAAGCCAGGAAATTCTTGAGGATCGTAACCAAATCGGATGGCTCTTCCATTAGGAGTTGAACCATCTTCAACTTCAAACTTAATGTGATGGAGATCCGGAAAATAATGGTTCTGTGCAGGCCTTTTCAGAAATACAAAATTAAACAACAAAGCAACAACTTATTTCCGGAAAATGTTTGGTTTTCTATATGTTACAGAAGCACATGAATCTGAGAATTGTTCGGTTGGATAAAAAAAAAAGTCTACCAGGTCCAGCATTCTCTTTCAAGCAGAAGCCATACAAATACCTCCTGAAAGTAAGCACACAAACAGGACATGAAGACAATTGCCTTTTCCCTATTGTCTGTCCCCAGCACTTGGCACTTAGAGATATAAGGACGCATATAATTTCCTCCAAGCATACACAGTACATGTGCACAGGCCTGGCCTGTGTGAAAGCAACACTCAAAGCAATACCCCAGTTTTCCACCCAAGCCCCCCACTGCTTTTTTAAGCACATAACCTCCAACCTCCCCTTTACCACCAGTTCCACTTCCTACTCCAACGCCCATCAGGCCACTCCTTCAAAACAAGTTGGGCAAGGGCATGCAGGGAGCAAAAAGGAAATTTAGACTAGGCAGTCCGGTGGGAGGCAGCAGCACAAACTTGTTCTGGCTGAGAGTGATGAGAACAGGCTCACTTCCAGCAGCAGCAATTCTAAAAATGGGTGGGTCACCACCACCCCAATTGTCTTTCTCATCCATTCGCCTTTCAGGGAGGTGAGTGAGAAGAAGACTGGAGCAACAGTAGGATGACGCAACCAGACTGGCCATTGGTCAGTGAAGGTGGCACAGGGTCCAGGGCACTTCTGCAAGTTTGCCCCTGGAAGCAACTTCTTCCAGTTACATGGGTGGCCTGGGAAGAGAGGGGCCATAAGCCCTGCTCCTGCTCTCCATGTGCTCAGCAGCATTATTATATATATTATATTAATATTATTATATATAATTATATTATTATATTAATATAATAATATAATTATTATATGCATATTATATATATGCAGTTGTTCTTAAGTTTGGTGATGGTAGGGAATGGAGTCTAAGGAATGGTGTGAAAAGGGGGGGCACACTCACATAGGCTGTATTTTCTAGCCTTCTGCAGAACTCGGAAGCATCAGGGGCAGGACTAGAAGGCAAGGAGACATCAGGGCAGGAACAGTTCTACTTTGCTCTCCATATATATGAAGATGGGCTTTGGATATACAGAGGGTTTTGTCTTATGGGTGCCCCTATTATCACTCTATATATGGTTCCATTTAGTGCTCCCAGCTCTTGTACATGATGACCACAAAATTCCTATGCATGAGACTGTGTAGATTTGGGATTGAAGCCTAGGGATATTGTGGCCACCCTGTGTAGATCAATCCCCATGAAGTTGACACCCACTATGATAAGAATAATGTATGATGTCAGCACCTGGTTTAACTTGCCAGTCAAGAAGAAACAGCAAGAAACCTCAAGGAAGTTTTAAAACACAGATGTGGTTGACAAACATCGCTTTCCCAGCTTACTTACTCATTGCAGAACTTTCCAACTATGTGCCTTCTGCATTGGCAGGCACCTGTCAGATCATTGCACACAGGACTGATAGATCCTCCTACATCACATTGGCATCCTGTAAGGAAAGAAAACAATAAAATTTCTACTCGAATAATATAAAAATATACATTACTAGAATAAAGACCTGTAGGTTTTTGAAACAGAGAGGGGAGCACTCGCCATTCTTTTCTAAGGCTATAACAACACTTTCCTGAGAGTAAGCCCCACTGAACCCAATAACACTTTCTTCAGAGTTGTGGTGCAAATGTCTTTAGAGGCACTCTAGAAATACGATGTATTCAAGGTTACTGTCATCAATTTTAAGGGAAGCACATACACATCTCCTCTCTGTTCTGGAACAGCCCCTGAATCTCACACCAGTGCGTGTAGATCCAAGATCATGGCCCACTCAAGGTCCCCATACTCATAGAATCATAGAGTTGGAAGACACTCACAAGGTCATCTGATCTGCCCCCCTGCCTACAGCAGGAACTCCTCCCTAGAGCATCTCTAGCAGATGTCTGTCAATCCTCTCCCGGAAAATCTCCAGTGAGGAAGAATTCACCAACTCCTTGGTGATTCAACACATTCAAGAGTCACAGAAGGGCAGAAATACAAAAGGTACTAGCTGTTGCTCTTCAAAGCACTGCATAAACTGAATGGAATAATAATAATAATAATAATAATACATGTATTTATATACCGCCTTTCTTAAGATCACTAGATTTCTCTACTGACTGTAACTCAAGGCGGTTTACATAGGCAGACTTTTATTCATAAACACGAAGGTTTTTACAATTTACAGAAATGTTCTATCTTTCAAGAACAACACTCATACAGATCTTTCTTTCTGGATTTAGCCTTCTTTCTTAGCCACCCATCTGTCTTCTGCTGGCTGATGAGGCTTCCCTGCTCCCACCAGAGACGCAGCAGACTTCAGCACACTCCTCCTCCCACGAGGCAGCTGGAACTCAGCTTTTAATCAGCCGCAGTTTGCAAGGTCTGCCGCTCACAGAGACTTCCGGCAGTCCCGAGCTCACGACCTTCAGATCTTCAGCTGTTATCTTCGGGCAAACGGAGGCATTAACCCTCTCGGCTAAATCTTCTAAAGAAGCATGGATATAGTACTTGTATGCAACCTATATAAGCTGCAGCCTACATAAGCTACAGCAACAGCCTATATAGTAAACTCCTGGTGTTACTGTGCTATTATTTAGCAAAATAAATGACTGGAGCAGGTCTGGCCATACCATGAAACAATGTGAAGTTTTAGGTATGAGCAACTAATGCCAGACAGGCCATTTTTGGTTGCTTCCACCTCAACATATTAAGAAAAACAAACGAAAGGGCATCATTCTGAAGTTTTTCCTTTCTTGTTCTCCCGTTCAAGGCAGGCATATAGAGGCCTGAACTAGCTAACCTGGAAAAGTGGGCTATTAATCTTAATTTTTGTGAAACAACTAGAAAGATTATATAGATAGACCTTGCTTTACAACAAGGTCCCATTCTGGTAAGAACTATCACAATATAAATTGGTAAAAATTATATAATGTAAGTCAATGATAAACGTTCAACTACAAATATTCTAATGAAGCAGTGATTTGAAGGCTATCAGAAATATGTATCCCTACGCCAGTGGTCAGGGAACAGGGGTAAATTACCCCAAATGGGGTAAAAATGAAATTCCTGGGGGTAATGGACAGATAGGAGTATGCCCCGCCCCCCTTTTCCCTCATCCTTCCTTCATGACCAACGTTCTCTCTTCTGACCAATGGGAAGTTCCTCTCATGCTTGATGGATTTCCCTTGCTTCCAGTAGGAGATTAGAAGCAGCGTTCTCCTCCCTTCCCAGGTGGCGAAGAAGGCTGTGGTTATCGATCCCGCTGCTGGTAGAGGGAGAAGGAAGCAACAGCAGAGAAAATGGCGGCTGTGGCTGCAACTGCAGCGGTGCCGGGTGATGGGGGAGCCGGCGAGGCCTAGCCTATTCCGGGCAGCGAGACCGGCGCAGACCCGCTCCCGGCTGGCACTCAGGCAGCCATGGAGTCGGTGGTGCTCGATGCCAGGGAAGAGCCCGAACCAGCTCCGGGTGGGGAGGCCAAGGAGCTGCCGCCGTTGCTGCCACCCAGGAGCTCAGCAGGGATGTGAGACGTACAGGCATGGGGGGGTCCTCTGGTGAGCGGCTGAGGTGTGTGTGTGTGCATGTGCCCGCAGGTGCGTGCACGTGTGTGTGTGTGTGTGTGTGTGTGTGTGTGTGTGTGTGTTGAAAGGACTTCTGTGGACGTGCCTCTTTGTGAGCAGCTAGGGCTCTCCCTGGGTTTGCCCTGTCTTGCTGTCCCAAGGAGTGGGGCGGGCGGGCAGGCGAGCGAGCGGGGGGAGGGCTGGGGTGCCTGCGCAGGGAGTCAGGGACACAAAGAGATGTGGGAGGCAATGAGGCAAGGCGAACAGCAGAAAACAAAAACAAAATCAGAACTGCTGTTGCTGGCCTTTGTGTGTGTGTGTGTGTGTGTGAGAGAGAGAGAGGGGGGGGGGAAGAGAGCCAGCCAGCCAGCCCCAATCTGAATTCATTATAGAGAGAAATCTTAAGCCCAGCACCTAAACCTGTTCTCAAAAAGGTAAGCTAGTTGTAACCCAGAAGGGTTGAATTCTATTCTCTCAAGGTCTGCAGGTGTACCCAAACTCTTTACAACTTCGTATTTACATAGCATTAATTAAGCTCATTATTTAATCAAATAAAAAGCAATGGGTTCCAATATGTAATTTTTTTCTTTTGTTCTGGTGGGGGGGTAACGTCAAGGGGGTAACGTCGGTGTATCTAAATATATTTTGGGGTAAAAGGTAAAAAAGTTCCCTGACCCCTACCCTACGCAGAAGCTCTATTGTGAATAAACCATACCTTGACATCCAAAATAAATCTTGTCCTCCAGACCATAATAGCCTTCTACACAAGTATCACAAGTATCTCCACAAACAGAGGGTTTGCAATAACATTCACCATATGCCTGTGGAAAAAAAAAACAGGAATCAATATTTCCTTTTCTTATGGTAAATAATGGTGTTGTGCAACGACATAAGGTGTTGATGTGGCAGGTGAGGCAGAACAGCCCCACTGAAGTTCTTTGAAAAGTGCCTTCACTGCTGTGATCTTGCAAACACTTACAACCCATGGGCTCTAAGCAGCTGGAGCCCGTGGGTTGTGTTTGCAGAATCACAGCAGTGGCAACACTTTTCAAAGAACTCCAGTGGGGCTGTTCTGCCTCACCTGCCGCATCTGTACTGCACATCACTGGTGTTGTGTAATAATCTAAACTGATTGCTTTCTAAATATTCATGAACGGGTGCTTCTTCACATTGGATGGGAGCTAGTATGTAGGTAAAGGGAAGACATGGGTTTGGATCACCACATGGGTCTTGTACTTGAAAAAGGCCACTTGTACTCCGCTCCGTAGAAGTGGATGTGTGTGAGGTAATCCATCAGCAGCCGACGGAGAACTAGTTCTAGGCAGAGTGGAAACTTCCCCTACAGCTAAAATCAGCCAATTACAGGTATCTTTGGATGATGGGGCCTTGTTAACAAGGTTTGCTAGGTTCAGTACCAGCTTGCTGAGCAGCTGCAAATAGGGACACATGAAGTTGCCCCAGATAAGAGGTCTCAAACTTGTTTCATATAGCTAGTTGAATAACATTCATGATACCTTCTGAGGGCTGGAAGTTGTGTCATTAAGCAAGAAATGTCATCATTAAGAAGGTGATGGCCATAAATAAGCTTGCTTACTTATACACAAATTTGAAAATCATATGATCATACCCATTATCACTCAGTTCACACTTTTAGCAGTGCCGCTTCATGCTCTGCAAAGCACTGGCAGAAGCAGCACTGCTGAAAGGGCAGCCCGCATGATAATTGGCTCTCCCATCATATCCACAGTGGGACGTGGTGGCGCAGTGGGTTAAACCGCTGCTGCTGGACTTTCTGACCGGAAGGTTGGGAGTTCAAGACTGCGCAACGGAGTGAGCTCCCATTGCTTGTCCCAGCTCCTGCCAACCTAGCAGTTCCAAAGCACCTAAATGCAAGTAGATAAATAGGGACCACTTGGGTGGGAAGGTAACGGCATTCCGTGCGCTACGGTGTACAGTCATGCTGGCCACATGTCCACGGAAGCTTGTCCTCGGACAAAACGCCGGCTCTACAGGCTTTGAAACCACCCCCTACAGTCGCTCACAACTAGACCATTCGGTCGTGGGGAAACCTTTACCTTTTATCATATCCACAACTTCTCCCTTTCTTACTCCTTTGGTCTACTTCTTCCCTCATAATGTTCTTCACCTTCTGAGGCCTCCCTCCATCTCTCCCTCCAAGAGCCAAGGCAGAAGTGGTGCTGCTGAAAGGGCAGTGCTAGAAGAGTCCAATTATCATGCAGACTGTCCTTTCAGCATTTTCACTTCTGCCAATGAATCACTTTACAGCTCAGAACAGCTAATGGAGATGCTGGGAAAGCCTAATATAACTATCATGTGGCTGGTTGGACACCCCTACCTTAGACTGTTGGTCCATCATTGTTGACACTGACTGTCAGCAACATCTCAGGTTTCAGTCCAGGGTATTCCTAACCTTACCTGTAGATTCCATGGATTGAACCGAGAACTTTCTGCATGCAAAGCATGTGCTGTACTACCAAGCGACTACTCCTCCCCAAAGTATTCACTAGCAAGCTATTTGGGCTGCAATAGTATGATCTGGGAGTAAATGCCATGAACTCACTGGGATTTGCTTTCAAGCTAACAATAACAGAACTGGACTCTACTTTTCCCCCCTGAAAGAAATAATGAGTTTTTCAGTGCAGAGCCAATGTGATAGGGCCTCTGCAAACAAACAGATGTTTGTTCCTTGACAGAGCATTATTTAAACAAAGTACATGGGATTTTTTTTTTACCTGCTGGCACTCTCTGACTCCACTCAACGTACCAGCTGCATCACACTGGCACTCTGCAAGGGCAAACAAACTCATGTGAAACTCATCTTCCCAGAATCAGCTCATACCACCAGCATCCAGTATGTGTGTGTTAGACTTTAGGCATGCCTAAAGGAACTCTCTGACCTACTAATACAATAGGCAGGCAGATCTAAGAACCGTTCATATACTGCTTAACCCCATTATCTCTACACACAATGAGATAAAGACTTTCCCTGTCCCACCTCTTTCCTCCCTTCTCTGTGCCGTTGTAGCATGTACTATATAACAATACACCTGAAGAAGAATTATTGTTCTTGTTTATTTAAATGCAGGACCCTCCCAGATCTTACTCTAAAGTCCTCTTAAAGCAGAGTCTGGATCACTGCAGTAAGGAGGTTCCACATTACAACAACTGTGGGTTCCTCCTGATTCAAGCACTAAAGTCTACACATGACTGGGAGTGAGGGAAAAGGCACTTGAGAACAAGGTTAGTAACAGAGGGGTAAGTGTTGATTGATCTTCCTTTCTCATCATTTAGTGTTGCATGAGTTTCTGCCAGGCTGAATAAAAATTCACCAGGGACTATGAAAACACTTTTTCAGGAACTGCTGACCTTAGTGCTTTGCGCTGCCATGTTAAGTTCAATATTAATTTCTACTGCTTCAGCTAGACTGATGGAGACACATTACTACAAAGAAGATGGAGCGTTCTTTGGAGAAAAGACTCCTGCACCTTTCAAATGCACTTTGAACATTGCTGCGTGCTTTACAAATACTTTGCCATTTTATTACTGTTCTTCTAACAGAAAATACATGCATCCCCCAATATCTGCAGGGGTTTTGTTCTGCCCCCCCCCTGCAGATATGGATGTGAGCAGTAGTGGGATTCAAATAAATTAACAACCGGTTCTATGACATCATAGCCGGAGCAAAAAAAAACCCCAAAGCCAGCAGAGGTAAGCGAGTGGGCGGGGCCTGGCCATTTAACAACCGGTTCTATAGAACCTGGGCGAACCCCCTGAATCCCACCACTGGATATGGGGGAACCTTATATAAATAGCAGCCCCACTGCGTACCCATTACAGTACCTTTGTTTTTCTGTAGTAGCGCTTGCAGCACAGGGGTTTCTTGCTTAAACTGAATGTGTAGGCAGCTAGCCTGCATGCTACAGAGAGGCTACAGTTATACAGTTGACTGAATATCAACAGAACAGTTCCTGCTACTTGTTAACATTCAGTTTCCCTCTAGCATGCAGGCTGGTTGCATGCATGTTCAGTTCCTCAGTTAAGCAATAATGTTAAGCAAAAAAAAACCACCCACACAGCAAGTGCTACAACAGAAAAGCAAAGGTACTGTATTGGGTGCGCAAGGGGGTGTCCTCCCCAGATCTGTGAACCCATGGATTAGTGAAATTGCAGACTCCAGATCTGCAGGTATGGGGAAGGGGGAAGGACACACCTGTATTTGCAAAACATGCAACAAAGTACAAAATGCATTTGAAGAGTTCTATGAGCCTTATTCCCCCAAAGAATGCTCTCTTCTTCTTTGTAGTAATGTCTCTCCATAAGTGCAGCCAAAGCAGCCAAAAAAAATGTCATATTCTATATCTCTGTAAAACTCTGTTGCCTGTGATAAGGCAAGGAATAGTGCAGAAAAATTCAACAGACAGCTTTTTAGACTACTTTAAAAATACTCTCCAAACAAAGGAATCACTAGGCTTTTCAAATGTATGCATTACAATATTGCATAACATTATTACATTTATCATCAAGAGACTCTAGAGGGCAGAATTTGGCTAAGTATCAATGGTTTTATTAACATGCACCAGAATTTTAAAAACAACAGGAAGAATGATGGATTAGTTGATCTCCATCAACCTGTGAGAACTGCTGTCACCAAAATATAGTATAGTTGTCTTTTTACAACAGAAAAATGAATTTGAAGTGGCGGTCTAAGACCACAAATTGTGGCATTACATAACAATTCCCACTCTTTTCCCAGTGTGGCCTCTTGGATCTTCAAATCTATGGTCCTGCATGAGAATCTGAATAGATTACAACTCTTCCCAAGGTTACTGAACAAAAAAATAGTGGCTGGTTGCCAAACTGGGCTTAAAATAGCTGGGAAAAGTGCAGGTTCTATTTTCTTGACAGAACAGGAGGTGCATCAATGCAAGCTTACGTATGCATCCATCAGGGTTTTCTCGTGCCAAATTCCAGTAAAGTGGTTTGCAGATGCTACATGTTGGACCTTCCACATTCTGCAGACACTGGCAGTAGCCCTAACAGACAAAGGCAAAACAATGTATTACTAAAGGAAACTCAGGAGCTTTGTAAATTAATAGTACAGGCCTTTCATAGATGAAGACCTGGAGCTGAGAAATAGAAAGTTGAAGGATCCCATTGTCAGTGCTACAATGTCATCTTTAAACTAGTTATGGCTCCTGTAGCTCCCACCCTCCTCTTGTCCCATTAACTGGTGAGGGGAAAGCATCAAAAGATTTACCACCATGAATCTAAGCCAAGACAATCTGGCCTGTATTAAAAACACAGTAAGGTTATTAATTAGAATAAGTAGATGCTAGCACATCACCAGCTATTTGTTTCTCTCTTTGTAGATTAACATCCACTATATTAGGATAACTTCCCAGGCACTCAGCACATTCAGTCAATAATATCTACAGCCAGGTTCAGTCACTGCATACCAATTCTTTTATGTCATACTTACAAAATAGGACTCGGTGGTACCAGCAGGGTCACAGTCATTGCTGACTCCTTTGCACAATTTAAAAAAAAAGATCGTTTTAGAATTCAGCTATTTATGCTCTATGATTTCTACAGGGCTTTAAATGTACAAAAGGTTTTACAGATATCTTCACAAGATACGTGAAGTCGGTTTCACGTACAGATAATTCTTACTAATAATTTAAATACCACTTTTTATGTGCAGTGTGCACAGTGCTTAGGCTGTGACAACCACTACAGTTGCTGTGGTTTAGAGAGGGAGCTGAGGCTGAGAACCTGACTTGCTCCAGCCACCGAGTTAGAGCCTATGATTCTAACCAATGTACCACACTGATTCTAACCAGCTTTGCCAAAGTCACTGAGTAAAAATCATGGGAAACCGAGAGTTGGGATTTCCACCTGTAACATTTCCAATCCAAAATCCAACCATGTTAAGGCAGCTTATCATGAAGAGTATTATCATGAAAAGTGGAAATACTTTTTTACCCAGTGGGTAATTAATCTGTGGAACTCCTTGCCACAGGAGGTGGTGATGGTATTTGTCCTGGGTGCCATTAAAGGGAGATTGGACAGATTTCTGGAGGAAAGGTATCACAGACTACAGGCCACGATGGGTGGTGCAACCTCCTTATTGTAAAGTAGCCTGCTTCAGAATGCCAGATGCAGAGGAATGGGGTAAGGGCAATGAAGCTTCAAGGTAAGGGAACAAACATTCCCTTACCTTGAGGAGGCATCCATGACTAATATTCCATTGCAGGATGCAAAACATGCCCCACTGGCGCAACTATGTAAGTGTTGGAAATTTGGTTAGGATTGTACCCTTAATTCTGAAAAATATCTTAAACACAAAAATGCAGTGTTTTATTTGGATTTTTTTTAACACCAAAGGTAAGCGTTAAAGTGTGTTGGTAAGCGTTTTTAACAACAACAACAACAACAACAACAACAACAACAACAACAACAACCACCCTTATTATGATACTCTCCATCTGTATCACCAGCTATTGGCCTTCAGCAAGCCTGCCACCGGTCTGTCACCCAATGAACTCCTTTGCTCTCAGGCTTGAGCTATACTGTGAGCATTTGATCTTTTGCAATGGTAGCCTATAAAGCTATTCGTCTCACAGCAAAGTACAGTGGAAAGTTCATTCATCAAAAATCTCCTGGTGTCAAACAGTCCATTCAATTTGCTGGTGGCCTCTACTGTCACAAGCAGACGATTTCCTTGTAAATATTACCTTCACAATGAGGAAAGTGATTGGCTGCTGAAATACATCTGTCACACTGTTGTCCTGCGATGCCTGGCCGACATTCACATTGCCCAGTTACTGGATCACATGTGCCCTGGTAGGAGCCGAAGGCTGAACACTGACAAGCTGAACAAAGACATCCAGTTTGAAACAACCAAGTGATTGGCACAACTTAGTGCTATGATAACCACTGAAAATCTTATCTGGCATAATGTTCTAGAAGTAGAGGTGTACGGTTCCATTAAGATAAGAGCACAATCCTAAATAGCACTGGATTGGCGAGGTAGGAGGGCCTGTTCTAAATCCAGTGCACCTTAGGTGCCCTGGGGAACCTCCCCGGGACAAGGCCATATTTGTCCCTTTGCCCCAGGGGAGGCTCCAGCCTCCCCGTAGGGTTCCTCAGATCTGCGCCTGCTGTTTAACTGCCACAGCCTCCCGACAGGGCCTTGGATGCGGCCTAACGGCTGCATCCCAACACTAATCCCCTTCCCCAGGCAGCACGCCCACTGGCCTGCCCACTGCTATCCAGCCAGGGAGGAAGGTGCATGCCCATGTGCTGGCCTCCCTGATTCAGAGAATGTTGTAAATGTGCTTCATGGTGCATTTGCAACACTCCTAACTCAGATTAGGATTGCGTCCTAATCATAACCAATTTACCAGCACTGGAGTTAAGGGCAATGCAGAGGTAAGGGAACAAACATTCCCTTATCTTGAGAAGGCCACCATGACTACTACTCCACTGCAGAATGTAGAACAGGCCCCAGTGACACAGCTACTGTACATCAATGCTGGAAAGTGGGTTAGGATTGCACCCTAAATTAAGCAGTTTTACTTCCAACCAAGATGCTCATAAGAACAGAGTTAGAAATTTGGTTGGTGACTTACACAAACAATTGGGATAGCCGTAATAACCAGGAGCACACTGGTCACATCTCAGCCCAGCATAATTTGTACGGCAAAGACAGTGACCACGAGGGCCACACGTGTTCTCCACAGATCCAGCTGCATCACAGTCACACTCTGATGGGAAACAGAAATAAATAATCTTGGTGATAGCTGTCCTTTGCTTTCTTAATATAATAACTGCTTTGCCCCAAAAGAAATGTCAAGAAAATCAACTCAAATTCCATTTTTTTTTATTTTGGGGGTTGGGGGGGGGCAGGGTGGAAAACAACTTCAGTAAAAATTGCTCATTAATGGAGAAATAAATAAAAGAATAATGTTCTTATTGCCATTTCAACAAGACCTAAAAATATATTTAAACTATTTTCCAGCTGTACAAGAAGAGGCTTGAAAATGGATGCCAATACTTTACAATCAAGTATGAGTCTCCATGCTTTTAAATACTGGTGCTATAAATCAGACGTATCTGAGGACCAGGCAGAAGCAAAAGATAAAAGGAACCGATCTTCAAAGTCAACAAAAATTATTTTAGCAAAGTGCTTATGTTATTGCTACATGATATCCTACAGTAAAGACTCTGTAGGCTTGGTAGAGTATTGATGATTATGACTTAAATCCTGCAATCCCTGTTCCTAGAATTATAGCCTGATGTTCAGCGTACACGTCAAAAATTGCTGATCAACCCGAACTCAACAAGAACAAACTGATAAATGAATGGATACATCCTGAAATGATGTGTCTATTTTGCTACCATCTAGAAATATCTATCTATTTTGGGGACTCTTCAGTCTAGAAAAAAAGGCACCTGAGCGGGGACCTGATTGAGGGTGCAATCCTAACCAATTTCCCAGCACCGGGCAATGCAGCTCTGAAGTAAGGGAACGAACATTCCCTTACCTTGAGGAGGTCCCCGTGACTTTTACTCCACTGCAGAATGCAGAACATGCCCCATTGTCACAGCTATGTCAGTGCTGGAAAGTTGGTTAGGATTGTGCCCTGAGACGTACAAAATTATGCATGGGATGGATAAAGTGGATAGAGGGATGTTCTTTTCCCTCTCTCACAATACCAGAACCAGGGGGCATTCACTGAAATTGCGTGTTGGGAGAGTGAGAACAGTGGGTATTTCATCTGTGGAACTGTTTGTCATAGGAGGTGGTAATGCCATCGGGCCTAGGTGCCTTTAAAAGGGGACTGGACAGATTTCTACAGACCGTGATGGGTAGTGCAACCTCCCAACTTCAGAAGTAAGCTACCTCAGAATGCCAGATGCAGGGGAGTAGTAACAAGTTGCTGGTATCTAGATGTCTTATGTGTTCCCTCAGGCATCTGGTGGGCCACTGTGGGATACAGGAAGCTGGACTAGATGGGCCTTTGGCCTGATCCAGTGGGGCTCTTCTTATGCTCTATTCAGATATTTATATCTCAACACTGTCTCTGAAGGAGGCCCCAAGGCCGCCTGCAACATTTTATAAGTAGAATACTGTCATAAATCTCTCAGGCCAGTCCTGGTCTCTACAGGAGGTGGTGTTATAAGGCTCCCTCTGAGTACCTCGCCTCCTTCCCCTCAAGGCATGCAGGTCTTAAGTAGTCCCCAGGAAGGTGTGGGAGAAGCTGTCCCAATAGTTCTCTCAGGCCAGTGCTAGTTTCTACTGGTGCTGGAACTATACAAGCTCCCTCTAGCCTGGGCACCTCTTCATCTTCCTTCCCCACACTGATTTGTGTGGTTCAAATGTGATTCTGAATGTGATCAAATGTGATTCCGGGTGTTCAGATACGGTTGTTGACCATGACTATATCTTTGCAAAGGTCAAAAATATTGCCATACATGAGATTTCAATGGTTTGGAATTGTGGAAATTGTAGAAATATCTAAAACAAATTCTAAATGTGCCACACATATTCAGGACCTTGACAAAGGCAGCAATCTACACAATTCTTACTTATTAGATATCAGTAATATTCCTAGAAGGAGGCCGGGGGACTAAGTTTTGCAAGGCACCTTACCTTGCCCTGTAAACCATTCCTCTCCTTTGCCATCGTAGCCATTGAGCAACATGGCTACTAAATATTATAGGCTGCACTGAGACCTGCTTACCCAATTTCAATGGCTATGAATTGCTTCCTTAATGTCTCTCTCACACACCTTTATTCCAGTACTCTGGGCCAGTGATTCCCAAACTTTGGGTCAGGACCCACCAGTGGGCCAATTTCAAGTTGGGTGGGTCAGGAATCACCTAGAGCAGCCATATTGAAAATATGGGAAGATGGGATTCTGGAAATGGGAACGGCTGTGTGGCTGTTTTGCTTGTGTCAAGGTTGTAAATAGGCTTTTTCCTTTCTGATTCACTTTGCTACTGGAAAAGGGCTGAGAAAAAACTTATTGCTGCATTCTCAAGAAAACAGCAGGCTAACTCCAGTTTAGGATTACGCCCTTAATCTCTGTCAAAGACACTAAACATAGGAGGGCCCTCTCAACCGTTCCCAGGGGATGTGCTAGAATATATTTCTATATTGCAGACAAAGATTCCAAAGCTAGGTTTAGATACCCTCCTTCCAGGTAAGAAACTGTGAGGATACAACTGGTAGTTTTCCCATGTCTTCTATTTCAGTCAGCATACCATATTGTAAGTCTACATCAGAATGACTTAGTTTTAACGGTTCTAAATCAGCAGAACAAAAGAAACACAAAATCATAGTTGTATTCAGGTGTGTATCCAGATGAATGTTTTTTGTATGTTTACCTTGACACAAGGGGAATGAATGGAACCCAGGGCGGCAGCTGTCACACTGAAGACCATCTACTTCCAAGCGGCAGAGACATCTCCCAAGGAAGTCACATATTTCAGGACGAGTGCCAGCTGGGTTGCAGGTACACACTGCCAAGAAAAAGATACTCCTTTGCTGAAAGAAACCCACTTTGAACCAAATTACACATGCAGGGAAACCACATGGAAATCAATACCATTTGCACCATTGATTATATATCAATACTAGCTGTTTGTGACCCGGCGTTGCCCGGGGGCAGAAATTATCCCCAGGCTCTATTAGGAGGAGGAATGAGTTTGTTCTGCAGTGCACCCCCACCTCTGGGGGCGTATGGGGGGCCGTACCCCCACAGTATATCTGTCCAGATCGTAAGGAAGGAGTGTACCACGTGTGGTGCACATCGTTCCAGGCGTTCCAGAGTAATGGTGGAACATACACACAAATATGCAAACCTCCCTCAAAAGCATGACATAGTGAGATCCATATATAGACATATAGAACCCGTCCCTGAAATAAAACAGTATTGATGACCTGGAACCCACAATGCACACTATCACTGTGAAATGAATGAGGAAACAGGGACACCATCAACTAAGAGAGCAACATGAAGGTCCCACTTACTGTCTGCAGGTCCTGTGGCAGGATAGCCCTGATGTATGAGAAACAGGCAGAGGTGGCCTGTTAGCTCCCTGGACATAGGCCCCTCTCAGATCTGACTGGCTGCTGGAACTCTCTGGATCCTGCTCTTTACACCCTGGCCCACTCAGGCCACGCAGGCCAAGCAGTTTAGTTTCACTTTCTGTTCTGCCTCTGTCTGGTAGCTGAGCTGCTGCAGAATCGTCTGTGACCACAGGGTGGCAGCAGACCTGTAGCCCAATGCAATCCCCTTGGTTCCTGACGATCCGGGCCCCCTCCCTGAAAAACGGGGGGCTGTAGGGGGGTCTGACCCCCGCAGTGATTCCTTCCAGGCTGCAAGGTACGTGTGTGCCAAGTTTCGTGGCCGTGGGTCAAGGGACGGAGACGTGTATAAGGAACATACATACACACACACACACGTCCGTTTTTTTATATATAGATATATATATTGACATATCAAGTGAGGGGGGGAGAGAGAATCTACTCTTTAAATAAATGGAAATACAGTACAGATTGGGCATCCCTTATCTGGAATTCTGAAATCCAAAATATTCCAACAACCATAACTTTTTTGTGCACCAACATGATTCCATACCTGGCTTCATGTGACAAGTTGCACAAAATGTAGGTCATTATTACAAATATTGTTTAAAATCACCTTCAGGCTATGTGTATAAGGTGTATCTGGAAATACATTAATTTCATGTTTAGACTCGGGCCCAGTCCTCAAGATATCTCATTAGGTATATAAAGGTAAAGGTTTCCCCACGACCGAATGGTCTAGTCGTGTCCGACTGTAGGGGGCAGTGCTCATCTCTGTTTCAAAGCCTGTAGAGCCGGCATTTTGACCCAGGACAAGCTTCCATGGTCATGTGGCCGGCATGACTATACGCCGTAGCGCACGGAACACCGTTATCTTCCCACCCAAGTGGTCCCTATTTATCTACTTGCATTTAGGTGCTTTCGAACTGCTAGGTTGGCAGGAGCTGGGACAAGCAACGGGAGCTCACTCCGTCACGCAGTCTTGAACTCCGAACCTTCCAGTCGGAAAGCACAGCAGCAGCGATTTAACCCGCTACGCCACCACGTCCCTCATTAGGTATATACAAGTATTCTAAAATACAGAAAAATCTAATATCCAAAACACTTCTGGTCCCAAGCACTTCAGATAAGTGATGCCCAACCTGTATGGAGGGGAGGGGAGGGGAGGGGAACGGCCCACCTCTGCTACTCTCTCATTGCTGTCTACAGCTTTAATATGGATAATATGTACTGTAGCTTTAAGATATGAAAACCAAATTGGACAGGAAGATGACTGCAATTACAAAGAGCAGCAAAACAAGGGGAAGCTGGGGGGTTTTTACCTCTGTGCGCTCCTTTTTGTTCAAAGTGTAAGCCCGTTCACCACCACTTCATATATGACAGCACATACATTTCCCTGTATATCTACAGTAGTTTAGCCCTGAAGCACACCCACGGTTAAATAGTCTCCTGAATGATAGTGAAAATTCAAATTTTTAAGGGGTAGTCCACAGGCTGACCTGCAGATTAAGACTAACTGAAAAAGGAAGAGAATTATTAAATGCCTCTGTAAAAATCTAGTCACTTCAAGTTGTCAGCCTGGTACTAGTTATTTGCTAATGGCTCCCTTACTATCCGATTCCCTGGTATCAAACAAATGGTCTGATCACTTACTTTGACAAAAAGGGTAGTGGTAATACCCCACTGCACAGCTGTCGCAGACAATCCCCTGATATCCAGTGCGGCACTGGCACTGTCCCGTTTTTCTATCACAGTCGCCATCATGTAACACTCCTGAACCAAGGCACTGGCAAGCTAAACACACAAGTTTTACAAAGGAAAACATTGAGAGCATTAACTGCCTTGAATATCACACTGCACATATATTGAAAAACGTATGATGGCACTTGAACTGCATTGGGCAGCAGAACTGTAGAACTTACGCTGACAAGGTGAGCCAAAAAATCCTGGTTTGCAGCCATCTTCATATATAAAAGAGAGAACACAGCAGAGTTACTGCTCAAGTGTTGCACAGAAAACACACACATGAAACAAAACAGAGCTGGAGAAATGTGTAGCTCTGTCTAGACTATGACAGTAGTTCTTGTTCAAGAATGTTCTGAGAGCGTTTCTAAGGGAACTGCACAGTGATTTCCATGTGCAGGAGCCAAGCCCTGATAGCTTTAAGTAAAAAGAAGTTCAATACCAAACAGACAAGCCTTCATACATCAGAGGTTCCTGCGATGAATGAGCTCTTAACAAACAAAGGTCAGCTTCCACTGCAAGTATATGACTGTGTAGTAAGCAATCTATTTTACCCACCTTTTATTTTTTAACCAGCATTAATAATACACGTTTAAGAGAAACATGAATAGCACAATTTGTCACACTATTCATTTGCAATAAGCAGACAAAACTAAACCTTCATGGAGTTCAATTAAAGGAAGATGAATGGAAACAGTGTGATCC
>JAJKFI010000031.1:8497552-8545211 GCA_029204185.1 Lerista edwardsae
CTGCCCATTCTCAGCCTGGCACCAAGGGCATTAACCACTTGGGATCCGCGGAGCCTCCTGAACTTTTTTCCATGCAATACGCACACCTAGTACTGTCAAATCCTGCAGAGAACGCTTCTCTTACAATTACTTGGACCTTAAACCCTAAGTACACCGGACTACTGGGGAACCTGTCTATCCTACAATTTGGGATTCTTTTCAGCTTGTAGAACCTGAGGATGTGGACAGGATTCTCTGCAGTGTGAAACCTGCTGCTTGCCCGCTCGACCCTTGCCCAGCATGGCTAATTAGAGCTGCCCGGGGAGGGCTGGCCGAGTGGACGGGGAGGGTGGTGAATTCATCTCTGAGGGAGGGGGTGCTGCCGCCTGCTTTGAAGCGGGTGATAGTTCGCCCCCTCCTGAAGAAACCCTCCCTGGATCCCACTAATTTAAATAACTTTCGGCCAGTCTCAAATATCCCATTTCTGGGCAAGGTGATTGAGCGGGTGGTGGCGTCCCAGCTGCAGAGGGTTCTGGAGGAAACGGACTATCTGGACCCATTCCAATCTGGCTTCAGGCCGGGGTTTGGGACGGAGACTGCCTTGGTCGCCTTGGTGGATGACCTACGCCGAGGAATGGACAGGGGGAGTGCGTCCCTGTTGGTCCTGCTGGACCTCTCAGCGGCCTTCGACACCATCGACCATGGTGTCCTTCTGGGTCGGCTGGCTGGGTTGGGGCTTGGAGGCACTGTTTTGCAGTGGTTCCGCTCCTTCCTGGCTGACAGATCCCAGAAGGTGGTGCTGGGGGACGCTTGTTCGGCACCCCGACCTCTTAAGTTTGGGGTGCCGCAAGGGTCTATCTTATCCCCCATGCTATTTAACATCTACATGAAACCGCTGGGAGAGGTCATCCGGGGGTTTGGGGTGGGGTGCCATCAATATGCTGATGACACCCAACTTTATCTCTCCTTTCCCCCTGATTCTGAGGAGGCAGTTGAGGTCCTGAATCGTTGTCTGGAGGCAGTTGGGGGCTGGATGAGGGCGAACAAGCTGAAATTAAATCCGGATAAGACAGAGGTGCTCTTGGTCCGGAAATCCACAGCTCGGGTATTGGACTATCGCCCTGCTCTGAATGGGGTTGCACTCCCTCTGAAGGAGCAGGTCCGCAGCTTGGGGGTTCTCCTGGATTCACAGCTGCACCTGGAGTCTCAGGTGTCGGCGGTGGCCAGGGGAGCCTTTGCTCAGCTTCGGCTGATCCGCCAGCTGCGACCGTACCTGAGCTGCGCGGACCTGGCCACAGTGACCCATGCCCTAGTGACATCTAGATTAGACTATTGCAATGCGCTCTATGTGGGGCTGCCTTTGAAGACGGTTCGGAAATTACAACTAGTACAGAACACGGCTGCTCGGGTGGTTGCTGGGGCACGTCGGTTTGACTCTGTCGAGCCACTGCTTCGGCGACTACACTGGCTGCCGGTTCTGTTCCGGGCCAAATTCAAAGTGCTGGTGTTGACCTTTAAAGCCCTTTACGGCTCGGGCCCAGGGTATTTGAGGGACCGCCTCCTCCCATATAATCCGACCCGTACTCTGAGGTCATCTGGGGGGGCTCTCTTGACGGTGCCGCCACCAGGAGAGGTGAGAGGGGTGGCGGCCAGTAGGAGAGCCTTCTCGGCGGTGGCACCCCAACTTTGGAATACCCTCCCCTTGGAGTTAAGAACTGCTCCCTCCTTGGCGGTATTTCGGCGGGGGCTGAAGACCTTTTTATTTCAGCAGGCTTTTAGTTGCTGACAGGCTGGCTGGCTGGCTTTTTTTGCATTCTTTTTATATATTTTATGATCCTAGGGATTAATTTGTTGTATGTTGTATTTTTAATATTGTTTTTATTGTCTTTTAATACTGTTTTTAATTGTTTTTACTGTGTTTTTAACCTTGTAAATGCCGCCTTGAGGGCCTTGTGGCGGAAAGGCGGGATACAAATCAAATAAATAAATAAATAATATCTGTTTTAACACAAACAGATCAAACAGCCAATTAGTCAATGGTACAAAATACACTCTTTTTCTGAAGGAGGGATTATTCTCCATTTCAGAAACAACAACCAGCTAAACAGCCCTTAGTAATTTCTGATATTCCAAAGAAATTTACACAGGCCATCCCCCTACCCTCTTCAACCTCTTTATGAACGAAATGGCCCCGCTTCTGGTTGAGATAGATGCCCATCCTCCTAAATTGGGGGATACTGTGACCCCTGTTTTACTATATGCAGATGATGCGGTTCTCTTGTCCAGAACTCGCATGAGCCTTAAGAGATTGATCCGTGGCTGCCTGGACTATTTTTCAAAGAACAAACTTTGCTTAAATTATTCTAAATCAAAAATAGTGGTCTTTGCCAAAAGCTGGTCTCCCCAAAGATGGGTATTCAATAATCATTCTATTGAACAGGTAAAGTATTTTAAATATTTAGGTGTCTTGTTCTCCTATAATCACTCCTGGACAGGACACCGTCAGATGGCTCTGGAGACAGTTTACCCAGCTTACCCAAGGCCTTAAGCTGGGTAAAGCTGCTGGTGCAGATGCTATCCCAGCTGACTGGATTAAGGCAGACGCGCCTTTTTGGACTCTTCTGCTAAGTAAACTATTTACTGCTGTAAATGTCACGGGACTTTTTCCTAAAGCATGGCTCAATTCTGTAATTGTCCCAATTTACAAGAAGGGGGATCCTCATGATCCTGCAAACTATAGGCCGATTAGTCTTTTGTCAATTGTCGGTAAGCTCTACGCCAAATATCTGTTGGACAAGGTGAGCTCGTGGACCCAACAATATAACATCATTCGGCCTGAGCAGATAGGGTTCAGAGGAGGCAAATCAACAATTGATCATGGTCTCATATTAAAACATCTGGCCACTAAATATGTTGTAAACCTTAAATCAAAAATGTATGTGGCCTTTCTTGACCTCAAGTCGGCGTTCGATTGTGTGGATAGGGATTTACTTTGGCACAAATTACAAACCCTCGGAATAGATAAAAGACTATTATACCTTATCAAGGGTTTATACTCCAACAACGTGTGCCAAGTCCGCACCTCTAAAACTGGGAGCTTAACAAAGGAATTCCCCTCTAATAGAGGGGTTAAGCAGGGTTGCTTGCTGGCCCCAATTTTGTTTAACATTTTTTTAAATGACCTGGTTCCCTGCCTAGAAATATCTAATGGCCATCCTCCTAAATTGGGAAATCGTCATGTTTCGATTCTTCTCTACGCCGACGATGCGGCAGTTATTTCTCGAACTCGTATCGGCCTCAAAAGGTTGCTGAATAAAAGCTTTGAGTATTTTACAGCTAATAAGCTTTTACTTAACTATGAGAAATCCAAAATTCTTGTGTTCGCTAGGACATGGAAGCCAAGAAAATGGAGGCTCAACAATGTGGAGTTAGAGCAAGTAAAATCATTCAAATATCTTGGTTTTCATTTTACATACAACTTGTCCTGGACGGCACAACGCAATTACGTGCGTACGGCCGCTTTTTCGTCTGCTCAGGCCATTTGTAATTTCTTTTTCAGCAAAGGTGGTTCATTCATCCCAGCGGCAATTAAAGTTTTCTCAGCTAAATGTATCGCTATTATACTGTATGGTATCCCATTGTGGATTCGAGATCTCAATCACTTAATTGAACAAGTGCAGGCATCCTTTTTGAGAAAGATACTGGGTCTGCCGCGTTGTGTCCCGTATGCAGTGCTATGTTTAGAATCTGGACTACGAATGATTGAAACTGTGGCTTGGATCCGCGTGACAAAGCTTTGGCTTTCAGTTTTTTACTCACAGGCTGACGACGACCTGACTCAGTGTATGATTTTGGATACTTACTTTTCCGCGGAGCCCTGGACTTCTAAACTTGTTGAATTGGGGTTTGATTCAGATCTACTCGGCTCGGTCTCACAGTCCGAAGCCTTTAGATTGATTAAGGGGAAATTATTAGAAGCGCATGACCAAAAATTACTGAAGATGGCCAACACTCGCTGCTCGCCCCTTTTTCTTCAATTACGAATGAATATTGGCCAAATACCACCTTATTTGTATATTCTGGACATCCCTGTAAGACGTAGGGCCATGACGTTGGCCCGTTGTAATGTTCTACCTTCTGAAGTCCTGTGGGGTCGGTTTAAAGGGGTACCCTATATTGAAAGACTCTGCCCTTGCCAACAGGATAGTATTGAAACTCTAGTGCATTTACTCTTTCACTGCCCTTTACACTTAAAGAGCAGAGAGTTATTTTTCCAAGCTCTTATGTACAAGTTAAATCTGGACAGAGAAGAGGTGACCTTAAATTTTTTATTTGATTCTGAGGATCTTGTTGTGGTTAATCAACTGGCTCTCTTTCTGGTGCGTATTATTAACACTAACAATCACCGTATTGCTGGCTCTCTTGAATAGGTGATATAGCTAAACGGAACTTGATATGGTTATTGGTAATTATATCATTTATTTTATGTTTTTATATTATTGTATGCCAAATAAAGGTATGAATATGAATATGAATATGAGTTAAAATTACCACCGGGCCATTCTTAGTTTCTTTTATAAAGATGGTGGCCTATTTGTCCCGGCAGCTGTCAGGGTGTACAACGCCAAAGTTGTTAATCAATTATTATATGGTATTCCTGTATGGATAAAGGCACACAATCACACATGTGAAACTAACCAGGCCATGTTCTTTAGGAAGATTTTAGCCTTGCTAAATTCAGTGCCCTATCAAGTGCTATGCCTTGAATTAGGACAAGTAAAAATTGAGACCTTGGCTTGGCTGCGAACCCTTAGATACTGGCTGAAAATTTATTATAACAATTCTCACAATGGTCTATTACACCATCTAAAAAGGGACGCTTTCTTCACCAATTCTATTTGTGAAGAAAAACTGAACCAATTGGGACTTGGTATTGAGTTGCTTGGAGACATACCTCTGACTGCTGCGCTTAAGTTTGTTAAGCAGAAACTGTGGGACAATCTGATCTCGGATTTTTCAATGACTATTAGTAACTTCCATCTTCCCTTGTCATGGCTTATGCCCACTCGTTTGGGTATAACTCCTACTTATTTATCAGTTCTAAATAGCAACGAAAGACGTGCTTACACACTAGCTAGATGCGATGCACTCCCTTCTGAGATATTATGGGGCAGATTTCACAATATTCCATACACTGAAGGATTATGCCCGTGTGCGCTTAGGACCCAGGAAACATTGATTCATCTTTTCTTTTACTGCCCTTTACACCAACATGCTCGACATAAGTTTTTCTCATTATGTAAAGTTGGGGATTATCTGGAGGATGAAGTGACTTTACTTACCTCTTATTTTAGAGCGTCAGATCCAGTCCTTATTCAATATGTAGCGGATTTTCTTTTTTCTATTGTAAAAACTAACAATAGACGTCGAAAAATTGTAGAGTGCTCTTAATTTTAATTTAATTTATTTTTCCTTCCCTGTATTATGGAAAGGCAGCCATTCAAAAGTAGTATGTATATGGATTGCCTGCCTTTTGTCATTTGTTGCTTGTTTATTTTATGCCATTAAAGGTTTTTGAAATTTGAATTTACACAGGCCATCATTTTACAGCCAAGGGATTGTTTGGAAAGCACAATTGCTTCACTCGTACTGTAAGCTTCCTTACCTGTATTGAGTTGGGTCACTTTTTGCATCACAGACATCGGCATGTCCATGACAAACACACTGTCCACCAACGCTGATGTCTTTTATACTGTAGTAATACTAGAGAATAGAAATGAGACATGCAGGTTAAGTTGCTGAATAGCTCTCCCATCAGTATTCTCTGTCAATCAAAAGTTGCACATTCTAGATGCAGTCTACTGAGAGTGAAAAATACACAGATACCGCCATTCATTGTGTTATCAAGATTAAGATTTTTAAGACTTCAGTATCATTTGCCATGGACTTGGGTGGCAATAGATCAAAGGAAGAGAAGTGCTTCATGCTCAAAAGTAGCCATCCAGTACAGGCAGAATGTAACAGTCAAGGGAGAAGGAAAGGGAACTCTGAGCAGAAGATGAAGCTCTGCCACTTGACAACAATCTCTATAATGCTAGAGTTCAGCTCTGAGTTCACGTCTTGTCTACATCTTTTCAGCTCAGCTACAAATGCACCGAAGTGGCTTGAGGCAAGGAACAATGTCTCAGCTCCCCATCTTTAAAAATGAGGACAATTGAATTGGCTGACTTTAAAAATATTTTCAGGGTTACTGAAACTGCAATGCTGTACAACCATGCCTGGTTGTACAGGCACAATCCTATTTGGCCCTTGGGCCGATGCTAACCACTTGCATTGGCCCAACTTCACTAGCGCTGACATGGGGGCACCAACTGGCACCCCCGCCCTGGCGCTAGTTCTGTTGGGCTGATGCTAGCAGCAGCAGCCCAACTCGGCTGGTGCAAGAGCAGTTCTGAGCAGGAGGAGGGCAGGCGGGAGGGAGGAACTGGGCGGGGAGGGGGCAGGGCTGGGATGCGGCCGTTAGGCTACAGGCCACATCCAAGCCTCCATCCCCAGGTTACGCAGCCCCAATTAGGACCGCGGGAATCCTTGGCTCTGCGCATGCTATATAGCAGGTGTAGTTCCAAGAAACCCATAGGGAAGGCTGGAGCCTCCCCTGGGACAAGGGTGTGAATGTGCCCTTGCCACGGGGAGGCTCTAGAGTGCTCCAAAGCTGTGCTGGATACAGTGCGGGCCCACCAGCCTCATTGTTCCAGTGCAGTTTAGGATTGTGCCCTAAGTCTCATTGGACTAAGTGGGACTTACTTCTAAGTAGTCATGCACAGGCTTGTGTGGCAAGTAACTTAGGAAAACATAATATATATTATCATCATTTTTATTATTACTAGTATATGTTTAGCACTGCTGTGGCTTCAGAGCCTTTATTCGAGTGCGCCCACACTTTTCCAAGTCTTTCTTTAGGGCGTTGTGGAGAATAGACTGTTGCTCAAAATGGAGGCTGAGGTATTCAAAACGATGCGTGAGTGAAAAGGAAAAAAGAAAAATTCCCTATCTTGGGGCCCAATCCTCCTTGCCCCCCTTCGCTGATGCAGCCACACCAAAAATGACACGCTGCATCCAATGGAGTGGGGGACTGATCAGGAGGCTTGAGAAGGGGATTAAAATGGGTCTCCTTGGATTTGCCCCAACTCTTTAGCTAGTGCATGTGTGAGGAAAGGGGCAGGGAGGCTGCCCACGGAGAGGACAGGATCTAGCGTGCACCATCACCACCAGATCCATCCCCTCCTGCTGCCTCCACACCCTGCCCAGTTTTGCCCCTCCTCATCCCCGTTCTGCCTCCCCACCCCTCCCATCTCCACCAATGTCCTACCTGCCTCGGGGGTCTAGCGTGCTCTTTTGCATGCTGCCAGAATGCCTTTTACTGCAGTTGTAAAACAGGAAGCATTGGCGGGATGCAAGATACTAGTGTTCTGGCGGCACGTGCTTCCTGCCAATGCTTCCTGTTTTACAACTGCAGTAAAAGGCATTCTGGCAGCATGCAAAAGAGCACGCTAGACCCACCAAGGCAGGTAGGACATTGGGGGAGATGGGAGGGGGTGGGGGAGGGCATAGGAGTGGGCTGTTGAAGCTGCAGCAAAAATGCAGCAGAGCAATTTTCAAAGCCGCTGTTCACACAGCCGTTAGAAGAAAACTGAGTGGGAAGGTACTTGCACACTCTTTCATGTGGCTAGACATGTCCTCCTGGAGGGAGAGACACGCACCCGTTCCCTGGCTAAAACTCTAGTCTCGAAGGTTCTGAGGTTGCTCTGGGCAGGCACAGAACCCGTAAGTGTAACTACACAAAGGACAAAAAAAAAAAAAAGAACATTGAGATACTGTCACTCTTTAATGGTTACTTATAATTCATATTTAACCAATGATTTCTCAAAGATCCTGGTGTAGCTTCTTCTGTAGATAATATGTTGACTTAGTAGCATCAACCCAAAACACCTGGTTTAGAACTAGAGTAATTTCAGCCACCAGGCGAATGCAACAAATACAGGGATAGCCCGGTATCCGCTAGAGTTCTGTTCCAGATCACTCTGTGGATACCTGAAACCATGGATACTGGGGACGCATTTTTAAAGATCAGTGGTTTTGCTGCGGCAAGATATCCATTGTATCTGTGAATAACTGAAACCCTGGATACTGAATCAGTGGATACCGGGGCACATCTATATTGAGTTTTCCTCTCAAAATTCATGGCATTGGCCAAGGACCAAGACAACAGTGAGCTTATCTCATAAGCTCCGATTGTTATCATCCAGAACTGTTTAATTATTTGCCTTGTTCCACTGTTAGCTTTTCCAATATAACACTGCTGAGCTGTCAACACTCAGTACTAACTCTTGGGCTGCCATCCTATGCACACGTATTTGCTCAGAAATAGATCCACTATGTGCAGTGGGACATTTGCAAATATGCATAGGATTGAGTTGTAAGACATTTGCAAGCAATACTAACCCCAAGCTGTGCAGACACCTTAACAACTTGCTATCTCAGCACCACGCCCTGCCACCAACACATGCAGGCAGATAAAGTAGTACTCAGCTTGGGCTGAGTCAATGTAAATGTCAATATTTATAGAAACTTCTGTGTACATTTAAGAAAGCAAGAGAAAGATGCTCCACCCTACCTGAACAGCACTGATGTACAGTGGAAAGGTGAAGGTCAAACAAAGGGAACCAAGTTTGCTACGCAATTCTCCATGTCCAGGAAATGCAATAAATTGCAACTGCAGTGGATTATTTCCTCCTACAAATACTGCTTCACATACGTCTCAAAAAACCTTAGACACTTTCATTTGCCTCCAAAAAAAAGCCTTCACTTGCCTAAAAAACACACCTCTAGATATAGATGCAGCTGGCAAGACAACTGTAGTATCTTTGGATAACACATTTTGCGGTATATAGAAACCAGGCAGCCCAATCCTACCTCACTCCCAAAGTCGTAATCTAGCAGCACCAACATGGCATCCACTGTATCCTACAAGGGAGTTTTGGCATATTGATGCCTCCTTGGAGGGGACCATTTGTTCCCCTTTTGCTGCATAGGTCAATTCAGACCTGTGCCAACCACACTGCTGGCACAAGTCGGCATTGATTGGTGAAGATAGATCAGATCTGGGAAGGTGATGAAGATTCAGCAGGCACTGCCGCCACCGAACCAGCCCTCTTCCTGGGCATGAAGTTTCAAGAGGTTTCTGTGGAGTGTTCCATAGCTTGTGCTTCCCTTCCTACCAAACTGATACTGGAACTGATACTGGTTCAAGGTTGAGGTAAACTAAAATTACACAAATATTTTGCACATTGAACAGGGAAGGGCTGAGTAGACCTTATGGACCTCATAGATCTCATTAGTGCCTCATCACATTCAACTGCATTGCCCTCGTTGTCCGAAGACAACATTTACTTACTCTCCGTGTCACTGTGGGGTCCCGCTGAGCTTTAGATATTAAGTGACCAAGAAGTGTGTTGGTCCTGAGGAAACGTAAACGGATATTTGTTGCCTTGGTAAATTCTCTAAGTGTGGGAGAGTGGGTGAAGTTATTTGCGCCTGGACGTCCATTTACCAAGGATATCACAATCTAAGGAGCAGGAGGAGAAAAAGAGAGAGATTCATTTTAAGAATATGGGCAAATTAGTAGCACACCATTTACACATCTCTACAGAAGAGGTGAATGCATTTGGCCATTGGCCCTTTCTTGTCACCATTATTTAAGCAATGGGTGAATTTGAGCAGACTCCAGCATGTTACTAGAGAAAGTGCAACATCACCCACTACATACACAGTTAGATAAAAGAATGGGTGTAGGCAGCTCATGTCCATGAACTGCAAATCACTGGCTGAGGGACAAGAAAGGGGTTAAAACAAACTATATTAGTAATAATTCCATGTTTTGCCTCATAACTGAAGCATAGCAAATCGAGTTTCAACAACAAAACGAACATTTGTGCTATTACTATTATTGTTTTATAACCTTGTAAATGCGCAGGGCACCTATCCTTCTCACTTTCTGAAATTCCTGCTTCCTATCAGACTGTCGGCGCAATCCTAACCTGCGCTGGAACGGGCAGGCCAGCTGGCCTACGCTGTATCCAACGGTTAGGAGAAGGCTAGAGGCAAGAGCATATTCGTCCCCTTACCATGGGGTAAGTGCCACCCGCCCAGATGAGTCTGCTCAGATCTGCACCTGCTGTTTAAAAGGCGCAAGTCCTAGCACGCCATTCAGCTTGAATCAAGCCTGTGAAGGACAGGAACAGGGCTTCGGATGTGGCCTCCCTGTTCTGCCCCACCCACTGGAACACCCTTCCTTGCCCCGTTCTATCCCATCCCACCTTCCTCCCCGCCCAGAGAAGCCCATATCCTGGCCAAACTCAGCGCCCTGACAACTTTTCTCAGGCCAACTTACCTCAGGCCAACTCAGCGCACTGACAACTTACCTTCAGCACTTCTGGGCCAACATAGCTGCCTGCGTCGACTGTGCCCCACAAGCACTGGTGCAGAAGTGCTTTATGGCACTTTTGCGACACCACAGGGACTATGTAAGCAGCATGTAAGCAGCATGTAAGCAGCTTGCATCAGCATTAGGACGCCCGTGGATTGCGCCCTACATTTCCCAAGAAGCAGTGCTCCAGCTCCAGTTGATTACAGGCAATGTTATATACAAAAATACACCAGGAAGTCAACGGAGGACTGGGTCTGCAGGACACAGGTTACTCATTTGTTCAAAATTGAAGCATGGATATGTTGCAACTGCCTAGACACCAAAATTATGTAATATTATTACTTAGTTTTGGTGCTTAAGTTTTCAGTTATTTACGTATATTACTCTGAGGCATTCTTTGCAACAACACTTTCACATAAACATTATTAACGCCATATTGCAGCTGAGGCAGAACTGCTTATCTGAGGCTACCTAATATAATAAGCTTATGGCAGAAGTGAGATTCAGACCAGGAATGTCCAGCTTTGCTGCTCCATCTCTTAGCCATTATGCTACACCAGCTCTGTATTACTTCAGAGATAACAATAGCCACAACAACTTTAAATGGAACTGAGAGGATTCTGTTCCATTGGGGATATGCATCATATATGCATGCATCTTCATGTGCCTGAATAGAACCCTATTCCCAGGGAAAAATACAGAACAGGCTAGATTCCAAAGGTCTGCTTGTAAGTTGTTTTGTTCTTGCGTCCAACATCACTATTACCAGTAGTGGATATGTTGTAAAATATGAAAAAAATGTACTTACAGTACTGACCATCTACCTTGAAAAAGTAAGACTACTTTTTCAAGGTAGATGGTCAGTACTGTAAATACATTTTTTTTACCCCAGGCCTGGGGTTGGTTAGAATAAGATGAGGAATGCTCAAGAATAGGCACTAATGCTATCTATGGACATATGATCAGGCAGGTTTGTATCTTGAAAGCTCTTAAGCGCATCAAATAACGAGAACGAGAACTGCAAATATCAACAATAGTGGTTCATACAGCCTTACAGTCAGTTAGGTCACGAAAAGATTAGTGGCCACTGGAGAATTTGACCAACAAGTGTTTATTTTATAGTTGTACCTCAAAGATTAATGAAGTTTGTGGTTGCTGACAGAAAATTAGGTCTTTTGATTAATGTCTCTTTATGACAGCGGGGAAATACAAAATGTTGTTATGGAATTTCCCCGTAAGCAGGAGCAAGTTTTTCTAATGATTAAAGCAAACGCTTCAAAGATATTTTTAACAAGAGTTCATTGTAGAATAATGACATGCAGAGCTCAGTTCTTAGAACTTACTGTTTTAGGAGCCAACGGGAGCCTTTATCCATGCCAGTAAGCATTTGCTAGTACAAGAAGTCCCTCTGATAGGGGAAAATGTGACTGGCACTCAATGCAAAATGAAGGTACCTATAGTTTTCTTGTGCCTGTGTGTAAGGGTGAATATGTTTATGAAGAAAAGTTATTCCAAAGTGAGTTGTCCACAATGTATTTATAAAATGGTGGTCAAAAAAGGAAGTAAAGGCACCTTTGAGTAATTGAGGTACTCATGAATACACCTGTGACAGGCCATGGAAAATGGAGGCAAATGCTGATGGGAAAGAAGACTCCGTGTGCTCCTGAGGGAGAGGACTGTGACTCCAGGACTCATCTCCAAATTAACCCCTTCACCCCTCTAGGGGATAACCAGAATGGGAAAAATGTAGAAACTGATTTCCAGAATTTTTTTTTAAAAATTGAATTGCTTAAATATTTTTAATTGAAATCTTTCACTCCCTAAGAGTGGATCACAATTGATTCTTATGTTAGTAAATGCCCTCTTTTCAGGCAACCTTGCTCTGCTGCCACTCATTTTTTAAAAAGGTGCTGCTAAAAAGGGACGTGGTAGTGCAGCGGGTTAATCCGCTGTTGCTGGGCTCTCCGACCGCAAGGTTGGGAGTTCAAGACTGCGCGGCGCAGTCGGCTTTGGTCGGCGCAAGAAAGGCTCAGCACCGGTGCAGCAGGACCGGCACTGCCTGCAATGCCTGTCCTGCTGCTCTAGCGCCGATGCGGGAGTGCCAATCGGCACTCCCCGTCAATGCTAGGGCCATTGCACCGGTGCTATGTTGCAGTGCAGTACTGCGCTGCCCATTATATTTAATATCGATAATTAGCAGCAGCTTAACACTAACAGTCTGATTTAGATAGGTTCATTGTGGTAGGATTCTGAAAAGCACACGAACACATAAACTCTCCATATAAATGTGAAATATGAATTTCATTGCTGTTGTAGGACTTACCTCGCCATTTTCTAAAGGTACAATCCGAGAATATTCTGTAGTGCAAGTGACATCATCATCCCGTCTAACACGCTCATTAGCCTCCTTCCTAAAACGTTCCCAACAGTCTGACTTAGAATCTAGTAAAAAAAGAAAAAAATCTCCTTTGTCTCTGCCTTGTGACCTGCTTTGTATGTGGCTCTTTCTAGTCCTGAAAATATTGCTAGGAAATTATCAACAGCAACTAAAGAGGAGATAGCCTCGATAGCTGAAGATCCACTCATCTCTCCAAGTTCCACTGCTGTTGTCAGTGGTCTAAATTGGACGGTACTTGAAGCATATGCTTGGTTTTGTAAGTTGAAAGAATAGCTGGATCAGGATCAAGGTGGGGGATCACAGCACTCTAACCCTTCCCCCAACATTAAGCCATTCTGGATGCAAAGTTTCCATTCACACCAATGAGAGCTTTTTTCCCTTGGCAAATAACAGGTGCCAGGGTGGGGGGGGGAGCAGAGACCCAGCCATGATCTAGAACACGGGTGTCAAACATAAGGCCCATCGGCCAGATGCAGACCCCAGAAGCAATTTATAGAACTCCCATAGTAGTTGGGCTCTCCCAGTGTGATAATTGGGTTCTGTCGTATCTTGAAGCTGTGGACTAGATTTGCACGTTTTCTGTCATTTGCAACTAATGAGTTTCTATGTGAGAACAAAGTGCTTATTTATGGCTATCATCTGCTTAATGTTGTCACTTCCTGCTTAATGATGCCACTTCCAGTCCTCAGCAGATGCCATGAATTTTATTTGGCCCACTATATGAAACAAATTTGACACCCTTGATCTGGAAGATCCACAGGGGACCCAATCCAGCTGTTATATAGCAACATATAGCTTGACCCTGAGAGCGTTTCAATGAATATGAGAAAATTTTTGTCTTATAACTGGGTGTCTGGTAAGTTTCCTTCAAGATAATAGTGTTTATCTCTATAAGTGTGTGTAGAATGGTAGCCTTAGGGCACAATCCTAACTTGCACAGGAGTAGGCACGCCGGCAGGTCAGAGCTGCATCCAAGTGCAGGTTAGGACTTTGCTAGAGCTCACCACAGGGCAAAGGGTGAGCCCCTTGCTCTGGGGTAAACCCAACCCGGGCCAATGGGCTCCTCAGATCTGCACCTGCTATTTAGCAGGCACAAGTCCGAGCACCCCATCACTGCCCAAGTCAGGGCTGCATGGTCTGGGGACAGGGGTTAGGATCTGACCTAATGGCCAGATTGTGACTCCATGCCCTCCCCAGGCTGCCCTCGCCTGCAGGGCCACCCTCCCTCTGCCCCATTCCGCCCTTCCTCCACCTCCTTGCTCCAAAATGGCCTGGCAAATTCAGCCGGCATCGGACCAATATACTGGGCTGTCCTGGCAGCGGTGCTGGACTGATGCTGCTCTCTGCGTTGGCCCAGTGGTTCTTGCGCTGGTGCAAATGTGCCTTACGGCATGTTTGCAACAACACTGGGCCAAAGCAAACGACATGCATCGGCCCAGTGGGGCCTTTGGATTGAACTGCCCATCTCCTAAAAAGCTTAATGAAAAGAAACATTTAGGGCACGTCCTGTGAAATACGTAGCTACAACTATGATGAAAGCATCACTAACGTTATTTGGAGAGAGGTCTCTGCCAAGCACAGCTGGGGAGACTTTGGGAATGAAGGATCATTCATGCATTTCATGTGACTGCACATATTCTTACAAGATAAACCCTCAGGGGAAAAATAGTTTGCAACTCCGAAAGAATGTGAAGTCCTTCTATTCCTATATCTTGAGAAAATGGATACTCACAAGCAAAATATTGCCACGGTGCATAAGTTGTTCCGAAGTCTACTGATCTTTCCAGTACCCACAGATCTGGACGAGGAGAATTTGCAAATTTGATGAGGATATAAGCCACATGGAAAAACTGGTAATGAAACACATGCAAAGAAATATTAAAATAGCATATGTGATACAGAGTGGAATCTAATTTTATTCTTGGGAAAACAATAGGGCAGAAAGGTTTGAGAGGGAGCAACATCTAAGCACCAATACACAAGCCACACTTATGACAAATCTCAAAAGTTTATGGATTCATTAGTAGTTTCATATTGTAGTTATTCATACAGTTTAGTTTCACATCTGTTGTACTACAAAACGAATTACAAAAGGTCACAGCATATTAAGTACAAATATATTCAGTGCTACAGCATTTTCTTTTCAGAATACATTTAAAAAAACTGACAGCACAATCCTAACCTGCACTGGAACAGGCAGGCCAGTCAGCCTGCACTGTGTCCGAGCACAAGTAAGGACTGCGCTGGAGCTCACCACGGGGCAGGGGCAGGCGCGTATCTTACCTGTAGTGCCCCATGGCCATTGCGCGCAGTCCGGGAGAGACCGCGCGGTTTTCGGTCCTCCTGCCCGCCCTTGTCTCCCTTACGCTCGGAAATAGAGCGTTTCCGGGGTAAGGGAGGCTTGTCTGCATGATGCACGGGGGCGGGGCGACGTGGGGGCGCGCGGTTTCCCTTGCTGCAGGGTAAGCCCCAGTCAGGCTGATGGAGCTGCTTGGATCTATGCCTGCTGTTTAGTACGTGCAAGTCTGAGTGCCCTGCTGCGGCCTGGATCGGGGCCGTGCAGCCCAGGGATGGAGTTTGGATCTGGCCTAAGGGCCGGATCCAGGCTTCTCCCCGTCCCTGGGCTGCCCCCCCCCATGGGAAAGCCCTCCTTCTGCCCTCTTCCCATCTGGTTCCGCCTCCTTCCCACCTTCCCCTCAGCCCAGAAAAGCCCCTGCACTGGCCAAACGTGGCCAACTACTGCCTTCATCAGCCCAGCTCATCTTGCATTGACGTGAATGTGCTTTATGGCGTGTTCGCAACAGCGCTGGGCTGACACAAGCAGCTTGTGTCAACTCAAGGGTATCCTTGGATTGCTCCCTGCGACTATTAAAACACTGGCTTGGGATCTTCTATAATCCTGCTCCTTCTGGACTAATGCACCAAGTTTTGCTCGACTCAGTACTGCCTTTGAAGTTTGGCCAGCATGGAGGCTTTTCGGGGTGGGGGGAAGGTGGGAGAGAGGCCAGGAGAGGGCGGCCCTGTGGGCAGAATGGCCCAGGAAGGGGGGAGGAGCCTAGCTCCCGTCTCTGGGCCACTGCTGGTGGCTCAGATTTGTGCCTGCTATTTTGCAGGCGCAGGCCCAAGCAGCCACATCGGGGGGGCCCTTGCCCCACAATGAACTCCAGCTGCCTCCTACCTGGGGTAAGATGCAGCACAGGACAGTCAAGCCAATCCTAAACCCAGGCCAATCCTAAACCCAAGTTAGGATTGGGCTGCCCATCTTAATGAACACAATGGGCTTACATCTGAATAAAATAAATAACGCCATTTTCAAATATCTCTAGCCATAAGTAAAGGGAAATTCCATTGTCAACAAATGTTAAAGGAAAATAATGATTACAATGCAAATGAAACAACTGTTAATCATGGTCTAATAATAAAACAAGGTGGTTACATTTAATTATAGCCCAAAACAATAGCGAGTGTGACTTCAGTGGAGATGCTCTTGAGTAAGCAGGGTTGCTGTTTGTTTAAACACTGTACCCTCAGGCTTCAATCTTCCTAACTTCTGTCAACAGAAATTTTAATTGTATTTTACTTGGAACAGCACACTGAGGGCTTGGCCTACAGTACATATTTCTTTAACGTCAGAGAAAATAATTAACAGAGTTGAATCCGACCACGATGAAGAAGAGTAATGAATAAGTCAAACCAGCGGAAGCCTTCCGTGCCTTCTAGGGTTGAATTTGTTGCCCATTTCCTAAATTAACCTACAGTTGTGTAACCTAGAATTCCATTCTGAAGAACCAGCACAGAAATAGCAGCACTTGGAATGCAACACCCAAAAGAGACACTGAAACGAATGTCAAAAGTTTAATGCCAAAAGCTAATAAAAGTGCAAGATCTAAACTGCAAATCTAAGATCCAAGCAAGCCACCAAAATGTCTAAGGCCACAGACTGAACAAGCTATAATCTATCACCATTCACTGGTTAGAAAAATCTCATATTTTTCCTAAACCCAAGTTAGGATTGGGCTGCCCATCTTAATGAACACAATGGGCTTACATCTGAATAAAATAAATAACGCCATTTTCAAATATCTCTAGCCATAAGTAAAGGGAAATTCCATTGTCAACAAATGTTAAAGGAAAATAATGATTACAAATGCAGAGCTCTGAATCTGGTGGTCTTAACAAATGTATACCGCATGGTTTTTAGTGTTGTTTTAATTGTTATTTGTATATTTTTTTTGGTGTTGTCCAGTTGTATGATGTGAAGAGCACCTCATTTCGTTGTTCTCATACCTTGAGGACAATGACAATAAATTTCTATCTATCTATCTATCTATATTTAAAAAAAAAAAACCTGCGATAGATATCCAGTGGTACTATTTCATATTTCATTAGACCAGGACAAGATTCAGCAAATTCTAAAGGGCTCCATCTGCTCCCCCCACCTCGCAATCACAGAAACGGCATCTAAACTAACCTAAAACATTTCACCTCTGCACTCAGAGCATGTCTGATATCAGTTCCCTCTAAAAGGAGCCTTGTCCCCAACTAGCCCACAGGATGCAGCAAAGGCTGCATCAGCAGGGATGCATTGTGCAGGCTGGCCGAGAATAGAATTGGACCCTTGATGTTACAGTGGTGTTAATGTTGCCTATTTGTGCTGCACAGGAAGACCCCCAGATCCATATGCATCACTATCTTCTTCAGGAGACAGGCTTTTGGGCAATGATTTATACTTAAACAAATTATGTTCGTTAAACATGATCATTCCTTAAGTACTGATTATCTTAAAGGTTTTTTAAGAACCGAAGACTTGCTTGGCAATGAATCACAATGAATCACAGGCTGTATGGAGTTGGTTCTTCTCTCGAATGGAAATATATTTGTAAGAGTTGCTTTTAACATCTTCTCAGGGAGTCTGACTTCATCTTTTTTGGCCCCAGCTGAGGTTCGTCCTAAGGTCTTTTGATTCTGCATGGTAAGTATTAACATGCCACCATATGGGGATCAAAAACTGTCCCTTCTAACAGCTGCTACAACTGAAATACTCAAGCCTGAAATGCAGACATGGTTTTGTACTTCCATGTTCCATTCATTTACAATAACATTAAAAAAAGGTAATCATATTCGTAAGTATGACAGTGCTGCGTGGTATAGAAACAGGTAAAACAAATGGGACAAATCCATTTGCCAATGCTACATGTAGCACCAGACCAGTGATGATATGTAGGGGGTACGCGGGGGTACATGAGTACCGGTTCCTAGGACTATGGCTGGCCCCGCCCATTCACCCGCCCAGTCGTTGACTCCACCCCCTTGCAACGTTTGAATTTCCTGCACGTTTGAGTTGCCTGCACGTTCTCAGAGCCAGGCAGGCAGGCAGCGAGCAGAGCCTTGCCTTGCCACTGAAAAATGAGCTGCTCTGGGGTTTTGGAAAGGTTGGGTCACTTTAACATGATGCCAGGCCTCCTTAACATGTTCTGGGGGTGCTGTGGAATACTGTTGCAACTGTTGGGTCAGTTTAAAATCGTCTGAGGCCTCAAAAAGGGCTTTTTTCATGTCACTTCCTGCCATGACATCACTTCCGGCTTATGACGTCACTTCCAGTGGGCGGGTCCCGACACGTGCCAGTCAAAAGTGAGTACCTGTTCTTAAATCATTTAGATGACACCACTGCACCAGATCCACTGTGAAGAAGAAGTAAAGAAGAACGTATGCATAAATTTCATTTAGGGTGCCATTCTAGGTGCCCTGTAGCATTGACGCTACATGGTAGTGTCAATACTACACACAAAGCACCAACGCAGGGGCACTGAGAGGCACCCCCGCATTGGCGCTCTGACTCTGAGCCCAGTGCTGCAGGCAGCGCCAGCCTCAGAGCACGTGTGCTCATCTCCCTCTGCGCCAGCCAAGCCCGGCTGGTACAGAGGCGTGACAAGCTGGGCCAAGGGAGGGAGTAGGTGGGGGGAGGGTATTTCTGGGCAGGGGGAGGGTGCACTATGGGCATGCTGGCAGGCGTGCTGGCCCGGGACAGAGGACGGACCCTGGATTCAGCCATAAGGGCAAATCCCGAGGCTGCGCGGCCCTGATTCAGGCCGTGCAGTCTCCTCCGATCTGCGCCTGCTGTTTAGTTATAGTACATCCTAACTGGCAGTCAGATTTAGATGAGGATTTCTCAAAATGTGCTCTTCAGAGCCCTGGGACACTACAAGCACACTGTGTGTCCATCATTTTCCTCCTGCCCAGTTTGCTCTGCTGTCTCACCCACCTCCCCTGTTTGTGGCTCTCCTTCCTTGTTCCCCTCCTGTTTGGGCTATTTGCTGGTGTTTGGCATTGGGTTCATGCATCAGCGCTCAGAGTGGCCTTGCAAGTGAGCCCTGAAGACTGCACTAATCACTGCCTTCCCTGTGGCTATTCCAGCCGGGCTCCTCTTGGCAGGAGCCACTGCCCCAACCTGCACTGCTAAGTTGCTTTGCACCCCACCAGCATTACAGATGAATTCAGGATCAGACAACGTGCTTAAATTTTATTTAAAACTTCTATTACAATGCACTTCCAAAAAGTTTTTTGTTATATATTGTATCATGATTTAAACCAAATGAATTAATACATATTTACAACATTTCTCAAAGTTCTGAATTCTAGTGCAGATTCTCAGGCTACAATCCTATCCATACACACCAAGGTGTAAGCCCCATTGACTATAATGGGACTTACTTCTGAGCAGACATGCATAGGATTGCGCTCTCAGTGTGTGCTCCTGAAAAGTTTGAGAATCTCCCATTGAGAATACTCAGATATAACTTTTAAACAGGGTAAAGGAAAACAAAAAAATAATAAATTGTTGCCCCTATAAGTCCATAACATTGTGTGAGATGGAAGCTATTATTTTAACATTCTTGTCATCAGAAATACGTCATTGGTTAAAAACGAGTTCAGTATCTGCCGTATGAGCCTGATCAGATTACTTGAACATAAAATAATACAAGGGAAGAACAAGAGAGCCTTATGCAACCTTTTTATCCTCTATAATTTTGATAAATTATCAAAAGCTGCTCAGTAAATACGACTGCTTTCCAATTCTGTTTCTCCCAAAACACAGAAAACAAAGATCACGATACTAAGCAGAGAGTATGTACCATTGAACTCACTGGAACTCTCTTCTGAGTAAACATGCTTAGGATTAGTTGCACATGATAAATACTTTGATCATTTTAGACTTAAAGTCAACCATAACAGAACAGCCATATAAAACAAACAAGCATTTTGCTTGTGCACAGTATGTGAAGGATAAAAAGAAGATTAACAATATTTGACTTTCCTGGTTGTATAAATATAAGTTTCTTTTGAAACAAGCTGAAGCATTAATCTTACTTTCAGTAAGAATACATCTGCCAATGTCTAGTACAGAGTATGTGAAAATACCGTATTTCCCCAAGTATAAGGCGCACCAAAGTACAAGACACACCTTAATTTTGGGGCCAGAAATGTGAAAAATTTCTGCCCGGCAAACCCCTTGAATAAGACGCACCCAATTTTTAGCCCCTGGTTTTTTTGGGAAAAAGGTGCGTCTTATACTTGGGGAAATACGGTAAATGTCAAATACATTTTAAACCACACCAGTTTGACCTATCAGACCACTTTTAAATTTTCAGACTCTGGATGGCTTCATATGAACATTAATTAATGAACCTAAAAGCTTTATATGCCACTTTTCCTCTGCTGAAGGTGGCTCACTTAAAAATACATAGTACTGTAGCAGTCATACAAAATCAGCTAAACCAATGTCTGCAGAAATCCATACAATGACATCTCACTAGATCTTAACACATTAATAAGCCTTGGGTAACAAGTGCTATTTTGTTTTACAAGTGCTTGGTCTATTGAATAAGATTTTTTCAATATTTTACAAGTGCTATTGTACAATTTTACAAGTGCTTGGTCTGTTGAACAAGATTCATATTCATATCAAGATACAATGTGCCCTAAAAAATCTTGAGGCATAGAACAGTGGTTCTTAGCACAGAGACCCACTTCTTAGAATGACAGTCTGTCCGGGACCCACCGGAAGTGATGTCATAGCCAGAAGTGCCGTCTTTGTGACACCAGAACCTTCTGCTTTCCTGAGAATGCAGCAGTAAGTTGGGTTCTCAGCCATTTTTCAACAGAAAAGTAGATCAGAAATGAAAAAGCCAATTTACAACCTTGACACAAACAAAATAACCACACACCCCTCTCTTTCCTGTATCCCATCTTCCCATATTTTCAATTATGGCTGCAGTACGTACTACATGACCCTCCTGAAATTGGCTCATGATACACAGTTCAAGAAACATTGGCATAAAAGATTTATTGAACCACACACATATTCAAGATCACATCATGTTTATATAATCCTTCACTAAACTCAATTGTTTATCAGACAAGGATATTAAAAGTATTTTGGTTGAAATTGTTGCTAAATCCAAAAGAAGAATGCAAATAGTTTTTTTCTCTTTTTTTAAAAAAGGTGCACCAAAACCAGATTCTCTACCTCTGTGCAGCCAAACCATTCCTTTTCCCAGCCTCTAGATCACCAAACCATTCCTTTTCCCAACCTCTAGAACAATTTTTAGCATTGAAAGACCCAATTCTGCATTGCACGGAGGTTCTTTGCTCCTTCCAGGGTTGCCCCAAAATACATTGTTTCCACTTGCAAACCCTACCTGTCCTCATGAATCTCCACGATTTGTCTATACCATATACTTTGTGCACTGACTGCTCAAAACTGATATTGCAAAAGGGGATTTTTAAGAGTTGTAAAGAAAACCACATAGTCAACACTGGAAAGATAATGGTGTGATAGATATTTTAAACACAATAATACAGAATTCACATTATCCGTGAACTTAAAGCCTAATGTGAAAATCACACACTAGGTTTGCCTGGTTATACTGTTTATTTTTATCCTGTTTTTCTCCCAAAGAACACCAAAAGCTGTTAAAGGCTACGTTATCAATGTACATCTTGTGAAGGCTTATTTACAGCCCTTAAAGGATTCGATCATTTGGGAAGAGGAGTGTTTGCATTTATGTGTCCTTCTGTATATATGCTTATCAGCATTCACACTATCTTAACAAGCCAATAAACTATGCGATTAGATTCCAGGACATAACATGAGATGGAAAAGATGCAAGTCCTCAAACTGGTACTCAGAAATGGAATTTATTTATAATGCTGAATGTAGCCAACACATTTCAATGTATAGTCTAAACCAGATATCCCTAAGATTGCACTGTCTTGTTCAAATGAGATAAATTGTAGAAGTTCTACTCCATCTCCTGCAAAAGGCTAGTCTAAGAACTTTTCTTCTCTCTACCATGAGATGGATTTTCAGCCTGATATTGCAAGACAATGGTTTTATGTTCTTATGACTCACATCTTGCCCATCCATTGGATAGTTAAGATATTTACCTCAGTTACTGAGTCAGCAGTACTAGGCTACACAATGTTCCACCCACTTCTAACCTCAAGGTGGAATTAGCAGAACTGATAGGACATGCCATTTCTCCCTAACTAGCTTACAGAGGCTTAACAACAATCCATGAACTAATGATGCAACTACATGACTATGTCCTGCCAGATATGACAACTAAACTTAATTTTAAATATATGATGGAATATGTGAGAGTAAAAATATACATTGTGCACTTCCAGCCAACGTCAGAATTGGGTAAAAAAAAAATCAGACGAATCTCTGACCAGTGCTGACATGATTGACGCATTAAACCAATAAGCAATGCCCAAAATTCAAGAAAAGTGATTGGTTTTGATTAGCAAACTCCGGGTGACCCCAGAATTCAGGGAAGCCAAAGGAAACTTAATTCAATACATCACAGGTGAACAAGCACCTAAGGGAGAGTCATCTCATTAAGGAGTGGTTTTGTAAGAACAGCCCTGCTGGATCAGGCAAAGGTTTATCTAGTCTAGCATCCCATTTCCCACTGTGGCCCACCAGCTGTCTCTGGGAAGCCCAAAAGCAGCAGAGGAAGGCATATGTCTCTCCTACCACTGCACCCCTGCAATTCAGGGTGCAATCCTAACCTGGATTTAGGCCGGCACAGTTAGGCCAGCAAAGTTTGGCCGGCACAAGGAACACCATAAAGTATGTTTGGACCACTCTCGGAGTCAGAGAGGCCAGCACACAGACGTGCGCCATCCTCCCTGACTCCGAGAGTGGTCCAAACGTGCTTTACGGTGGCCCTTATGTCAGCCAAACTTTGCTGGCTTAACTGTCCCGGACTGATTCCAGGTTAGGATTGTGCTCTCAGAGACATGCCACGGCTGAAACCAGACATAGCACACAGGCATAATGACTAATAGCTGTTGACAGAGTTGTCCTCCATCAATTTGTCCAATCCCTTTTTAAAGCCAGCCAAGCTCGTGGCCATCACTACATCCTGTGGCAACAAACTTCACAGACCAATTATGCATGTGTGAAGTACTTCCTTTTCTCCACCCTAAATCTCCTGCTAATTAGTTTCACTGGAGGATCCCAGTGTGCTCTTCCTCCACAGCCAAATTTCAAACTCAAAAATTCAAAAACATTTGAGAACCACTGATATAGGTTATTAACTTGCAATGTAGGAGACACTATATTACAGGAAGTCCCCTTTGTAAATTGGGATTAGGGATCAAAAAGCATGGACTTATAGCATAAAGGGAGAATTCCTCCCTCCAAGAAATAATGTAAATAGGAGTTAATACATGGAATACGTACTTACAGGACTTAGAAAGAATTTTCTCCCATAAAGAACAATGGAATAAGGTAGTGACAGTGACTGTATAGAGTGACTTGCACTCCTAAATGCATATAAACTAGTACAGTGGTTCCCAAACTGTGGGTTGGGACCCACTAGGGGGTCACACAACCCAATTTCAGATGGGTTGAGTAGAACCTAGGGCAGCCATATTGAAAATATGGGAAGATGGGATTCTGGAAAGGGGAAGGACTATGGTTGTTTTGTACGTGTCAGGGTTGTAAATAGGCTTTTTTTCTTTCTGATTCACTTTGCTATTGAAAAATGGCTGAGAAATAACCCAACTTATTGCTGCATTCTCAGGAAAGCAGCAGGCTCTGGCATCACAATGACGGCACTTCCGGCAGTAATATCACTTCTGGTGGGTCGCAACAGACTGTCATTCTAAAAAGTGGGTCTCGGTGCAAAAAAGATTGAGAACCACTGACCTAGTACACCCCCTAGAGACTGCCCATCCCTGATGTGTGTTGAAAACTTTGCAACTTTGCAGCAGAGGTAAACTGCTGCAGATAGCAAATTGGCAGAGAGTGTCTTGCCATGATTCATCACCTCCTTCAGTCTGCCACCTCTGTGGACAAAATCTATCTTCTCCTCGCACAGTAACACATGAAAGGAGATGGAGGGAGCTTACCTCCTTCCAGATCCACTGCCTCCACCCCCTCCTCAACCTCTAATGGCTAGTGGAGGGAATGCTGGGAGTCCAGCATTCTCTCTGGGCCATTAGGGGCAGTAGTGCTAGTCACTGAGGGAGAGAGCTAAATGAAGTATGTAGGGGTTAGGGGGCTTAGCATTCAGCACTTCTGCTGTTGCCTGCTCTAATGATCATTAGAGGAAGTGGACTTGGTGCTAGATGGGAGAAAGGTAAGTGAATCGGCTAGGGGTCAAGGGATCACTCTCCCTGTTACTCCCATTAATGGCAACAACAACCCACCTTGACAATACTGTACCATAAATCAATATTTATGTCCCTTTAAGAGCTTTGAAAGGAGAGGGAGAAGAATCAAAGAGCATGCATTAAATATTCTGCAAGAAGATGTCCCTTTAAGAAGAGCATGCAGGTGGGGCTAGGGAAGTAAATGTTAGTTCTTCAAAAAATTGAGGACTTAAATGCAGGGAAAAGTTTAATTGGGGGGGGGTGTCTTGTAATGAAAAGCCCTGTAGCCCTGTATCAAAAGAAAGCTGTGAAATTGAACCATGTTTGGGATTGTTTAATTTTCTTAATGATATAGTGAGGAACCATAAATCAGTAATAAGCAAGATGAAGGTTACCGCATTGCAACACAAGAAAGGAGATAAGGTAAGCATTTTCAAAGTGCCCTCAGACTATGAGGTTCATATAAGATACAGATCTGAAAGAAAATAAAATTAAGTCAAGAAACAATCTAGAGGCAAGCAGGGACCTGAGTTTTTCTATGAAGTATCTTTGCTGAAGTACTCAGCTCATCAGAAACAATGTTCTTAGGATGGAATATCACATTCTCAGACCAACATGGCATTCTGAACCATATGTCTGCCAGAGACATTCACTGAAGAGAATTGGTGGATAGGGGGTAATGTTTGGTATGGTTCAAAAATAACTCCTCTAGGGGAAAAAAAATCATGATGGAGAATCACTGGACGTGGAAAGATTAAGCACACCCATGTCATTAGCTGACTCTTACAAATGCCTCCCTTGCTCTGTTTTGACATATGTGGAATTGGGTGTACACAAGTGCTGAAAAACAAGCAGTTCTATCCTTAGTTTATAACTATTTAATTCAACCTACAAATCCTAGGCCAAATACCCTAAAGGATCTTCAAGAGATCCTTTCTTTGTCAGGCCCAAAGGAAGAAAATCCCACAATCTAATTGGCAGTTTAGACCATTGCTTAATTGCTCTGATAATTAGGAAATTTTCCATAGGTTTTACATTGTTATTTAAAGCAACAGCCTCTTGCTTTAATTTCACCCACTGCTTTCTGACATACTTTTATATTTAAGTGTACAGCCTTTCCCCACATTTTCTGTACACAATTGACCTTTCAGCCTACAGTGATGTGTACAAGCATACATGTCTCTTCATGCACTTCTGTATGTACCCAACACTTTCCTGAGGCAATGTAAATCTACAACATTGCAGTTGAGAATAACAGTTTGTAACTATGTGAGTCAAGCCAAAAGAGAATTTAGTGAAGCAGCATCAAGTCACCAACGGAACTTTCGGGGAAAGGGGGGCAACTATTGGGCTAATTTTCTTGCCTTTTGATATATGACTTATAGGACAGCTTTCAACAACATTTTTCAGGTCTAAGTAAAAAAAATCTGTTTTAAAGACCAGTTTAAAAATAGAGCCTGGTTGTGAATACATGAAACAGCCTTACATTTAGTCCAACATCCTTTTGTTTGCCCCCCCCCAAAGAGCACTCTAGACACCAAGTTGGGAGAATGGGCCACTTTTATTAACATACTTACAAGCAGAAAAAAATAGAAACTTGAGATCTGCAGCTCTTGCAGCTTCTTACTGCCACAAAGCAAGCGTAGTGCAGTGGCGAGAACATACAAGGGGCGCCAGACACATCTGGCCCCCGGCCGGGTGTTAAAACACCTGACTCCAAGCCACGCCCCTATTCAGGTGACAACAGCTTTTCTTAGTCAACCCTGCGAGGGGGCCGAGGCAGCCGGACTGCAGGACCACCCCATGCCGCTGAGCCTTTGAGGCAGCCCCTGCAATCCAGGCATGGGACAACCCGTCCTTTCCCTCGCACTGCTGGGCCACTGAGAAGTGGAAGTGGGTTACCCTGCCCTTGCTGACCTCAAGGTGCACACTGAAGAGGCCTGTTCCTGCCTTCGAACCTACACTACCTGCCAAGGAAAGTGACCAAGATATTAATGAGATCAAGAAAAGGAACCTACCAGCCAAACAGTCTGAGACAGGCGAAAAAACTATCCACCAATGGCCAATCAGGTGAACAGAAAAATTCCTACCCAGCCCCAACAGGCGACCAGTAAAACTCCGACTGCTCAAAAGGCGGGTGGGTGGGTATCAGAGCACAGCATATGATCCAGCTTGCAAGAGGGAGAGAGCAGAGCACAGACCCCTTAAATTCCCTCAAGCCCCGCCCTCTGCTTCCTCCTCTCTCCTCCCTCAACAGGGAGGGGGGATCTTGTGTGCTCATGGGTGTGACCAACCAAATTTTAATCCTTGGGCTATCTGCGGTGGATCGGATAACTAGAGAGCTCCCATTGCAAAGCAATGCTACACTAATATTCATAAACTTACTAAGTTTTCATTTAGGTTTTTAAAAGTAGTTTCACTGGAAGAAAGAAAAGATAGAGGATTTTGTCTGATGCTGCTTCCCAGGCTTACAAAAGTTCTAAAAGCTCACATTTATTATAAAGGAAGGAAGGGAGTCATTGATTCCTGAAGAGAGAATAGGAGGAACACAGTATTTGAAAAGTGTTTGGTTTCATTTGCAAATCCCTTTCCTCAAATTGTGCATATTTAGTCACTGCTTTATAATGGAGCTAATGAGTTCCAAGAATGTAATACATGTTTTTCCTAACATGAGGAAAGGAAAATACAACATACTTTTGGGAAGTGAAGAACAGCCTTTCTTTAGGGACCCATCAGAATCTTTGTGACCTTCTTAGCCATTTCGTCAATCACCACACTCTTCTCAAGCATGCAAAATGCTCACTAGCAAAGTAATCTGGAAAAATGGTTCACCAAGAACCTCCACTGTCTTAAGTATTTTAGATACGATTTTAGTGATTTTATTAAGTCGCTAGCTATGCATGAGGCCAGCAATTGTCAACTGGTGTCCTGGGAACGATGAGCCACAAGAGTTTGGAAGACTGAAGTTGAAAATAGATGAAAAACTCTTCTAGGTTCTAGCAGAGGCTGCATTGCCAGTGCTAGAGGCAAGGCACAAACCCCCCCCCCCCCAATGCTGGCAGCGGCCTGCCCATCCTCCAGGAGAAAGCTGGTGGTGTTCTCCTGCAGGTTGGGCCCTCTATGCACCTCTCCCAGCTTCCACTGAAGGTGGGAGAGGTGCGCAGGAGTTAGCAGTGTCCCAACCCGCAGGAGAATGTGGGCAGCCAGTAAATCACACCAGTAAATCTGAATGATAGATAAGTCTTCCTTAACACAAAACAGGGGCCATCTTCCTTTTGGACCATGGTACAGAGACAAAGGACACTGTTGATGCCAACATCATGAAAAGCAACACCCATCCTTACCTGCCCCAGATCTAGTGTAACATTGACTTCATCATACTTCAAACCTAAGGAAAGAGAAGGACTTTGCCACCAGCGCTCTGTCCCATCTATAGCATTTTCTACTGGGTGAGCTTTGTCGGGATCAGCAGCATTGCAATAGTCACAAAACTGGCCCTAGAAGAGAAGAAAACAAAAATATATTATATTTGACAGCCGTAACACAGTTGGACTTGACCGACATAAATACAATGCAAGTGGATGGATCCAGCGGCAGTTTACGGTTTCTTCCCTAAGACGTTTGAAAGAGACAGTGACAACCTTTCAGGCACAGATTGCAACACTTTTGCTCAGCCCAATCCTAATCTGCCTTGGAGCAAACAGGCTGGGAAGCCTGCGCTATATCCTAACACAGGCTGGGAGGCAGCTGCAACTCACCTCAGGCCAAGGGGATATTTTCAGCTTTCCCTGGGGTATGCCCCAGCCAGCCCTATGAGTCTTCACTAGCAAAATAGCAGGCACAAATCCAGGCAGGCAGGAGCAGCCTGGATTGGGGTCGCTCAGCCTGGGGACAGGGTTAGGATATGGCCTAACAGCCATGTCCCACCTCCATCCCCCTCTCCAGGCTGGCCCACAAGGGATCTGCCCTCCCCCTGTCCCGTTACACCTCCCGCCTGCCTCCAGCACACCCTCGGTGCACTTGCACTGGCAGAATTAAGCTGGTGCTTGGTCAGTGCAGCTGACGGGCAGGGTGGCATCTGTGGGCTGGTGCTGCTGCCTGTGCTGGCCCAGCAACCAAATCAGCTGTGCAGACATGCTTTATGGCATGTTTGCTCCAGTGCAGCTCCAGTGCAAGAGTGCTGCACTGGTGCAACGCCGGGTTAGGACTGCATTCATTTTGAAAGCAGAGTGCCTCCCATGTTTACTGTATGAGTAGGATATGCCCACTACTTGTCTTTTCAGCATAAAGACAAAGGCACAAGACTAAATTACACTTCACTGATGTGGCACTGCTGGCCGTCCTGAAGTGACATAGTTTGCTACTGACGTTATGTGAAGATAGGAATTTGGGCCACCTCAGTTCTCAATGCTTCCCATTAAGTTCAACTGAGTTAATAAATGGGCTACAATCTAAGACAAAGCTGCGGGGGGAATCAGAAATCACCAGGCATCAGGTTGCCACTTTCACTTCTATTCAGTGGTGCTTCTCAGTATGTACACCTTTATTTTCTCCTTTGAAAAATGACCGCTATTCAGTCCTTAGGGGAAAAATAACACACTACACTTGGAAAATGGGGCTGAATGGCTCAGTCTCTACTTCAGGGTTCCCACATATGGGATGACCATCAACTCAGAGATTAACTGGATGGATCAGTCTTCTTCCTTTTAAAAGAAACTCCAGAGGAAAATATGGAAGGGAAAATATGCTTCCAGTACATTTCACAGTGGGTTAAACCGCTGCTGCTGGGCTTTCCGACCGGAAGGTTGGGAGTTCAAGACTGTGCGACGGAGTGAGCTTCCGTTGCTTGTCCCAGCTCCTGCCAACCTAGCAGTTCGAAAGCACCTAAATGCAAGTAGATAAATAGAAACCACTTCGGTGGGAAGGTAACGGTGTTCCGTGCACTACGGCGTATAGTCATGCCGGCCACATGACCACGGAAGCTTGTCCTCGGACAAAAACGCTGGCTCTACAGGCTTTGAAACAGAGATGAGCACCACCCCCTACAGTTGGTCACGACTAGACCATTCGGTCATGGGGAAACCTTCACCCTTTACATTTCTTCTACACAAATCTAGAAATAAAATGGTTTTGAGAGAGAGGAGATGAAAAATCATTTACATGTTGAATATCCCTTATCCAGACTGATTAGGATGGGAAGGTGCTTGGATTTCAGATTTGTCTGGATTTCAGAATAATTACATAAATATAATGAGAAATTGATAGCTATTATGAATTTTTAAAAATATAGTTCCATAAATAGATACCAAGCTGAACTAAGCACAACTTCCACTTACAGGCTATAACCTATACAAGGGAATGAGCACAAGATGTTCTAGTGTTTTCACTACAGAAAGTTTTTTTCTAAAAGTCTTGGACAAAAATGTCTGGATTTCAGAATAGTCTGCATTTTGGGAGTCCAGATAAGGAATCATCTACCTGTATGATTTTTTTTTTTTTAAAAAAAACCTCTATCCTGCCTTTTTATAAGTAAAATACCCTAGGCAGCTAATAAAAAATAACAATGGAACACATAAAATCAATGAAAACAGACAGCATTATAAAAAGCAGTGACGAAATTATTTAAAACAATGATTAACAAGAGATCGACTTAACATGCAGCAACAGCAAATAACAGGCAGCGGAAGCATTGTATTTCCAGATGCCTGTTTGGAGAAGTCTTTCCATCAGCAAGGAAGGCGCCAAACTGTCCTACTAAAGACCCAGTCCTATCCACAAGCTATGCGAGCATCACCACGGGCACCAGTGAAATGACAGCTCTGCCAGCACAGGTTTCCTATGCCAGCACAAAGGCAAGATAACACTGCACTGTTGTGAATTGGATGCAGACTGGACACTAGTGGAAAGGCCAAAATAGAAAGGAAAACAGGGCATGCAGAGCCCACTAGAGAGGCCCAGGCACAATCGCCTGGCAACAAGATACCCCTGGCCAAGAGAGACACAGATGCAGTGGCAACCCCCCCTCAAAACCCAGAGAGAGGCAAAAAGGACAAGCCAGAAAAAAGTCAAAGGGGAGCGAGGGGGTGCGCCAGCCAGCAGCCCTGAAGAGCCAGCCAGCCCATCATGCCCAACATCACCGCCAGGGGCTCGGATGCTGGAGTGGCACACCGGCAATGGTATCTAAGTGGTGTCATGGTTGCTGGGGACACCAGCATCATTGCTAAGTTTGCTGCGCCAGCAGGACATGGCACAGGCTCTGCCCTCTCCCCTCCTTCCCCGCCTTTGCCACAGACAGACATCAAGCCAGTTTCTGGGCAATGTCAGCAGGGTGTCCAGATAGGGTTGGGCCTTTAGGGAGATCGTCAAAGCCTGGGGTGAGGTCAACCTCATCATTAGCCCAAATGAGATCATGGGTCCTCAGCAAACGTTTAGAGGAGGTTGAAACACACACACACACCCAGGCTTTGAAATGATCTCCCTAAAGGCCCAACCCTATCTGGACACCGTGCTGACATTGTCCAGAAACTGGCATGATGCATGTCTGTGGCAAAGGCGGGGAAGGAGGGGAGACAGCAGAGCCTGTGCAGCTTCCGTAACAATGCAGCTTCCGTAACGGCCCACAACAGACTTGTGGTTACTATCCAAACCAATGTGGTTGCTAGGAGGACCACTCTACCTCCAGGATCCTTGCCTGCAATTTCAAAAAGCAGAAAGGGTGGAGGAAGAAGGAAGAAAATGTTAAGAGGAGCTCTTCTTTCCCTCCTTTCCTAGAACATGTGTATTACACCTGACAGGCCTTTTAGCAAACTCCCAAGGATTAGGTTGGAGGAGAGTTATTTCATCCTAACTAGGTCACTGGGAGTTCTGAAGACAGGGCTTAATAATATTTCTAGCATGCACGTCAAAGTAGTCTCCTGGAACAGCAAGCATTTCAGTTATTTAAAGTACATTCCACAGGAGCTGCCAACAAAGATGGTAGCTGGAAGTCGAAGGAAAATAAGCTGCCTGACCAACCCTTCCCATTTGCTAGGTTTCACGGCAGGATCTGCAGAGGCATTCAGAACTAAAGTCCACCTGGTACTGTAAACAGGTGTCACACCTCATCATCAATGCAAGTGTGCAAGTTTTAGTCATCCCATTACCCACATCTCCTGGAGTTTGCTCCCTCCCTTCTCTCTTATCCAGATTCAGACCACCGATATTGTCAACCCTGACTGGCAGAGGCTTACTGTGGTTTCAAACAGGAGTTTTTCCCCTATCCCACCTAGAGGTGTCAGATGTTGAACATAGTCATTTCTTCATGCAAGTTGCTATACCACAGAGCTACAATCCTTACCCATAGCCCCACCATACAATAATTAATGCACACTCAGTCCAAAAAAGTGAAGGTTGCAATCTTATCCACACTTATTTGGGAGTAAGCCCCATTGATTATAACAGGACGTATTTCTGAGTAGACATGCCTTGGATTGGGCTCCAAGAAATCTATTTAAAAATGTGCTCTGTACAGGACTGGCCTCTTGGCTTTTGGGGAATTTTTCAGCCCAAATTTAGTGATATTGGATAACTTTGGTCTTCTAAAAAGGAACAAAGATCCCCCCCACCTTATCCTCTAATGCTCTTAAGAAGCTGAGGGCGTTATGAGCTGCAGGCAGACATGTACGATAAAGCCAATAAAGAAAAGCAAATGCAGGAAAATAAAGGCAAATGTGCCGTACCTCGTCCCATACACAGAATACTGGAGATGCATTCACAAGAGCACACAGCATGGATGCAGGGCCAGCTTTAAGCCATTGTGACCAATGTCGTCACATTGGGCCCTACACTTTGGGTGGCCCTGCACCAGTGCAGCAACTATATCAACTGCTGCAGCAGCCTATGAACTGTTAAGTCAGTGAGGCAAGGCAAGCGGCTTTACCTTGGGCCCTCCCACCTGCTTCCAAACTGCCCAAAATGGGCCTCCTGGAAGGTGACATGATGTCATCATGTCAACACCAACTATTTCCAGGTGCAACTATTTCCAGGTGCTATCATAAGCAGTGGGGGGGGGATGGGGCGGGGGGGGAGGGGGCCTTGGGGAATGCCCCACATTGGGCCCTGCTGTTCCTGGAGCTGGCCCTGCATGTATGGCAATTGTGGTGTAGTGCTTACAATGTCACACTAGGACCTAGCAGACATAGGTTCAGTTTCCCACCCAGCCATCCCACTGGGATTTGCTGCAAGGATAATAGAAGGGAAAAAACACTATGTGCCTTCTTGAGCTGCTTGGAGGAAGGTCAGGCTATAAATGCAAAAACTAAAAAATATAATTCCCAAAACACCATGAAAAGGCGAAGAGAAAGGAGAGAATGATGAATAGGGAGGAGGAAAAAACATTCCAAGGAGGACTTGGGGATTCTCAGTACACACCAAGATCACTTCTGCAATCAGTGTTGAGAGATGCTACTATAATGAGAGAAGGGGATACAAACCATTGCAGACATTAAGCAGACTATCAGCCCAGCCCGATTGAAAGGAAGCGCTGGCAGAATGCTGATTCTGTTGGTGCTGGCTGCTGAAAAAGGGCTGTAGTAAAGTGCTTTGCAGCAGCACAGGGAGACTGGAACCTTCCCACACATGCCAGTGGAGCAATGGAGGCCCTTCAGAGCAGGTAAGAATGGCGCAAGGAGCAGAACAGGGTGGGAGGAGAGTAGGCAATGGGACAAGGGGAGGACAGGAAGAGTTGAGGCAAGGCTTGGTGGATTGAGCCTGGGAGAAGAGTGGGTTCAGCAGTGGTGGTGCATGTTGAATCCCAACCCTCTACCTGGACCTGATCTAGCTGCATGGATCAATGAAGATTTGCAACAGCTGGCACAAGTCCAAGTTGATCTGTTGTGGCTGCTGGGGCCCAACCCATGGCAAGGGGCCAAATGCCACCCTAAGGAGACCTCCAGCACTTGAAAATTCCCCACAGGAAGCAGTTGCAGACCTGGCTGATTCTTTGGCCCGGGGCCAGGTCCACAAATTGCCACCACTGGTGCCACCTCCCCGCCCCCCTGCGCCACCCCCGCCATACCTCCAGCATTTGCAAATGTTCCATTTTGAAGCGATACGGGCACAGGGGTGGGTGGGAGGGCCGAAAACTTTGGACCACTCTTGGAGTCAGGGAGGTTGGTGTACATCTGTGCGCTGGCCTCTCTGACTCTTAGAGTGGTCCAAACATACTTTACAGTGGCCCTTTTGCCAGCTAAACTTTGCTGGCCTAACAGCGCCGGTCTAACTTCAGGTTAGGATTGCACACTGCACTGGCAGTATACAGTTTTTTTCATGGTCAAATGTGTTTCAAAGAATGAGGTCAATTCCCCATAGAGGATTCTGATATAGCAAAGGGCAAAGTAGAGCAAGCATCTCTCAATTTAACCTGGATTTTCCAGCTGCTGATGCTGTTATCTACCTTAACTTTATGACTACCGGAAGCAGGGGAATTTTTTTCCTTTTATTTGTCTTTTTATACCGGACACATTCACAGGCATGCAGTGCATGCTGTCCATTCTTTGTGTGTTGGCCTAACTGCAAAAGCTCTTTTTGCTAACTTTGCTTAAGTTCATTTAAGGTGGAACAATGTGCAAAAGGTGGAACAATGTGCTAATATGTACACTGCACTGTTATCACATTTTCCAGGGTTGATTTCCCCAGCCTTCTGAAAGAATTTGGAATTCCTCTTGAATGAAAGCAACGACTGGTAAACGACCGAAGTATTCAGGCTATGTGTCTCAATAAGGCTTTGTTAGGAACTAGAGAGCGGACACTGCTGTAGTCACATTTATACAAATGCTATAAGCAGCACAGCGTGTTTCCCTTTGCCAGAGCAGATCTATCAGTCATCTTTCTGGGAACTTGGAGCAGACACAATCACAACTGACCTCTTGCCCAGAATCTCAAAGGCAAATATTAAATAAGAAGAGCTGTCCTGTTCTTCATTATCCTCATAAATACAGAAGAATTACAGTAACTCCCATAAACCACAGGATATTGCTCTCAGAAGTAGACACAGGAAGTAATATCATATAACCTGTACTTTTGGATTGGTTCATATATTATGTTTTGCTTCTGTGTAGATTATAGTGATGATTTGTGAAACCTCATAATGTTAAAATATGGTATTCTGCAGCTATGAATTTGAACAGCAGAATACTCTTCAGTAAAACTTAAGAGGCAACTTTGTGCTCCTTCTTCCCATCTCTAATTTCGTTGCCAGAGTATATACTGTCTGGCAAGTCATTTCCAACAAAAGTTGCCATCTGCCTGGGGGGCAGGGAGAGAGAGACCACAGCTACCTTGCATTTTAAGCTGCTTTGCACCTAAAACTGATTAGCACTGGAAATGAACAGGAGTCAGCTATATACCTAAAAGATAGCCAAGCTGATTTAGAATTAACCTAACAACCAATCCCCACCACTCTCCAACATCCCAACATATCTGCAGAATTAATGGTACACATTATACTGGATCACTGCAGCTAGAATTTATTCTTCCTCTGTCTCCAAACAAGACCCTACAAGTCACAACCAAAGCACCTGGGAGAAGTGTATTTTCTTTAACCCAACCCTGAAAATGTCTTTGAATTCTCTTTTTGCTGTTGCCAAAGTCATACAATATGCACAGGTACAAAACCAGTAGTCATATCATTTCCTTGAAACTGAGAGATGCCCAGATTATTTTATTCTTATGCTCTTTGATAGGTTTTGGGCTGTTGCAAGGACTAGGTTACAAAGGGGATCCTGACTTCCCAATTTAGCAGATCATGAAGTTGTACCACCACATGACGTACAGAAGAAATTGTATGGCACGAAACCATACACAGCCCTACACAAACTTTGTGGATTAGAATACCCTTTCCTTTAAAAAAATGGAAGAAGTAGGTTACACAATATACTGTTTTCTGTATATTTATCTGATGTTTTTTATGTTTCATTGACCAAGGGCTTAGAAAAAAGGTGTAAGCATAAAATAGCTACTCTTGCTTCATTATCTAGTTTTACTTATTTTTACCTATAGCCATCATAATGACCATTAGTATGAACAGATGGGGACAGAGGAGGGGCTAAGCCAGGTACCCCTGGGGTTCAGTTCCACACAATGACTTGGTGCACTCACAGGGTCCCTGTCAGCAGAGACTAAGCCATTAGTTGTCATGGGAAAGATGAACACCTGTTGTATCTTTATTTTAATTTTTTTTTAAAAACCTTCCCTCATAAATTTTGATGAAATTATTGCAGGCCATGAAGTGTTATTCAGTGGCTCGGAACCCACTAGGTGGGCCACAAGCAGTGGTGGGATCTAACGGATCCAAGAACTGGAAAGGTGACCGGGACTCACCTTTGACTGGCACGTGTCAGAACCGTTCAAAGCGGCCCGGCCGCACCCCGCAGCCCGCCCCTTTGGTTTCACCGCCATTCCTTTGGTTCCACCGCCTTCTGCGCCGCATCCATTACGGAGCTGGCAACGAATGGCGGCGAATGGGCGGAGCCAGCCCTGATTAGGTTCAGGAACGGCCATTCTGGCGTGTTCCTGCTGGATGACATCACTGGCCACAAGCCAATTTCAGGTGGGCCCCCATTCATTTCAACATGTATTTTATTTTTAATATATTAGACTTGATGTGACTGCATTTGGGGGAAACGTTACAGATCTGTACTTTTAACAGACTACTATGTACTATATATGCTTTTAACAATGATAGTCAATAGGGCTTACTCCTGGGTAAATGTGGATAGGATTGCAGCCTTTGGAGACTTTTTTAACAGATCACAACTGCTAGGTTAGGAGGGTTCATCTTTATTTTAAATAAATTTTGAAAATTTATATGAAAATTACATATTGTAAAGTTTTAATTTACTTAATTTGATTTTGTTGTATGGGGGTGTTAAAAAGTTTCCTGCTTGATGATGTCACTTCTGGATATGACATCACTTCCAGGTTAATGACATAACTTCTGGTGGGACACACTGTCATTCTAAAAATTGGTTCCAGATGTTAAAAGGTTTGAGAACCACTGCACTACAGTATTGCCCCCTGTCTTAAATGCCCACCTTGCATAGCTACCCTGCAATTGATTTGTATCTTACGAAGAAACTATTATGCCCTGGTTTTGTATTCAAAATTAGTAAGGTACATGACTTGCAAAAGATTATAGCCTTGTACAGTACAGTACTCTGTGTTCATAAATCCAAATTATTACCCTTTGATTTCATTTACTCACAGTCACTAAAATGGAACAGATACCCCATTTTACTTATGCATTTAACATATAGGAAAAACCCCTCCCATTCTCATTCTTTAACACCTGAATTGTAAGCAGAACAAGGCTGTTAAGGAGTTACTAAATTGAGGGTGCAATCCTAACCTGGATTTAGGCAGTTAAACCAGCAAAGTTTGGCTGGCACAAGGGCCACCGTAAAGTGCGTTAGGACCACTCTTGGTGTCAGGGAGAATGGGGCACATCTGTGTATTGGCCTCTCTGACTCCGAGAGTGGTCCAAACATACTTTATGGTGTCCCTTGTGCCGGCCAAACTTTGCTGGGCTAACTCCAGGTTAGGATTGCGCCCTTAATATTCTTCACTGTATGAAGTTGTCATCTTTTTTTCTGGTGAAGCTGTTCTGCTTTTAACAGCTGCACAGCATGCAGAAATTCAGCTGGTGCTGCTGCACTTTTCTGCAGCATTGAGAAAGCAGCACCTGTTGAATATTATGCACCTTGAAAAACACAGAAACCCTGCCAGAAAACACACTGTCTCATTATGTTCTCCTAGTTCAGAACACCTATTTTGCATATCAAAATGAAAGCGTTGGCAGGAGGGGAAATCCGCTTACCATTTACTAATAACCACCTTGATGATGTAACATCAAGAGTACGGTAGATGAAAGAGTACGGTAGCTAGCCCAGTCCTGTGTATGTCAACTGAGACTTGTTCCCTAGGAAGCATGTTGAAGCTCCCAATCCCAATGCCTGACTACTCAAAAGTCTCATTATAATCAATGGGCTTACTCCCAGGTACGTGTGGACAGGATTGCGGCTCAAAGTATTTCAATGCGGACCAGTTAACGCTGCCACACTGCAAAGACACGAGAGCGGTCGCCTCTGCTGTCATGACTGCAACAGGTCCGCAGAACGGTCTGGATCGTTTCCATCGCTGCAGTCGACCCTAGTGCCACCCGTGCCCTTCACCCGACTCTTTCCTTCCCCACGGAGGCCAGCGTTACCTGAATGGTTTGTCCCGCGGGCGAAGCAGCGGGGCCCCCCCACTAGCTTGCAGTAGAGCTCCAGACGGGGCCTCCCGCTCTCGTCCTGGCCACAGGTGGCCGTCGCCCAAATGCGGGCAGTCTCTGCCAGGTTGAAGTAGGGCGGGTGAAGGCTGCGCTCCCGCGCCTCCGAGTCGTCGCCGTCGCCGTCGTGGGCAGCCAGGCAGCAGGGCGCCCAGAGCGCCAAGACGATCCCCGCCATCGCCGCGCCCAGTGGCGCCCCGCGGACTGCTCGGCTCCTCGCCATCCTCGCGCGGGTTTCCCTGTCCGGCACGCACGGGGCGCCCCTCGCTTGTGTTTATGCCGCGGAGTCACTGGCCGAGACGGACTGACCGAGGCAGGCGGAGATCAGCCTGCCTTCGCGCCTTCCTTTGGTGCCGATTGGCCCGAAGGACTCCGGAAAAAAAAAAGAGCAGCGGGGAGGAGGAGGCGAATACACCCCCTGCTGCTCGGCCGCCAAGTTCGCAGGATCCAGGGAGAAGACGGAGGAGCCCCGGACGTAGCCGGCGAGGACGCAAGGCAAGAGGCGGCGGAGAGGCAGCTCCACGGAGGGACCTCCTCTGTTGAACCAAGGGAACTGCCTGCAGTCATAACAATGGCCATATATGTAAAACATCTCCAACGAGAGAGAGAGAGAGAGAGAGAGAGAGTTCCCCATCATGGGTTCATTTCCGTTTCTTATGCATGTCATTATTATTTATATTCTGCTTTTCCACAACAAAAAGCAGTTTATATGAGTGTAAATTATTCTGTTTAAGATGGAAGCACTAGTGTAAGAAACCTAACTGGGGATAACATCCTCCCACTCCTCAAAATGCACTTCCTTCTATACCATGTTTCTCTTTCCCCCCCCCCCATTTTTTTTTTCTGGTGCCACTCCTGACCACTTGTGGGCACAGGCACCTTCACAGTTCTACAGGGAGTCCCATGATCTGGATATCAGGCAAGAGTTCAGAAAATACATCACATCACCCAATGCTAACTCCAGTTCTGATCAGAACTTCTCCCTAGGCTGCAATCTGCACATTTAACACACAATGGAATTCAATGGGATTTACTTCCATTTAGGACCAAGTCCTATCCAATTTTCCAGCCCTGATGTAGCCATCCCAGTGGGGTGTGGGCTGCATTCTGTGGTGGAGGGGAAGTCAGGGAGGCCTCCTCAAGGTAAGGGAATGTTTGTTCGCTTCCCTTGGAGCTGCATTGGCACCAGAAATGTGGACAGGACTTGGCCCTTAAACAGTCATAGAATCGGGCTGCAGGTGGCAAGGGGCTTGAAAATTAAGTGGTCCAGATGTTGAACATTAGCTGCTGAAGTTCATGTTAGGTATTCACCTACTGCACTTAAAAATGCATTTGAAACCTTTGTGATAAAGTTGGAATGTTTATAATATTGAACAGAATTAGGAAGAAAAAGGCAATGTGTGTGTTCTACAAATGATCGTATCAATACCAGTTTTGAATGCTGTTAAAATAGAAAAAAGCAACTTAATTTTCAATCAAATGCACATTCTAATTCAAGTACAGAAAGTATAATTCCAATAACTGTGCAAAAACTAGTTTAAAAACCAGGTGCAAAAATGGACTTAGACCAGAATGACAGACACATGGTCCCACATCACATATGGGCTACATGAACCAATTCCATTCTTTCATTTTACTTGCGAGCAGTAATTTCTACTTCCAGATGGTCCGATTCTATGCTCCAGCAGCAATGTTCAAAACAAGGAGACTATAAGGGAAAAGATGGCTGCTTCTCTCACTTTTCAGAGGGCCAACAGAACTACCATTATATGTAACCATGTAATCCATCTGTCCCATATACTTCCCTATTTCAATGTGATGTGGGAGACTAGCACATGAAAACAGCAGCTACACTGTACAGTAGCAAAAGAATCAATCTACTATGCAAAGCTTTGGGAGAATCATGTTTTCTTAGCCACAGTTCCCCATCTGTAACATAGGAATAATCACAGCCTGTACCTGTGTCAGATTTGCTCCGAGGATAAAACATGTTAAGAATTATGAAGTGCACGGGAGTAATAAGTCACATTAGTATTAATAAAACTAATAATAATGCTAAAAATTGTTAGTGTGATCAACAACGGGGACTGGACTCTTCAATTTCTCATATGTAAAGAGGAAATTACAGCGCGGAAAAGCCCAAACTAGGCCTCATTTTAAAACAAAACAGCCATTAGGTTTCTCAACTGTTTTTGACAGTATGAGGTGTGCCTATTGGCAGGAATCAGTATCTACCAGTATCTAAGTACCAGAAGGGGGTCATTTCCAAGATGGCAGCCTCAAAATGCGCCAAAAAGACACAAAAATGCCCGTCCCAAGCCCAAAAAACTTCCAACCGCAGTTCTGACAGCTGTATTTCTCAGAGGGGCGTCCCTTGAGTGGCAGGAAAGAGAATCCGCCAAAATCAGACCACCAGAACTGGGTCATTCCCAAGTTGGCAGCCTCAAAATGCGCCCAAATTACGCAAAATTGCCCCTCCCAAGCCCAACAAACGTCCAGCCGCAGTTCTCACAGCTGATTTTTCCAGAGCTAGGTTTGCTGAATGACAGGGAAAAAATCTGCCAAGTTTGCAGAACCAGAACTGGGTCATTCCCAATGATGGCAGCTTCAAAAGTGCGCCAAAATTACACAAAAGTGCCCGTCCCAAGGCCAAAAAAATTCGAAAAAAAGTACTCAATGCTGATTTTCCCAGAGCTAGGTCTGCTGAATGACAGGGAGAAAGTTCTCCAAGTTTGGGAATGACCCAGTTCTGGTTCTCCAATGATGGAAGCCTCAAAATGGGCTAAAATGGGCCCAAATCGCGCAAACGTGGCACTGGTAAGGCGTTGAAAAACCTTTACTTCCAGAACCTGAGAACCACAGCAGTTATGAACTGTTTTAAAGTCTGGTTAAATCCCATGCTTTGCCCCCTCTCCATCTGGAGGCCTGCAGGGGGAGCATGTGTTTGCCTTTGAGTCTCACCTTGGGCGAGTCTATCTCTCCATCTCACCTTTTGTTTCCTATTCAAATGATTTGGGTGTGTCCTTTAGAGGAAAGAATTTCCTTCTCTCTCTCATCCAGCCACCCTGCATCACATGTCATGTCTGGCCATCACATGTCAGTAGTGGCCACATCTGTATTATATGTTCCAGGATGCTTGCAGCAGTTTAGATTCTTCTGATCCTTCTGCTAGATCATGCAGAGGTTGATGGCAGCTGTCCTCTGTACTTTAGATCAGACACAGTGTCACGAGATTCTCCCAGAGTGCATGACATTAATTACCTGAAGTCAACCCTGGGCAGTAAGGTCTGTGAGCAGCTGCTGTTTGTTCATGCCTTCACCGGGTGTGACACCACCTCAGTCTGAAATGCAGTTCCGCGTGCGGACCTTGTCAAGAGCTGTTCTGTGACAACCAGGAGTCAGATGAACCACTCAGCAGTGACGAGGATGAGTAGTGTTCCTGGAGGTTACTGCTGAAGTTTAACAAACCTGAAAGTAACTGATTTAATTAAATTGGAGTTCAGAGTTGTGAAAGAAAAACACTTGTATTGGGAACCAAAAGCAGGCCAGTAAGATATTTTCCAAGCAGAACAGGTGAGGGCCTGTCTTTATAAATAATAAAGAGTTTATAAGTAAAGCTGCTGTTTCATTTTTTTGCCTGGAAATATGGAAAACAGCGTCTGTCAAAAACAGCTGTGATGAGATGACAGTCGGTTCTGGGAAAGCTTCTCAATGTGTTTTTCAACCAAGCTGATTCCCCAAACCTGATCATTTTTTCTCATGACTCTGAGTAGACCTGCCTGTGTGAAGAACAGGTGACAAAACAGCGCTGACCTGGTTTCTGGGCCTGGGGGGGGTAGTGATGCTTTTGCATGCTTCTGCATGCTTAACCATCGAATTTGCCCCTTTTGAGGCTTTCCTCTGTGGCTGCAGTGCCCCCCTCCTTGTCCAAACTTGGTGACCTTTTCCCCTGCCACTCAAGTGACCCCCCTCTGAGCAACACTGCTGTCAGAACTGTGCTGGGCATTTTTCTTAGCCAGGCACTTTTGCATTATTTTTGCCTGATTTTAGCCCCTTTTGAGGCTGCCCTCTGTGGCTCCTGTGCCCCCCTCCTTGTCCAAACTTGGTGAACTTTTTCCATGCAACTCAAGGGACCCCCCTCTGAGAAAAACAGCTGCCAGAACGGCAGTCAGCCTGTTTCTGAGCTTGGCAGTGCCACTTCTGTGCGTTTTTGGCACATTTCAGCCCATTTTGAGGCTGCCAACTTGGGAATGACCCAGTTCTGGTGGTCTGATTTTGGCGGATTCTCTTTCCTGCCACTCAAGGGACGCCCCTCTGAGAAATACAGCTGTCAGAACTGCGGTTGGAAGTTTTTTGGGCTTGGGACGGGCATTTATGTGTCTTTTTGGCGCATTTTAGCCCATTTTGAGGCTGCCCACCCCACCATGGATACCTGAAACTGCAGATACTGTGGTTGCCTTTTTAAAGATAGGGGAACATCAGTGGTTTTGCTGTAAAAAAAAGAAGAAGGAAAAAAAGGTTTGTTTAATGTTCCCCCATCTTTTCAATCCAAGGTATCCATGGATAACTGAATCCGTGGATACCGAATCAGTGGATACAGGTGCATGCCTGTATTTACTTGCAATTTTTCATCCAAAGACTCATGACTGGCTTACACAAGGAAGTATATCACTTGATTTCCTTGTACAGTACTTCTAATGATGACTTCAAGGATGAAACTATTGATTCCAAATTATATTTTCTAGATAAACGTGAAAGTACATATTACACCAGACTTTTTCTGCAGAGTATCAAAATCACCTCTCAGCAACTGAAAATGAAGGCACATCCTCCATTTAGACTGACAGTTCAGCACTTTGTCAAGGTTAGAGCAGCATAGGTTAAGTGGCAGTGTTATCTTGTAACTTTCTGCCAACATCTTCTTTAGAAGATTTTGCTGAGCATGACTAATAGGGACATACACATCTCTGACCTTCAAGAGCAAACAGCATGACTTGCACACTGGCGTACTTTGTTTCAAAAGCTGTTAAAGCCAATCACAAGCTGAATCAGGAACGTTTCAAAGTTTTATATAAACATACAAATATAAATATATAAATCACACACACAAACAGTTCAATGAAGTAAAATGGTAAGTGTCTTACTTCTTCTCTGGCCATTATTATTTTTATTCATTAAGGGCCAAATCCTATCCAACTTTTCAGCACCAGTGTAGCTGTGCCAATAGGGCACACTCTGCCTCCTGTGATGGGGGAACAGTTATGAAGGCCTCTTCAAGGTAAAGGCATGTTTGTTCCCTTGACCTCGTGGCTTCACTGTGGCTGTGTAGGTGCTAGAAATCTGGATAGGACTGGGCCCTTAATGTCATGACTATTATGGAAAATTTGTTTGTCTTGGTGGGGAATGCAAAAAAATTTATGCGTCCTGCGTGCAAAATGACCTTGGTATGCCACTGGACTACAGCTCAGTGATAAGCACATGTCTTGCATGCCAAGGGTTCCAGATGCAATCTCTACTATCTCCAGACCACTGTCTGGAACCTTGGAGATTTAGATGGAACTTGGAGCTGATTTGGATGGAACCTTGGAGCCAGTGGTGGCATCTAAATGATTTAAGAACAGGAACTCACTTTTGATTGGCACGTGTCACGACCCGCCCACCGGAAGTGATGTCATAAGCCGGAGGATGGCAGAGCCCAGGTCTACCCGTGGCTGGTTCCTATGGGTAGACCTGGGCTCTGGAGGCTGGTGGAGCCCAGGTCTACCTGCGTCTGGTTCCTAGCCAGCAACGACGTCAGCGACGAGTGGGCGGAGCCAGCCGGTTCTGTACAGCATCTGGCGCCTACAGAACAGAAAGCGAATAATTCCCCCCTCCCCAATTGCAGCTCCAATAGCGATGGGGACAGTCTCCCAAAGAAACCTCACACCCAGAGCACCAGTGAAACGCTCTGGACTGGAGAGACAGCGGCGAAAACCTTTCCTTGGTCTTCGCGGCTAGGCGAGGTGGAGTTATTCAAATTGCCAGGGAAGTTGAAAATTGGTATGGGGGCAGCAGCCTTGAAGCCGAGGCTGGCTGAGCAGAATGAGGCAGGAACCTGTGGAAGGGGCTGAGGGGCGGCACCACTCCGGACGGCACCCTTGGGCGCTTCCCTACACCAAAGCCTGCTTACGCCTGGCACATCAGGAGGGCAGCTTCAAAAAGTCCCAGCTCCCCTCCATCCCCTCCGGGGGCCCCCTTGATTTGCCACCGCACCCCCCAGGACGCCCCTTCTCCCCAGTGGGCTGCAGACTCACCAGAGTGGCTGCTGACTCCACGTGTGTGGCTGGAGGGAGCGAGGAAGGGGGCTGTGCAGGACCCCTGTAGCCCTTCCCCCTTCCCCCCTCTAGGAATCCGGAGTCGCTCCCTTTAACCCTCTGAGTGCCGGCCAACCAAGAAGAAAAGCTCTTTGCAGAGGAATTGGGAGGAGGGGGGAAGCACAGCAGAGTAAAGTGGGCGGAGTCAGCCCTAATTTTAACAAGTGGAACTAAGTTCCCCACGTTCCCCCTACATGACATCACTGCTTGGAGCCTGGAGCTAAATGGACCAAGGTTCTGATCAATGGAAGGAGGAATCATGTGTGAATGTATGCTCTGCTGACAAACTGGTGCACAATTTTACCAGGCAGCCCATCTCAGAGAGATCCCAGCAGGGTTGTAGAGAACTATAGGATTGCATTGTTGGTTTGTGTACCATGCAATCTGCTAGACTCAGTGTTCACCATTAAATGATGTTCAAAAGGAGGGTATCAAGAAGAAAAATGGTCTACAATCAGACCTGACAATAGCAAAAATTTAATGTTTATGCTTTTAAATACCAAAAACAGCCTAATGTGGTAAGTACAGTATAGCAGTCCTTCAAATGCAACGTCAAAGACATTTTCTAGAAATCAACTGAGATTATAAAAAGATAACATTCATAAAAAATGATACAAGACCCCAAGCACAAACTATACATTGCAGCACAAACATACCATAAACCAAGGGTAATTGTATATGACAGAAACATAATGAAGCCTATACAAATGCATGAATATGAAACTGTAGCAACTCAACTTCCAATGTCATCTACAGTTTCACTTGTGCAATTTCTAGTAGTAAAACTAAACAATTCACCCATAAAGATTCTTCATTAACTGATTCATGAGCTATTTTCCAAAATTATGAGCTTTACAGAACAATCGTGTGCATGCCTACTCAGAAGTTCCATTGATTTTAAGATAAGACTGATTCCCAGGTATGCGTGCATAGGATTGCATCCTTATTTAAGTATTTAAGGTTATTTTTATTTAATTTATTGTTTTGATTTCTGAGTTTTCAGGAAACACTTCTTGCATCTCTAGCTGATTTCTTCTTTCTTTCATGGCTGTACAGATCTTGAGAACTACAGTTGGTGGAATACAGGCATGCCCCAGTATCTGCTGGAATGCTGTTCCTGATCCCTTTGTGGATACCTGAAACCATGGATACGGGGGATGCCTTTTTAAAGCTAGGGGAACTTAAATTGTTTTGTTGCAATAAGGTAAAAAACAAGAGATATCTGTAATGTTCCCCTATCTTTTTAATAGGCATGCCAGAATTAATGGTATCCGTGGATAACTGAAACTGTGGATACTGAATCAGTGGATACCGGAGATGCTTGTACCCAGTTTGCATGCAAAAGGCTTCAAATTCAATATCTGACATCTCCAACGTAAAAGAACTTAGTGTAAAAGACCTCAGGTAGCTGGGCTGGGAGTACATTCTGTCTGATGCCCTAGAACAGTGATGGCGAACCTATGACATGCGTGTCAAAGGTGACACACCACAACATTTGGGGTGACACTCCAGCATTCACCAGTGCCTCACAAAAACTGAGTTTATTTTACTCATTTTTCATTTTTGTAATTATTTAATGTTTCTTTATATAATACATAGCACCACACATGATTAAACTGTGTGTTTTCTTTAAATAAATTAATATAAAGAATTGTTTGTCCTTTTGTTTGGAGGGGGGGGGGTTGACAACCAGCAGAATCAAGTTAAGCATTTTCCTAAGTTTTGACACACCTAGCTCAAAAGGTTCGCCATCACTGCCCTAGTGAGCCAATGCTAATCAAGGTTGACAATATTGGGCAACTGGATTTGGTATAAGGCAGTTTCATGTATAGATATTCGAGGAATGTTCTCCATCCTCTGAGAGGCCTCCAGGTGGTAATAGCCTGATACTTGGAGAAACTACACATAATAATAGAAGTACTAACTGATACTTCATCAGACACGTCTACCTACTTTCATTTTGGTCAAACACATCATTCTTCTCTTCATAAATGCTGAAGGCTATGTCATTTTTTGTAATTGGCAAGGCAGCAACTCTGGATCCATCCTTCCATCAAGGATACCTTTTCTGGACACCAGGGATGGGGCCTGGATGTCACATTATTGCCTCTCATTCAGGACTCCTAGGACTATTTTGCAAATGCTAAAATGGACAAGCTTTAAACTGATTGTCTAGATGAGTTCTAACAGTTTGTTTCTAATCCAAGACACTAGAGAGTGTCACACACTAACCTGATCCAGGAAGATAACCTAAACCATGTGAGACAAAGGGCATCTTTTGTTATTATAGTAAGGAACCATGTACTGTAGGGATTTTTGGCTTTTCTTACTTGGTAAGATCAAGGCACTCAGAACAAATTACATTTACTTCTTGTTTCTCTTGTCTTATTGGAGTGTTGCCCAGCCCATTGTTATAGAAACGTAAATAAGAAAACACTTGCCATTCCAAAAAGGCATAATTAAATACAGTTTTAAAACTCTGCATAGGCTCAGGCTATTCTTCCTAGAATTGCTGCCGTCTCTCTGCCTGCAGTAACAACAGAACAAGCTGCTTACACATATGATCTATGTAGCCAAATCTGTTAATAGCAAAGAGATATTGGTAGATATCGAGGCAACCTTAACAGTAGGGAACAGCAGCTATGCTTCGCATCTTCCAAGTGCTACTGAGTTAAAGTGTCAGCGTCTATCTTTCCAAACAAATGTCTGGGGGAAAACTGCTGTTAAATCTTTTGTAATTTCGCATCCTGTTTTTTAATGTGCTGCTGCCAACATTCCTTGTCTTTGTCACTTAGGTCAGGAAAAGTGGCTATTCCTGAATTTTTGCCATTGCATTCAGAGCAGTAGCACCTGACACTTCATAAAGAACATTTCTAAGCAAACAGATCTGAGGGCTCAGTTCCAGCTTGGATCTGGTGGCCAGAATGTCTGAACACCTCCTGTCTTAAGGCCCTGAGAACCATAAAACAATAAAAATGTATTTGCTGGTGCATCACCATAAGATGAAGCCATAATGCTGGGAGGATCTTGGTGGAAGCTGTATAATAGGCAGAAATAGAGAAGCATATGATTGCATAGTAAGGAAACTAAGAGCCCAATCCTATGCATGATGAACAGGGGTGTTTTTAGGGGGTGGCAGGGGGTGGCACGAGCCATGGGCGCCATCTTGCAGGGGGCGCCGTTCGCATGGCGCCCACCCACCCCAAAATGGCGCCCACGGCCCGCCCAGGCCCTGCGCCGCATTCTCCTCGCTCCGGCTGGCTTTAAAGAGCCAGCCGGAGCGAGGAGAACGCGCTGCCACCCAGTGCCCCTCCCGCTTCTCAAGGGAGCGGGGCGCTGGGCGCCGCCGCGTTCTGTTCACTGCCGTTGGCCTTAAAGGGCCGGCGGCAGCGAACAGAACACGGCGCCCCCCAAGTGCGTTCTGTTCGCTCCTGCCGCGCCTGCTCCCCTCCTGTCTGCCAGGACGCGCG
>JAJKFI010000031.1:8545825-8567662 GCA_029204185.1 Lerista edwardsae
GGGGCGGGGGTTTAAAGCGCACTTTAAACCCCCGCCCCGGAGAGCGCGCCCCAGCAGCTTCCCTCCTGGCTCGGAGGGCGCAGCGGCTGCCCCCCGCCCTCCAAGCCAGGAGGGAAGCCACACCCCCAATGTCATGACATCATGACGTCGCGGGGGGGCGCCATGTTATTCCCTGCCATGGGCGCGGTTCTGATTAGAACCGCCCCTGATGATGAATACTTCTAAGTATCATTTTATTTAGTCAATGGGGCTTACTCCCAGGTAAGTGTGGATAGGACGGCGGCCACATGAACTTTTTGAATGGCTGTTTCTCCAGACAAGAACCTGAATGCTCCAGTAATTCATGAGAATAATGTAACTGTTCAATTGCTCCATTCAGAAGTGTTTTAAACAGTTTCTCAAGCATTAAATATGAGTATCAAACTACCTGCCACTTGAGATGTGTACATATTGTAAATCCACTTTTCAAAGCTTCAAAACACAAATGTAAACCTGTGTGTGTAATTTGCTTTTGCCAGTGTTGCTTCAATGTCGGCTAGGAGGCAGCAATAAAGACACTGTTTGTTCCTCTCCATAAACTGCTATGGGATGGAAGCCGCATCTTTCATGCTGTGCCGTAAGTCTGTTTCCTGGACTCATCTAGTGACATGCAATACTGCTTATGGCTTTTCCTTTCTACGTAAAATTAAAATCCAAATGAGATGTTATTAAGAACAGGATGAAGGAATTCCAGGGAAACAAACTGTAGCTGGCTTGTTTCCATGCCATTGTTTTAACTTTTTCTGGGCTGTACCCCATAGAATGGAAAAGTGGCATAACATAATGACAGCAATAATGGCTATGAAGCAGTTTGCCTGTTGTTCGGTGCATAACTGAGGGAAGATTACTGTGTTCCGCATATAAACACACCAATGGTCTTCAACCTTTTGCGGGCCTTGACCCCAATATATAAATAAGGGTGCAATTCTAACCTGGAGTTAGGCCAGCAAAGTTTGTCCGACACAAGGGACACTGTACAGTGTGTTTGGACCACTCTTAGAGTCAGAGAGGCCAGCACACAGACATGTGACATCCTCCCTGGCTCCGAGAGTGGTGCAAATGCGCTTGACAGTGGCCCTTCTGCCAGCCAAACTTTGCTGCCCTAACTGTGCCAGCCTAATTTCAGGTTAGGATTGTGCCCTAAATAAACAAACTATGACACTGGTGACCCTGCCCCACTCCCAGGACCCTATTGTCCACCCAACCCAGCCCTGTCGCCACTCACTACTCGCCCTCATAATGCCCTCCCAGTATTGTTCAAATACTCTTATTAGAGAGCACAGAAAAAGTTACCATGAAGCCTGGCCCCAGTGAAAGCTATTTTAGCACAATTGCTAAGAACATGAGCAGGACTGGGACACAATCTCCTGGTATCAGAAGGGGTACACTAGATGCCCCCTTTATCTGGTGGTGCTCTAGCCCATAAGTTGCCGCGACTTGAGGCTTCACAACCCCTTTGGGATACCAATCCCAATGCACATTGCACTAAAGCAGTGGTTGTCAAACCTTTCAGCACCAAGACCCACTTTTCAGAATGACAATCTGTCAAGGACCCACAGGAAGTGATGTCACAGCCTGCTACTTTTCCTGAAAATAAGTTGGGTTATTTCTCAGCTGCTTTCCAATAGCAAATTGAATTAGAAAGGGAAAAAAACCTATTTACAACGTTGATACAAGCAAAACAACCACACAGCCATCCCCCTTTCTAGCATTCCATCTCCCAAATTTTCAATATGGTTGCTCCAGGTGCTTCACAACCTACCTAAAATTGGCTTACGACCCAATCCACAGTTTGGGAACCACTGCACTACAGGTAATCTTGGTTATAGGATCAAAGTTAAACACAATCTCACTGCCTAGCAATAATCTCAACTGAACATAGTAGAATTTATTTCTGAGTAAATACGCACAGTTTACAAGATGGTACTCAGAAATAAGCTGAGACATCACCCTGCCAATGAAGGTTCACATAGTCAAAGCTATAGTTTTCCCAGTAGTAATGTATGGTTGTGAGAGCTGGACCATAAGGAAGGCGGAGCGCCGAAGAATAAATACTTTTGAATTATGGTGTTGGAGAAGACTCTTGAGAATCCCCTGGACTGCAAGGAGATCCAATCGGTCAATCCTACAGGAAGTCAAGCCTGATTGCTCCTTGGAAGGACAAATACTGAAGCTCAAATACTTTGGCCACCTCATGAGAAGAGAGGACTCTTTAGAAAAGACCCTCATGCTGGGAAAGATCGAAGGCAAAAGGAGAATGGGGAAGCAGAGGATGAAAGGGTTAGAACGTGTCACCGAAGCAACGAACGTGAATTTGGGTGAACTCCAGAAGATAGTGGAAGACAGAGAGGCCTGGTGTGTTGTGGTCCATGGGGGTCATCAAGAGTCGGACACAACTTGGCAACTGGACAACAACTCAGAAATAAATTATACTATTTTCAATTAACAGCCCAATCCTATCCTGTGCTCGAATATGCAAGCCAACTGGCTTGCACCGTATCTTGTGCAGGGTAGGAAGTGGCTGCTGTGCAAGTAAGGGAAGTTATTTCCCCGTACCCAGTGTTATGTGGCAGCCACCCCAGTGGAGATACTCAGATCAGTGCCAGTGAAATCTCACTAGCATAGATCCAAGCAGCCCGATGTAACACTGGACTGGTTGGGAGCAGAGTTAGGATCTAGGCTAAGTCACCCTCACCCAGGCCTGCGTCATCCACCAGTCTGCCAACCACCCCCTTTCCCCAAACACCCCCCATTCTGCCCTCCCCAACCCCCTGCACCAGCCGAGGCTGGCCCCTTTGCGCATCCTCACACCAGCCTAGCCTGATCACAAGGAGGCACAAATGTGCCATACAGCATGTTTGCAAAACGCCTGGGCCAATGTGGGGGACTTGCACCAGCCCATCTGTGCATTAGGATTGCTCTCTGAGATTATTCCAAGATAAATGTGGATAGGATTGCAGTATTGGGGCCAAACCCTATCCAACTTTCCAGCACTGATGCATTCGTGCTGATGGGGTGTGCTCTGCATCCCTTACCTTGTTCCCTTACCTTGAGGCTGCATTACGGCTGCACCAGTGTTGGAACGTTGGATAGGATTGGGCCTTTAGAATGGTTCTGGTCTTCCCTGGATATAACTGGCATAATGTATGCACAACAGAATGTAGAAAGCAGAATCAGTAATTTCCCATTTAAGATAATTTCATTCTAAGTCATTGCCCAGCACATGTTTCAATAGATCACAGGTACTGTTCCCATACCCATGCTGTGAATAAACACATTGCTATCCCCACACCCAAAGCACACACAGAAAATGTAATAAAAATAGATTTGACTGGTATACAGTATAAGCTTTTATTTCAACGTGTATCTACTAATCAGGTGTGTCACCTTCATTTTTATGTTCAATTTAATAACAGAATATTCTCCACAGAAATCATTGTGCATATAATATCAAAATACACAAGGACAAAAGAAATCTCAGTGAAAGCCACTATAAATTCATAAAGCTGCTCATTTGAGTCAACTGAGGACAGGTAAACAGTTAAACCAGATTGAGTCATAAAATACATAACAGGGAAAAAGGGGAGGGGAGGAGCCTGAAATGTTGGCACCAGAATGCATGAAATCATAACCTGCACACAATGTACCAAAGTTGTAAAAGAAAAAAAAAACCAGAAACAAAAAAATTCCTAAGCTGGGAGGAGAAGAACTAAGTATTTTTAAACGTATTGTAACAATACATACAAGGAATTTCCACATACTAAGCTTTAAACTAACTGTTGCAAAGAAAAAATGGAGTTTGTCAAAGGGTTTACATTTGAAATGCTAATCCTGAAGATGAAATCACATAATGGTTTGCATGCCACAATCATCTCACTCAGTTGCTATGTTTGCAAAGAGGTGCTAAACTTCAGGCTTCCTACAATTACTATTTATATTATACAGCTAACTAAAATAATTGACTTGAATCCTTACATAGCTGAGGTATCTAATTACAGTATCTTTTTTTGGCCTTGGTCTCTCTTCGCAGGCCCAGAGGGACCCAGCCACTCATCAAAAGCCTCTGCAGTAGGACTGAAGTGTAGTTAGGCCTTGTGCTCAATGTTTGGCCTACCTCTTAAAGACACAGTTCATAACACCAATGGCCTGTCATCAAACACTCAGGGAATCCAGGTAGTGCAGGGAGGGCAGAGCTCTAAGTTTTGCAAGGAGCCTTACCTTGCAGTGGAAATCACTCCTTTCCTGCACCGTTTTAGCCAATCTTCACAGGGAAAAGCAACATCTTGGGTTGCTTATTGGCTACAGCAGCAAGGGAGAGGCGGGATTTACATGACAGGGTAAGGCTCCTTGCAAAACTTAGAGCTCTGCCCTCCCTATAGAGACGCCACTGAGGTAGTGATAGTGGTGGATATGGAGGCAAGCAAAGCAAGTGCCTGTTCAGCTGTGTTCTAAGGCTGTGTGCATGAAGTGGCTGCCAAAAAGTTGCCTAGTGGCAAGTAAATCACTTTGTGGGATTGTGACAATAAAACAGTTGTGTGGGGCTAGGATAATTGATTCAGGGTTCTGTGCATTATGACGTTGTGGCTTAACAGGCACAGTGGTTCAAGTCTCTCAGGTTCCATGTTGGCTCTTAAAAGTATCACCACCACCACCAATGCCTCTTGCCAGGGCTGAAGTACTGTATTCTTTTGCCAGGGCTGGTGTGTTAATGAGGCATGATGAGGTAGCTGCATCAGGCATTGGATTAGTGATGGGAGGGGATTAGTAGGATGCACCAGTCCCACACCCGCGAGCTGCCTCTACCCGCCTTCACTCAAGTGCATCCACTTGCCATTCCTCTTGCTTTAACATACACTAGTCTACCACTTCCTCTCCTCCTCCTTCCAGTTCATTCCCTTCTGCCTTCTGAAATGCCAGGGAGCAGGAAGAACAACAGAAGCTGTCTTAGCATACTACCAGGTGATGGAAAGGAAAAGAGCGATCAGGCCATGGAGGTATAATACACTGGAGTCGCCATGACGTCAGTATCTTGAAGCTTCTGGGGCACACAAATATGGCTGACTCAGAAGTTTCCCGCAGGGACGAGGTTGCAGCGATTTCACGAATAAAAATCTCCCTGCACGTGTGTAAAAGTTAATTTCAACGTCTTTAAGCATGCCTGCGTGTTCTGCACACGGGTGTGCGAATCGCTGTATGAAAAATGGGATTTCATTTCCACGGAAAGGTTCGTGTATTCACATTACATCGGTTCAATAGAACTACAGTTCAGGGAGTGCATTATTTTTGAAGCTGTGTAATTTCTCGTTGTTCCTGGCAGTCTTAGTCACTATTTTCAGACACCCACTGTTAATGGTTTAGATTTAGAAGGAAAAAAAATATTTCCCCCCTCCTTTTTCCCCCCCGTCCCGTTTACACGTTTTTTCCCGCCTTCCATTTTCTACTGTAATATTTTCGAAATGCTGAACATTAACAGAATTTGTTTTAGGGGTGTGTGTGAGTGTAGAAGTTTAAAAAAATACTCTTAATAGTGTAGATTTCAAAAAATAAGTCTGTCACAATAGTGCAATCCGAGTTTAAATAGACAGCAAGTAGCATTTCGTCCGGTACGTTCAGTAATATAATTATGCGGAATTTAACCTTGTAATCGCATATTAACTCATACTACGGTTACCAATGATGTTTCTACACGATCACACGCTGTTATTTTCGTAAGTTTTTATTTCAGGAGTAAATTATTAAGTCCTAAACAGTACCAGAAAAGCAATCTGAAATGCTTGGAATAAAGATTGTCTGGGGCACACAAACATGGCCGCTAAGCCCGCCCCCTGGCTTCACTCGATTCCTATCAATTTAACAGGGATGGCAACTCCAGTCATCCAACCTTCTTGGATCAGGCACACACACCACAGGGATGTAGAACACATCAGCAGGGAAGAATAGTGGTGAGCAATGCCTTCTGTGAGTCATTGGTTTGGGTGTGCGCTTTGTCTCTTGCATAGGGAGGCTTGGGCCAGCCCTAATCTTTGACCTGAGCATGTGTTGCCCCTCCTGGGACTAAACTATGACAAACACCTCAACTTATGGAACTGAGTAGGAACCTCCCTATGGATTTTCATGCACCGTTGAATCCCGACTTTACAATGGTAATCCATTCCAGACACCATTTTATTGTAAAAATATGTATGTGAACCCAGTATCACATTGTTTTTTTGTAATTTGGTCCAATTTGATCCAAGATCTAGGATGTTGGAGTTCAGAGAGGGAATGAAGCTATTCTCTCTCTAAAACATACTTTAAAAAGTGCATACTGTGGTCTTTAGGTGGACAAGGTTATCAGTTTACACAATGTTATAACTATAAAACTCAAATACAAGGCTATCCTTCCGTACACACAGCCAAGTGATAAGGATATTACCAGCTGAGATGCTTCCTAGAAGGCTTGCATTTGCCTCCGCATTCACATCCTGCTCTCCATGCGCACTCCCACACTGTTAAAAACGCTGGTATTGGTTGAGATGCTTCCAAATGCTTGCATTCATGTCACTGATTGGCTATCGCCCAGGAGGTACTATTGGTAGCAATTGTGAGTGTATAAAGTGAACAACTTATTGTATAGTGAACCCTGTTTTACTACAGAGAGTCCATTGTAAAGTGATTTGATCTTAAAATGAACCCATGGTAAATTAGGGGGCCACTGTAGAGATCAGGGATCTCCAACCCGGGCCCCCAGGCCAGATCTGAGGTTTGAAGAAATCCCCCCCTCCCACCACAGCAGCACCAAGTTTGCAAATCAATCTGGTGGCAGGGACACTCTGGGCAGTCGCGTCTGCCCAGATATCCTGCTGCACAGCCTGCTGGGACACCAGGTGATAGATGAGACTGCCCAGAGCATCCCTGCCACCAGATCTGCTTGCAAACTCAGCAGTGCCATTGTGGCCATGGAAAACAGCACTTGTATTGGGACAGGGAGGGAGTTTCTGGGATGCAGTGGTCTCCAATTTGGAGACCACTGGTCTAGACTGAAATTCAAGATCTCACACTTCCACTAACATTTTCACTGGTGCGCCATTTCTTATTATATCCAAAATGTGAGTAGGGACCCAACTTGCATTTTCATTTGCTCCTCAATCTAATTGTGTCTCTTGCAGAGAGCTTATCTGCAAATTTCCTGGGGGAAGAATGAAACCTTGCTCCCAAATATGTTTTTTTTTCTGGTTGACCTTTAGATGACCATTACTGTTCAGAGCATTGGTATTTGGGGGATATATAAATCAGAGGAAGAGATTTGCTATGTCCCAAATTATAACTGGTTTCACCTTTATTGGACTGATAAATAACTACTGTGCAGACTTCACAACTATGGACAAGATCTGGCTTGTATGTCTTCTGTGTAGCAGGAAACAAACAATCCAAGGAAATAAGGAAAAACACCTTCTAAGAATGATGTGAAATTAATTATTTAAATGTTAGCAATGTTTTAACTGTATGTTAAATAACTGGCAGTATGAATGTGCTGATCTGCCATTCTAAAATTAATTATACACAATAACTATAAAATACAGTGAAGTCACTGCAGATTGTTATCACGCTTAACCCTGTGAACATTACTTTTTAAAAAAGCAGCTCAGTCAGTGTACTCCTGCCAAAAAAGGAAAGAAAGTTAGATGTTACTATAAAAAGAATCCTCAGAAAATAATATCCTTATGTAAATCAGTTATGTATTCATATTTTGAGGATAGTTTTGGTCACTTTTGACATTAGTGTAACAAATACTGACAACAATTAACATAAAAAGTAACATAAATGATTGGAATGATGAAGCAAGTCTCCTTAGAAAGAAACTGAAAAGTTCAGAGTATTCCTTTTCAGAAAGAAAAAGAATGCATATGTTAATATTAGCAATATTATGGACAGTGCAATCCTAGCCTGCGCAGGAGCAGGCAGGTTGACTGTCCTGTGCTGCATCCAGTGCAGGGTAGGAAGCAGCTGGAGCTCACCACATGGCAAGGGGACATTTGTCCCCTTATCCCAGGGTAAGCCCAGGTAGCCCCACTGCAGCTGCTTGGACTTGGGCCAGCCAAATAGCAGATATACTCCAAACGGCTGAAGCAGGGCTGTGCAAGCCCCCCTCCCCGGGCCACCACTGGCTGCAGTCTACCCTGGGTAAGCAAACACTCCCTTATCCATAGGAGACCTCTGGCAGTTTCCCAGCACCATAAGTTCCAGAATCTGAGCCTTGATGGTAAATGTATGTAAATGGCATACAATCAGACACAGATAAAAATGTGAGCAACGATTGTAAAATGGATCTGGGCTATCACTATATAATATTTTTTAAAAAATGTCCTTGAGTATGTCTGTCCATTTCTGGCCAGTAGGATTGCCAGCTGGCCAGGAAATAAATGGCCTGGACTCCTCTGCTGAAATCAGCAAGTTTTTGTTTTGTTTTGTTTCAGTAAGGTTTGCTTATCAATTGCAGCAGCACGCTGAAAAGTTGGCGACCCAATTAAATGGACAGGGTGACTGGTTGTAAAAGAGGACCAAGCTTTTGCCCTACTAATAGCTGCATAGAAGCAGGACTTTCAGGAGATGCAGCTTTTCTAGCCCCTTATCCTGCCAAAATCCTCTTTTAGCAACTATGAATGATACAAAAGTCTTCTCTTTGTATTTGTCCACAAGTAGGAGGATCATACTTTTATAAGGACTAATTAAAAAGGACAAATGAAGCGAGGAAGCTTTAGGATGATCTTTTAATTGGTCCTAATAAAGGCCTTGCCCTGCTATTAATGTTTTTCCTAACAGACAGGCTCCCTGAGATGTTTCATGAATGCACGATCAGTAGACAGGCAGGGCCGTGGAGGTCGCCAGCCAAAGCATCGCGTTGCAAGGTTCTGGTGGCTCAAACGTGAGCGGCCCAGCTCGAACGTGCCGTGCTCTCACTGGAGTTGCTACATCAGCAGTTGCTGCGTGCGGTGTGTAACCAAATCGGGGCGAGGGAATTCTCCGAGGGTGCAATGATGAGCGAGCAAAGCAGGCGGCTGCCGAAGAAGAGCAGGCCTCGTGCTGCTGGCTGGCAAGCAGACAGCCGTCGCTGTTACCCAGACGCCGGCTCGGGCGCGGTGCTGCCTGCAGCCCTGCAGCCAGACGCGGCTCTGCTTCAGTCACCCTGCAAAGCGAGCAAATGATCGCGCCTTCGCCACCGCCGGAGAAGGGCCAGGAAGCTGCGCCGGGGACGCGATGCTGCCTCAGTGAGCGCGTCCGGCATGAACTGCTTCGCTGATGACAAGATGTCTTTCAGGGTAAGCTCTGGGGATGACCGCGGGGACTCTTCCTGCGGCTGCGACCTCCTGGGAGCGGCACTGCAGATGCCGGAGCAGGCTTGGGGGCCCTGCCTGGGGGGGGGGGCAATTTCCTGGCTTTCTCATCACCTCCGGGGCAGGTGTTGAAGGAGACCAGGTGGGGACGGAGGAGCAGCGTTTGTTTGCTTTATTACTAAGGGTTGATCAGGAAGCGCTGAAAGGTGAAGCCTCGGTTGTTCGGGCGAGTCATTCCCTTCCAGGCTTAAATGGGGGCTCTAGTCTCCGAATGTGGGAATGTGTAGTTTGGTGTGCGGGGGCGCGCGCGTTTAATGGGCCGTGCCAGACGCGGGAGACGTCTTATCCTCCGCTTTGCATATCCTTCACCAGAAATCTTCACTGGCTCTAGGGGCTGGGTGCTCGTACTGCGTGGGGTGGGGACAGCGCGCTCTGTGCATGCCCCGAAATACTCTGTTTCCTGTTACTACTTCCCACAGTAGCGGGGCTGAGTCCTGGCGTAGAAAACACGTACCCGGAAGCAGCGCCGTAGGAGTTGGCGCCTTTCTGCACCGTGCGGGCATCGCATCCAAAATGTGTGTCAGGGGAAGTTGTGAAGGGAAGAACAAGTTCGTGCTGAATGTCGCAAGCTTTATTCTTGCAGTTATTTTGACATTATCACATCGCCTTTTGGACCAGGGTCAGCCCCTCCCCCTTTTCCAGACGGCTTACAGAAAAATAAGACAGACATAAAACTAGAGAGTTTAGCAACTAACAGGCCTAGCAACGAACTATTCTAGCTGGTTAAGAGAGCCCAACCCTGCTGCACCCAATAGCTTTAGGGACCATCTGCATGCAGACTTTGCAACAGGCTTACTGCAGAGCCACAGCCCTTCCCTCACTTCGTTCTTCTAAAGTGGTTTATCATATTCAGCATATTATGAATGTGTCACTGGTGACTCCTTTTAATGTAAAAAACCATCTGGTGCGGAAACACTGAAAGTCCAATAACTTTTCAAAATGAAAGTAGTACTTGACACTAGTTGCTGGTGGTTTTTTAATTTTTTAATTTAAACTCAGTGATTCTAAATACTAAAAATTTACACGTTTTATTTTTATGACTGTGTTCTTGGTTCACTGTACTTGTCTACATCAAGGATAACAGTAGCTCCTTTTGTGTGAATACATTAGGCTGCAATTCTATGCACACTTACCTTGGAATAAAAAGGGATGTGGTGGTGCAGCGGGTTAAACCGTTGAGCTGCGAGCTTGTTGACCAGAAGGATGGCAGTAAATTCCTGTAAATTCCTGTAAAACAGGAGTAAATTCCTGTTGCTTGTCCCAGCTCCTGCCAACCTAGCAGTTCGAAATCACGTAAAAATGTGAGTAGATAAATAGGGACCACTTCAGTGGGAAGGTAACGGCGTTCCATGCGCCTTGGCGTATAGTCATGCCAGCCACATGCCCACGGAAGCTTGTCCTCGGACAAACACTGGCTCTTTGGCTTAGAAACGGAGATGAGCACTGCGCCCTACAGTCGGTCACGACTAGACCATTCAGTCATGGGAACACCTTTACCTTATCTTGGAATAAGGCCCATTGAACTTACTGAGACTTACTTCTGAGTACTTATGCATAGGATTGGGTTGTGAATCCCTTAAGTCCATGGTTCCCAAACTATGGCTCCATGGCCCACCAGTGGGTCACAACTCAATTTTTGAGGGTCGTGAAACTGACAGAGTAGATAGAACTATGTGCATCGAAGGTTAAACAACCTGTTTCTTAGAAGAAGCACTTCTGCTCATTCACCATGAATGGCTGGTAAAGTGACACTTTTTTTAGGTTGGTCCCCCTGCTAAAAGGTTTGTGAACCATTGCCTTAAGTAAAAGACAGAGGGGGGTTAAAACACTCCAAAAGGTAGAGACAATGGTTATATAATAATAGCACCAAAACATTCTTCTGGAAATATGGTGCATTGGTCATTAAGTTATGCAGAGTACAAAGGTTCTTCTAAACTGTTTTCCAGTTCATGTTGTTTACTAATTTCTTTCCAGCCAGCATCTCATTGCAATGCTTTTTTGTTCTTTTTTATGATTATATATTTTTATGAGTTTGGCTGCCTTGATTAACGTGAATTAATCTATCACTGTGGTTTTGCTGCCAGACTTGATAGGTAGTTGGGGATTTGAGAAAAGAGCATTAATGGTCCTTCATAGGCTGGGATCTATTTCTAGCCTTGAGAATAAGATATTGTAGGTAGGAAGAGAGAGTGACCAGAAGAGGTTTGACCTTATGCACAGATATTGAGAGCCAGCCAAAGAGAGTGAGAAAGCCATGAATTGGCTGAAGGTTTAAGAAGCAATTGGTTTCTTTGGGAATCTGATACACATTTACTGTGCAATTCTAAGTGGCTACAAGGCCAGCACTCTCTTGTGCCACCCTCCGGCTGTCACAAACACACCATGAATTGCTTTTGCTCCATTTTAGAATGAGATGGGCCAGCGCACAAGCTGGCGCCCAGGCCCGGAGACCCAAAGGTAAGGCTGGCACAGGGACTCAAAGTGGGAGGCAGAATGGGGTGGGGGAAGGGGTGAACAGGGTGGAGGGAGGGTGGAGCGTGGAGTGGCCCATGGGTGGGCCATCCCGGGGAGGAGGATGGAGGCAGGCTCCAGCCTTTGGGCTGGATCCTAACCTCCGTTCCCGGCCTGGGCAGCCCCGATTTGTCCACTCAGAGCTGTGCCACCCATTTCAGCAGCGCAGTTCAGATTGGGGCCGCTGTGCACTACAGCACATAGCGTGGCAGCACATCCAATCCCTGGGCTGGATATGGAGCAGCGCGTGGCCCAGGGTCTAATGGCCCTATCTCAGCCCCTCCCCGGGCTGGCACGCCTACCACGCCTACAGAAATGTCTTTGCGTCAGCCGAGTTCAGCTGGTGCATGGGCAGCTCTCCGCCTGCGCTCTCAGGCTGACTCTACTACTAGTGTCAGCTCTAGCGCTGACGTGGGGGGGGGGCCAGTTGGTACTCCCACATCGGTGCTAGTGATGTAGTGCCAACGCAACAACATTGCGTTGGTGTTACTTTGGCCATAGGAGTGCACCCTAACTGAAAAAGGTGCAATCCTATGGTCAACCTACACCGTCAGAACTTGTGTTCCGGCAGTGCAGGGCGCGAAGGTATGAAAGCCAAGCTGCTGTTGGGCACAGCTGGACTTCTCCTGCAAATGGAAAGTGGTGCATATGGCAGCGGCTGTGGGAGGCTTCGCTGATTCTGGTAAGGTGGCATTAGGGAAGGCTGTGGTGAGAGTAATAGAGTATTTGGGGGAAGGAACCAGGGGGCATTTCAGAGGAAGAAGGAGCAGAGGCAGATCTAAAGGAGGGCAAAGCTCTAAGTTTTGCAAGAAGCCTTACCTTACAGTGGAAATCACTCCTCTCCTGCACCGTTTTAGCCAATCTGCACTGGGAAAAGCAACATCTTGGCGTTGCTTACTGGCTACAGCAGCAAGGGAGAGGCGGGATTTACATGACAGGGTAAGGCTTCTTGCAACACTCAGAGCTTTGCCCTCCCAGTAGATCCGCCTCTGAGAAGGAGATGGATCCGACAGCAGTAGTGTTCGCCAGATCCTATCCCCCAATTTAGGCCCATCCCTTGGCTCTCTTCAGGGCTGCACCCACTATATATTTGATGTGGGTCCTCAGAGACCTACAGACCATCAGGGAACCTACCCAGACATAAGGGAAAAATACTTTCCCTTACCTCTTACAGGCCTCTCACGGCATGCAGCACATACCTCCCCGCTTTCTTCTGTCATCCCTTAGCATACTCCCTTTCAACAAGCACTTCCTCTGAAGACCATTGTTTTTTGTTTCTTACATGTGTACTGGCCAACAGTGGTTTGCACTTGCTCTTGAACTGCAAACCAGTTTGCAATCCTACTTTGGCAGGCAAGTACAAGCCGCCTTATCTTGTAGTGGCATTGTGTGGTTTGCATGAAGGAGGACGTAGAAACAAGCAGTCAGAGGTGTAACTAATAGCCCTGCTGCCCAGAGCAGATGTCACTTTTGGCTTTAACCAGAGAAGGAGGCGGCACTGGCGGCAGCCGCTTTGTGATGTGGATGCCACCCCCAGTCCTTCTCTTTTTCCACTGCAGCCAGCACCTCCTACTTCTCCAGAGAACCAGGAGCTGGCAGATAAAAATAATTGCTACACCCTTTGGCCTAGCCCTGAAGCAGATGCCCCTCAGTCTCTGCCCTAATTACACTTCTGCAAGTGAGCTCCCGTCACTTGTACCAGCTTCTGCCAACCTAGCAGTTCAAAAACATGTAAATGCGAGTAGATAAATAGGAACCACTTTGATGGGAAGGTAACAGCGTTCCATGTGCCTTGGCATATAGTCATGCTGGCCACATGACCATGGAAACTTCTCCTCGGAGAAACGCCGGCTCTTCAGCTTAGAAACGGAGATGAGCACCACCCCCTGCAGTCAGGCATGACTAAACCATTTGGTCGTGGGGAAACCTTTACCTTTAAGTATTAGTAAAAACGGATCATATGAGGAGAGAGAGAGAGAGAGAGCGAGAGCATAAATGAGATTCATTCATATACTACCAAGCCGTGATTTGGTGCTTCATCTGCACCAGGCCCTAGTCAAGTAGATATATGATAAGAGAATCCAGCTCCAGCAACGTGAGCATTGGTGAGAAAATATTTGTTTCAGAATCACCAGTGTAACTGCACGGAGGGTTTGGTTTTTCCAAAGATTAATGTTATTGTCAGTGACGAGCTTGGTGAAATCAACAGTGTATAGTGAAAGCCTACTTGATGTTTTTTGCTGCAGAGTTGGTGGCTTTTTCTGAAATACGATGAGAATTTGCTGCCATATAGACACATAAAACAGACTGACAAGGCAATATATGGAGAGGAAGGAACATTTATTAATGTGTGGTCTTGTACTAGTAATGGAAAAACATGCTTTACAAATCTCGTCCTAAGTGGTTATAATTATTTTTATGAAGCTTAGTGCTGTCAACTTAAAAAAAGAAGAAGAAGTGTGACATGTGAAACTTTTAACGATGACAGTTTTCCTGGCATGGAGATACTACAGTGGAAGAAAGTTTCAGCCGCTTAATTTTTACATGCCAGACCATTGTAACAACAACAACAACAACAACAACAACACATGAGTAGCCACAAGATTAAAAGCTGTTCTTTAGTTACTTGTTTTACAATGGTCTGATCCTTCTGAGTAAGCATTGAGATTTATTCACTTCCATGGAAGCTAGAACAAAACAAAAAAAGGCATGCCATAGGTTGCCAAGATATATGGTCTTTCTAGAGAATACAATAGAAAAAGAATACAGCTAATAGAGAATACAATGCATGTTCTCTTGGCACTATGCTTGCAGGCCCAATAAATAACCTTAAGGGAGGAAATAGGGATTTGTTTACAGTATTTCTGATGTGAGTACTAAAAAAAAAACCTGGAAGATTTTCACTATTAAAAGCAAAGGACTTCTCCCAAACATATAGTCCTATTTGCGCATTGTGGCAGTCCACTGTACATTATAATCTGAAACAGATTTTCTCTATCTTTGCTGTGTTTTGGTTTTGCTTTAACAGAAGGAGACACCTCTCGCAAATGCTGCATTCTGGGCTGCACGGAAAGGAAACTTGGCGCTACTTCAGCTGTTGTTGAACAGTGGACGTGTTGATGTGGACTGCAAAGACAGTGTAAGAATGCTTGCATATGCATAACAAGAACATACAATTTTCACTGTTTCCATAATTGATTGTGGTAGGGGCGAAAGGACTGATGTTGATGTATTCATGTCAGCAGCTTTCTTAAATATAAGTTGCTTTGGGGTAAAGATTTAAAAATTACATTCCAGATTACATTACTATGATGATATTCATTGATATATGATTGTGTGCTGTATGTGTGTATTTGTGTGTACTAACATGGGGCTAAGTCCTATTTGAAGTCATTGGGATTTACTTTTTAGCAAGCATGTATTGGATCAGGCTACATATCTCTGTGGGAATATATCCATAAACCATGTGAAACTGCTTTGCGCATTATGTAGCACTTATTCAGAAGAATTCCAATATTTTACATACAAGTAAATATTAATATCAGTGCAAATTTCACTATTTGATTCAAATGGTATTTTGGATAAAATGTTACTTGGGAACAATATAACACAGTGTTTCTCAACCAGTGGTATGCATACCACCAGTGGTACTTGAAGTGGTGTCCTGTGGTACTCGTACGACTCCAGACCCCCCCCCAACCTGGCAGTGAGACTAGCAATGCTATACAACAAACAGTAGGAGAAACTCATTTTGGTGGGCAGAACTCCAGTGTGCCCTTTTTGTGCACTAAAAGCCCTCCCATCCGCCCTGAGCCTCTTACTGAGCCGTGCTTTTTGCATCATGTCTGGCCTCCTAAACTGGAAGTAACTGGCAATGACATCGTTGCTAGTTACTTCCAGTGGTGCTCCTGATAGATGGACCATGCAAAGTGGTACAGTGGGGGACAAACATTGAGAAATGCTGGTCTAACATATATTAACTAGACAATTATACCTAGTTTCTATGTCTGGTTCAGGTTTCATGACCCTAAATGATCATGTGCCACTCAGTTTGTCCATATAGAAAATGGTAGCAAAGATTCTTATCCATTCCAGATCCTCTGATGAACATCGATACTAAAAATGCAGCTGGTGCCAGAGGATTCTGGATATGCATGCATGGGAAATACACAGAGGAAGCGCCCATACATATTGCATCCATTACATTATTTATTAATATAAGGTGCTTCTTTTAATATCAGTAGAAGTAATTAAGAATGTGGTGATACTTTGAATGGACTGCCAGTTTGATCTCTTTGAATGCCCTTTGCTTATAATATAGGGAGCTCCCTTAGTAGGACGTTCTGTCAGACCATTGATTCATCTCAATGCCTGCCAGTAGGTCTCAAAGGTTTAGGGCTGGGATCTCTCTCAGCCCTATCTAGAGATGCTTAGGATTGAATCCGGGACCTTCTGTATGTAGTCACTTCATAGACTGTTAGAGCTGGAAGGTGTTCTTGGAGGTCATCCAGTTGGCAGATGTCATCTAGTTGGTCATCTGCAAACAGACCAACAGTCATGGAATGGGCATGGTGAAAGAAGCTGGAATACTGAAGGATGGTTTTAGGCTGTATCAGAGTCCCCCAGCTAAACAGTATTCTATAATTAAGTGTAGCGAAAGTAGATAAACTTTTATTTGGTGGAAGATTCTAATCAGAAATCAGTGCTATTCTTCAGTATAGCTGAATGTCTGCATAGCCAGGAATCTTAGAAAGGAATCTGCATAGATGCTGAAACCGAAAATGTTGCATTTTGTCAGTACCTTCTTGAACACAGAGGGGCACTGGGACTCATTCGTGTTTGGACATCACACCCTCTTGCCCCCTCCACATCCAAGGTGTGGGGCTTTCAGTAGTATCTGTGAGGCACTTTGCTTGTGCTCAAAGGTACCTTCTTATTGGTTTAGTCTGCTGGTGTATAAAAATTATATGGTCAGTTCAGGTTAGTATGGTTCAGGCTTGTTTTTTATATATTTCAGATACTGATTTGTGTTTATTTCTGCCCAGCTTGGTTCTACAGCTCTTATGGTAGCATCATACTATGGCCACAAAGATTGCGTCCGAGAATTGGTGCTGCAAGGAGCTGATATCAATCTTCAGAGAGAGGTACAGTAGAATTCTGCATTTAAATAAGGCTTGCAAAAGGGACCTGCATGGCCTGAATTGGCTGAGCATACAAATCAAATATTCAAGACCTACTATTACATTTGCAGTACAATCCTATAGATGCCTACTTGGAATTAAGTCCCACTTTGTTCAAGGGAGCTTACTACCAAGTAAGCGTACACAGGACTGCAGTCTTAGGGAATTTTGCGGATGGTTACTCCCAGATGCCGATAGTGAGAATAATTTTGTTTATATAAGTCTTTGGTTGATAAGAGGAAAACAGCAATGAATCAGAATGGTAGTCCTCATGATCTGAAATTCCCTGGTTCCTTGCGCCCATCAAGTTTCTTGCTGTTTGGCTCTCTTGTCAGGGTTTTGTGCCATCAGGTGAGACAACTTGCCATCAAATTGCAGCCAACACCATCATTCTCAGACTTCATCTCAGTAAAAAATATTCTTAGTGTCGTACCGGGGGGGGGGCGGGGGGTCTAGAAGGCAAATGCCCTGGGACGCTAGGCAGAAGGAACGGCAAAATCATTCCACCCCTTGGTTGTGCCTCCCCCACTGCCACTCTGCTCCGGGGACTGCCCTCTTCCTCCTCCACTTTTTTTTTAAAGCAGAGGAGAAGGAGGACAGCCCCCAGAGGGTCTTCTGATGGCAGAAAATAGTCACTTCTGGTTTTCAGCCTCCAGAAGGCCTTCTGAGGGCCAGGGAGGCCTATCTAACCCTCAGAACTCCTCCAGGGAGGAGGCAGCTGGCATGGGGGTGGCACCAGACTCCAGGGGTCTGGTGGCACCCCTGGAGGTGTAACCCTGGGCACGCCCCACAGGAACGCCACTGAATATTCTCCCATGATTGTTCTTCTAGTCATCTCCTTTCATTCCAACCTCATAAAGTGCCTATCTCAAACAATTGCCCGTCTCATACCACAATCTCCATCATAAATGCACTATTTTAATTGCAGTCATCGGTGAATATGCACCTGCTTAAAACAAACAGAAAGTTAATAATTTGTAAGATTGCTGCTTTTATTTTGGGTAGAACCCCATGTCTTTCACAGCTTTGTGACAAGCAAAAATTCAATATGTGATTATTTCCTCAACACTGTACTATATCCCTGTGCTTGGAAGTGCCTCCCTTATTTTAACTGCTTATGACTCAGAAGTAAGTCTCATTGTAGTCCATGGGGCTTGCTCCCAGGTAAGTGTGGATAGGAATGCAGCCGTAGTGTCATGATTGAAGTTGCTCAAGGCACAGATGCTTAATGGGGAAAAATGTCAACTCTTGATTCCTAGATGTCATGAACATTCCCTCCCGAAGTAAAACCTCCACTGATATTTGGCCTGTCTGGACTTGTGTCAGAATTGCTTAGAAACTTAGTGTGCTAATGAACCTGAAAGAGTACCAAGAACTTTTAAGTCCTTCCATATTGATAACAGAAAACAGAGCAGGATCAAGGAGTTGCAACACAGCCTTTACTATTTGCAAAGTATGTGTGTATATCTGTCTTGGGTTATCAGGCATTCAGATATTACATCAGCAAAATGCAACTTTAACAGATTTTTGGATATGCAACTTGACAAGTGGTAAGATTACCTGCAATTCATGTAAGAACTACATGTAAGATTCTTACATGAATTAGTTTTGAACAGCTGGAGCAGTTGCTGTTTGAAACTTTCATCCCACTATGAGGAGTTAGTTCCATTATATCCATGTAAAGCACCTACTAAAAATTCTGAAGGCTAATAAGACCACTAGACCCAATTCTCTGCTTCTCTTTTGGAGTATAACAGGAGCTTCAGAAAGGCAAGCAACAGATGACTGGCTTGCCATGTGCTTACATGCACACTTTTGATACACCTGCTCAGTTTCTGGTGTTAACAGAAAGTTGGAACGTGTTTTTAATTCCCTGAAGTATTGGCAGGTGGTGTTTAATAAAGCTGAAGGAAGGGGACCATAGCATCACCTCAAGGCCTTGTGCCAAGCAGGCACATTTCACTCAGCAGTGACTCTGCCTCCTGTTCCTCTCACAGCTGTGTAAAAGAGATTTAACAGGTGCTGGTTTTTCATCCTTTGAATGTTGACACTGTCATGCAACTGTTTATCCTGAGTCCTGTTGACTGAGTCCTGCCAGGAAAAGGTGGCAATGCTAAAGTCTTGGAACTGTATGAGAATGTCTTGATTAAATGCATCTCCTGTCAGATATGAGAATTTGAGTTTCACCTGGGCAGGCAGAGGTACTTTTACCTTTAAAAAAGTAAGCTTGTGTTCAATGCATTTGAATTGTAATATATGGGCTTTATGTTTCTCATTTTCAGTCTGGTGCCACTGCCCTGTTCTTTGCTGCACAACAAGGCCACAATGATATTGTGAAGTTGCTCTTTGAGTATGGAGCCTCCACGGAGTTTAAAACCAAAGTAAGAGGTTTATGCTTAGCTTTAACACAAGGATATATTTAGACAGACGGGCAGAAAGGGTTGCTGTTTTCTTCTGCTCCAAGACTTGGCATGGAGAGCGAACAAGAGGCCCATGAAATAATGTTGCCTCTTGCCATGCAGTTTTCTGGCAGAGAATTAATTCAGGCCTGGGTTTTATTGCTTAGTTGTCTTTGCATGAGTAACACTCCTTTTTCTGACTGTTTGAACTCTTGATGGTTTGAAAGGGCACAGCTGAAGCTGTCCGAATAGATTGTCCGTTTTATGTTGACCAGTGGTTTGTAAGCTAGAAGCAAGCTTCAAAGCTCTGTACTTTGGTATCCGGGTTGCAAAGATGTGGAATTCACTGCTGCAGGCACTGAAGCAGCTGGATTTTGAAAGAATATTATCATCTTTCATGTTCAGCATGACAGGAATAGCTATTGTTTAAATGCTGGGATAAGAATAATTCACATGTTTCAAGCAATTGTGAAGCAATCTCTTCATATCCAGTGCCACAATTGCTTTATGCTAGGCCTGTACGTATGGATTTCCACAGCTTAGGGCTAGCACAGAAATGCATATGACACAGGCCACATGCAGGGAGCTCACCTGTTTGCACCATCTGTGGGCACAATCCTAACCTGGAGTTAGGCTGGCATACTTAGGCCAGCAAAGTTTGTCTGGCACAAAGGACACCATAAAGTATGTTTCGACCACACTCACAGTCAGAGAGGCCAGCACACAGACATGCACCATCCTCCCTGACTCCAAGAGTGGTCCAAACACACTTTACGCTGTCCCTTGTGCCAGCCAAACTGTGCTGGCCTAACTGTGCTGGCCTAACTTCAGGTTAGGATTGCGCCCTGAATGACACCTTACCTTACTTTGCTGTATCATGCTACAGGGTACATTCCTTCACTGTGAGCTTCCTTGAACAGCAAATGGAGCACAGAAATGGACAAATGCAGGTGTGATTTTAAGATTAAGGACACAATTTTGGCCAGCAAAGTTTGGCCAGCACAAGGGGAATCGTGAAGTATGTTTGGACCACTCTCTCTCAGAGAGGCCAGCCCACAGACATGCGCCATCCTCCCTGACTCTGAGAATGGTCCTAACTCACTTTATGGTGGTCAAACTTTGCTGGCCTAACTGTGACGGCCCAACTCCAGATTAGGATTGCATTCTAAATAATAATCGTCTGAAGTAAAACATCTTTAGCTTTATAGAGCACAGTCTTGGACCTTTGCCAGTCTTGGAGAAACTAACGATATTCTGGTTTACACTATCAAATTGAACTTGTTTTGCTATTTCTTATATATAAATATTTTATATAAATTGTAGAATTCTTTAACTATTGTGTTTGTTCTCACAAAATCCTGGTAAGGTAGGAGATTCCCATTAAATGGGACTGTATAATGTTGTAGCCATTATACATATAGGGAGCAAAGACTAGGAGGCATTGGCTTGCCTGATGCCACGGTTTGAATCCATGGCAGAAATCAAACAGGAATGCTGAAAGCTGTAAGGTTTCTTTCTAATGGGGCCATCAGGGTTGTTGCACTCTAGGACAGCTTTACAATCACAAGGCAGGAAGCACTGGCATAGCTAATGAAAGTGTAGCCAGGTGAAGAGTGCAACAAGATTCCCCAGAAGTGATGTCACAACTGGAAGTGACATCACAGTTGTATTTTCTTTTTCTTCTTTTGGCCATCATTTTTGATAGACTGAAGATATTACTCTCTGATTTGTTTCACTGCATTCTGCATTAAATTCCACATCGAATGGTATATAACATGAAGGTATTATTCATAATTACCAAGGTTTTCACAATTTTGGTCACTAGTTTCAAGCTCAACTTGTTGCCCCCCCTAAAGCTTGTTGCCTGGTGCAATTGCACCATTCTGCACTTCTTTAGCTACACCCCTGGTTAGAAGGGGCCTTGTGATCAGCCTTTGTTTCTGTGGTTTCAAATGAGAATCTTTTTCTGCCCCATCTAGAGATGCCAGGGATTGAATTGAACATGGAACTTTTTGCACACAGAGCTTATGGTATACCACTAAGCAACAGACCTTTTGCATTACTTACCTAGGTATAAGCACCATTGACCACAGCAGGATGTACTTCCAAGAAAACATGCATGGGATTATGCAGGAAATCCAGATTTCAATCTGGCTATTCAGAGTACTATTAGTGGCTTTGTGTTCAGCTTTTGAAGGGGAGTGATAGCTGTGGTGGGGTTGAGGATATACAGTCCGATTTGTCAGTTGTGGTTTTGGCTTCATTGACACTGCTTTTAATTTTGTTTTTGCTTTATTTTATGTTCTGTTTTATTCAGCAATGGGATTCACAAAC